>JARYHS010013630.1:176704490-176924154 GCA_031002005.1 Vandiemenella viatica
TTGAAACAGTTGCAGACTTTCACTAATCCATTTTGTTATGGATAAAGTTAAGATAGAAACAGGTAATTTAGGCATGGTTCCCTTTCCAAAAATAAAATTTTCCATTATAACTTGGCAGATATTTTTATTATTATATTATTATATTATTATTTTTCCCCTTCTGACATATCACAAAAGAAGCGCTAAGCTTAGAAACATTCTGAGAAGTAAACAATATAAAATCTTATGATCAGTCATTATATTAGCTTCTTGTATATCATTAGTTTCCTATGTTTTCCGCACATTACTTGAGTGATAACTTGTTCTGATATTGACTCCGTGTTATGAAAATGAATATATGTTAGCATATATTTCAAAATGAAACTATCAAAAGTTTTATAGACTGAGACAAGTGTAACAACGTTTATTTTCTTAATGTGATCAGTACAGCTTTGTATTTTACCGACCAGGAACAGAAGAACTTTTGGTTCTAGCAATTGAAAATAAAATTGCTGTGAAAAGAACACTATCAGGAATTTAGACTGACACTTTACTTATTTACCTACAAAATGTCCAGATCACTCTCACTCATTACTGATTTTTGGATGAAAAGTTTAGATTTCAGCTTCAAATATACGAAAGATAATCATGCGGTATAGGAAGACATGTGGAGTACTAGAAGGGCTATGATTTAAGGATAGCAACGTGACTTCCGGTTCTGCAACCCTATAATTTCAGATCATAGAGAAACTGCTTTGGCAGCGCTGCATTTAACCCATTCTCATGTTTTGTGGCAGCTTTTTAATTTTATTTGTATTATTTTTTTGTCATTCTGTGTCTGACAGTGTGTTCACCTATGTCTCATTGTCCGCCTGTAACAGAGCTTCGTTTTCGTATCAGGTGCACAGAAAGTTTCGTAGTTTTCTCTTAACTTTTGGGGTCCCCGCTTGATTACATTTGATTTCTTCTTATATGGGCCTCGCATTCGGGAAGACGCGTGTTCGAATCCCCGTCCGGGCACCCAGATTTGGGTTTTCCATGGTTTCCCCAAATCACTCCAGGCGAATGCGGATGCCGGGATGCCGGGATGCTTCCTTCAAAACGGCCGAGCCAGGCACGTAGCTTTCCTTTCATAACATTTTTTACAGTTAAAATGGGGAACAGAACTCACAACAGCATGTGAATATTTATTTCCCCTCAATTAATTATCTCCGTATGTAATTTACAATCGTCTGACAAGAGAAAAAGGTAAAAAATGTCTTCTGGAATCAAAAGGGAAAAAAGCTACGTGCTACGGGGGGGGGGGGGGGGGGGTGAGGCTACGTGGGGGGAAGGGGGGTTCATAAGAGGCCACAATGGAGCTACGTGGTTTATACACGCTCCCTGAAGGCGTCTCACTGGAGATCGAAAGGTCCCGGTCCGAATCCCTGTCTCTGTGGGGATTTTTTAAGGAACTCAATTCGACCTTCACCTTTGGCACAGCTTGATGTGCAATGTGAAGTACACAAGAACGTTTCCGTGGTTCGGATTCTACGTTAAACTGTGGGTCCCCTGCACCCGATAGGATTGCCGGGTTAGGTTAAGGTGGCTTCGACAGGGACGAAATGGGCAGGCAGCCAATAGAAACTCTGTCACCAGGTCAATACGACCACACGGAATTATTATTATATTGATAAACTTCATATTTGCGATGAGGTGAAACATCCGATGTATTGCTACATTTTATTACAGTAATGAACAAGGCAATTGGTATCTCGCTGATGTCGAAATCATCATACAAACAAGTAAAATTTAATTAAGTCGGCAAGCGTAAATTGATACCATTATGCGAAAACTGCTACAGTTCTCGTCGTTAAAGATGCAATCACCTACTTCATTCAGAAACGTACCTCCATCGAGCGTTTAAAACTGAACGCTTGTAACCTGAGTAGCGGCCAGTTGTGGCTGCCTGTGTTACACAAGCTACGCCGCCGCACTTGTCCGGTATCCGTAGGCCAAGTTCACATTTCCTTTCCGCGCGTCTATCATTCTTTGCAGAAAATGTGCGGCTATGAGAGCGTACTGACGATTCATTAACAGGAAGTGACATTAATTACATCAAATTTTAAGTTAGGATTCTTAGTCGTGGCATCTCCACCTGAATAACGTCTGGTTGTTTGTTTCAGCAGCTTTAACTGTATTCTTATTACTAGCGTTTTACCGCATCTTCACAAACGTGGACGTAGGTTTGCCGATGAATTTAAAATGTATCTCCTATGGTTTAAAATTAACGGAGGAAAAAGCTAAATGATGAAAACTAAATGAAATATGAGATGCTGTCACTCTAATGAAATATGCCTCCATTATAGTTTCCTGGTGTGAAAAATAAATTAGTATCTAGGCAAATATTTGTAAGAACAAACAGAGTGGTCTGGTTGCTCAATAGTTAATGCGTCTGACTGAAAGTTGGAAGATCCCCTGTTCGATTCCGGGTATCGCCTGGGATTTTCAAAGGCCTTTAACCAGACTGTCACCTCTGGCACAACTTGCTGTGTAAGGTGAAGATATTCCAGAACGCTTAGCTGGTTTGGATTCTAAGTTAAGCTGTAAGGTTACCGCGTTAGGTTAGTTCACAACGACAAGAGGCGCACTGCGCTGTGAATTGAAAACTCTGTCACTTGGCGGCCGAACAGTCATTTGGGATCTCTCGGCTGACAATGCCAAGTGATGATATTAGATTTACTTTAAAGTTATCAACAGCAAATATTAGCGAAGAAAGACTATCGTCGAAGGTGCGGATCGAACCCGCGACTAGAAGTACACGATACGTCAACGGACGTAGATACCCACGGGCAATAGTTTAAAGACTTTTTTAATCAAAACACAATTAGCAATTTTTAATTTACAAATTTTTTAGCGTTCGATTTGTCATAAACGAAGACTTCACCACGACGAATGGCATTAGCGAGAAATACCCGAGATGTTATACTATTCCCAAGTTCATACTGGAGAATTCTCCTTGTGAGGTTACCAAAATAAAATGCCGTTAAAATGGTAAGGTTAGGAACAGGTTTACTTTTATTGCATCCGCATGGACAGATACTCATAAGACATACCGTAGATTTTAAGCTACATCCTAAGCTTTCAAATCCTGTAAACCCATTAAAAAGGGTTAGGTAGTTTTAGCGTCAGGTGAGAACAAAGAACCAGACGGTTACAGCACGCTACGCATTGTTATAACTAACCATTGCACGTAACTACGTTCCCTTGCTTTTTATATCACCAAGGGTTATCAAATTAAATCAGGTCTTTTAACGGAGAAACTCGTACGGACAACTGGACCATATACTTGAAATTATGCACAATCAAGAATTTACAAATACAGTAAGAATTCAGAGGGGGTTACGATTCTCGGATGAATCTTTGCAGTCACAATAAAAAAAAAACGAGTACTATATATAAACGTCAGAAGAAATAAGTCAGCCTTTATCTTAATTTCTCAAGTTCGCAACGTCACATCAAAATGAAACTACTCTGTTTTACACCTGGACATAGATGAAAACCCCATCACTACCAAACAAGATGTTATTACGTGAATTGGAAACATGGAAACTAATTATCTGCTTAATTTCTCTCCTTCCGCAAAATCAAACATACGCCGATTTAGTGTTGAGACTAAGGAATGTACAGTACTTTGTCTGAAGCCATATCAAAATACTACCAGAATCGCGTTCAGTGAAACAAAAAGACAGACGATAATGTTTTTCTTTTTTTGACATCGTACGAAGATGTCGCACCTAATTTTACTCCAACGACTGGACAGCGCGAGCGTAAAGCAAACGAATTTGAACCTCCTAGATTAGTTTTTGAGTGAATCGGGATCAGCGTATAACGTAAGTTGCTTCTCGCAGTCAAAGTCTTTATTGCTTAGTATATAATTTCTACTAGCACCGTGTTTTGTTTGAATAAATAAAAACATTTTTCTAAACTTGGTGACACATCTCCTTAGATACTTCAATCACCAAGACCCTTGCCGATACCTCCGAGTGTATAGACACTCGTCACCACCTAATTTCTAACCCACAAATTAAGTCAAACTACAGCATCGCACTCGCCGCCGCAATCAGCCTTCTGGCTAGGGCTGTTGATATTTTTAAAAATATCGGATTTTAGATATATCGATATTTTAAAAAAGTATCAATATCGGCTGTCGATATATCGGAAAAAGTATCGATATATCGATACTTTCATAAATGCAATTTCATAAAATCAAACCTTGCAAAATAAGGCTGTCCATTGATAAATAGACGTGTGATTTTGTTCTTAATCAGGTTTTCACTTTCGAATGGTTTCTGTTGGTGATGATGATTGTTGATTTTTTTTAAAAAAGATTGACCATTATGCATCTCATAAGTTTCATAAAAATTAATAAAATATATATATAACTCGAAAGAGGTTCCAGCTAAATCTTATTTTGTGCATTTTAAGACTGATAAGTAATGCAGTTATGGCCAAGTTACATAACTTCCTTTCATAACATTTTTTGTGGTATTTTATTTAGTTTTGTATGTTAATAGCTTATTCTGAGTTGTCTTATTTTTCTTACACTCAAATTAGCAACTATTTGTTATTTACACTTCCCACTATTCCTGCTAACACACTAATTTCAAGTTGGACTACTCTGGACAATCCACACGCTCATTTCAAACAATGGGCTCGCATTCGATTCGTGCTGGGCAAGCGATGCCCTGCCTATATCGTTGTCATCATCTGACTAGACTTGGTACCTATAACGTTCAAATTAATTATAGAAACGTAGTAAGATTGTTGATCTCTATGCGCAACAGAAATTTGAGGGACATAGTGTCATTCAGAGCAAACGAAAAATGATAACTTATTTTTAAAAATATCGAAGCCGATATCTAGATTTTAGTATCGAAATATTGATATATCGTTCTAAAAAATATCACTCATAAATATCGATATTTTCATAAAATAATATCGATATTTCGATATATCGATATATTATCAACAGTCCTACTTCTGGCGGACCAGAGCAGAGCGTCGGACTCGTCAGGTATTCAATATAATTGATAAGGTCCTCAACACTTTACTGAGCCTAGACGAAAAAATTAATCACTTGCCCGCAGAGATATAGGCAGCAGTTATGGCAGCTTCAGGGAATACATTCAGTGGAGAATCACCCAACCATGGCTAGAAGGCCACATATACAAGACCTCACTATTTGTGTTTGGAACTCTAACGGTCTATACCAGCAATTAGGAGAATTCAGACAGTTCATTGCTGTGTGCAATATAGATGTGTGTCTAGTCTGCGAAACCCACCTGAAGCCAGACCTTCGCGCGTCAGTCGCAAACTATCTTTGTTACAGAACCGATTGACTCACCGCCGGCGGAGGCGTAGCCATGTATAAAAAAGGGGAATATCCCACCATGAAACCCCTCCACCAGCGTTACAACACATAGAAGCAGTCGCCATCCATAAGTCCACAGAGCCACCAAGTCACTATAGTACCATTTCCCAATAACCCAAAATAAATGAATGTAATGTAATAAAATGAGGCAAATAATTTTAAAAAAAAAACTATCCTAAAGCTGAAAAGAGCTCACGCAGGAGGAACGAAAGATTTTTTTTTTTTAAAGTTGCATATGGCCACCGGGGATATCAACATAGAACATAGTATCCACCAAGACGCCCTTTCCCAGAAGCTGAAGCTGCAGCCCTAGCATCACCTCAAGGAAAACTTATCATTCGTGGGGACCTTAATGTAAAACACTCTGGTCCTGCTGGAACACAAACCAGGCCGGCCACGTACTAAAGAGAATCACAAATGGGTACAACATGTGCGTGTAGGCCCCAGAAGAGCCTACTCACTACCCCTACAACGGAGGTAGACCCGACATCCTAGACGTTTTAATAACTACGAATCTCAAAGGGTTCAACGCAGCTTCGACTGTCGATAATTTAATCATCTGACCATCTGCCAGTCATCTTTCAAGTCGGAGTAGGTTCCTGGCTGCCTGAAGACAGGCCCAACTATGACTTTCGAACTTTTTTTTAAACTGCTTTACGTCTCTCAACAGCGAGGTCTTTAGAGACGGTAAAGGATGGGGCAAGGAATGGGAAGGAATTCGGCCATAGCCTTTTTTAAGGAAGCATCCCGGCATTTGCCTGGAGTGATTTGGGAAACCATGGAAAACCCAAATCTGGAAGCCCGGACGGAGATTCGAACCGCGGTCCTCCCGAATGCGAGGCCTGAACGCTATCCGTTACACCACCACGCTCGGTGACATTGAAACGACCAACTGGAGGAGATACAAGGAACTGGTAACGGAAGCCATAGCTGTCCCTCCAGCCGATAACTACCCTGACTCAATCCTTGAAATATTCTAAAATGCTGTGTTAAATGCCATCTCAGCCACCACCCCTATGATGAAGTGCAGAAAACTATTACCACAGCTTCCATCAGGCACAAAAACAGGGTCGCCAAGAGTGGAGGCTAATCAAGAACCCGACCGCCAGAAAGCTACTCAACCGACTTCAAAAGGACTGTCTCTCTGACAGAACACCGCAGCAGGGAATGAGAGGACTGCCTCTCGATGCTACGATCCGAAGACGGCACCTTATGGACGCAGACAAGATGGTTTACTAGGAAGAAATCTCGTATTCCACCACTAATAGGAGAGCGTGGCTATATTCATCGCCCTGAGGACAAGGTCAATTACTTGGTTGACGTCTTTGAAAGCAACTTTCAACCGGCACCTGGCGACCAAGACATGCAAGAACCAGTAAACCAGTGTCTAAGAGTATTCCTGGAGGCAGAGGACGAAATGGACCAGAACATCGAGCATATATCTCCCCACGAAGTCCACACTTGTATTGCACATCTTTACCCAAGGAAAGCTCCGGGTCGTGCCAAAATTGGCAATATTTGCTTACGCAATCTTCCACCTACGGCAGTCAACCACCTCGACAAGCTTTTCAACTGCATCCTCGACACTAAGATCTTTCCTCGACGTTGGAAACAGGCTGAGGTAGTCGCTATCCACAAAAGTGGGAAAAACCCTTCGATCCATTAAACTAGCGGTCCATTAGCCTGCTACCTTCGGTTAGCAAGGTTTTGAGCGACTCTTCGTCAAACGCCTGAATCTCGACATTGATCGGCAGAAAATCTTACCCAACCATCAACCAGGGTTCCGCCGTCTACACTCGACCACCCAGAAATTGATGAGGATGGTTGAGACGGCTTTTACATCCATTAACTATAGAGAGTACTGTGGACTAGATATATCCAGGGCATTCGATTCAGTATGGCATGCTGGACTATTGCTACGATTATACGAGTAGGGACTGCCAGGACAAACGTCAAGATGATAAAGTCATACCTTGAAGGTCGTACATTCAGGGTCAGAGTAGGTAACGTCCTCTCAACCAAATGAAGAATTCAGGCTGGTGTACCACAGGGGTCTACCCTGGGTACTGCTGTACTCTCTCTATACAGCCAATGTTTCAACTCAAGATCTGACCCACACCGCAACCTACGCAGATGACACTGCCTAATACAACCGCATGTTCAGCAAGGCGATAGTCATCCGGCGACTGCAGGAGATACTCCAAAAGACAGAGGTTGGGATAGGCGGTGAATAGAGATAAACCCCGCCAAAACCCAAGCAATAATATTAGCCAGAAGGAAGGGACAACGACTGCGTCCGCAGTCTGACCAACAACTAAAATTACATGACAAAACAATACCCTGGTCTAAGTCCGTACGTTACCTTGGAGTCACCATTGATTCCAGGCTCAATTGGAGGAGTACATTGAAGATCAATGCAAACGCGCCAGCGCCAGACTACAAGCCTTGTACCCCCTGCTAAACAGGTACAGCAAGCTCAACGAGTCCATGGGTGTACGAATCTATTGCACACTTGTAAGGCCAATTCTAGAATACGCATGCCCTTCATGGGGACACGCCTCCAGGACCTACCTAAACAGACTCCAAGTTATCCAGAACAGAGCCTTGAAGATGATCCTACATCTCAACTGCCGATTTCCACATACTCCATCCATGAAAAAAGAGGAATACCGATGCTAGTAGCCAGATTCAAGGAACTAGCGGCCAACTTCTATAAAGCAGCACATCAGACACAAAACCCCATTATAAAAGTGGTGGAGACCCATCCAACTTGGCCAGGGCCATATGTCAAACCCCAGCCGCTATTATTATAAACAAATACCTCAATTCACAACAAATACATGCCTTAACCTGATGACAAACCATAAATGAAGCCGTACACACGCCGTGATTAATGGAAGTAAATGTCGGAAGACAAAAACTTCACTATACTCTACCCACTTAATGGAATAGGTAGCAAATGGCATGACAACTACTTGTTGCTATATCATTCCTCATGGAATTACAAGTAGTAAAGAAAATCACATATGTTTTCGTCAAAAATTCAATTTAATAGGTATTATTAGATACATAATTTTTATTTAAAAAATTAGATATAAATCTTATATATATATATAAAAATAGGCGTGTGTTTTCCTATATTTCACTTTTCACCCACCACTACCTAGCACATATCACTGATGTTTGTGGGTGGAAGTAGCATGGAGTTTCCTGTCGTGCACAACGTTGGCCGAACTGCCGATAGCTGTGGGTATGTGGAAGATATAATGATTAAAGTTGGTCAGTGCAGGGCGTTTTCATATTTCGACCAAAAATTCGTATCTCCGTATACTTCTCTTTCCTGCCACAACTACATAACATAGACTTTTGGTGTTTGTGTGTGGTAGTAGAATCGTCTTTCCTGTTGTGCACTATGGTTGTTAGATGTCGGTAGCTCATGGGGATGTGGGAGATATGGGGGTTGAAAGTGGTCGATCTGTGGCAGTTTCATACTTCTGCCAAAGACGAAAAGTGTCATGGTGTATCACTTTTCAGCGAAAACTATAGATCACAGATAACTGGCGTTTGTGTGTAGTAGTAGCACTGGAGTCACCTTTCGATCACAACAGTGGCCGAATTTCAGAAAACTGTGGTACTGTGGTAGATATGGTGGTTGTAAGTGGCCGACCAAGGATATTTTCGTATTTCGACTGTCTCCGCATATGTCACTTTTCTGCCACAACTACATAGCATAGAACATTGGTGTTTGTGTTTGGTAGTAGAATCGTATCTCATGTAGTGCACTATGATTGTTAGATGTCGGTAGCTATGGGGGTGTGGGAGTTATGGGGGTTGAAAGTGATCGACCTGTGGCAATTTCATACTTCTGCAAAGACAAAAGTGTCATGGTGTATCACTTTTCAGCGAAAACTATAGATAACAGATAACTGGCGTTTGTGTGTAGTAGTAGCACAGAGTCACCTTTCAATCACAACAGTGGCCGAATTTCAGAAACTGTGGTACTGTGGTAGATATGGTGGTTGTAAGTGGCCGACCAAGGATATTTTCGTATTTCGACTGTCTCCGCATATGTCACTTTTCTGCCACAACTACATAGCATAGAGCATTGGTGTTTGTGTTTGGTAGTTGAATCGTATCTCATGTAGTGCACTATGGTTGTTAGATGTCTGTAACTATGGAGGTGTGGGATAAATGGGGGTTGAAAGTGGTCGACCTGTGGCAGTTTCATACTTCTGCCAAAGACAAAAGTGCCATGGTGTATCACTTTTCAGCGAAAAACTATAGATCACAGATAACTGGCGTTTGTGTGTAGTAGTAGCACAGAGTCACCTTTCGATCACAACAGCGGCCGAATTTCAGAAACTGTGGTACTGTGGTAGATACGGTGGTTGTAAGTGGCCGACCAAGGATATTTTCGTATTTCAACTGTCTCCCCATATGTCACTTTTCTGCCACAAACTACATAGCATAGAGCATTGGTGTTTGTGTTTGGTAGTAGAATCGTATCTCATGTAGTGCACTATGGTTGTTAGATGTCGGTAGCTATGGGGGAGTGGGAAATATTGGTGTTGAAAGTGATCGACCTGTGGCAGTTTCATACTTCTGCCAAAGACAAAAGTGTCATGGTGTATCCCTTTTCAGCGAAAACTATAGATCACAGATAACTGGCGTTTGTGTGTAGTAGTAGCACAGAGTCACCTTTCGATCACAACAGTGGCCGAATTTCAGAAAACTGTGGTAGATATGGAGGTTGTAAGTGGCCGACCAAGGATATTTTCGTATTTCGACGAAAGGCACGTGTCTCCGCAGATTTCACTTTTCTACCACGACTACGTAGCATAGAGCATTGGTGTTTATGTGTGGTAGTAGAATCGTGTCTGTTGTCGTGCTCTATGGTTGTTAGATGTCTGAAGATATGGGGATGAAAATGGTCGACCTGCGGCAATTTCATATTTCTGCCAAAGACGCATGTGTCACGGTGTATCACTTTTAAGTGAAAACTATGAATCGCAGATCACTGGCGTTTGTGTGTGGCAGTAACACAGAGTCTCCCATCGATCACAACGTTGGCCGAAATTCGGTAACTGTGGGAGTGTGTGAGATATGGTGTTTGAAATTGGTCGATCATTAATATTTTCGTGTTTCATCCAAAGACTTGTGTGTATCCATAAATTTTACCTTGCTGCTGGAACTACATAGCGCAGAAGACTGCTACTTGTGTGTGGTAATAGTATCGAGTCTCCCATCGTGCACTAGGGTGGTTAGATGTCTATAGCTGTCAATATGAATTCTTTACAATCACGAACAAAGTCATGGGTACCAGCTAGTATTTCATAAACATAGACAAATC
This sequence comes from Vandiemenella viatica, assembly GCA_031002005.1. NCBI lineage: Eukaryota > Metazoa > Arthropoda > Insecta > Orthoptera > Morabidae > Vandiemenella > Vandiemenella viatica. The sequence continues at coordinate 176,715,233 of JARYHS010013630.1, forward strand.
TAAAACAAAAACAAAAAAAAACTGCTAGACACCATTTCTCAATACCATATGTGCATTTAGAAATATATTTAAGACAACTTAGCCTTTGCTGACAGGATGGAAAACCAATGGGTTGTTAAGAATTGCAGTTTCTTGCAGGTGTGGTTGCTGATACTATCACCAAATTATTGCTTACCTTTAATGAGTAGAAATGTAGTTAAGCTTCACTAGGTAAACACTAAAGATCTTAAATAAGTAATCTAACACCTCCTGTTTAATTTCGGTAAGGAAACCATTAATTGTTACAAAATGCTGGTACCTGTTTTTGATAATATTATGAAAGGATAAAGTGGGAAAATACCACAAGGAATATAGCTACCTTCTATTATAGTTTACATTTCATTAAAAATGAAAGGCAAAGTGTGTTCTATAATCATATATTGGACTGCGGTTTTGGAAACATGATGCAGATATAATGATTTATACTATTTATTGCAAAAACCTGCCAGTTACATGTTTGAAAAATACCTTCTTTATGATGGATTGAGGATTTTTAATTTAATTTAATTGCAATGGAGCACAGGCTCCGGTGGCAATTTCCCTACACCCCCATCTTCCGCCTATCCTGCAGCTACCTACAAATTTTATATTTATATTCTTTCAACGTTTTCGGTAAATTATTCATCATTTCTCTTGGTAAATCATTCCATCCTGTATTGGATACGTAAAATGAGGGTCCCATACTACACTACCATATTCGAACAATGGTCTGAACAAAGTTTTGTAACCCAACTCCCTCACTTCTCTCGTACATCCCCTCATCACTCTCTCCAACAAGTTGCAGAATTTTGAAACCTTTTCCTGCCACCTGACCAATGTGTCCTGCCCAGTTAAGCTTGTTATCAATGTAATGCCAAGATATTTACAATTCAAGTCTTCAGCAAGCAATTCTTTTCCCACCTTGTGTATCTAATAAGCTGACTCTTCTTTGCATTTATCTTCTTCCCATGTTTACCAACCCAACTAGATATCCTGTCCAGATCACCCTGCAACTGTTTACAATCCTCTATCATTTTGATTTTTTTATATAGCATTATGTCAAACAATCTAATTTCAGATAGTAAACAATCAACACAATTATTCATTAGAATAATGAATAACAATGGTCCCAATACACTTCCCTGCAGCACTCCAATCAAATGCTATGGGTGTTGACCAGAAATATACCAAACACATAGAAAAGATTTAATCTGTTCACTAACACTTATCTTGAAACGAAGCTCCAAATAAACAATACTTCAAAATCAGTGCAACAATTCTCATAAATAATGATGCAATTATGACTAACAACCAACACAGTATAGGGATGATATCTTTATATATAAAATCCATTGTGTATGAGTGAACCTCATCATTACTGACAAACCACTTAACCTGTTGAGGCCATCTTTACACCATATTTTATTGAGTTGATGATTAAGGATTTTAGTTATGTTTAATTCTAATAGGTGTCGCTGTGGTCTTAATTTCTGTATTTATGAGACAATTTTGCTCATTCTTGCAGGAATCCATTTAATATTATCTGGCAGAGCTGTCTCTCAGTCAAAATGCCTACCAAAAGTGATTCTATTAGTGAATTATGCCACAGTTTTTTTTTTTATACATACTAATAAGGCAATCTGTTCATACACACACCAGGCAACACCATTCCAACTATTGCTTGAAGACAAACGATATGAACAATACTGAAGTGTGCATATGGATAATCTACAAATATAAACTTTTCCAGTTAGTGGTAGTTTCAAGAAGAGATAGCAGTTAGTGGTAATTTCAAGAAGAAGAAAAAACAATGCACTTAAACATGATTAAAGTAATGCATAAAATACAAGTGGATGAGATAGTGGTTTGCTGGGTAGAAGAATTTTTGAAAGGTAGGAAACAAATGTTATAGAAGGAAATGTAGTATCAAAAGAAGTGTAAGTCAAACTGGGAGTGCCACAGGTTAGTGTATTGGGACCATTGCTATTAATTATCCTAATAAATAACTGTGTTATGGTTTACTATCAGAAATTAGATTGTTTGCAGATGACAAAATGCTATATAAAAGGATCAAAATGCTAGAGGACTGTAAACAACTTCAGGGTGATCTAGACAAGATATCTAGTTGGATTGCTAAACATTGGTTGTAGATAAATGTTCAGAAGAGCCAGATTATTAGATACACAGATTAAAAAAAAAAACTGAAGTTTGGTTATGATTATATGGTGGGGAAAGAATTGCTTGTTGAAGACTTGAAATGTAAATATCTTAGCATTATATTTGATAACAAGCTTAACTAGGCAGGACACGTTGGACAGGTACTAGGAAAAGGTTTCAAAATTCTGCACTTGTTGGAGAGAGTGATGAGGGGATGTACGAGAGAAGTAAAGGAATTCAGTTACAAAACTTTGGTCAGACCATTGCTTGAATATGGTAGTGTAATATGGGACCCACATTTTGAGTATCATATACAGGAGTTGGAGAGGGTGCGAAAAATGGCTGCTAGATATGTTTCTGGAAATTATCGCAGAATGCAGTCAGTGACGGATATGATAAAGGAGCTGAAATGGGATTCATTGCAAGACAGGATGAGGATGGTCATGGGAGTGTACAGGGGCTATACTGGTGATGAGGCATAGAAATAAATTGGAGTAGGTATGAAAAGTAGTGCATAGAAGGAAAAAGATGACCATGACCACAAGCTAGCACTCGATTTCAGGCACAAGGGTGTGGGAAGATTCTCTTTTATAGATAGGGATGTCAGGGATTGGAATAAGTTACCAAAAAAAATGATGAATAATTTACCAGAAAGTTTTAAAGAATTTAAAGTTGAAATTTGTAGTGGGAAAATATAGGTGTGTGCAGGTAAGGGGTCAGATGGGTGTGTAAGGAAATTGCCACCAGGAAGTGTGCTCAATTACAATTTTTTTTTTTAATTTTATTAAATTCAGAAAAAGAAACCACCACTCTCGCCCCCCCCCCCCCAAAAAAAACAAAAAAAAACAGGATTGTTCCCCTGCTTTTATCTTTTAGCCAATATCGTGTTAATATTTTATTCTTGAATTAACAGCACAAATCCCATGTGATGAAGTTACAGCCAACAGCTAGTAACTTAAAAAAATGAGGCAGGAAAGCATAGTTGTCTTACCTAGCAAAACTAGGCACTACTGGATAGTGATTTCATCTTTACTGCTTGGATAAATAAAGAAGAAATATGATGGAATAGTCTTTTATCAAATTTGGAATCAAATGCACAGTGGAGCAACACAGTTACATTTATTCATCCAGCTAGGATGCAAGTAGACGGTAAAGTCGTACTGGTAGACTGGTGTAATTCAAGCTGCTTCAGCAGTACCTCTGTCCTGGCTTATGGCACTATGAAACTAACTCTAAGCTTGAGCCTCCATATGAATAAAGAAATATAAATTTATATACAGATTTCCTAAGAACAGTCTGGCCAATTTAAAGGTGACTGGAAACTATTTTACCTTCGCAATATTTAATCCAGGAAGAAAACTTCATTCACTTCTTAGTTTGAGATGATTATATGTTTTCGGCATACACTTTGAGGTATTTAAAACAATGACATAAAGTTGTCATATGTTCCCAAATACTGTTGATTATTTGTTTCATTTGTCTTTAGAGGCTTTTTTCTGATCCCAATAGCAAAAGTGTGCTCTGGATCATTTCATCGACTACCCCTTCCATGCAGGAGGATGTTGGCATGCCGCGGGTGACACTTTAGGGCAATTTCAGAGGGCCATTTCATTTGTTGGTTCAGTTTTTTTTTTTTACCATTGTCTGTTTCCCTTCTGTCTGGAGGAGGTTTTCTTTTTACATCTTCTGTTCATTTTCAGTTCACTAGTCTACATTTATCTATGTGTTGTCAGTCTGAGTTAAGGATCAGTTGGATGCGCATTATGAGATGTCATTATAATTAGAATTTTGGATGAAGGCTGTCTCACTGCAGTAGCAATGCAAATTGAAAATATATTACTTGTAGTAATTTTAAATGATTTATTATTATAATTATTATACTTCTCCCTGATGTCCATTCTCATCTCTATATGGGTAGGCGTGGGCTGTTAGTCATTGACAAAGTAAACAAGGTTGTAACACTATACAACAATGGTTTTTATGCTTCTTCGTTTCCTGCTACACTGGCTTTAACTTTTTTATGTTCATTTTTATGACTAGGTTATTAATTTTTGATTTCACTATCATCATACTCCCAATATTTCTCCAACAGAAGTATGTTGGTGGCCTCTCTGATGTTAGAACTGTGACACATGAACACTTGTAAATTTTAATGAATTCACAAGTAAAATCATGATCTATAAATATGATTGTGCAAGCTGAAAGAAAGAATAAACTGAAGGAGTGTACTGATCCATGTGTTTACATGTAACAGTTCTAACAACTGAAATAAAACAAAAAGATCTTCCCATCTGTTTCAATTATCATAGCAATCTGTTTCTTTTACAAATAGAAAAACTGAATGCAGAACTGAAGTGACCATCTAAAGGGGCTTTTGCACAATATTATTCAGTCACCAGAAACTTGTTGGTTTAACTGGTGTATTGACCCCCAAACCCTTACTGTAATGATCAATACGAATGTTTTACAGTGCAGATTAATGGAAAATTGCTTTAGAAAAATAAGTTCATGTGCAATGTAATGTTAATAACTCAACAAATGAGAAAAAGTTTAGGAAGTCAGTAACTGAATGCATGGTTGAGTATCTTTAAAAAAAAAAAAAGGGGGGGGCCTTTAGTATAATTCAAATTTAGCACAGACAGCATAACATTGTACAATACTAACTAAAATTATCATGATAATAAGAGATATATGCCAAAGAATTGAAATCAAATCTAATATGCATGGGGAAATATCCAGTATGATGCTAATAGGAAAAGGTTAGGTCAACAGACTCCAGTAGCGGATCTAGGAATTTTGCGAACCAGGTCAAAAACTGAGAGATTGCCACCCCAATTGTTGGTTTGCCCCTCCCCCCTAGATACGGCACTGACAGACGCTAACACACTTTATGAGCTAATCACAGGTGAAATAATCAAATAAGCAAAATCACTTGAATGGCATAGAGTTATTTTTAATGCATATGTAGACAACACTAAAATAAACCCAGAAGTGAGGGTAACCTATGGAGACATTTGATATATCTCCAGACAGCTGATGAATTTTAAATTGTTGATAAATAATTAGATAATTGATCAAGTGGTTACAAAATGGCCTCCTAAAAACTAGAGTAGAAGTTCCCAACCTGAGGAGGGTGCCCTGCAGAGGGGTGCAAAGACATGTCGGGGGAGGCACGGGGTGTGAGGTAACTTTGCTGCCCATGTGTACATTACCATAGCTCTGCACCATCACAAGTACTACATCTCCTTCGCCACCTCATAGAATTGAAAACCTTTATTCTAGTAACAAGTACTTTTGAGTTTACTGTGATCTACGAGGGCGGTCTGAAAAATTCTAAGCCTAAAAATATAAAACCAATTTGACATTTACCAAATCATTTTTGTTTCTCAATATAGTCTCCCCAAACACTGATACACTTAGTCCAACAATGTTCCAAGTTCATTATACCATCCCTGTAGTGGCTTTCTGGAAGGCCTGCAAAATATCCGTCTACAGCTGCAATCAACTCTTCATTTGAAGAAAAATACTGACCAGCAAGAAAGTTTTTGAGTTTTGGGAATAGATAGAAGTCGGAGGGAGCCAAATCTGGGGAATGAGGTGGATGCTCCAACAAGTCATAGTGCAGATCTCTTAATTTTCCTATTGCCAAAATACTGTTGTGGGCAGGTGCATTGTCCTGATGAAAGATGATTTTCTTCTTCCTCAAACTGGGCCATTTTTCACGAATTTTTTCATCCAGGGTGTCTAAAAGATCGGAATAGTATTGTCCAGTTAATGTTTTACCCTTTTCAAGGTAATAAATGAACAAAATACCATTAACATCCCAAAAAACTGATGCCATCACCTTCCCTGCTGATGGAACCGACTTGGCCTTCTTTGGACCTGAAAAACCAGCTTCTGTCCACTGCTTTGACTGCAGTTTTGATTCTGCCGTGTAGTGGAGAACCCATGTCTCATCCATAGTTATGAATCGACGCACAAAATCAGTTTTATTTTTGTTGAAACGCTCTAAACACTGTTCAGAAAGTCTCATGCAGATGCGCTTTTGATCAACAGTGAGCAAATGTGGCACCCATCTTGCACAAAGCTTCTTCATATGCAATACTTCATGCAAAATGTATCCCACACATTCTTTTGATATCTGTACGGTCTCAGCAATCTCACACACTTCTATTCGTCGATCATCCAAAACCATATCATTCACTTTCTGGATGATTTCTGGAGTTGTTGCACTTTTCGAACGTCCTTCACGTTCATCATCTTCGAGACTGCTACGGCCACGTTTGAACTCAGCAGCCCATTTCTTAACTGTCGAATATGAAGGAGAAGAGTCCCCATACACTTTTAAAAATCTTCCGTGAATCTCGGATGGCGTAAACCTTCTTTTACAAAGAATTTTATAACTGCATGATACTCGATTTTTTCCATCTCTGGTACAACTCCGCACCGCACCTGCATCAAACAACTGTACAGACCAAACTACAACGCAGAATGACTTGCAGGCACATCTAGCACATGCACCAACTTGCATGGAAAAAATCACATGAGTAGTGCTACCATCTATGCTCGAGGCCGAGAACTTCTCAGACAGCCCTCGTATTATTGTTAGTACTGAAAAGTAGCATTTACCTTATTAATAATAAAATTGTGGATGGGGGAGAGAGGCTTGGAAAGAATTTTTTTTTTATTTTTTGGCAAAAGGGGAGTGTGCGAAGAATTTTTTTGATGGAAGGGGGTGTGGTATACAAAACACCATCTTACAAAAGCAAACCAAATTGCTAGTTTGCAGGTTGAAGGTACCAGTCTAGCTGAGGTGCATCATATCCCATGGAAGAGGTGAAAAACAAACCTGTTGTGGTGTGAATTGTGGGTAGAAAAAATCCTTCATTGCTGCCATTTAACATAAGATAATCTTTTTCTCATACCTGAAAAATAATGAAAATATAACATTCTCAGATATTTTAGCTCCATGGCACATGCAAATTACAATAACAGTGACATAAATTATTGTATTCAAACAATCTGTGTCAGTTGTCATATACTTTTTCCTTTGTTACAAAGTTATCTGAACCTCCTGCAATGGGAGAATGAAACTGCTCTTCGCATATTTCTGGTTCACTCAACTTCTTATAAAAATGTTTATGTTTAGGTTAAAGAAAAAATGGTATCTCTGCATTTCAGCCTGGAAATGACTTAGGAGAATCTGAAACTGACTTCAGAATGGGAATATGAGTACTAAGCATGAGAGCTTGAAATCTTTCATATAGCAATTATCAAACTTACAGTATATACAGTGCATGTAAATCATTATTATTTATTCTAGGAAAATAAAAATTTGAATACATAAAATTTTCTGTGCTGTATCTCAGAATAAAAACGTTGTTACAAAATTTTAACATTTTTTTAACAAAACTGAAAGAGTTCTATTTCAGAAACCATTTTATTGCAACACTATAGTATTTTTCTAGAAAGAAAATTAGCCACACATACTATTAGTTTTTATCATTCAAATATATTTAATGTTGCAATTTCCTGTAGATTAGTTAAATTTCTACATATAATTGGAATGGAATAGACAAGTTCATTTTAATACATGTCAGAAAAGTTTTGGGGTGTTTAGAAATTAACATGATGTTATTCTTAAAAGTTACACTTGAAAATAACAAATGATTAACCATGTGATTTGGCTTCGTACCATTATCTGAACTTACTAAGTCTAAGGTTAAAATCTTTAACAATGGCACTGAATTTCATGCCTAACGGAGTGGAAAAATTTTGGTTTGTGTGTAAGGATGTCAGGGATGAATAATTTACCAAAACTGCCGAAGGAATTTAAAATAAAAATTCGTAAATCACAACAGCAGATGTGGGAGAAATGTAACACTCAAATTAAATAAGTCAATTTTTAAAAACTGAAAAGGGATTAATTAGATGACCAGGGGAAATGCTCCATCACAATTAAATTAATAATAATCAGTTTTGGCTTGATGCTGTTATGCTTTTGCAATCAAACTTTATTCTTTTATTGGAGGACATTGATAAAATTACAGAAAAACGTAGATCAGTCCATAAATTGTTTGATAATGGCTACATATGTCGGTATCAGAATATGAAGTAAAATGCTTAGGATTTTCTGTCACAAAAATCCATAAGGATAAGTGTCTTGTATATATATCCTAATTCTGTAACAGGCTTCTGCACAACATCCACGGATTTATCCATAATACCTTAAGCCCAGTTTTGTGGCTTAACTACACAGTTTTCACAGGTGTTCAGTCAGATAAATTCTGCTAAGCACAACATTTCGAGAGCTTCTTTCACTCTTTTTATCATTATCTTTATCAGGTCGAAGAAAATTCTGCTGCAATTTTAAACAGCAACTGCAATTGTCTCACAGTGCACACTCATATAAGTACAGATGTTTGGTTGTGGCTGCATACAAGACCAATTACCAATGCTGGCCACCTATTGGTCAGTCCAGTCCATAGCAGAATTAGGCAACTGAACATCTGGGAAAAAAAACCTATGCATAACCAGTATGCCAGTTCTCACATCTTAGATGCTTGTGAAGAATTTTACCAGAAACAGTTGCAATAAAGGACAGAGGATGCAAAATTTGCAAAATGTACTGACTTATTCCCAATCAGCCTCTTGAGAAGAAAATTTTTAGGACCATCTTGCATGTTGAGGTTAAAGAGGTTGGTGAGACGAGAACATAATAGAGTTAAGAAACAGCAAGGCAGTTGGGAATTCTTCAAACAACTAAATAAGGAATTAATAATGTCAAAGAATCTGGCTAAGAATGAGTTTAATGCAGAATATTATTGGTGCAGGACCACTGACTGATACATCTAGAAATTTCTATAGCTATGGTATATGAGGAAACTGAGGGGAAGAGAGGGGGTTGGGACAATTATAGATAAGGATGGAGAAGAAGTAACTGAGGATTTAAAAAAGGCAGAGTTATTAAGTAATATGTTCAGTGAGACCATTAGGGAAAATAATTCAGAAGGGTGGGGGTTATATCAGAAAATGAGCCTAACCGCACAATAGGAAGTGAGCAGATTAGAAAATTTGAAATTAAATGTGAACATATCATGAAGAAACTAAGGAATCTAAGAAAGCATGAAGGGCCTGAGTGGGTATATTACCATGGATGTGTTAAAGATGGCAGGAAGCGACATTGTATCTTATCTTGAAACATTATTTAAATTGAGTCTGGATACTTGTTGTTTACCAGGTGACTGGAAAAGCACGATAGTAGTACTGGTTCACAAGGGAGGGGTAACAAATAGGATCGAAAACTACATGCCAGACAGCTTCAGTGGTAGGTAAATTAATGGAGAGATTGATATGCAATCATATCACACATATCTGGTGTGGAACGTAAGAGGTTTCCAAGTCGGCAACCTGACTTTAGACAAGGATATTCATGTGAATCTCAGTTAGTAGGCCATATGCAAGATATTTCTGATGAAACAGACATGGGAGATCAAGTTGACAGTGTAGCACTGGGTCATTAAAAGGCTTTTGACAGAATGAGCCAGAAAATGGTGCTAAATAAAGTAAAAACTATAGGAGATGGTGAAAAAGTGATTTGCTGAGTAGAAGAATTAACAAAAAGGTAGAAAGCAAAATGTTAGGATAGGAAATGCTGTATCAAAAGGAGTTTGAGTGATCATGGGAGTTCCACAGGGTAGTGTATTGGGACCATTGCTATTTTTTATCCTAATTAATTATTTTGTTAATGGCTTACTGTCAGAAGTTAAGTTGTTTGAAGATGACATAATGTTATATTAAAGGTTCAAAATGGTAGAAGACTTTAAACAGCTGCAGTGTGATCTAGATACGATAACTAGTTGGGTAAGTCAACATTGGATTAAGATGAATACAAAGAAGAGTCCGCTTATGAGGTACATAGATAAAAAGCTAAAGGTTGATTATGATCATAAAGAGGGGAAGATTTACCATGAGCTGGCACTTGATTTCAGGCATTAGGGTGTGGGAAAATTTCTTTAGTAGGGAAGGGTGTAAAGATTTGAAATATTGTTATTTAAATTTAAAAAAAAAAAAATGTTAAAAGTGTAAATTCTGTGTTTATGATATTTGTGTGTACACACATTAGAGCTATACATACCTGTATACACCTAGTGGTGCTCTCTCTCAAAAGCCCTAAGCTTATAACTTTTTATTTTTATATTTTTGGTAAATGGTTTCTAAAGGTTTAAGTGCTAATTTATTGACATGGGGCACTTTCTTTCTTTATCCTTAACACAATAACAAAACTGGGCCTATTTCTAATGCACAGGCATTTGGGAGTGTGCAGTTTAAAATCTCTGTCAGGCCATCCAGATTTCCTTCATTTTCTGAAATCACTCCAGTTGAATGCCGGGACAATTCCTTCAAAAATGGTCGTGACTGAATTTCTACCCATTCCTTGTTCTTAATCCTCTCCTGCATCTAACGCTCTAGGCATTTAAGAGGTGTGAAAAAAATACTGACAACCATCCTTCCAATCATACATATCCACAATAAATTGATATCTCTACAATGACTTGACAGACATCTTTGGTTCTTGGATGTGTCCATATAAAAATAATCTCCATCTCTGCATTATCTATGGTTGAGTAAAACCATCATGAGTAGGAGAAATTGATTTATTTCACAGCTTTCATTCAGTGTTCTAATGGATAGTGCAAGTAGAGTTCAGTTGTGCCTGTGTGTGCCCAGTCACATGTTTATATTTTCATGAGCAATTGCATAGCCAAAATATTATTATTATTATTATTTTTTTTTGTCATTGATGACCTCCTTCCTTTAACTGTGGGGACTGGTGGGTCAGCTTCATGTTTCCTTTCCACATTAATATCACCTCACAGTGTTTCGCCCTGCTCCATTGTTGCTGAAGATGTGTATTCAGTAATACCACTTGTTCTTTACACACTGAGCGTGGTGGTGTAACGGCTAGCGTTGTGGCCACGCATTCGGGTGGACAGCAGTTCGAATCTCCGTCCGGGCATCCTGATTTGGGTTTTCCAAATCGCTCCAGGCAAATGCCGGGATGCTTCCTTCAAAAGGCCATGGCTGAATTCCTTCCCATTCCTGGCCCCCCATTCTTTCCTGTCTCTAAAGACCTCGCTGTTAGAGAGACGTTAAGCGGATAAAAAAAATGTTCTTTACACAGTGTAAAATTGTTCTAAGATGTCTTCAATATCATGTTTATTGCTTTTTTGGCATCTATTTTTTTCCCCTCTTTTGTTGATTCCGTGAAAGATTTGTGATTATTTTTTATTTATGGCATATTAATTCTTTGATTCATACTAAGTTCCTCATTGCCCTACAGTAATTTGTATTTAAATGATGGCATACAATTTAATCTTTAAAAGGATCATTTTTAAAACTTTGTTTCCTCTGATATTACTTTTTGGTCATTATTATGTTTTCCTATTTGGTTATCACCATGTTAGAATTAACAAGACATATTTTTTCTTTATTTAAATGTTATAATCAATAACTCAACTGTTTTGATATAATCTTCCACCCCTTCCTGTCCTGTGTTAATCTCTTTATCTTTAAATTGTCATTAAAATGTATTTTCTGATTTATCTGTCTAAAACAATATAATTATTATCTTCCTCTCCAGTTTTTCATTTCAACTGTACACACTATTAACACTATTTTTTTATATATGTCTCAAAATGTGATGTAACAAACAGCTTCTTTTTGTTAAATTCTTACCATTCTTTTCCAGGCAGTTGCTAAGGCCTATATAATTTCCAGCTACCTTTTTTATCACCATACTTCAAATCATCTGATTTTTTCTTTCTGATCTTTCCATAAAGTACAATGATATAAACAAAAAGCTTTCATTTTTTAAAGTAATAAATCTGAATGGTATGTTTCGATATGATACTGTAAAATTCTAAATTCTCAAGTTCTATCTGGACTGACGATACTTCTAAGAGGCCACATCATTCCCTGATGACTGGAAATTTTCTAATTTTTGCTTATGCCAATGAACTTTTGATATATTCCTGCTTCAGCCATTGATTGTTATTTTGCTTCAGTTTTCAATCTTTTTGTATATCATTTCTGTTAATGATGGCATGGACTGGTAAACTGATATATACACACAAAAATCAATGAAATTTTGTGGTGCGTATCCTTTAACAACCGAAGAGCATGATGAGCTCATGATGGAGTTTCAAGGCAAAGGGAAGGGACCTACTGGGTATTAAAAATAAATGAGTGGTAAAATAAACATTTAGAGTTAATTATATGTGTTCATGATGCAGGTACAAAAACACAAGAAACAAGCTCTTGGCCTTTATCAGCAAATAGAACATTGTGGATGGTGGGTGCTGTAGGAGCCTACCTCAATTGCCTCCATTGGGCTAGGTCCATGGTGGGCATAATTTCAAACAGAGGATAGGGAGAGGGGGTAGTGATTTGAATCTAATGCCCAAGCATTGCAAAAAATCAGAACTAATCATGGGTGGGCAAGAAGAAATCAAAATAATATAAAATAGGCAAATCTAAGTAAACAAAAATAAATAAATAAGAACATTAAAACAAAAAAATGTTGAATTAAACATCACCTCTGGTTAGCGATGATTCAAGTGGATAGTCGGGGTAGAAGAAAAGAGAGGAACCAAACATGATAGTTGAGTGGTTAATGCTCTGGTCTCGCATTCGGTAATACGGCGGTTCGAATCCCCGTCCGGGCATCCAGATTTAGGTTTTCTATGGTTTCCCCAAATCACTCCAGGTGAATGCCGGGATGATTCCTTTAAAAGGCCATGGCTGAATTCCTTACCGTTCTTTATCCCCAGACCCATCCCGCCTCTAATGACCTTGACGTCGACGAGGCGTAAAAGAGAGAGAAGAAAAACTTGAAGCGATGACTGGGTATTATCTTGAGTCCAGGTGGTTGCCTATTGCCTAGTTTGCACTGAAAGCAAGCTCCTACCTTTTGAGTTCAGAGGGTGCTATTATTAGAGGGGATGAACAATGAAGCAAAAATTAAAATTGTTGGTGACATGGGAAATGGCATGGATAACTACTGGGTGATTTGTATTCTGGGTGGGTAATGTCTCTTGATGGCCATTCATTCCTATGGCTAGTGGATTGAAGGTCAAAAGTATGCAGGCACTTGTTGCAGGTTAACTGGAATATTACATAGGAGGTTTCACAGGTGGTGGTGTATGTTTTACATCATGTAGCAGCTCTGTTGCATGGGAAATTAATAAATTAATAGATTCAATGTTACCTTGTTATGGCATAACTTTGTAGATCACCCAGAGTAAGGGTCGGTGTTAAGGGTGGGGGAGGAGGGTAAGTGGGGCAAAAGTATCCCAAGTCTGGGCCCCCTTGATACCTGGATAAATGCAAAACAAAAACTTGGCTAAAAGGAAATCAAAAATAAGTTTTAAAATCTGGATCTATGATTTTTAAAATTTTCATATAAAAAATTACTGGCTTTATACACACACAAAAAAGTGTAAAGCAAAAAATTTTGTCGGGAAAGGAGGGACCTCGGAATGCTTATCTGAAGCCCGAGAATACTAGCGCCAGGCCTGCGCAGAGTAAATGTTGCATCCCATTTATTATCTTAAGGTTGATATATATAGGCTCACTTCATTTATTTAAATCTTCTATGTCCTGCAAAATAATACACTTAACATATGTTATTATTGAAGGCCATTTTCTTCCACAGTTGCTTGTTAAACTAATAATTATTATTTAATAATACACCAGAACAACTTTTTAATAATATCCTACAACAGTTGTATTGGCGTATTATTAAATAATAATTATTAGTTTAGTTGTAGGATATTATTCAAAAGTTGTACTGGTGTATTATTAAATAATAATTATTAGTTTAGTATACTTAACCTTTTCCAATTTTTCAGTATTCTATCTTACAGAAAATTTTCTATTGTTCAAGTGATAACTTACTATCTTCTAAAACTTTGATTATTAACAAATGAAATAACGGTATATTCAAGAAATCAACCATTCTTAACATTCAGATTAATAATAATTCTCTACAAATAAGGATATTTCTTTTAAACATAATCCTATTTCACATCATCAGATGCAAACTCTCTTCTCACAGCCCCCACACCTTCTTCAGTTTCTTCCTCATAATATCTTCATGTTCTTTGATGCTTAGTTGATACTTTTCATTTTAAGGTCCTTGCTTGTTGATATGATCCTTTAAACACAGTCATATATCAGTTACATATATGTATCATTACATTTTATAAGTAAGACTGCTACAGTGTCAATCTCAGCTATTGGGCTAAGTACAAGATGTTTCTGATAACATGTTCAAGGGATGCCAAGTTAATATCGTAGCACTGGTTCTGTCCAAAGCCTTTAACAGAGTGAGTGCAGTGAACAAGATTTTGGTAGATGAAACAGTGGCTTGCTAGGTAGAGGTAGGAAGTAAAGTGTTAGGTTAGGAAATTCAGTATCAAAAGAGGTGGATAAGAAACCAATGCCGTAGGAAATGTTACGGCCATTGCTGTTCATTAAAATAATGTATGTTTGTGTCAGAAGTTAAGTTGTTTGCAGATATGATATTGTAAAATAGGATTAAAACAGGAGACAACCATAATCAACTACAGGAGTATATGCACAGGATATACAGTTGTAAGTCAATGAGGACAAAAACCAAATAGACTGCTTTCTATGTACAGGGATGAAAAATATAAACCTTTAGTATGATTATAAGGTGGAGAAAGAATTTGTTATTGAAGGTATAAAGAATATTAAAATGTTGGCATATAATTTAATAATAAATCAAATTGGGGCGTTGTTTATCAGAGCCTTCAGATTTTGAATAAGTTTTTGCATTTTCTTTGTGCATGTAAAACCAAATTTCTTTTCCTTTCAACAGATGTCTTGTGTAACAGAATATCCACTAACATTAAA
Organism: Vandiemenella viatica; assembly: GCA_031002005.1. Lineage (NCBI taxonomy): Eukaryota > Metazoa > Arthropoda > Insecta > Orthoptera > Morabidae > Vandiemenella > Vandiemenella viatica. The sequence continues at coordinate 176,730,347 of JARYHS010013630.1, forward strand.
TTATTTCCATTTCTACACATGAAGAGGTTTCAAGGTCCTGCATTTACTAGTGTTTGATATGGAGATGTACTAGGAAAGTGAGACATCTGGATTTCTAAACCTTGGTCAGAACTTTTATGAGCATGGTGAGTTGGACGGGATGCACAGGATGTTTATTTATTTATAGAACGTATTTAGTAACTGTTATGATGAGGGAGCTGGGTTGGGAGTCAATGGAAAACTGGAATTGGGTGAAGAGATTGTTGGGACTATATATGCCATGTGTTGGTGATGAGGCTAAGATGATATTTGGTAGAAGAATTAGCAGTAGTACTTGGAAAGAAAGAAATGGCTGTGAACTCATAATTTAAGTCATAAGGGAGTGGAAACATTTTCTTTTGTAGCTAAGTAGTTAGGTAAATTACTGAGTAATATGGTGAGCAATTTATCTCATAAATTGAAAGAATTAAGTAAAAATGCATTAAATGCAAAACTAGATGCCTAGGGAAATTGCCATCAGGGTGTGTATTCCATCACAATTAAAATTAAATTATTTTTTTAAGAACAAAATGTGGATGAGGTCAGGTGAAAATGCAACTCCTTAGATCAAGCCGATAGTTTAAGTTTGAAGTGGAGGAAAAATTCAGCTTCATAGTTAACAATTTTGGTTTTTTAAGAGCCAAGTTCTCAGGGAGTGCAGCAGAAGGTTTGGTTATGTAATGTATTAAATGAGGGTAAGATTTAGTGATGGGGAAATTATAGGTAAATGTGGCGTATGTACTGTGGAATGGAAAGAGTGGAGAATGTGCACACCAGCTGCCTCAGTTTGCACAGATGTTTTAGGGTATGTTCAACTTTCCACCAACTGCAGTCTATTTCCACATCATTCATTTCTCATTGCTCTTTCCACCACCAAACTAGCGACCAAACAATAAAAGAAAAATCATATCCCATATACATTGCCCATTCTGAATGTGTCATCTATATTTTATAATCTGTTTTACAACAAGGATTAAAGACTGAATCTGAAAAATAGTATTTCTTTTATCTCTAGGACACATACATTGCTAGACAATCCACCATCTTTACAATCAGATTTTTTTTTTTGCTGCCATCAGTCTTTCAACTGGTTTGATACAATCCTCCATCCCTTCCTATCTTGTGCTAACTTCATATCTCTATATACCACTTACTGCCCACATCCTCAATTATCTGCTTCATATATTCAAATCTCGTCTTCCTCTATAGTTCTTATCTTCAACTGTTCCCTCCACTAACAAATTAACCAATCCAGCATGTCTGAAAATATGACCAACCAGCATTTCTCTTCTTTCTGTAAGCTTCTTCCACAAACTTCTTTCCTCACCCATCATTTCCAAAACTTGTTCATTTTATCCTTACCAAATCATTATTAACATTTGTTTCTTATACTTGCAATTATTATTCCTTCATTTATAAGAAGTATAGTTCATTGCCTCAGTGTCAGTTCCTCTCTTGGCTTAAAAAATTGTAAATGATACTAATATTCTGGCAGTACAAATAATTGCAGTTTCATGTAGGTAGTGAAAGCTGGAAGTGTCCTTCACTCCTTCCATAGAATTACATTTCCAATACAGAATAGTCTGTAAAAATTCAAGTTCTCAATCATAGATAGTGATTATGTCAGCTAAATAAAAGTTTGGTGGTCACTCTGGAATGATTTTTGACTTTTTGTTATTTACCAAAGTTGAAGGGAGGAGGGCAGTAGCAACAAAAAACATTCCAAACACATTGTTTCTGGCTATGCCCTTCTACCAAAAAAATAAATAAATAATAGAATCACGTGACAGGTCATGCGTGCACCTACCGATAATACCACCACATGTACTCAATTGTTGTTGAGATAGTATTAACTTGCTGAATACAGTTGTTAAGAACGTATGAAAGCCTACAGGATAGTTTCAGCTTACCTACTGCAAATAGTAGTGAATGGAAATCAAACAAAACTAACCAATGCAAGGTGTTATGGCCTTCACATACATAATAAGTTATTGTTTTATGATCTGAATACCATGCCATCTTGAATAAAATTCTCAAAAATAACTATATTACACACCTTGCGTTAAAAATAAACACATGCCAGGTTATTTGGAAAAAAAAAGTTGAGGTTTTAATCAAATAAACATATGATTTATTTCTTGAACCAACTTTAACTTACCTGTAGTTAGTTGCAACAAATAACGGTGAGTTTAGTGTTGGCCAGATTATGAATAGTAAACAGAAAGGCAATCTGCATGTAATTTAGTAGTTTAATTTACAGTATTGTTCATGGTTCCGAGGTGATAAATGAATTCATAAAACACATGTTTAGTGAAAAGTATAACATTTGGCAATCATTTTTTAGGTAATGATGATATTTTAAGTGCCATTTGCTTTTTATTTTATCCATGATTCTGTCATAGTAATCACAGTGTTTTGTTATTTCACCAGTACTTTTCATTAAAAACTAGCATGAACACAAAAAAAAGTACGGTTCCAATTTCTCTTCTCTCTCGTGTGAAAAAAAAGAATAGGATAAAGAATGAAACCATGGTTGATGGTACGACAGCATCAACTTGTGAACTGATATAGGTACTCGCAAAACACTAATTATCAAAAGTATAACTGTCATTGCTGGTAGAACATTTTGTGTTCAAGGAAGAGGTGCAATGTAAACTGCTGAGATATGTGGCAGTTGAGTAGTTACAAGGGAGGGGGTGGATTCAAATACTGGCAACAGAGGATAAGAATGTTCTGTGTATGTTTATATCAATCTGCGTATGGACACTGTCCTATCCCGAACTGTGATAACTGATGGCTTCCTCCTAATTTTTTTTATCTGTATTTGCTACCCAGCACCTTTTTGTTTCATTTGGATATATGCACAGTAGTGATAATTCATCTAGATTTAAACACATTTAAGTTCACAGTCTTGAGAAAAAAAAATGAGGCTGGAAAAAGATTATTTTTTTTTATTTGTCTGATTAGATGAGCAAATATTAGGGAAACTTTTCAAAATTACTAGCCATGTATTGCACATGCTTTCAATACATTCTTGATCTAACAGTTATTTGCCAATATCTTAAAAACCTTCCTGTTATGTTTCAAACAAACAGTTCAAATTCTAAGTTATTTGACTAAAATTCAAAGATCAATTTCACTTATAGGGTTATGTGTGTCAAAGGTTGAAGGTTTTCTATACATTTATAAAAATGTTTAAAGATTATTTGTTAAAATTGAAGTTGTTAGGTCTCTGGCGGATGTGCTGAAATACCTTAAAAAAAATCTTTGATAATATACTTATCCTTTTAAAGTCGTTTAGGAAACTACTGGATTTTTTTATTATCATCATCTTTCTTTCTTTTTTGAAGTGTCACACACATGCAACTGCAAAAATTTTCAAGTTATTTGATTAAAATGGGAGGGAAAAATTATGCATTAAAACACTTACTGGAATGCAATGTGCATCAGTTAGTTATATCTGTGTTACTAATACTAACAACCTTGTAAGTTCTTCAAAAGGGTGTCAGTACCACATAGGAAAATTAATAACTTTTAGAATTTCTCAACTTTGTTAAAAAGGAATGTACCAACTTCCTTGCAAAGAACAGTTTTGTATCTTTTTTAAGTTGGTGGCTGGAAGGTAAATTTTGTGATTACAAGCAGGAATGCCTTTATAGGTAAATATTGTTTCTTTTATTTCATATTTTGACAGTGTGATGGAATGATTCATATATGAAAAAAGTAATTTACACAAATTCAGATCATACTACATTTTATATGCAACAAATACAAGATGCAGATCTAAAATTTAAAATTCGCGCAGTTAAACGATGCGATTGTTTTAAAATTTGATATGGTTGGCATGACTTATACATTCACAAAATACTGCACTGAATCCATATGCCCTTTCCTAAGCAAAAAAGTCCTCTTGGTGTAACAGAATAAACATCAGTTGTCTATACAATTTCAGGCATATGCTGTTCACTTATAATTTAAAAATTAACTTACAAATTATATTTACATCATAATATTTACAATAACTTAAAACTTGTGTTTGGAAAAGGTTGCAGAATATCTGCTTCCGATTAAGCATTTTTAAGAAACGAAAGGTACAGTTCATTGCTTTGGCTTTTTGCTTAAAGTGCTCAAAGTAAATGCAGTTTATATCAGGATTTCCACCTTCTTCACACCCCCCCCCCCCCTTTTCTATAGTTCATGACTTCTGTAAGAAAATACTTTTATTTTAAAATAAATGCAAAGCAATCTATACACACAATTTTTCTAACTGTGAATTTGATTTACAGTACTCCACAATAGTAATAACAGAAGCTCAATATGAGCTGGAATCACTAATTTCACAATTCCTACCTCACTACATTTGAATGTGTGACATGTTTCTCCCAAAGATCACAAATTCTGTGAATGAGTGGGTAGAATAATACTTTATAAAGCTATCACATATTTACAGTTTCTTAATATCAGGTTTTGACTTTTCTCCTATTAATACCATAACACTTGTCAGCACACGTGGACTCGTCTGTATAGCGAGCTGTCACTTGACTTAGTATTTTCGCACCTTAAAAGACACTGACAAGACATTTGACCGAGAAAGCCAAAATAATAGCTCAGCAGTTCACTAAACAACTAATTTGCATTAATATACATATATTTGTTTAAGCTGGTCCCTCAATTCAGCAGGTATCGTATAAACTTCATTTGTAGGCTTCTTCTTGACGAGACGTCTCCACCGACCCCTCAAATTTTTTCGGAAACCTCTGCAAGAACCTGGCTGCTCCGCTGGAAGTGTGTGTACGAGCGTGTCCTGCAACACAAACAAAAAATCTAAGTGAACTGCACAGGGAATTTCCTATATGAGAGGGGAAACAATGATCTTAAAGCGAAATGATATAGGTTCAGTTACCATAACGTCACGCTAACAAAACAGACCGAATCACTGGAAGTATACACTGTTAAATCATATAAAGTTACAAGGTATGTGACCACTTGCGGTTGTGTGCTTCTAGGCGTTAACAGCTGAAAACTGGCACTGTGAAATGACCATTACTCGCTTACAGTTTCCTAACCTTGATAAACCCCACCATTGTGATTGAGGAAGTTTTTGTATGTATAGTTTAGCATTCATGGTTGCTAATAGTTTTAGAATAATTAACTGACCATTAAGATCGTGTTTCACGTCAAATAACATTGAACAGCTGCTGCTTCTAGTGAAGGTAAGCAGCACACATGTGGTAAAGTTTAAAGTCACAGTTACCTCCTAGTCAAAGGTGTGGTAGAAATTAGTTTCATAGAATTAAAGAATGGCACATGTTTACGGCTAAACTGTAGGAAAGAATCACAAATTTCGAGCGTACGAATCAGTTCACTACTAAACATTATGAAGCACATCTCGTTGCTGGTTGTGTGGTCACACGATACACGCGGTTAACTCACCTGGCATCAGACTGACGATGACTATCCACAAAAGCTAGGTACCCACGCACACTCGCAACGAGCACGACCAAAGTTTAGACAGTGCTAAAAGATTGCAGTATCTGTACCTGGTCATTGCTGTACAACGAGTACGGTGCGGGGTACTGCCACAGGAACTGCGGAGGGTAGATGGTGGTTGTTGCAGTGCTGCCGGGGCATGCCTCCGTCGGCGGCACGATGGTGGAGACCTGGGTGGTTGGCTGGCAGCCGGTGGTAGTGTTGTTCACCATCGCCAGAGGTATTGGAATCGTGGGCGTCGACGTTGTCGTAGTCCCAAGACCCACAGTGGGCCGTGGTGGTGGGCTCTGGTTGTCATCCCGCTTTCGTAGTTTGCTGCGAACCAGACGCATAGCGTAAATCGACGAATTCGGTCCAATCATCTTTTCTACTTTCTTCCCGGGTTTCAAGATGAAAGCTAGCAGCTTGCTGGCTAACGTGCTCTTTTGAGAAGGCGTCTTGGCGGCCTTTGGATCCACGTTGGCGGTTGTTACACTGGCTGGCGGCGGCCTAGCCTGTTTGGTAAAATCTTTCGCTGTCGTAACTGTTAACGCACCGAGTCACTGTCGCATTGACGGCAGCTACACACAACAACAACAAAACACAAACACTGGCCGATCTTTGGAGCTAGTGGCTAACAGGGCTGAGCCGACACAAACAGCGAACCTGCAGCAGGCGAGCTGTAGCGTGCGCTCTCAACCGTTGAGCGATGCCCGTCTAAACTGTTTCCTCCCCGCAGCACGCATTTTAAACCTGTGCCCTGACGTCACGAGCCACGTGCCTCTGATTGGCTGGCGCCGCGCTGGAGGGGGGAGCCCGCCTCCGTCACGGCACACTAGAAACGTGGAAAAACAAGCGCCGAGTCCAAACAACGCAGGGGAAATACCATGAGGGGATCTCGTCGTCAAAGAATTAACTTATCTCGAGGATTTGTGCTTTAATCCACATCGCTGTAAATCATTTGACGTTTAGGTAGCCAGTGGTCAGGTTACACTATTCTGTGATTGGAAATATGTAATTCAATAACAGCACCAGTATTTCCTTAATTAAAATTGCGTTTAGCAGTTAGGTATTTTCTCTTGAAGTAGACGTGGAATAAAACCAACTAAAATAAACTTTGTTTTGACATACCCTTTCGGATTATTTGCAGTCTTCGGTGCACTAAAATAAGTTACATACATATTTTTACTGGTGAGTTACTACGTTTTTGTAAATCTATTATATTGAAATAGTTATAGCTCATATATAATAATAGATTTAAAAAACAAGTAATTTGCCAGTAAAAAATAAGTACATAATTTGTTTCACGGCACCGAAGACTATTGAAAAATTCGAAAAGTGTATGATAACGCATGGTTTATTTTAATAAATGGGTACTGTAGGCCATTTCCTCAAATGCAGAGTAACCAATTTGTATGATTAATTGATATCACGCCAGTAAAATAGAATTTTGTTTACTTTTATTTTTCAACGACCGCGTTTCACTCCTTTCTCAGAAGCATCTTCAGTGGTTTTTTACCTTTTTAGTATAAGATGCTTTTGAGAATGAAGTGAAATGCTTTTAGTGTAAAATAGAAAAAAAAACAAAATTCAGTTTCAAAGTTGCATTGGCATGATATTACTTCTGTACACAAATTGAAAATTTTATTTTCGTTGCACTATTCTATGGATTCCCAAATTTTTTTCGTGCCGCGCCCCTTCCGCCAAAAGAAAAATACCTCCCCCCCCAATTGCCACAATTTTATCACTAATAAGGTAAATGCGTACTTGAGACATAGTACTTGCGACGGTGTAGAGTATCATCCACGCGGGCTGCAAAACTACTGTACCTAGCACCCCGCTCTCCCCCACTCCCCAGCCCCTTGGCATGTCTTCGCGTACCCCAGGTTGGAAATCTGTACACTAGAGACGAAAAGAAACAGAAGATAACCCGTTATTAGTAAATCAACTTATAAAAGAAGCCTAAAAATATTTACATGTGTTAAGCAAGTTTAATTTACCTGTCTGTGTAATTCCTTATTCTGTATGTTATTACGGATTCTCTTGTTGGTAGGTTTTATTGGCTAATGAGAATTGGCGCGAATCATTAATTGCGATATAAGCATACTGAGGTTATACACGTTAGTATGTCTTTTGTCAGAGGAGCCGTTATACTGACGATTATCCTTCGCATCATTTATCTTTGTCATTGTTGGCGCCTGGAGAGATGGTAAGAATGCATCAAGCAAATTAATGGTTTTCAGTATTACTTTCCGGAGCAAACTCAGTGATGTACGTACACCTTTTGAAAGTTGTGTTAAACATTGTGTTTCAAGAGATGTTTTTGGAATGCCTTATGTATACACTGCATGGATAAGGCCTTAAATCACTTGCAAAAATTGGGAAGAGACAGGTCGCACAGAAATCTTGAAGCGGAAATTAGAGGTGGGCAAAGTGACTCACTAAAAAGAGCGGTGTTCATTTGATCACTCCACGAAAAGAACTAGTTCTTTTGAACGGTTCACCGTTCACTAGCTCAGTTTTATTTGAGACCTTTTTTTCGGTTTCACCCCTCAGAATCCGGTTACACCCCCACTTTTCGATGAAATACCCCCCTTAAATCGACTTTGATGCAATTAGTAGACTTTTTTTTTTTAGCTCTACAGTCCACAAAACCCACGTGAACAAGCTCTTCTTGATCTTCGGAATTAGCCGACTTATGACCGACTCACCTAGAAGAACTACCGTTCACTTTTAGTGAGCGAGTGCCCACTCGCTCTTTTAAAAGAAGTGCTCTAAAGAACTGATTCACTCGCGAACGACCCATCTCTAGCGGAAATGCTTTATCATGGATAAGACACGTTTTTAGAGTGTTACTGATTTTACATCGTGGAGTGTAAACACTTTGTGATTACTTCGGCCTCGCCAGTGTCAACCCCTGGGAATCCAGCCTGTCTGCACTGTTGCGCGATTGCCTTGTGCATCCCAGACCTTCTGTTCTGGCTTCTTCTCTATCGTCGCTCTTGTCTCTCAGTAGTGCAGCAGAATTTATTATTGTGTGTAATCTACAGGCGGTAGTACGTATTTAGCAAAATGAAAGCTATTTGTTGTGATGAATATTCAGCTACATACAAACAACTGAACAGAACACTGTTTTTTGGGGTTTTTTTTTTTTTCGTTTGTTGTGCACCTAACCTGCGCAGCGGCCAGCAATGAAGTAAGTGGTGATGTAACTCTAGCGTTTTCGCGGAACAAGTGACGTCGATTGAGGTGTTCCCCGAGAGAAAACTACCTCCGAATTTAGCTGGTAGACATCACGTGGGACATGATAACAATGATTCTTTGGGCAATGCGGAGTTACAGACATCAGCAGATGGGTTGAACGAATCTCTTTATCAAATTCTTGTTATTACGTTTCGAAATTTCCATGGTTGAACATGAGGCTATTCGTCTCTGAATAGGTCCAAGTACATTAGTTTGTTCAGGATATATGACACAGTTAGCACGATCACATTTAGGTGACTTTTGAGTCTTTTTGTGAATGCGTTTCCAGACACACACATGTTGTGATGATATAAACAGAGTTTTGATGGGTCTAGACGAAATTTATTTGAGACGAATTACGGGCGTCTGGAGATTAGCTATACATGTTGTTTAAGTCTTTCGTCAGATATGTGTTCAGTTGTTTGTTTATTTATTCATGTTTGGAGCGTAAAAGACGATTACGAAAGGATGGTGTGCGCAAGTAAATGGGCAGGCACATAGTCGTGGCGACGGGCTTATCGCAAGGGACACATCGCATGGAAACCAACATCAGCAGTTTGTTTCTGTATATTTAGAGTGCGTCACTAGATGTCCCGCCGTGTTGCCCGATCCTTGAAGTTCCGAAATAATGATAAGCAGATTTCTTTCTCGATCCTATAGCAAAATATAAATATTTAACATTTCTTTGTTTTGTTATAACGCAAGAAAATTCCCTCGCAGTTTTTGAATCACTGTTAGTGTCAGTGTCTTGTTCCTTATCGAATAATAAGATGATCGCTTCCTGACTTGATAAAAACGCTTTCAAATGAAATTATTATTCAAAAAGACAACCTGCTGAAAATTTCCTGCCGTTCCAAGTGTTCACCAAGATCAGGTTACGGTGTTTGAATGTCGTAACTATACCATGTATTTATAATTAGTTTAGGAGCATGGTTTTACGGAGTGCTTCTTAATATGCGTTTTATAATAGCCATTAAAATTCTTACATGTTCATTCGCGAATAAATGTTGGTTATTCGTTTGTGCAATGCCGGTTATATTGGCTGTGCTTTCGCGTTTTTTAATGTTACAATTTTTATTTCCTTGGCAGCTGACCTCCTTCACCATTTCGGTATTGTGGTCGATCTGTTGCAGACATGTTTGCGGCTGGCCTGGTAGGTCCCTGGCTATTTCTATCCCGACGGCGCCGATCCGCTCTGCTCTTCTCCACTACCAGCTTACGTAACAACGTCCGCTGCTCGCAGTGTGACATAAGGGGGCGCGCGCCACTGAAAGTTTGAAACTACGTACATACATTATAGCAGGTGTCTCACCTCTACTCAGGCCTTCTTTTCCATTGCGACCTTACAACTCGTCGACGTCTAGGTCACTAGATCCGGAAGAGGATGCTGGACTTGCAGCTGGAAGTAAATCGGCCTTTGTCTTTATATAGGAACCATCCCGCCCTTTACCTCGAATGGGAAGCCATGAGATATGAAATCAAAATGGCCGGATCGAGTATTACCGCTTCCTCGACCTAATGCCGTGACCTTTTGCCTAAACGTTACCATCAGATTTTCCCCTCCTGGTAATCTGAAGTGTGAGTTTAAAACGATGGCTTTTTCTTTCAGTTATGCAAGGGCAGACCAGTACAGTCACACGGAAAATAATTAAATTAATAATAATTAATTTACTTTGTTAGTATTAACGTTAAAGACTACACAATTCGTTTTTTCTTGTACAAATTTTTTCATCATACCGTACTGCCCACTAACGTTCAAGGTAACAATTATCCGTGTTAAGGACGTGCGCAACACCGTTCCAGGCAGAAAATATGTCATAGAGTATAACACATTTGAAACTGATACAGTAATAACATATCCCGCGTTTCGTTTGTAGAATGCTTTCAGTACATTAAATTTTTCCCATGTCTGTTTTTATTTTTTGTATAATATTATGTGATTGTAGTATGAGCTGATTAGTACAACGTTAAGAAATACAATATGGATCTAGAACCGCCGTTTTCTTAAATTCATAGTATAAATTTCGATTCAGTGACTGCTTTACAAGTCCGCCTCTCTCCAGAGCACTAGCCAGAAGCTGCACGTAAATGCAAAAATGTGGGGAGGAGTGACCCGGGGAGAAACATACAGAGCCATTTTTATATTATTTTTTAATACTCACCTGATTGTTAATGCCAAAAGCACGATGATCAGGGCTACAAGCACCATAGCAATCAGGACACCGCATATCATGTACACGCTCTCGTTTGGGCCTTCTGCAACAGAAAAACAAAGGTACATTACTTACACAGCAAAGGTATGGCTCTGGAAATGCAACAAGCGGACTATCTGGCAGTAAGCCGAATGTCTTTTTTGCAAATGTTGTTTCTATTAACTCTGTGTCTTAAAGCATACGCTAAAAGCAACAAGTCAGTGGTAGAGAACGACGCTGGTCAGTGAACGTTGCGCTAAGCATAGCTGATCGACGCACACGTGGGAACAAATGCTGATTGGCGAAACACGACGCGCAAGTTCACTAACCAACTGACAGTCTCATAAATTACATAAACTGAATTGTATATCATTGATATAGCTTTTCACAAGAAAGCATTATCGATTTTTTATTTATTTATTTCGCATTTAATGGAAATTTGTAGAGTAAACTAAACGGCTAAGAGGATAGTAGGTTTAAATTGAGCAGTGTACTGCGTAGTTTGTTTAATTCGCAACTTTCCTCTTCTTTTCTTTAAAACTGAAACTTTGCCATAGCTAAATTCATTCGTTTAATTGCACTGCTCCTATTTTGTCCAAAAGAAATTTCAACATCAAGTATTAAACAATCAACAGCAATAAAATGTTTTAGCCGTTTGTTTACGTTTTTCATAAGCACTTGTGGTAACTCTGTTACTGACAATACAACTCAGATCACAGATAAATTCGTAATACTGTAGTTTCAAAAGATTCGATGTTTTAATATCACTGGCAGGAAAACCTGAGCGTGTTAGGGCCTTTGCGGTAATTAAAGAGCAGTATAACTGGATTTGGTCGTAGCTTTCTGCGTGTTTATTCACCCCTCGTGTCGGGGGTTGCGTCTGGCAACGTTGGGGCGACCTATCGCAGTTCCAACGGTCACAAATTCTTCCTTTGTTAGAAAGAATTCTTTAGTATAAACATCACAAAAATCACAGTTTGACTAAATAATAATGTGAAACATAGGGCATACTTAACTACACAACACGTGCATTTTTGTTTCTGTCCTCCCTCTAAGTGTTACATTTGCAACCATTGTATCATTTGAATTTATAAACCAGATTTAGAAATTTGATAATTTGACAAATTCGTCCACCAAAGATCTGCATTCTCAGTGTTAGCGCACTTCATGCTGTCATTTTGCAGTCGGTGAGAGGGACTTCTTGTGACTCACACAGGAATCAGAGTGGTGTTACTTCACGCATCTTCAGGTAAGAGATACATACGTAAAATTGCAGACAAAAACTTGAATGAATAGATTCCTTCGTTGTTCGGAAACCCTCTTATGACGTGCTGTAACCAAACCTGTTAGTTAGTCTCTGTTTGAGATTAAACTAGTTTATTTGATAATCGAATGCGGAGTAAGAAAGGTAATTACCGTTTATATTACGTTGTATTAAAGCTTTTTTTTCTGTTTACAGATATACTCATCGACGGAGACAAAGGGCGTAGTTCACGCTGACTTGGCGACACTGTTCTTACTTCCAGAAACGCATGGGCTCTTCTGGGCATTAGGTAATCCTGTCCCCATCACCTCTAAAAATTATAACAAGCAGAGTGTTCGATATAATACATACTGGGAAGTTGTTATTATTATTTTTTTTCCAAATAATGCCATCTCTAAAAAATCTAATCTTGTCACTTCCCCCGTTTGTTAAAAAAATATGCATAATATAAACACATTTTAAAATGGTTATATATAAAATTATAGCTTATAAAGTTCAATGTTTAAAGGTATTTACAAGTATAAATTTTTTGTTAAGCTTTACGCCCTTTCCTTTGCGCTAATCCTCGCCTCTTTTCTTTAAGAATTGATAGTTTTTTCCCACATTTTTGGACTCCAGGAAACATCTCATCACAACTGAGCTAGCTGCTTGCAAAACATTGCAGTTATAAGATTATTATGTTCCCTCGACACTGCTGTGGTTGCATAATTGAAAATACTCTCCTTGTTTTTATGTATATTGTATAGGTCATTATGAAACAGTGAAAACTTCTGCGGCTATCTTGTGTTCTTGTTATGACGCGCTGTGATTTCTTTGGGCAACGCCTTCTCCGAATTTAAAAACACGTTGATAGGTTTGAGGCTCCTCTTGCGTCAGAGCTCTCGAAATTCGGATATGGATATAGCTGTAGCCATTGTTTTTACGAGTAATCAGAATTGTCAGGTGACACTCGTTCTATTTGTTATCGGTGGTTCGTCGTCAAGTGGCCCTGAAATCTGTGAGCCAAACTTTGTTTGATTATATCTTGATTGTGAGACTTCGTAATTTCGGTAAGGTGTTTTATCTATGATTGATGCCATTTAGTAGAAGGAGACAAGGTACAGGGATAAACATCTATTAATAGACTTTACCTAACTGTGTTTTAACGTTCTGTAATTTATTTTCAATCCGTGGACCTTATAACATTTCATTCATACTAAGCGGCGAATCTGGCTTGTAGGGTATGTCATCTGCCTAATTACCCTCACGCCTTACTTATAGTGTAAGTGTATACCAGGGGTGGCCAAGCTCCTTGATAGTCCGAGCCATTTTTCACAATTTGAAATTTTTCGCGAGCCGCAATTAAATACGTATTTAAAAGGTATGAAAAAAAGCTACTTTTTTTTTTTACAGAAATTTTATTTATTCAAAACATATGAATAAATATACAAAATATGTGTATTGAATTTAAATATTAAAAATTAAACACATTTATTTTACTTCTCTTGGCAATTCTTTAAAATTTGGTGAATAATTGGTGACAGTACTTCTCAGTAATTCTTTGAGATGTTGGTTAGTTAATACTGATTAGTGTTTGGATTTCACGAATTTTAAAGCGGAATAAAATGATTCACATAAGTATGTTGTTACGAATATTGAAATAATTCGATAAGCAGCCTTTTTTAATTCAGGATACTGGATTCTGGTACAAATTTACAAAATTCAATAATCGGTGTCGACTCATATTTTAATTGTAGAGCTTGATCTTCTTGCATCTCTATTAATTCTAATTCTCCAGATGCTTTTTGGGCCATAATTATATTGGAAATGGAAAACTCATCTTGAATTATGTTAATTTCAAATGGATTTAGAAAAAAATCAAGAGACGATTTAAAATATTTCAAGTCTTGAAATCTATTTTGGAATTCCTTCTAGGTTTTTTATATACTCGTTGAGTTTTTCTTGTTTAATATTGGAACAAATTTTTTTAATTTGAGGAAAATGACAAAATATTTTATTTTTAATGTCCTTTTGAAAAAGTTGTAATTTAGTTTGAAAACTGTTCGACACTGTGGGAGGTCAGAAAGTATTCTATCTTTCCCCTGCAATTGTAAATTCAGTGTTTGCAAATGTTCCATGACATTAGTCAAAAACATTACGTCTTGTAACCACTCGTCATCGTCTAATCTTGAATAGGTTATTTCCTTTTCTTTTAGAAATGCAGTTATCGGATCAAACAAATCTACAGATCGATTTAATACGTTGTAGCTACATAACCATCTTCTAACAATGCAAAAGAAATGAATGTCATTTGGTAGTTCTTAGTCCTTTAATTCTTAAAGGAAATTTTTGAATTGTCGGTGATTTTTTGCAATGGTGCGAATGTAATTTACAATGTGTAACAAACACTGTTTTCGTAACATCAGGATATTTTGTAACGATATGTTCACGGTGAATTATGCAATGAATCGGTATGAATTGATTTTAAAGAAGCAAGTTTATTTGATCTTAATTTGGAATTTGGTGGAAACTGATTAGAAAACTGAGGACGATTGGTTTCATGTTGTCGACGTAAATTGCTAGCTTTATAATATTTGACCGCAGAATTACAAATAACACATAATACTTTTCCGTTATTGTCAATAAAAAAGAAATTCTCGTCCCACTCATTATTAAAACTTCTATTTTCTTGCTCGTATTTTCTTCTTTTATTTTCGTTCTCTGTCGTCATATTTTTAAAAGAACTGGAAATAAATAAAGAAATTTAGAAAATACAAGTTTTGTGTTATTAAAACAATAACAACACGTGTTACATACTACGAAACAAATTATAGTTAACTTACCAAAAATTCCAGATTGCTAATTATACCCGTAGCAAGAGTGATACAAATTGTTTCCTCCAGAGCACAATGTCAACTGTCCGTTGCTATGAAAGTTTACAAATTCAAAATCGGTCTGGGGTAGGTCGATTACGGATGATTACGCCACTGTTTATGTTCGTTCGCGCAGTTTTCGATGAGTCATATCATTCTTAACTTGGACGGAAATGAAATTTGTTACAACGTTGCACATAGTCTTTCATATCTGTTATCAGTAATTTAAAAGACATTTTGAAACAAATACGGAACGATAATAATTTAAAAAAATATAATAACACAAAAATGAAAAGGGAACTCGGGTACATTCATCGAAAGCCACAAATAATCTTCCAAAGAGCCGCATGGGGCTCGCGAGCCACAGGTTGGCCACCCCTGGTGTATACTATAAGTGTTTGAGAACCGCACTACTCGGTTACTGCAGTTGCTATTCCTTCTACCTCATTTATTTCCTGGTGTTTATTATGAAGACGAATATTTACTGCGAGATTTTGTGATACCTGGGTCACAGCTTTCTGATAGTTTATTTACAAATGATGTTTTCAATCAGAATTTCGTAGAACATATTTTCGTCTAAGCAATTTATTCTCTTCGAACCGTCAATCGGTCTGATGGCTCAGTGATTAAGGCGTCTGACTGGAGATCGAAAGTTCTCCGGTTCGAATCACGGTCTCGGCTGAGATTTTCGGAAAAAGCCCTTAACCCGACCTTCCCCACTGATACAGATGTTGTGTAATGTGAAGTACGCCAGAACGCTTCCGTGTTTTGTACCCTGCGTTAAACTGTAGGTCCCCTCTACGGCTAACAATCCTAGTTATAACACTGATGTGTACATATCTAAAGTAACTTAAAGCCAAACGAATGCTTAACATGGTCCTAGCTCATTTCTTAACGAGTGTTCATTATGAAGACAATTGTTTACTGTAGAATTTTATCATATTTGGATCACAGCTTTCTTCTTACTGATTGTTTAATTACGAATGATGTTGTCAGTCAGAACATTTTACCACATGTTTTTGTCAACGCAATTTGTTCTTGTACCGCCAATAATAAGAGAATCATCAATAGCTTTGAACACCGTGAATGTTCCTACAATGGAGCTCTAAAGTCATTTATAATTGGGAGACATCTTTGACAAACCTAATAATTGAATTTTTTTCCCTTGCAATTTTTTAAGGTTTATAATGTACGCGAATCTTATGCTGAAAATATACTTCCGCTAGTGTGTACCTGGCAACCGACAAATACGATATTCAGTATCTAAAAGCCAGTGGTATTTCTGAGAACAGGCAAGTGTGTCAGTCGATAAGAGCGGTTGAATGAAATTCTTCGACCGACGCCGCTCGTTTTACGTAATGTCTGGACTTGAGATAAGAGATACAGGCTTGGTTGGTGACCTGTAGCTTTCCCATCTTCCTACCTCCGTCGTACAGATACAGAGACAGTTTTCATGTAGGTCCACCTAGAGAAACTGCATCTGCGTATTACCATGTGATGTGAGTGGCTTCAACTTGATAAGCGATATTGTAACGATTAACTCCTTATCATTTTCCTGTTACCACTGATTGACGAAGTTCAATTTCAATGTAAAAAAAAAAAAAAAACGGTTACGACGAAGGGATATAAATTGGTTTAATTTCATGTTAGTAGACTTCCCTTATTTTAATTTCTTTCAGTTCAGGTGATTTAGATGTTGAATTTTTTGCCCTAATCGTGCGCCAGTGGAACACATTCATATATTTATAGTATCTCATCTGATTTTTATGGACCCTTTCATAATTAATCCTCATCGTATAGCCTTTACAATTGATTTCTTTTTCACGCTTTAGAAGCGTGTATAAAAATAATGTAAAAGTTAATGTTCCAAGAACAGTAGTACGCTTTTCATATAGTTCTTTCCTATTATGGACGTGTGATTCAGTCACAGTCTTGTCTATGTTTACAGCTAGGTTTTCATAACATTCAATACATTTTGTACTGACATCTTCCAATCCGTGAAATTTATCTTGAATTTTGGTAGTATATTTCTTCTTGTTTAAATTGTCAACCTAGCTGATTATTTTCCAAGTTTCCTTAATTTCATTATATTTTACTCCCTTAGGACTTCGGCTGTATTATCCAGAAGTTGTGGATTATTTTCCTCACTTGCTGATAAATAAATACTGCCAAAGCAATTGAATTTTTGTTCTCTTATTTGTTTCCAGATCGCTTTGAGATGCTTCTATAAAAGATACGAAACACGTTCAGAAAACAAATGAAAAAAAAAATTCAATTGCTTTGCCCTTATTTGTTTATCATTTCAACTGTATTACTTTTCATTCTGTGCTTGGGATTAGATCTGAAGGTATGAAACGCCCATACATTTCTGACCAGTGATATATCTGCTGTTAACAAACGCCTGCATCATATCATTTCAGTCTAGAACAAATTTACTTTACTGAAGTGTCGACGTAACAACGGTCATAGTAGCATGTTCTGCTACCAGTTTGGTTGCACGTGGTTCATTGCAGACTGGGTGGGATGGAGCCTAGTTTGCGGCTTGGTGCCACGTCGCCGCTGTTCAGGCGCGCGACTCGTGCCTCCAAGGCCACAGCCCGGAAATGCCGCCGACACTGCTAACCCGCCACACGTCCTGTGGCTTTCCCCACGACCAGCTTTCACGAAATCACTTCGCATTTTACCACAATCCAGCCACTGAATGTAACAGTTTTGCCTTGCCTGTTGGTCTTATCGGCTCTCAGATATACGACATTAATGCCTTTGACATTTCGGACTATCCGATCGATTTGATTAATTTTCTTTATGCTTGTTAGACTATTTCTTTCCGATAGTGCATAGCACCTAGAGTACTGAGGTGACAGTCAAGCGTGTTTGTTATGACTCGTTCTCTTGGGATTCTAGGAAATTTCACCTCTGTAAGGATTACCCCGAAAACACATCCACCTGAATGAGTGTATGAGAGTAATAACTGGCACCCTAAAATCCACTCCAGTCCCCTGGTTGCACCTGATCAGCAAAATGGATATGTGAAAACTGCGACCAGTGAAATTTGCGGCCAACCTAAAATCTGCGAAATCTGCGGCCAATACCGCTTCTCTTTGTGTCATGCCGCGCCGTCCTAATCACTCTAAACGCCTCTTTAGACGACCCGACCTGGTCTCACTAAATCGTGGCCTGGAAGTTTTTACGTGAACAAATCATTTTACATTGCACGCCCGAAACAGCCAAGTTAATTTCTATTTTTTTTATTATTTTTTATTTTAATAGACACGCAAATGTTTAACAGGTTAAGTATTCTTTCTTAGACTTTTTTCGCACTCGTTACTGAAAGCTGAATTTTTTGCTGATCTGCAACACTGTTCGGAAAATCCAGTGCGGTACTAACTAGATCGGAGTGGCCGAGGTCGTCTAGAGGCGGCCATACACGATCGCTCCATCCGTCCAAACGAAGCGATGTCACTCCATTATCGTGTCGTCTGTGGGGAAATTTGATGTGGATGACGTTAACCCACAACTGCTGATGGTAGAATATTTTTTCCTACACTAGTTTCTTATCTGCTTAACGTCTCTCTAACAGCGAGGTCTTTAGAGACGGGAAAGGATGGGGGGCAAGGAATGGGAAGGAATTCGGCCATGGCCTTTTGAAGGAAGCATCCCGGAATTTGCCTGGAGTGATTTGGGAAACCATGGAAAACCCAAATCTGGATGCCCGGACAGGGATTCGAACCACCGTCCTCCCGAATGCGAGGCCTCCTGCACTAGTAAAGTGAGGCAAAGGGAGATTTTGCATGAAATCTACTACGATTCTGTAAGTATCTGCCTCGTTATTACAATTCTTTTGTACGTCTTTTAAGCAAGAATAAAACTTGTATTTTAATAACAGTTATAAACTATAAAACATCTGTAGTGTTTAGAAACATTGGCTACAAACGTAGCAAATAGCAATCCGCTTGGAGCGCCGGCGGGGCGGCTTTTAACAATACAACCAGTTTGATCCTATTCTATAATAAACATACCGCTACAGCATTGTTGAGAATTCTGGCCGCAGATTTCACTGGCCGCAAATTTCACTGGGCGCAGTTTTCGCGACACCCAGCAAAATACCACCTCCAGAGATAAGACGCCAAGAAGCAACGGCACGTGAGTGGATAAAACTACACCATCCTGATCATCCACAGGATCT
This sequence comes from Vandiemenella viatica, assembly GCA_031002005.1. Lineage (NCBI taxonomy): Eukaryota > Metazoa > Arthropoda > Insecta > Orthoptera > Morabidae > Vandiemenella > Vandiemenella viatica. Next base: position 176,749,571 of record JARYHS010013630.1, read on the forward strand.
CCCAATCCACGAGGTTTTAAATAACTTACCACCCACTCGTCTTAAATCAAGAAATCCGGTATGGCAAGATGTATTTGACTTTGATGTCATGGAAAAATGGCGACAAAGCTGGAACTCCACATCTGTAAAACATTCAGATATTAAAGATCCCACAACTGGACTTCCAGGATTCCATCTAAATAGAGACCAGTGGGTCAAACTAAATCGCCTAAGAACAGGCCATGCGAAATGCAACGCCATGCTGTATAAGTGGGGTCTTCAGGATTCTCCTGCATGTGACTGCGGTGCTCCTTCCCAGAGTGTGGAGCATATTATCAGGGAATGCCCTCTACGGAAGTATGATGGACCATATGAAGATGTTTTTGGAGCTACAAGTTCCTTCTTAGAATGGCTGGAAGAATTAGACATCAGCTTGTGAACGCTACCAACGTTCTTGTCATTGTATATATTTATTATTGTATTAGTTGCTTGCCATACGACAAATAAATAAATAACCCCGAAAATTATCTTCACCATTCCTTTTTTTTAAAAATAAATAAATAAAAAGGAAGAAGAAATAGTAAGACTCAAATAATATCGTTAGATTGGATTAAGTTCCAATAAAAGTAAATTTATTTTTTGTTGCTTATAAAGGTTGTGACAAAGATTTTATCAGCTAATCGTACTACTTCCATCTTCTATCTTTCATTTTATTTTTATATTGTTCAAGAAGAAAAGAAGGGCGGAAAACCTTTCGAATAAGAAATATACGAAATTCGTATACCATGTGAACTGATTCTAAAAACAATATGGTTATTTCAAAGACTATGTGCAAACGTTTACAGCTTTTTTTTTGCCGTTATTGTCATGTAAAAGGTCAATTCAGATGGTTCAGTTATCACTCATCCGAAAGCCACTCACTGTTTCAAACAAGCAGAAACGCTTCTTTTGGTATCTATGCATTGTTACTCTGTTAAATGTGGTAAATTGGCTCAATACACACGGGGTTTAGTTTGAGGAAAGTCTACTGTTGATAATTCAGCCGAATACAGAAGTTTCGGGAAAAGCGGGCGCCACACAATCTCTTGTCAACATGTATGGGCTGAGGAGCAGTTCCTCACATAAACAATGACAAATCGCCTACAGAAAACAACTAGCTTTTTATCTAGTCACAAGAGTAGACCAACCGCCCGACCGCAATTCAAACAATTTTTACGCAGTTTTTCCTGATTCAGACATCTCAGAAAGAAAACGTGTCGCTTTTATAAAACAGACGTGGTGTTGCTTTCATTTCTGTTAAATTTTTTTATGTAACGCTAATTCCCATTGCAGTATTACAGTAATACCAATTTGAAATGGTATTGTTCATTTCGAATGTAATAAGTCTTTGTTACGTTATCTTCCCAAGAGCCGCTGTTGCATTTCACGGCATAAATAATGGAATGGCACCACAGGCCGCTCTCTCTCTCTCTCTCTCTCTATATATATATATATATACTATATATATATGTATGTATGTGTGTGTGTGTGTATGTCTCTGACACTGTTAACTGAGAGCTTCACTGTTTTATTTGGAGTCAGCAGGTCACAAGTTGTACGTAAGGTTGTCTTTAGAAAATTTTTGGATTCTATTAAAACTTTACTCCCCCCCTGAACTTTTTTTTTTCCAACATGATAAGACGTTAGCTGCTTAGCTGTCATACGGCAAATAAATAAATAATAAACGTGTTAAGAATTTTTATATTCGAAACAAATACTGTATCCGACAAAAAAAAGGGGTATAGCATTATTTCCTTTAGGGGAAATCCATAATTACGTGAGGTGTTTTTCCGGATTTCCGGACCCCCCCCCCCCCTCTGGTGAGATCTGGTCCGTGAGAGCCCCCCCCACCAACCCCCCTAGTAACCGCCCTCGAAACTTTCGGAGACATTTTTTTTTTAGGTCTTACCCTTCAAAATCCGGTCACAACCCCACTTTTAGACGAAATACCCCCCTAAAATCGACTCGCGCGCAATTTGTAGATTTTTTTTTTAGCTCTACAGTCCACAAAATTTTTCCCAAAATCTCGCGTGAGATTTCGGTGGATCCCCCCCCCCCCCCTTAGATTTCGCCGGACCCCCTCCCCTCCTATTTCACCACACGTAATTTATGGATGCCCCCTGATTGGTTTATCGATTGGGCAATCTTCCTATAAAACAAAAGCGTCCTTTTAGTCATACGATTCTCCTTTTTTTGTTGTTAATAATTGACACTATACACGAAAGCTAATAGCGTAGTGTATGGACTGCAGTGCCTCTCAGTTGGCGCAACGTGCTGGCAGTTTGAGTTGTATTGCTGGGGCCGTGAACCCGGTGGAACAGACGTCAGCCGCCCTCCACGTGCAAGGGCGTTTCAATACAGGCAATCTCGCAGGCATCCATCCCTCAATGCTTCTGCGTCTTGACAGCCCACGCGATACAACACAACACTTATTTGCTTTCATGACAACAGGCGACCTTATTAGCTATGCACATTTTTTTCTTTTTCAATTCTCGGAGACTGGACGAAGGAGGTAGATTTTCAGCCGTTGTAAAAAATAGTCCAAGAGAAGTTCTCAACATGCTTCGCCAAACTTTCGCGATAGCATTAATTTGTGACTTTCAGTGTTCCCTACGATGGTCCCAGATCACAGGCTAATGTTGGGATGATTCTTTCAAAATCCATGGCTGAGGTACTTCCCGTTCGCTGCCCCCAGTCTTTTCCCGCCTCTAATGACTTCGACGTCGACGATGTGTAAAGCCATAAGAAAAAAAAATCCCTAAGGTGGTACCCAATTGAATCTAATTCCGAAGTACAAAGATGCTGGCGAAACATCTGCCTTATTAATCTCGGGCATTGGTGCTACCTTAGAGTCCGAAATGATTTTGCAGTGGTGCATTGAAATTTTTGGTATTTTCTTAAATTTCTTATTGCGGCGCTTTACCAATGTCGAACGCAGTTTGTAGAACATTGTCAATTTCATGTTTGCTCAAAGATCATAATTAAGTTTGTGAAAGTATATGTCCTTTTTTTTATTCCGCCAGTTAACCAGTTTGATTGAAATGCCTTTGTGCTATCCTTACTGTCGCTGAGGTAGACAGTGTTTGTTGTTGCGCGTTAAAGAACAATTTGTTTATTTACGGTGTAGCAAAGTTTTGGGTCTGACATCCGAAAATACTGGGAAACTTAGGAAAATGTTGAAAACAATAGCTGTTTAGAATTAAAGATTTGCGTGTTTAAGACTTTGCAACATCTAGGCCACAACAGACGGTGGATAAATAGGCAACATGTTAATTGTTACAAACGGAAAGGAAGGATATGTGCCATGAGTTGTGTCGGGGAACTATCTGGGGAAAAACGTGGAGATCTGAAATCCTGCCCCGGTATCGAAATTTTATTCTACAGGACATCCCACGCCTTGATAATATATAACCAAAATATCCGAGTTGTTACGAGCAATGTTGTGACATGTGATTTATTGAACGCGAGGTGTTAAATTCCCTGAAACATAAACTGATTCTGGTATGCTGGATATATTGTTAGGGAATTCAGTATACACACAACAGTGCCATATTTCAAATGAACTATTCGGCTTATCTTTATCCGTGCCGCGAGTTTGGCTGGAATTTTCGTAGGAGCAGTTTGCCACCAGATAATAAATATCTTCCATTAAAAGTATACAAAAATTCTTAGTGCAAACATTTGTTTTGCTGGTGGTAGTCAACTTCGCCCCAGCCCCTTCTTCCCGTGTTTCTCTGCTTTGAATTATGATAGCTACATTACACGCCGTTGCCTAACATTATGCTTTATGGTACTTCTTTACAACGCTGTGTGGACATATTTCTAAGGGTTGGGCAACATTGCGAATTTTCCTTTAATGCAGGCGATTGTGGTATATTGGTGTTTCCAAGGATTCTAAATTAATAGGCAATTCATTTCTCAGAGAGTTCGTTTGAAGCTCAGCGGGTCAGCGGCCGGAACGATTGCGACGACTCGACCGTCGCTCTTTTTACTCTGGAGAAACTAAACATGGATGACCGAACCGGGGATCGAACCTGCGACCTCCGAAATTCCAGTGCCCAACGTTAGCAGCTCACCCAGCGGGCTCGCTTGATTTATTTTCTTCTGTGGACAGTTGCTTTATAATTTATGAGAGTTTTTTTCCATAGGCTCATAGCAAGCATATTTTTTACATTTTATTGATTTTTTTTTTTTTTTTTACAATTTTATGCATGTTCTTCGTGAAATGTTCCATTTTTATCCTTATTTGCTCCTGATAGTGTTTCGGAAACAAAAATTAACTAGGAAATAGGTCCTAGAAACAGTTAATTTATATTATCCTGCTGTGGACCTGCAGAAGGTACACGCGATGGCGACGGCGGCGGCGCACATTCAATCGCGGACCCGGCTAGTGTTAGAATCATTCGCAGAGGCTACGGTGGCTACCTGTTAACGCCTTCACGCAGTGTACTTATCTTGTAAACTGTACTGTAGTTTCCTATATGGTGTTGATGAGAATCGATAAATTGAAATCAGAAACTCAAGTATAGACCTAAAGCGAACCATTTAAGAACCATCTTTTTTCCCCAGCACCCACTTTCGTTCTTTCACATGTCAACGTGTATACACCTCCAGCTTATATGTTTTTTATTTTTCCGTGCATCTGTCTGGCAGCAAGATTTACGATTCTTTATCACTAAATGTCTGCTAAGGGCTTGTTAGAGACTTGTTTAATACCTAATCTGTCATTCTTTGACACAAGACTTCGTGATATATGGTGTTGTTTCGATAACTTAATAAATCCTCGCGTGATATTAGCGTCTTAGACTACAGACATGAAAAATGAGGGTGTTTTGTCTGTTACCTGATACATGGTCATAATTCTTATTCGGTAGAGGGCTTTAGTGTGGATTTTTTTTTTGTTTAGTTGTCATGGTCAGTGTTTTTGGAATCCCAAGCAATCATGTACCAACCCTGAAGTTTCCACAGCAAAATATGACCATGTGAGCCGTATCAGTGGCTTTTGTGTATCTGTCAGACACGACCGTGCGCGCCACGTGTTTTCGTCGTCTTCCCAGAGAAGGCATAACACACGTACTGAACGCGGTAACGCTAGGGGGACCTGGCATTCGAGGGGACGCGGTTTCAAATCCCTGTCCTGCCATCGTGTGTGAATTCCTTCCAGTACTCTCCCGCGTCCACTAGACACAAGCTAAGCAAAAAAAAAAAAAAAAAAAAGTGGAGAGAGAGATGATACTGAAACAATTATATGGTTAAAAAAATATTTTTCCAAATGTAGGTCGGTCCTTAAATTGCGTAAAGACTAACAGAAATTACCTTCTACTGAAAAAATATGCTAAAACTAAACAAGAAATTGTTAGATTATTGTGAATTGTTTCGATTTCTTTCTGTTCCTCTTCGAAACCACTGACGTAAGTACCTTAGTTTCTGTATTTTTTTCCTCAAACCATCATTTATCCGACAGTTGATAAACACTATCAATATTGCATTTTACGAGGAAACAATAGCAAAAATCATTAACCCTTCTGTCTTCTACGTTCTAAGCACGAGAGTGACGAGTCAAAGCGGCTGCGCCTGGTTGACACCAGGGAAAAGTGGAAAAAGTGAAAGTACTTCACGATGTTGGCTGCAGTGAAAACCACGAGCTGGAAATTATTTGGGGTCCATGGGGTCTCAACTGTTAGCATAAGCTGCCAGTTACGGTCACTTCCTATTCTTGCAGCGTGCCTCGCAGTGACACTGTTACTGTAAATGTATGTATGCTGGTAACGCCTACAGCCACCATAGCAAGGGGAAGTAAAACGGAGAGAAAGTGAAAGGACGGCGCCAATTTTGCAAGGCGAGGAGTTGCCTGGCTGCAATCTAGGCCGTGTGCCACTTCGCCGCAACAGCATCGCTGTACTCCGAAAACATCGCCAGTGATTCGGCCGCTCTTGTCTCTACCTTCTCCACCAACACACAACTATTTTGTAGCTTAGAAATAACATTCAGTAAAGCCAATTTGCTAACGTTCATTGCAATGAGAAGTTGTAAATACATGTATTTGGTTTAATGGGGGTCATACCATACTTTTAATTCTGTAACGAATCTGCAGCCATCCTGGAAAAAAAAATCTCTTTCTGTTAACTTCATACTGTTGCTGCCTAACAGGGATTACACAGAATATAAGCGAAGTATGGACCACTGTCCGTTATTTGTTCTCAAATAATAATTTGTTTATTTTACTAATTTTTTATTCTTATTCCAGCTTCATTGCTTGAAGGTAGTTATGACTCTTGTTTTATGAAGTTTGTTCGTAAACTTGTCTGCCTCGAAAATCAGTTGCGAGCAAAACGAAACATTATGTTTCTGTCGTCAACAATAGGCATCAGATATTGACCGTCCTCAAGCAATGAGCAAATGATTTTATTTAGTTCAACCTTTCAGTAAACTTAGACAACACGTCACCCATGCCTGAAGCCGGACTGCAGTCTTTAATGGTTTGGTAAATGAACCTTGTGTTGCTATAGACATTATTTAATCCATTCATATGAAAATCTTAGAACGAGCTTTCCGAGTAAGACAATAGCACATATAATGCATTAATGCTACACTTGCTTTTTATCCATGTTTTTATTTTTTTTAAATTGATTTTGAATGAATATTAAAAGCCGATTTCTTCATATGAATACAGTTAGGTATTTATTTGTGTTTTGAAAACGATATATTGCTTGCTATTTACCTTTGATAGAAATCTCTACTTCATCGCTATTTGAGTATATCGCTCTCGTCCGTAGGGACACGTCTCGTTGTGCAGAGTTTTTAGTTGTTCTGCAGATGACCGATTTAAATGAAAACACATTTTCCGCCTGGCGAGCAGTCAGCGTACACGTGACCGCCACTTGTTTCAAAACGCCACGAGCCGTGTGGCTGACGTTGTTGAGAGCTGACTCTTCGACGTTTGTGATGCAAACCTCCGGGCGGGCGTCTAGATATGTCTCACTACAATTTACCATGGTCAAAAGTCCTCCAAAATTACTCCTTCGAATTCTTCAGGTCTCATGAGCCCATGATTCTTTTGCATACTGATGGTTGTACGTGTGAACAAATACCGTAGCTCTAACTACAATTGTGAAACAATTTTCTCGACATTTTTGTTTAGTTGTTCAATCTACACTAGATTGTATTATAGTCTAAATTATTTTGAAAGTTGCGTCAGGGTTATTTTGTTTTATAATTATTTGGCGTATACGACTTAAATAGGGTCTATGATGATGATTATTATTATTATTATTATTTCACATACAAAACGTTATACAAGTTTATTTAAAAGTCTGTTGTAGCATTTTGAGAAGATCTTTATTCCAAAGTAATGTCCAGATACTCAGGATATTTTTAACTGTGACCACAAACATCTTAATACTCTACATAATGTTTTGTGCATTGTAGTCAGTTTATTAATTTACAAGTATCCGCGTAGCAAAATATCCCTGAAGTTCCAAGCAATAAACGATTTGCGAAATAACTAAAGTAATCGTATTATTTGCTGCATTTTTTTAAAAAATAACTGTTATACCACCAGAGCCGCTTGTCGTGAGATATTTTGCAGATGAACTGAATCTTAGTTATGCATTCCATTAAAAAGCAACGCAGTTCCCCGATTTTATGAGATATTACGTAATTTTTCGTTTAGGTTGCAGCTCAGATAAGAATTATATGGAAGGATCGGGGAATAATTAATTTATATTCGCAATGAAATAAATAAATTTTGTAGTTAAAAAATTGTAACTATTCTATAGAATTCCGATATACGCCGTTACGTGTGATATTGTGCGATGTGACGCATGCTTGTCTGCTTGTCTCAAATAAGGAAAATGATATGTGCGCTAATAATATTTGTTATTTCACTGTCGTAGGAATTTCACATCAGCTTTGTCGAATCGCTGACCCATTCAGAATGTTTTGTTTGAGTGAAGAAACTGTAAAACTGAAGTTAATTCTCTTTTTCCAAATTACTCAAAAATGAATCAGGGTGATTTTTTTTTCATATTCAGCTGTGTGTACCATTTTATGTATCGGTAATTCCGATTAAATTATTACAAAATTTCTTTTGCTGCTTGTATTGCTACCAACAAACTTGTGCTCTAGCTACAGATTTCTTGCTCTTTTCTGTTACTGGTAATTGTGCTGTACACCAACCAACATCATTTCTTGTTTACACGACTGTATACGAATACAGTGGTTCATCTTCTGTTTGATGCGATCTTCCTGTGCTCATTTCGTTCGTCTCGAGATGTAACATTGTTTTTAGTTGACTATGGTGAGAGATATGTTTGGCGACGTGTATCAAACTACAAACCATTGTTCGTCCCTCCGTGTGTCGGCCGAAAATCTGTCTCACTATTTATATTTTGATTCCAGCAATTGTGTAGTGCATCATTTTATGTAACTGTCTCGACCGTGACTTCACGCCAGATGAAAAAATGTTGTACCTCCTTACTAAACTATTTACACAAGTAAGGTACTTTCCTTGCTCGCATTTTCTATCATTTTAGGAATTTATATAGAATAAGGTATTGTAAAAAAATTATTTTACGACGTATTTTGTCAGTGAAGAAATGAACGTGTCATCTAGTTATCAGCAGTCGCAACTAGTAAACAAACTTCGCTCAACATTGCATCATGCAGCGTTTTTTGTATAACGAAATAGAGCTATGTTGTCCACTTCCTGAAAGGGAGCTTGAAACAGGACTAAATTTCTTTCCTTATTTTGCTTATGGTTTTACGCCTCGTCGACGTCGAGGTAATTAGAGACGGGGAAGGACGCGGAGAAATGAATAGAAAGGAATTCAGCCTTGGTCCTTTTAAAGGAACAGTCCCTGCATTCGCCTGGAGTGATTTTAGGAAAATCATGGAAAACTCCAATCTGCATGACCGGACGAGGATTCGAACTTCTTGTCCTTCTTAATGCGAGGCCAGAGCGTTACCGATCACACACCACGCTCGCTCTAAATATCTCATCAAGAATACTCGTAACCAAACGTTAACTTAGTTGTAAATAAAACTGAACGTTGTTTCGAACCGCGTATCTGACATTTCTTGGATTGAGAACAAACTTATACCTTTACTTATGCATTTGTTAATGTCTAAATGTAATAAAACAGCAGTGAGATATACTTTATTTTCCTTCCGGGATGCCAGGCAAAGGATAATTACATATACTGCCATCCAGTCCGTTCTGTAAGTCGTAGTTGCTTACTTCGAAAAACCGGAAGTGGCTTCCAACTGTCGAATAGAACGAAAAGCGTCATCGAGATATGTATGTTGTTGCTAAGTCCAGTGTTGGTCCTTGATGATATTCACGGGTCTAGTGTCTAAGCCAAAGAATGAATACAGGAAGCCGTCCTAAAATTGTACCATTCGTCGTAGTTAGTTATGGGTTGAGTTGTTAGTTATGGAGTGTAAAGTATTTCTGAGTGTGAGAACGAGGAGTGTGGGAACCAACTGCGGGGTGGTGGCTCCCCTTGGTCGTTTTTGGGCCCGCACGCTGCTCGCGTTACGTCTAGACGGCTGTCTGCGTACAGGCGGGGTAGCTCTCAGCTCATTTTACAAGCCTGCACACAACCTTGTTTGCCCAAAATAGTTATTTTCTTTCAGACCCTCAGAAAAAAAAAGTCGAAGCTGCGAGTTGCGGTTTGTTCTGTTCAGTCGTGAAAATTTAAATATTATAACTAAACGTCTCCAGCCTTTTCGATAAAGTTACGTTTGAGCAGAACGAAGAGCATATTGGGAAATCTGGCGAGGTGTTATCGTCAAGTTACCATTGCAGGTGTGGTCCTTCAAATGAAAGACAGCTGAGGCCGAGTGAACCGAATGATGCTATTATAGTTTGACCTGAGAAACGACCAGTCGCCTGCCAGGCCTTGTGGGCGGCCTTGGTACTACAGTTGCGCGGTCGTGAATCGATCTTCTCTTCCTGCATCAGCCAGTACTCCAGTTATCCTTCACTACAGTAATTTGGTTTCTAATATTATCGTGAGTATTTCGATTGTCTTCCCATAGGAGGCGACTGATGGTTTGATGTGGGATCTTGTCAGTTGAAGAACCAGCCACTTTCCAGCTGCCTCGCAAGCGGTCAGCTAAGTGGAAAGATTCGTGAAAGCGTGCCACTGCTCTCCGACTGTTGTTCAGACCGTGTATATGTTCTTTCTCAGTTTTGAATCGTCGGCCATTTTCTTTGACTTAATGTTTGATACCGACTGAATGAAGAGAATAGCCTGTTGGTTTTCGCGATGCGAAGATTCGACCTTCAGTCAGCAGTATCAGGCCGACAACAAAGCAGCATTCCATAACCGAACAAATTTAGGTTCGTTACCGAAAGCTGTTCAATTGCTTCAGTCGCAGATGTTGTCAAGGAAACGAATATCGCGTGAAAGTCGCATTGAAATTAGCATAGTCAATCAATAATAATTTCCCTGTATTTGTGCCGTAGTTTCTTCTTGATGTATTTGATTCTTTGCAGATATTAAAGCTTGGCAAGTTTATTCAGGACCTGGGTCTACCTTGGTGATATAATATCTGATTATTTAGTTGCTAAAATTTACGTTTTGTTTTGCTAAACGTACATTTTGCGAGAGTCTGAAGTCGCAGAGGCTAACCAAAGCAATATGAAGTATAAATTAAGACTCAAATTCTTGATAGTAATAAAGATTATTTGGTGCTTCTTTTACCAATCTAAAATTATTTAGCACTGACTTAATACGCATCGAGTTAGAATTGGATATAGAAAGTTGTAAGTTACGTAAAAGGTGCCCCACAAACTGATTGCGAGAGAAACAAAGCCCGAGCGACCGATATAACATTACAGAGACTTGCACACGCTATCCGTCCATCACCGTTCGATTAGTTTTCAAAATTTCAAGAGAAAATACTTTATTTATCCCGAAAAAAGTAACCCATATCTTTCCTAATGATTCATAGTATTTCCTTGTCGTATTTAATCACGACCGGTATAGTCGTGGAAACGTAACATTCAAATTAAGAGACAGAGTTAGTTTCGCTTTTATAACGTTGCTATAAATAGTCAATAGAAATACTAAGCACGGAGTTTGTTTACAACATCTAGGGGAGAAACCAGAAGATAGTACTGTGTAAGATCTCAAGCGCACTGTAACTATTCCGTATTGCATTCCTTGTACGTTTCCCCCAATATTTCGGCGAACCTTTCTGTGTCGAGATACCTCTGCTAATGGAAGTGCTGCTGCATGTTTGTTGTCGGCGTGTCAAAGGCTTAGACAGACTTTGTTTTCCTTGTTCTAATCATAGAACAACGCTGTTAGTCCTCTCTCCAGTCGGACGACGTCTAGCGGTTCAACACTAAACCCAGCATACCCTCTATTTATCGATTTGAAGTAACTCTCTCGTGTCGTTTGTGCATACCGCCTCTGGCTTGCTGAGGGGCGGACAAAGGCTCAGGAGCAGCGGTCTGGGCTCGGCCTAGCTGTCGGTTGAACAACCTGCGGAACAGAACAGACTGGACGGTCGTTTTTTGCGGCCGGAGCGCCGGTTTAAGGTCAGTGGCGGCTGCTCACGTGACCGGCCGCTGTCCCGCGCCGGTCGCCGCCATGTTGCCCGCCATTGTCCGCAAACGTGTATAGGTTATGTGCGGTGGCATCATCCGCGAGACAAAGGGCGGCGGTGTTAGGGAGCGTCGCTGTTGCAACGTCTGGACCTCCAGGCTGGTGCTGCTGCCAGGTCGCCACACAACTCGAGTTTAAATGCACAGCGGTGTACCTACAGGTTAATTAGTTAATTTTTATTTTCAGCCATTCAGCTCACTAACGTTGCTTATAAACTTTACGTTCGTTGCTCCTAGTTGCCTCTTTGAGCAGTTCCCCTACAGTAACGACGCGTCCTGGGTCTGCAAGTGAAATATTTTGATAAATACACGGTTTTTCTGTGTCTGAAGATAGGCAGGCCAGCATAATGGTTAGCTATCGTGAAATTGAATCCGCCCTTCGCTTTCGGAAGGACGCTGGTTCGAGTCCCCGTCCGTCCATCTAGATTTGGGTTTTCCGTGGTTCATGGTTTTCCCATGTACCTCCGGGTGAATGCCCGGGTGTCTCCTTCAAAAGGCTATGGACGAATTCCTTACCATTCCTTGCCCCCACTCGTTTCCCGCCTCGACGTCGACGAGGCGTAAAACCACAAGAAAAAATAAAAGGGAAATTGAATCAATTAATATTGTCATTCGTAATATTCATAACAACATGTCGGTTCATAGAACACACAAAATTTCTCAAATTAATGTACTGTTTATGTGATGAAGTATACCGACGAAAACTATTTCACTAAAAAATCATTTACAATCACTGGGTCTGACTGGTTTTGTTCAAAACATCTCTGGAACGAATTTCAGTAACCTTAAAACTTTTTACAGAACACTACCGTGGTGGCCGTACAGACAAAGCTTGTTTTGTATTTGTAATAAGCACTAACAAAGGCAATAGTTATTTCGCCATTTGATGATTATAGTTATGATAGACCTGTGCGGTTTAGCGTGAAAAAATATTACCTGGTTGTTGTTATTGGTGTAGTTATTGCAGTGTTGAATGTTGTCCAGCGTAAAGAAGAGGGAAAACTGCTGAGATGTCGAGATTATTTTTGTCTTGTGGAACAACTTTTTATCAATAAATTTTTTTTTAAAAAAAAAACTACAATTTATTTAACATATATTTGAATTTTCAATTGCTAGCCGGTGAGGATCACATAACCATATTTCTAAATAATACTGTCTACGAATATGTATTTGATAATTTTTCTTCGTTTGAATTATACGTACATATTCCAATTGTTATTAATAACCTTCGGTTTTACTTCAATTATTGGTTGTAGTATTCACATAACCAAATAAATTATTTCAAGAGACAGTGGAAAATACCGAAAAAGTGTGTCTGCTTTGACAAACAGAAGCAGCATTCATTACCAATCGCCAGACGGCTGCGAATGCTCAAGGCCAGACACAACTCGTCAGACCGCCTACCAGTGACATGGCTGAAAAATCTTCTGACCGGCAAATCTGATGTCTCCTAGAAGTTTTCACTCTGTGTCGTAACTTGGTATATTGTCACCTGACCGCATCCTGTGCTCAACTTGTTTTCCTTGAAAATCCGTCGTTTTCCTCTGTGATTGCCAGAAGGCCCTTCTTCGTCGAAGACCACGCTACTTTGAGTGTGGCACAGCAGTTTTGCGAATTCTGATTTACATATTTAGCGAGTAGTGTTCGCGAGAACCAGGTTCTGCCAATACTGGCGCGGCAAGCAGTTCCAGCACGAGGACAATCCGCTTTTTAACGGTACCGATATAACTCCGCGTACAGCTGTGTCTACATCGGCAGTGGGGCGGCGTGCACTGTGCAGCCGTTGTTACACTCGTAACTAATATGCCGCCCTGTTATGTTAGCTACCCTTATTAAGGATCCATCTCAGTGAAAACCATTTTTATTTTCTTCGTTTACTGATCGATTGGGTTGGATTTTTTTAAGCATGAAATCTGAAGTAGGTAGAGAAACTTCACCGCGCAATACAGTTTTTAGTGCAGCTTCGCATCCCTATGAACGTTGTTATCTGATTGATTGTGAGTGTCATCAGTGATATTCGCGATCATCAAAATTATAATTGACCTTTATGGTTGTACGTGCTTTATGGCATACAAGAAGATGGCTCAGATGATTTGCAACTATTCGCCGCGTATTTGACCCTTGTACTTACGTATATGCATTCAGCTGCTGTGTATTATTAGCAGAGGCAAACTTTTCACCTTAGCACCCTGCTAAGCTGTATTGGGCGAAGCGGAATCTACGTGTTTACTATCGATCGTGCGGTGGGTGAGCGTTTGGCGTGTGTGGTGTGGTAGGGTTCCCGCGCAGCCCGGGGTCGTTGACCACACTTCCTGTAGGCCGGGGTGTCTGGCTGCTCTTTGTGCGCTCTGTCTCGGCTTGGGTGGGGCTGTCGTCGCCGAGTTATTTTTGTAATCATAACCGCCATACGAGTCGACTTGGGGCTCGCCGTCCTTGGATCCGCTCAACTGTCTAGATCCGGCCGGCCTATACCGCTATGTTACATTCAGCAGCACTCTGCGAAATGTTACCTGCCTAATGTGCTACATTCCACCGTCAATAACACAAGGCAAACCTCAAATAATTGTTCACATGGCTCCAGGTATAGGCCTGAACAGCGTGACCCAAAACTTTTTCTCGCTTTCGTTATGCTATTCGTATTATGTGAATGGTGATTCGATTAGGAACGAAATGTATCGGGCTGTTCCATTGTGTCGTAACTATTTAAATTCCAGAGAGTTTGATTTTTAATTAAAGTTCATTTGTACTATAGTTCAGGCTTAAAATACAGACTCCAATTCACGTAATAAATCATAACTAAATGAGTTTACCTACGGACTTCCCGCCGTTAAAAGCATGAACTTGATTCGCTTTCCAGTTTGAAAGGAGGTTTACCAACAATCTTCCGCTTAGCGCTAAGTTGTAACAGTGGCGCGGCCGTTTGTTGAAATGAAATCGAATCGAGCGACAACTTTCGGTATCGCGCGTAACGACAGGTGTCTTTGCAGTGCGCAGTGTTGTTGTCGGGAGGGAAGTCCCCGGCTCGTGGATTGAGGTCAAGAGAACAGGGTGGCCCGGTCACGGTGACACCTTGCGCCTTCTCATAACGCGGGCGATCCTTTTGAGTGTGAAGACACAGTATCTGTAGGTGACCAGACGTGGTCGGAGTGCGTTGTGATGCACACAGACCCAGTTGGCTTTTTGCGACATTGTGCACAGTGCGCAGGCGTGCGGACTGGCCGACGTCCACTTGACTCCCATATTTAACCTCTTTAATGTGCGTCGCTCGAGGGACACCGATTGATTGCCCCCACTTCTAAAATTAAATGCAGATTGCCGATCGAACTTGCGTATCACAAAACTACAAGAGCGGCATACATCTGTTTTTATGGACTCCCGGCTCGAATTAACTATCCATCGTTTAGTAATCTCGAGTACTGTGGCTCAGACAGGTGATCCAACCAATACTGCTGGTCCCACATTTCAATCTGTACAGTATTCCCGTACTTAAACAGGTAATACCAATTTCCGATTATTGGGAACGGTTGCCGAAAGTTGCAGATTTGAGAACTGTCAGGCTCTACCCGTATTTTCCATGTTTCTAGCTCTTATGTTACTTCTACTATTTGAGAAGATCTTCTTTTACATAACTCATGGTCATACAACATCGACGTTTCTTTCCAACCGAACTTAGTCACAAGGATTTCTAGTGACTGTTTACATTTCAGTCTTCACTCGATGTTTTGATTTCTGATTTACAACTTCGAGATGCTATTTTAAAATGGTTTCTTAGAGTGGTCGTGAATTTACTGAAGCTGGAGCGCTGGTGCCAAAAGAAAAAGTTTATAATAATGATTGTAAGTTATTCCTTCATTCAACCAGAAATACGTGATTAAAAGATTCACTTTGCTGTATACCTTTGATATTATCAAGTTTGTGATGATGAAAAATTTCATTTTCGAAATTAACAATACCAACGATATTGGTGAAAGGTAACGTCCTCGCCTCGCTTCGAGAGGTTCGAATCCTCGTCCGGCCATCCAGATTTGGGTTTTCCCAAATTTTTCCAGGTGAATGTCGGGATGGTTACTTCAAAAGGCCATGAACAAATTCCTTCCCGTTCCTAGCCCCCCTGTCCTTTCAGTCTCTAATGACCTCAACGTCGACGAGACGTAAGCCAAAAAATAAAAAAATAGTATTACTCTACCTAGATTACACCAAGTAGTGCAAGTTTATGTAACATGCTACCATTTAGGAAACGGGCCTCTTGAACGGTATACACCCACTTGTTGCACCTATGGCGTGTGTGATTAGTGTGCTCTGTCAGTCTGAGGAAAGTCCAAATTTTATCTAGTTTAGACCCGCGTTAAGGTTACACTAAGGTGGTTGCACTTGTAGCAGGTCATATAACAGAGTAAGCGTTCGGTGATCACTGCGAGTTTTTGTTATCTGTGGTACAAGAGATAACTGTAGCAGCTACCTACTGAGATAAATATGTGACAGGCGCCTGGCACCGACGAGAAGGATTTAGCGTTGTGAAGTGAGCCTTGTACCGTAGTACACAGTAAATCTCCGCCTCCGCTGCGACACGTGTGGCTAACGGGGCGGCGGGGCAGCTGGTAACGCCTCCGCGCCACTCGCTTACTTTCGCTCCCCTCGCTACAGTACACAGTGGACGACACAAATCGTCACTTCTGCATGTTTCCATAAAATAAATGTGATGCGAGGCGTTGCTGAACTTCAGGAAACACGAGACACGGTGCTTCTGCCGAATCTATACTACACTCACTCACCTCGGTAGCTATTGAATAGAAACGGTGATGTCACATGCTGGCCTTTGCTCACAAATTAACAGCGACCAGAGACGTTTTTCGAAATTAGTGGTTATGTACCCAGTTTAACAGCTAACCAGCTGCTATGAAATTAATTGCCATTCATTAAGTTGACTCTTCGTAGCAATTCATACTTAAAATATAGACAAATTTTGGGGCTGAAAAACGTCGTTAATAAAAAAAACTCAAATTACTCATCTACTCTGCTGTAACAAAGAATGCCAATTATCATTCCGGCCTAGGCTAAATTTCATTTTTCACTAATTTTGTTGCTTGACATATTACTCTTTGTTTGCTTTTTACGTATTTTACTGACCACTTTCGTTAATGGTCTTTGTTCATGTTCACTGTACGAGAGTTATTAGTTATTCGAAGTTGACATCAGACTTCAGATATGTTTCCTTATTCTGGCAATTCATTTCTTCGGAGTTGCTCAGCTATTTAACAATCTTGAATCTGTAGTAAGCTCTCTGGCAGCTACGAACACGATGACCAAAGATTACATTATGACTGTATGGCCAGAAATTTTTCAAATTTTGAAGAGTGAAGCTTTAGGGTCAAATACAAGTCAAGTTTGTATTTCAGTCAGTTCGAGTTCAACAACACGACCTTTGAAACAAGTATACGATAGCGCGATCGTTTCTGTCCGTGTTTAATACGTCTATTAATACTTCAAGGTATCTCAAGAGATTTTATTCAATTTTTTTACAGTGGACCCTTAGGGTGAAACACAGGACAAATTCTTATATCGCCAGATCAGGTTGACGCGCCCTAAAGCAATAACACACTTCAGATCAGGTCAATCTGTCATAACCCTCGGGTCTAAAAGTGGAAACTATTCTAGACCCGTGACAATACCAAAAAAATAAAAAAGAAATGCCATGGGCTAACACTAGTCCGGTAATAATTTTATCAGTAGATAATAAAGTAACCAAGATGAATTACTGTGGAGAAATTAATAACCTGTGTTTCGTAAAAAAATACCGTCGGTAGCTATAGTCACTGTATAGTTATAGATATCATTGAAACTATTTTACTGGTGAATTGTGGCTGATGTCTTATTATTTAGTCTAGGAATTGCATCGACAGTTATTCATATATAAATTGAAATACGAAAACAAATTGCACCTTACAAACTTCAATCTAACAAGCTTGTGTGAAGTTTCATATCCGTTAGAAAGCAGTTATATGGCAGCAATTTTTTGTAGTTAGTAGAAAAAACAAAATGGGCCATGATATCCTTGTGTTTATCAGGCTGTAACACATATTGCGCAAGGAAGATAGGGTAGGTGGCAGGCGTTGGGTCCATCACAACCGAGGCCATTCGTTGTGAGTAGTTACGTCATTTGACGGAGATCCTGTTCTGCTGTTCGCCGGTGTTACTGCTAACTATAGTTCTGGCATTTGTTTTCAAGCCACAGGAGCACGTATGATCATAACTACGACCAAAGGCATACAATATACTTACATTATGTTGCTCATGAGGTGCACTGGTGATACCGTAAACAAACTGTATTTCTACATGTGTCATTTTATGTTCTGGTATTAAGGTTGCCAAAGTTTTAAAGTATAAGCGTTAAAAGCCTGTGACACGAGAACGTTGTACTTATTCGAGATTTTAACATGGGCTATACTCCAAAATTTAGACATCTCAGAGAAGACAGCATCCATGAAGTGGCAATGGGTCGGCCGTATTGCGCGTAGAAAAGGTGGACAAAAACAGTGTTAGAATGGCGCCCAAGGGATCATCACAGACCGAGAGGAAGACCACCGGACGGATGGGATAAGAACATACGCAGGGGGTTAATTGGCAGAGGATCGCCCAAGATCGTGCGACCTGGAGAAGTTATATCTGAAATCATGACCTTAAGAGGCCATATCAGAAAATATTTGAACTGGGTGGTAATGGTAGTGATACTCCAAAATTTAAGATAATATGCTCTGAATTAAAAATAACTTATAAATACCATATCGTTGCGTCAGTGTTTTATATTGTTTTGTTTTAGCCTAATATTATGCATTAGATTATTCCCGTTCTGGAATAATGCATGGCGCAGGTATTACTGCTCATCCACCAACTTGATCATATTAATTCCACCGTTATTTTGTTATAAATTTTGAATGGGTTCAGCTGTGGCTCTGGTAATGGTTACACGTTTTAGACAAGCACACCTGGTCAAGGCTATTGTCAAGCCAACGCAGATTCTCGTTTATCGTGGAGTATTGTTATCTACACGGCGTGGTACGCGGTGTCTAGTTAACGTTTGATACTTGCCACTGCCTGGGCTGTCTGAAGCAGGTAAGAACGAATGCTTAACTAGTTTCGTAGTCACCCCTGCAATATTACGCCTCTGCAGGCTTGGGAGCATTCGGAGGTCACTTGCTAGTAGTGACATCGTCCATTCAGATTATAGTCTAGGATATCCATATTATCTGGAACATTGTCACGTAAAGTTAGTTTTAAATTTCTTGGATTTTTTTACTGTTTACCATAGTTGATGTAAAAGCAAAAAATGTTTTGCTATTGTTGTTGATGAAGACTATACATAGTTCAAACGATCTGTTTGAAGGCAACGCACTTCTGTGTTTTTACACAGAATTTTCTGAAGGCACTGATACTGGTCGAAAGTTTGTAATGTTTTTTTATAGTAAAGAGTTTGCGACAAGAACGAGTTCCCTGCTTCGTTGACTAGTTATCGCTCCCCAAGCGCACAACTGTTGCACCATCCTTTGGCGCAGATAACAGACACTCTTAGATAACAGGCAATAAATAAAACCTTTCATCTCTCTCCGTCTCTTTCTATCTCTCACACACTCTCTCTTTCTCTTTCTCGTGCTGAACACGGGAGACGATCGGATGGTTGCCTTGACATTTGTCCAGCACAGTCCAAGAGTTTGGTTCGGTCTGCTGAATAGAGCCGTGTGCCTGACACACTTTTACCTCTGCGTGGGTGTAGCCGTCTGACACGATGCTGAGTGGGGGGGGGGGGGGGCTGTATGTCTGCCAATGCTCAAGTGTCTATGTTTTCTTTTTATTTATCAGACAGTAAATAATAATGGCTGCGAACAGAAGAAACTTCCTCAAAAGATTAAACTGTGGAATATCTGACTCGCAAAGAGTACATGTAAAGCATACAGAATAAAACTTTGAGAATAGTGAGGCTATTATAACTCCCATAACTTGATGCTGTAGTATATTTATAAAATTACTCTTACCAATCAAGTAACAAATAAGCCTTTTTTAGAAATCAGGAGTGAAGAAACTGTTTTTGTGAGCAGTGTTAGAGACTACATGTTGGATGAGAGATATGTGGCATCGTTTAATTGTTTGCTGTTGGTTACAGAAGAACGATTAAACTACGTGAATCAAATAATTCAGGATGCATATTATAGTTGATACTTGAAGATGAGGAGATTACCAAAAGGACAGGATGAGGCAGAGGTCATCACCAGCCCCATGTTAACTGCATCTGTTCAGATATTTCACCTGTCTGTGGTTTGTTTTAAAAGCGAGTTTAAGCCGTTATGTTGTCGTCCTACCGTGAGCTCTGCGAAGGCGGATCTCCGGAGAAAGTGGAGGCGTTTGTTGGGGGCTTCACACGCTTGACTTTCGTCGTGGCGTGCAGCGAGAAAGTGACTGCTAGTAAGGCGTTACAGCTCTGTTCTACTTACGTAACGACTTTTGTTTGTGCTGAATCTGTGAAAATTGTTTTCTCTCTGGAATCTGAAATACAATATAAGATTCAACATTCCTATGTAAAAAAAACGCGTTGTTTGCACTAAGCTTTTTGATTACTACCTAACGCCTTAGACCCTTGAATGGGTAATTTTTTTAAAAAATATATTTGTTCCCATATCGTAAGATAGTACAAGGAAGGCTTTTGTTTTCATGTTACTACGATTCTCACGTATGATAGTTGACACTGTGGCTGGCTGTGTATACATGTGAATGTAGAGTGTACAGCAGTATTTATTGAGACCCATAGTTAACTGAGTGCTGAGTAGCGGGTGGTCGCCGCACGATAGACGTTTCAGTGCCTGAAGCCTCCGGTCGGACTCTTGGCAAGAGGCAGTGAGTTGCGGATTATGTCCAAGGCAAAGCGATATATTTGAATAACGTTGACGTTCGCTGCCGTCACTGTTGGCCGGAATTGTCAGCAGCGAGGTCTTCGGTTCGACAGCAACTACGTAGTAAATCTTCTTAGATCGTCTCGAACAACTGGCCTTCCTGACTTACAGATTCCAGGTGTTCTTATATCCAGGGAACTTAAAGTAGATTGCTAATATCTATCGTCTGTTAAACGATTAATTAGCTTATTGCGCCGTATCTCACAAAATTTGGGTAAGCGCAGAAGACTTGTCAGATCCTGCCGCTGTCGCACCGGCTACCTTCATTTGAGTGCCTAGCGATGTTCCCTAACCCATCCTTTCCCAACCTTATTCAACGACGGACACTTCTAGAGACTAGCCGCGGACCTCTCAACAATAGTAATAATAACTGGAAATTGGCTGTTGTAGAATTGCCAGTTGATAGCACGACTCGCATTGTGGCCAAAGTTGGCCTGTTCTCACGCCTCCGTTTATGTTTTCGTAATTATTAATTTTATTTTTATTTTGCCCGCTGTACACTTAGGATAGGTCCAGAGGTCGGTGGACCACAGGTTGGGAAACGCTGCCCCAAACTATGAGTCGAATAATATCAAGGTCACACGCATGAAAATAACAACACACTGACACAGTTGCATGGAGACACCTACATTTTTTTACCCTTCCTATTTTAACGAATTCAGTAGGCCTACCTGAAAAAAAGTTTAATAATAGTTAGAAAGAAGGAAACTGGCGAAAAAGGGAAGAACGTCATCAATCAAAGACGTCGTTTACTCGCAGCCCATTGGTGCATGAAACGGCTCTCATGGTAATAATAATAATAATAATAAATTTATTACTGGCAACAGTTCCGTCGCGAATAGTCAGTTGTATCAGGGGAATTCACTTCGACTAGGGATAGCTTAGCAATGCAGCTGTTGGAAGTATTTGCATGTAGGATATTCTGCCTGTGCAAGGCGCAAGCAATGGAGGGGAAGGAACTGCGCGCTGCCGGTTACCGTCTAGCTGGTAAACAGAGTTCTACGATTTCGCCAGTTAACGCATCGACCTGTGACGTTAGTGTCGCCGGAAGTCTAAACGCAGTACGTGATATCCCGTATTAGCATGATTTTCCACAACGTGGACAAAATATTCCGAAAACGACTAGCACGTATCAAATCCCTTATAAGTCCAAAGTAGCAAAATTTCAGCGTTTCCGTTGAGGTAATTATATTCTTCATTTATGCTCTGCATTGATGTACAGTGCATGACAGGATCAAAGGTACTGTCTTTAAAATCACCAGCTGTCTGAATATAGCAACTGTGGTACAGACATTTGAAATGTTTCTTGTTGTTGTTATAGGGAGTAAATCAATGTATTTAACCACTGCTGCTCACGGCATTGTCCTTACGAATGAGTTTAGTCAGTAATCACGTCACTTTCCCATATTATCGCACCTGTCTGGAACTAAACTATAACTCCACACAGACTCTTTCTTATCTTTTCTATCAATTTCTCTTTTGGGAGGACAGCGGTTCGAATCCCCGTCCGGGCATCTAGATTTTGGTTTTCCATGGTTTCCCCAAATCACTCCAGGCAAATGCCGGGATGCTTCCTTCAAAAGGCCATAGCCAAATTCCTTCCTGTTCCTTGTTTCCAATCCCATCCCGCCTCTAATGACCTCGACGTCGACAAGGCGTAAAAGCCAAAAGATAAACGAATGCACTGAAACAGGTATACCCAAGATATCATGGACATAGAAACTTACGTGTGTGGTCATAGGTAAAACTAATTGCGTTACTGAGCATTTATATTGCGTAGCGCCCTTTGGAAATGCTTTTGTGACGTTTGTTACAATATGTTATTGAAGAGATGGCCTAGCAGTCTGCTAGCTCAAACATCCGTGTTTATAAACTTCACACAGAATTTGCTAGTGTTTGTTACTGCGCAGTATTTTCCTCCAGGACCTTAGCACACTCGCCTATCAGTGGTGTAATAATGTGAGTTATTACCTCGATCAAACAGGCGGCACGCTCGCAATAACGGAGGGACGC
Source organism: Vandiemenella viatica (assembly GCA_031002005.1). Lineage (NCBI taxonomy): Eukaryota > Metazoa > Arthropoda > Insecta > Orthoptera > Morabidae > Vandiemenella > Vandiemenella viatica. Next base: position 176,772,158 of record JARYHS010013630.1, read on the forward strand.
CTGCGATAAGCCACGCTCCTGCCCTGTTGTGACGGCCGCCTCGCCGCAACATTACAACTAATGGGAGCACATTTTCACAGACAGAGCAAATTAACTCAACTTGGAAGCTTGCAAGCGTGAAGGTACGTCGTTCAGAAGCACCCTTCCTTTCGGGAAAATAAGAGTTTCGAAGCTAACCTTGCTGCTTGTACTAAAGTAGTTCCTGATTTACTTGTGTTATGACAAGCATTATACCAGAAAAATAATTAAACGCCTTGATCCATTCTACATCTCCATATTTTACATCTCACATATTGACGTGATTGTGATTGCGCATAGTTGCAAATATCTCTAATATGAATGAATGTTGGCTTTCCCGGCGTTTCAACTGTACCTCGTACCGGATACAACGTTTCGAAGTTGCTCTGATTTCATTTTCCGGTGAAGAAGTCACTGAGAGCGATTTAGAAACGTTGCATCAAATTGGCACAGTCTCCCGGTTGGCCCCAGAACTTTATATACATCTCTTATTATACTGACCACCCCAATTCAAATACTAAATGTAGCCTACATATTAAAGTTTTTTATTTCTTTAGCAATTCTTCTAACGTACCATATCCCGGTGTTTCATGAATCATGTCATCTGGCGGTTTTGTCCTACCTAAAGTTTGCCTTTACGTAACAGTAGTAACCTACTCGTAACAGTTTATAATGATGAAGTCGTACGTGGACTCGAAGACATAATTGAAAGTGTAACTGTTCGTACCATTATACCTGTATATATATATCATTTCGTAAGTTTCGGTACTGTTTAAAAATAAGGTATAGTGGCCACCGTGCTGATGAGCAAACACTGCACTTACTGCTTAGGTGTTTATACCGCCGTTCTGAGTATTCCGAAGCTCGTCACCTTGTGTCGCTTCAACCACGACAGCGAGAAGTTTCTGGAAGACCTTGGCGACCGGACTTCTCCATATTGCTCGCAATTGAGTTCTTAAACGACGGTGGCCCGGAATCAATCGCTGCCATCTCGCATCTATATGGAGAACCGCAGTCCATAACTGCAGGTTAACTTTTTACTGACATTGTTGCTTTGTTCAGAGATTGTTTCTGATAAATATGGCTTTTAATCGCTATTACCGCTTTAAGTAATTCAAGTAGTTGCAAATTTCTTATTACTATTACATTATGATCTGAGTCTCTGCAGATATTGACGTCCATTTTCGAGTTATCTCGCCTCTTCGGTTCGAAAATTTGCTTTTCGTAGAATTTATATAACACTTAGTACTCCCAGGGAGACATTTGACGCTGCTTTGTGTCGCAAATAAATTTAGATGGCCAATCGTTCGTACAGGAGACGGCGGAAAGTTTTCAGGGTGTGCGCAGAATGGAAAAGAAGGTGGGTGACATGATAAGTTTTGACCATCGCTATGAATTGACGTCAAACCGTGATTGCTTTATCAATGCGCAAAACATTTTCGACTTATCTCGTCTCTTAGTTTCGAAAATTTGCTTTTTTGCAGAATTAATATGACACTTAGTACTGTCAGGGAGACATCTGACGCTGCTTTGTGTCGGAGATAAATGTAGATCGTCAGTCGTTCGTACAGGAGACGGCGGAAAGTTTTCAGGATGTACGCAGAATGGAAAAGAAGGTGACATGACACGTTTTGACGCATCGCTGTGAGCTGTCGTTGTCACGCATTTCACCGCTGAGTGCAACGTTGCTGGGCTTTAGAGTTAGAAGTTTGAAATACTGCTATTCCTCCGAAGAAGCTTGTATTCTCATTAGGCTGATTATAATAATAATTGTTTTTAATGGCTCACTTATAGATTTTCTACCGTCTCTTTGAGTGGCAACTTTCTGTATAAATTCAGCTACACTTTTACGTCGAATCTGAGTAAAAACTAATCATCCTAACGTATCTCTTATCCACAAAGCAAGGACTAGTTAAGGGCGTTTGAAAATCCCAGCGTAGATCGAGCATCAAAAAGACGCCGTTCGATCCCCTTATCATGAACCGCAGACCGTTAAATTGAGAAGTGGTCAGTGGTATACAATTCACATTGCGCTGCTGAACAAATCACTCAACGAGAAGATAGCGTGAACGGAAGGCACGTTACACAGTACATTTTAATGATCTTTTGAGCATTCAGTAGACTTTAGTGTCTGTTGACTAAATGATAAAGTATATACACTGACAAACAGCTTTTATTATCACTCAATGACGAGGTAAGAATGCGTTTTATGTGACTTACGAGTTTCTTGGAACACAATTCCTTAATCTGGGTGTGATTAAGAATGAAGCAGAAAGTCAGCATTTTTTCTGCATATTATCCGTTCTTTTTCCTTTGTATATCCTTTATGGTTTCTGAAATAATACTCGAGTCAATTGACGATCGCTGCATCTGTTGGAAATCATGTTTATGTACAGTATTAAAACTGAAAAACCTTTTGCATTCAGTTCTGTACACAACATTTGCAGCTAGCTAGTGAGTCAACTATTAGGAAATGTTCGTTGTTGGAATCAAACAAGTAAGCACGGTTTGGTGCAACCATAACAATACTATGTACAATATTCAGCGTTTATTGTTCATAAAATGCTATTATGTTTGCAAAATTTTTATTTAAAATTGGTAGATTTTCGTGTAGCAGGGGCAACTTATTAAAGAAAATATCGTGTAAAATTGTAACGTCCCTTCTATTGAAAGTCACTGGCAAATTTATTTCTCAGCTCGGAAATTTGGCCAACACCTTGTATCTTAGTGCTTCTCTCAGAAAATATAGTTAGTTTACTGTCAGAAAACTGTCCTTGCATATTTGAGAAGTTTTTTCCCTCAGTTTATTTGTTTGTTCTCAAATGTGTGACCGTACCAAGAAAGTGATACAGAACCTACATTTCTGTACAGCACTGTAGCCTAGTTTTGAAAATATAAATACGGCAGTGCATTTTCCTACAATTCCTCTGTGTGGAAAGTAGAGCTCTAGATTGTTGCTGATAGCTCGTCCCAATTAATTCAAGTTGAACATCGCTTTTAGCTACTGCTGATGCTGCTATTGTTGCACAAATGAGTCTAATTGGAAATGCATGACCAAACAGTGATCGAACTTGATAGTGTCTACTGAGCGACAGGCGTTAGAAGTTGCTCGAAAAGTAAGCAGAACGTGAGAGCCGAGATCAATGCTACTGGGCTGAGACGTGTGAGTCAGGCAACACTCGACACCTCACACGTGTCCTGCAATGTGGCTTCGACCAGCTCAGCGTCAGCCGCCAGCGCCGTGACGTCCTCGTGACTGCAGTGCCTGCTCTCGTCTTGCAATCTCCTTTTGTTAAATTTCGTGATCTTCATCTAACTATTGAATTCTCGGCTTGAATAGTGTTCACGTCCAATGACTTGAGTTCCTTATTCTGCTATTTCATTAATTTTGTGTTTATACTTGTTGAAACTTTCAGCCTTAAAACTCAAATAAACTAATCAAAACATTTACAATACCGCAAAGTTTTGCAATTTCATGTCATTTATTTGATTTTTTTTTATTTTTCAGCTGAAACTTAGTGACAAACTCCGCCATGTTCAAGAAACCGAAGAAGAACATCAGCCGAAGAGTCTTCGGCACAGACGAAAATGCAGATGATACTGAAACCCCCACTGCAACTACCAGTGTGGAAGCGGAAGCACCGCCTATCGTTGAAGCGAAGGTTCCAAAGAAGAAAGACAAGAAACAGGTCAAGCACAATCCGAGTGTGCTCAGTTTCGAAGAGGAAGAAGGAGAAGAGATATTTCAAGTCAAGAAATCATCTCAGAGCAAAAAATTGAGCAGAATGCTGAACAGCGAGAGGAAGAAGAAGAAAGAAGCAAAAAAGCCAGATGTCGAAGAAAAAACTGAAACATCGGAGACGGTAATACCGGGTGACGCCAACGAGCTGAAGATAGTCGTCAAGCAGACGCACAAGCCGGTGATTCTCACTGGCAGAGAAGCAGAAATGGCTTTTTGCGACATAAGCTCCGAGGAAGAGGAGGAGGAGGAACCTGACAGAGAAAAGGCAAAGTTTTCCGAGACGGATAATGTGAAGCTGCTTCTACAGTGCGGTAAGATACCTGACGCTGCGGCCATCCACGCTGCGCGTAAGCGACGTCAGCTGGCTAGGCAGATGGGCGAGGACTTTGTCCCCATATCGACTTCTGAATCCACTTCGTCAAAGCTGAAACTCTCGGACGATAATGACACGAGCGACGAGGAGCGAATAAAGATGGAAGTCAAAAGCCAGGTCTCGGATAAGGAGATCGGTTAGAGGTGTTTACGGCTGCGAGAGAGAACCCTGGAAACAAGGAAGACGACGACGAGTGGGAGTCCCAACAGCTGAAGAAAGCGGTGTCTCGCGGACAGATTGAAGCGATGAGATCGGAGACTACTATGGCAAGCATGTACTATGCGCAGCCATACATAGCCGTTCCAGTCGAAGGTTATGCTGGTGCAGAGGTTTCGAACATCTCCGTAGAATCTGCAGAGTACCCGATGGCGGCTTTTCCGGCTCCGATAGAACCACCAGAGACAGTCATCTCGAAACTGCGAGAAAGACTCGTGCAGATGAAACAGCAACATGACGTCGATAACCAGCTGCTCCAGCAAGCTTACGATCAAATAGAGATGAACGAGAAGAACCGACAGGCTTGCGAAAAAGAGAGACCTAATCTCGTTGGCAGGCTGCAGTTCTACCAGAAGCTGCATTATTACACGCTGAACCTAATCGAGTGCCTGGACGAGAAGGTGTTTGTCATCTCGACGCTTGAGCAACGCTTCTTGGACCTGCTACGGGGTCGCGCGGAGGAACTGATGGAGCGTCGAAGGCAAGACATCCGAGACGAGTGTGACGAAGTAGCTTCGGCGGGGCGCAGCCTCAAGAGGATCGGAGGTCCCGAGGACGAGGCCAGGACACGACGTGCCGCAGAACGGGAGGGCCGTCGAGCGCGCAGGCGCCGTGCCAGGCCGCCAGCTACTGCTGTTGCTCACGTCGACGGCATGTCCAGTGACGACGAAATCACGGAGCTGGAGGCAGCTGCCTTCAAGCGCAAACTCGCTACTATCGAGTCCGATGCCGATCTGGTACTCGACGACGTGGTCGAGGAGTTCTCTTCGCTGCGCAGCATCAAGGCCCGCTTCGAGGACTGGCGTACTGTGTATCCCGACGACTACCGTGAAGCCTACGTAAGTTTGTGCCTGCCCAAGATCTTCGACCCCATCGTCCGTCTCAAGATGCTCACCTGGAATCCGCTTCAGGAAACTACAGTCGAGATGGAGCAGTACGACTGGTACGCCACACTGCTTCTGTACGGTGCCACAGAGTCTGAGACGGAGGCATCGTTGCGTGAGGACCCCGACGCTCATCTAGTACCCAAGGTGATGGAAAGGGTGATCGTGCCCAAATTACGGGCCATTGTGGAGGCGGCGTGGGACCCTCTGTCGACCTCACAAACATTGCGCCTTGTCGGACTACTGAGAAAGCTTCTTCGCGCGTACCCATCATTAACAGAGGACAGCAAACCGCTGCAACAACTGCTGCATGCTGCCCTAGAGAAGATGAAGTCTGCCGTGGCGAACGACGTGTTCATCCCGCTGGTGCCTCCCACTGTTTCTCGAGGAGCCTACTCGGAGGCCTGGGCACCATTCTTCCAGCGACAGTTCGGGTCAGCACTGAAGCTGCTGCGCAATGCGCTCACCTGGCACGGCATCCTCGGGGAGCGACTGCTGCAGGTACGCAACTCGAGTGCACCTTCTTCGCAAGAAATCTTTCCGACTTGTTTGCATGACAATACTGCCAATATGAACGGTCTGGTAACTCAATGTTTAAGGCGCTTCATTTCAAAAGTTCAGAGGACGGTAACGACTTCAAATCCCGGTGGGGCCAGGATTTTTTTAGAGTTTTGTTTGATTATCTGAGCTTCGCTAGGACATTCGTGGTTCAGATTTCACGGAAAGCAGTAGGTCCCAGAAGAACTGGCCGTCGTACCTATGACACAGTGGCTTAGTATGCGTTCTTCAGGGGGATCCAACTTACCATCGGGTAGTATATAAAGTTAATTTTATTATTTTACCGCCGATATGTTGTTGACTGTAACTCCCAGAGGTTTGTGACATTTAAAATTCCAACCATGGTCTGTAGATTTTGTTTCTAGGAATATGGGAAAGGAGGGGGAATTTCTACTTTAAAATGACACTCATTCACTCTGAATTTTGAGCTAAATCTCATTTCAAAGGAAACCAAACAACTTCATTTTGTTGTACTTTTCTGACAGGATGTGTTCTCATTATTTTAAGATAAAAGCCTTAAAAAAATAATAGTCATTAACCACTGTAAATGTAAATCAACAGAATGCAACTTTTCATTCTCTGCTTATTTTCCCTCTACATCCCGTTTGAATATCGCGGATTATGTGTGGTTTGTTCACTTTCAAGTCTGCTGCAGATCCCCACTGTCCTCATCACTGCTTGTCTTTGGTTTCATAAGTTGAAGGAAGAGCGTAATAGCATATTTATCCTCGAAGCTTCGGGGAGATGACGTTATCTGGTATTACGACTGTGTCGTCAAAGGAGATAAACCGTCGGAGTGATGTTATCTGCGTGCCGGGTCTGTTACGTGTCGTGAATGCTTAATATCGCACTACATCGAAGGGATTAAAACTGAGAGATATGTCATTCGCGGAAGAGATTTAACACTAACTCCTACGCTGCATTTTAAACAAATCCTTTGGAGATCACTAACGATGTTCGTGACAGGGCGAAGATGGTAGTTTCTCGTTGAAGATTCCCAAGGAAAAAATCTATAGTGTTTAACAAAGGCCTCCATTATTATTTGTCTTTTTCCTTAAAGGATGATCGTTTCTATCGTTCTCAGTTTCTTGCAAATATAAGGTACTGTATTGAAATCAAAATACAACTTACTTTACTGGAAGATACATTTTGTAATAAACATCCCGTTGCTAAGTTATTTTCATTGTCAGAGTCGTTCCATTATTCATTGTCTGTGTTCCCATATTTCCGATTAAATTATTAACTAGATATGATTAATCGCGAAAACTATATTTGAGGCGATTTCCTTTCGTTTTATTTGTCAAAATAAATAGTCGGTTACAGTTATCGAAAAATTGTATCACGTCATTTCAAAATTCTCCACAGTAGATTGAATGGAATTCGACTGACGACTGATCATTCCTGATTAATGGATAATCTTTTTGGTGTTTATGAGATTCCTAGATTAAGTTTAAAAATTAATTGATGTATTTACTTTAGATTTAATGTATTTACCTTAGATGTAACTTTTCTCTAACCCGAAGAGCATCATTTTTCCATCCATATCAGTTGTAGGTTACGATTTTTATTTCAAATTTGGCTTCGTACAACCGGCAATAGAATACTTATCCTTCCAAGATTTCGTAGTTTTCCTCTTATATTGATTTAGTCTGTATCTGACAGTAAATAGTGTATTTATTCTTCCGATCCAAACTTCAATATGCAACTTATAAAATTCCATATAACAGAGTCGTTTCATGGTACCAACTAACTTTTTTTTTACACACAACTAATTATCTGTCTAAATAGTGTCCTAACTTAGTTCTGTCACAATATGAAAACTTCTCTATCACGTATCTTGTATTTCCTTGATTCTAAACATCTGTTTATTGCTTGAAGTCGGTCGATCTGTATTTGTCTCCTTTGAGTAGTACGTCTTCTCAAATATATATTTGTATTAATAATGATTATTATTCGTATTTTGGATATTACATTAGCAACGTGGCTTATTTTAGATGATGTCGATGGTGTGGCTTTGCGCAGGAGGTGTCTGTGACGATGCTGCTGAACCGCTACTTGCTGACGGCGCTGCGCGCGTGCACGCCTGTGGACGCGGCCCGCAAGAGCGCCGCCATCGTGGCGACGTTCCCGCGGGCCTGGTTCCACGAGGAGGGCGACCGGCCGCCTCTCAACATGTTCGTGCAGCAGGTCCGCGCCACCGCGACGCGCCTCCAGCAGGAGCCTGCGCCAGCCTCCAGGGAGGCGCTCGAGATCATCGCAGGCATCCTGCGCCAGTTCCAGCCCGCGCCCGCCACAGAGGCTTAGTGTTACAGTGTTTACATGGTTTATGTTATCTTTTTCAATAAAAGTTGATTTTCTCTGGACTCCTCTCAAATCATTTAACTCATCTGAAACTGCTTAAATAAACAAACAAAATTCTTCCGCTCTCGAACAAACAGAGTTCTTTATAGTACTAATTTATGTTTACGCTTCCTATATTCCCATATCATCAGATGTTTTATGCTTCATCCATTTAACAAGCACAATGTTTCAAAGGTCAAGTTGCCGTACCCTACATGTTTACAGCAATACCAATGTCCGTACCGCTAGCAGGGGTGGGGGGGGGGCTAAGGGGGGTCAAGTCCCCCTCCCCCAAAAAAGCACCTAGGACATCCCCAACAATATCGTAATTTTGGAAAATTAAAAAAAAAAATCTCTGCTGTTCGTATAAAGGTGGCAATGTTGACATGAGATTTTCTGTCGTCGCGCCCCCCCCCCCCCCCCACTTTCCTATAAATCCCACCCTTGCCCAAGTCAAGCCCCCCCCCCCCCCAACCAAAATCCTGGATCCGCCACCGACCACCAGCATGTGAGTTTCTTGAATGTTAAAATAAAGGTGAGCATGGTTCCACTTAGAAGGGAATCACTGATTAAATTGAAAACTGCACCTTCATAAAAACATTACATTCAGATGTATGATCGAAATAACTGACACTCAAACTGTGGAAATGCTTTATGCCATACGACCTGCAGTATGTGCACATTCGGAGGTAGGTGCATCGTGATTCCTCTTAGGACCATTTAAAATGGAACTGTGGTGAAATTTAATTGGGAAACGTGAAATCTTGCTTCTTTGGCTTCAGTATAAGGTTTCACTGTCCTGGGAGCATATAGCAATTTTTAATAAGTTGTATTATGATTGTATTCAGAATGACAGTATTATTCACATCGTAATACTGCAAAGGTTTATTAAATTGCGGAGACGAGACTTGGTCGTCTGCTTGCTGTGTTGTGGCTGGAGTGCGTAGCGAGGAGGGGACGGCGGGGTGAACGCTCCGACCTCAAGGTGATCGACAGAATCCGCCAGCTCGGCCGCCGCATTCCACTTGCCAGCACTCACAACCAAGCGGTTATAGAGAACTCATCCTCACCCTTAGTTGTTTCACAATTAATCTACACTCATATCATAAATGTGAAAGTAACTCTGTTTCTCTGATTAAACGGCTAAATCGACCATGGTAAAATTTGTCAAGGAATATTATCTATGATTCGGAAGGACATAGGGTACTTTTTCAGGATAACTTACATATTTCTTCATGAAATTTCGGAAACTAACCGACAGATGGACGGATAGCGTGTGTAAGTATCTGTAATGTCACTGAGGCTTTGTTTATCTCGCAGTCAGTGTATGATCTGTTCATAAATTGCATATGCAGACATAACTTATTATATAGTATAGATGTGTATTTGACATCAAATTCTAGCAATAAAATTGCAAGTCCGCTCATACGATGTCACGGGTAGCAGCTGGTATCAGTATAACGTTTTGAATCTCAGTTTCGGGGCTCCCAAAGAATTATAATACTTCGTTTAAAATATTTGCTTGAAACCAGCAACTCCAAGAATATATATATATATATATATATTGCTACTCCTAGTAGGTATATAGTTTACTAGAGACATATTTATCTCCTTCCCTTCCACCTATGTTTCGGATTCGCACAGCAGTTCCACTATGGTAAGCTTGGCATTTAAATATTTCATTGAACTTGATGTGCTGTTTTCGTGTTGTGTGTCTGTCATTCGTCGTAATTTACTAAGGTAATGTTTGGTTATCTTCCGCTCAGTCTGTAAAACGATCACAAGCAGTAATAATAAAATTACAATAATATAACTGACCCCTTCCCATCACATCAAAAATTTACTAATTTGTCGTTTACACAACCATTCTTTTGGGCATCACAACCTAACCCTACTGCAAAATAAGAAGTACCTTTATTATTTTTTAAACTATGATGCCAACTTTGAAGAACCACTGCTTACTTTAGTATTGTTGTGCCTGTTGACACATGGTTCAGAGACTTTAACTCTCTTCTACAGAATTTTCTGTATTATAAAAGTGTTACGGGCGCTTGAAACAAAAATGCTACGCCGGCATTATGGTATTATTATCTAGTAAACGACACGAAGTTTTAGGTATAGCTGTTTCGTTTCACAATATGGGTTCTTCTCTTTACCGGATAAATCTGGATTTCCATCAGCAGGCAGCTGCGGCGTGAATCACTTGAATAAATTGTTTCTTAAATCTGGGCTCTAAACATACTCCTCGTATGTTTGCTCCAGTGATTCAGAGCAAACCGTTCCGTTGGATCCTTCACTCTGACACGAACAGCTTGATAGTAAAATGTCGGGTGGTTTATTTTGCCCTCTCCTGTTGCAACTGGCTCGAGGCTGATGCGGGTCCCGTTTATTTTGACGGGCTGGAGGAAACCGCAGCGGTCGTGCTGGGAACTAGTGAATAACGCTTGCGAAAACGTTTTCTCCCTGCCGGTCACGTCTTGGTGAGGCCGTGCGAGCTAATCAAGTGTGGCCAGCACCGCTCGGCCGTTCTACATCGGCGGACGTGACAGTTGGTAAAATCGTGGGACACTGGCGAGGTGCTAGTGTTTGCGTTTCACACACGTTTTGCTACCTCGCAGGAACAAGATAAATCTACTCGTTTCACACACACTGAATACTGGCGGTATTGTATGGGCTACCGTGGACAGTTTTGAGGATCTGCCACCCGGGTATAAATCCAAAAGTATTTTCGCTACAAACACTTCTACAAGAAACATTTCCTGGTAAAGGCAAAACGTGAATAAAATATTAGATTTTTGCAATTTTTGGCCAAAAAAAGATCAAAACATAGATCAGCAAGAATTGTCTAATTCACTCTTATATTATTAACAAGTACTTCTGGGGAGGAAATTTTCATATATGTCCATTCTCTTTACGCATTTCTCGTGTTATATTAACGAGTGAGGCATAAGAATTAGAAGTGTCTCAAAATTGTTATTGTTAGTGGTAGTAACAAATAATTTAGTCAGAACCCAATCCTTCAGAAGGAGGCATACTATGTCATTGTGTCGTAGGTAGGACAGCCAGTTCCTTTCTTACAATTTAACGTCTAATCCGAACCACGGGTTTAATAGTAACTAGAAATAGATACTGTTGGAATTATGAGAGAATTAAAGTCTGAAAAATGTTAAGGTTAACAAAAGCTGATTTTCATAAAATACACCTTTACGATATAGAACGTATTAATTGATGAATCGACACAACAGTGCTCATCTACGCAGGTATCAACAGTAAAGACTGCACCTGACTGCCATGAAACAAGGGCTGTGCACTGAAATGTATTCACAAAGCTAACTAACTGTGTGGCGAACTGTTACAAAGTGAGCAAAGGTCACGCACAATAAAGTTATACCGAACCTAATCAACTTAGGGTTGGCGTAGTTCTAAAGTTGGTTTTAACGGCCCGAAATTATTTCTACTCAATAAAAGTAGCTACACCGTCAACTAAACTTATCAATTGTTGAGAATTATTGATATGAAAAGCAAAAGTACCTCATACCGTAATTCCACAGCTGAAACTGATTTTTTCAATTAAATTTATGTTGTTGTTTTTTTCCATGGCTTAACGCCTCGCCGACGTCGAGGTCATTAGAGGCGGGATGGGATTGGGGACAAAGAACGGGAAGGAATTCGGCCATGGCCTTTTAGAAGGAAGCATCCCGGCATTCGCCTGGAGTGATTTTGGGAAACCATGGAAAACCAAAATCTGGATGCCCGGACGGGGATTCGAACCCGCGTCCTCCCGAATACGAGGCCAGAACGTTAACCGATCACTCACCACACTCGGTTTAAATTTATGTCTACAATTACTATCCTTTAGTTCACCATCAGGTATCTCAGACAATACTTTGCATCAGAAATCACCTTTCCGTTCCATATACCTCTCCTTCGTATCGAAAATTATCTCTCCATTCCAAATACTACAGTTCTTGGGTGCAACCAAAATTCGAGATATCAGTTCCACTGCCAAAGTACATTTCTAGCTTATACCTCATGTAATTCCTTTCATTTATACTTCTATCGATAATTTGTTTCTTTTATTATTCGTTCTGCTTGAAGACAAATAATAAGCCCAGTAGATCATACCTCTCGAGCGGATATCTTTTTCTGCAGGCGAAACTCAGGCAAGAGGCTGTATCGTTATCGCAGTGAGAGGCTCCACACACCTTTGTTGGCGTTGATACTGATTTGACGCCGAGTTGTTTGCGAGATATACTCTTATTTTGCACAATTGAATTAATATGCCGTATCACTGTAGCACTGAAAAAGTCTTTATGAAGGGGCTTTGTTCTGACGCAGTCATGTGGAAGCTACTCTCTTCTCAAGACGAGGTAGATTTTTCTATTATGCTTTATGTTATATCAACTTTAAACGATCTAAAGTGAGGGAGAATAGCGAGTGTTACCAACTGCCTGTGTTGAGACAGAGCGCGGGTAATATTTTGCGATGGTGCCGCAGTGCAGGTAGGCAGGTAGAGTCGTGTCGGGCGGTTCGCGCCGGTTACCAAGGTAGGTAGGGGGCTCACCTCCAGGCCGTGTAGCCTCGCTCAGGGACTCGGCGCCTAGCTCCGCGCGCCACACTCCACTTCCAAAACACCCCACGTAACAGTGCAGCACCCCGTCTTACTTACCTTTCTGATGTATGTCCTGTCTCTTTAGAACTGTAGCCACCTTCATCAGCCACCTTCGTCAGCCACTGAAAGACATCTGATTTTTGTCCAAAGTTCAATGTAAAATGAGTTAAAATAGTATTATTTTTCGCCGCAGTTGTAGTTTGTGACAAAATATAGGGATATCGCTCCATGTAGTTGGTTTTGACCGCTGTAGTTTAACTCCTTTGAAGAGGCTAGCAACTTCTGTAGATACAATCACCGTGCGATAAAAACTTTACCGTGCCATAAAAACATCGCTGGACGAGGAATCTCGGAACGGAATCATTTCATTTTATGCAAAACGTGATAAATATTCCTGGAATCCATTAAAAAAAATATTAGCATCAGGTCCGTCGCATCGCCCACACTCCTTACGGCTTCCTGTAAACATTTACTGGTGCGGTTCACTTTTGCCTCGCCTCATGAAGGCGTAAACTAAAAACTAACTTAGTCCACAATCCGAAGGTTGGTTGAATCATCCCGAAGGAGACATACTAAGTCATTTTGTCAAAGGTAGGATGGCCAGTTCCTTTCCTCTGGGACCTACAGATTATATACCACTAACATCAGGATTGTCAATTAACACATAGGAAAACGCGCTTCTCGCAAAGAATGAACGCTCGTTACTATTGAAGACCACAACAAACTCAAAGAAAACTTATCCAAGTTTCGGCTGAAATAATGAGAAAGCTTTCACCTTGTCCGAGACGAGACTGCAGTTGTTCGACCTGGCTGGCGTCCCAAACAGCCTCGGTGGAGGCACGGAACCTGAATAGCCCAGTCGGGTCCAAAATCTGAAGCTAATCTAAAATGCGTGTGTCGTGGCAGCGTGCTGAATGGAACTCTAGTCTCGTGGGAACCGGAGCTTCCCTCGCGCACCTGCAACCCGCTTCAACAAGAAAACCCTTTGTTACTCGAGTCCGTGTCTGCCGCGCCGTCTTCTTCATTTTGTGTGCGTATCATTCCTCATCGTTGGCGGGAAAAAGTGTACGTTTCTGCGTAACAGCTGTTTCTCACGCTCCATCCGTATTTTCGTTAGCCAAATTTCATAGCTATGCAGAAATACTTCTTCAACTGCCTCATTCCCTCCCACTGTTTATAGTATTCAATAATTTCGATAAAATTTCAATGGTATGTGGTCGCTAAATTTTCTGAATCAACAGTCCTCAAATTATTTCATATGAACTATCAAAATTCTCTTTTTAACGATTGCTTATGGCCTTTTTGCAATTTCATAATATATCTTCTCTCTTGTTTAGGACATTACCGTCAGCAAATGGTAGCGTAATAATTATTTCTCCTCAAACGTTTGCACAACACAAATTCTTTTACACTTCCTTGATTGCTTCAGCGACAGATAATTTCCTTGCCTCGCTCACTTTTTACTGATTCGTGTCTGTTATTCATCTGATGGTTAAGTGTATATCATAAATTATTTTTAGCCTGAAGTCTTTAAATTCGAAATGCTTTGACCCATATATAATTGTATAAAAAAAAATCTTAAATAAATCTTTTTTGTTTAGAAGTTCTTGAATTAATCGTAAAAAAACGAATTTCTTGTACTTAAGCTTTTTCTTCGATCCAGATTTATCTTCATCTTGTTAATAATCCTTTTTTCTTTCTCTTTTTTGTGTGTTATCTGTTTTGCAATTTTGAAGCATGGGCTTCAAACGGGTGGAACAGTATTTTTCCATTTGTTTGCTTATTAGTTTTTCAGGAATGTGATGATGATTTGTTTCGAAAACTTTCCTTTTGTTCCGCAATCTATGGTGGTTTCAGTTACCTTTGAATTCCTCCTTCTCTCGGGATTATAATATCTCTGGCCGAATACCAGCTATTCCTACTGCATTTTTTAATAGCTCGGAGCACTGTCAAACTGAATCCTGTAAACTGGAGCCCCTGTACAACTTTAGTTCTTACCAGTATCTTGTCACCATCTTATAATTTCTGTTTTCATTTTTTCCACACAACTGCCCTTTCTTTTGATTTTAAACTATGTTTCCCACCAGCACATTTGATGTACTTACATCTTCATATCAGTTGCAAGATATATATATATATATATATATATATATATATATATAGTTGATTTTCCTATTTGCCATAACCATTACTATACTACTATATCCACCTGTTGTTATATAATTTCCGCGTTTTTTTTTTTGTTTGCATTTCTTGTTTTCTACTGTGAAGGATTGTGTTTCTTAAGAATTTTTATTTTTAATGCAGTGAGTTTTCATTGATCTCTTGTTCTTATACTCAATACCATGTCGGATTAGACCGCATTTAAAAACTATTTCTAAGGATAATGCGATGCGTTAGACTGCTGCCCACTCACTTCACCTAGTAATTCCAGGAGCCGTTCTGTTATCGTAGGCTCTGTGGAAACAGGTTTTACTACATGTGTGAGATGTTAAGACTTCGTTGTAAATGGGTAAAAGACCCCTGATTTCCTTTCACTTGAAAAAATAATTTTCATTTTCATTTGTTTGCTATTTTGTCTCTGAAACTTGTCTCTTAATTTTTAAACCCACCTGTTTGGCCTAGTATCGCCATAGTAGCAAGTGAAAACCTCCTACCTTGACACACCAGAGTTACAGCGGAAGTGATCATAATTTGTTGTGTCTTGTACGGAACTGCTGTACACATTACGTCCTTCGGGGCGCCTACACTAAGAACCTTGTGCAGCCCGACATTAATCCAGCCGTCTTTTTATTGATGTGTTGATTCTCCTTGACATCTATAAAGAACACTGTTGATTGTTACAAGTTCACCCACAGAAGCTACTATCTGCCTAAAACTTACTTCAGAAAAGAAATCGAAAACGTTAGGGTGGTTTGCAAACAAATGCTTTGTACATATTTATTGTATTTAGCATTGCAGTTTAAAATCGGGAACTGCAAGACGTCACAGTTCATAGCTGCTTCAATATTTATTACAGTATTTTATCTGTGTGTATTGAGTTATATCTATTCTTACATTAGTAGGTGCATTTGTTTGTTGAGTGATTTCTCTCTGACTGTGCCGAAACTGTATGATTTGTGGCTCTGTGTCCTCTTCCTCCTCTTACAACCCTACTGCCTGAACAGAAGATATCGTCATTCCTAGGTTCGATCAGAAAACCCTTCTTTTCGGAAAACGTTCAGCTTGTGTCTAGGTTGATCAAATTAGCGAAAAAATAGTGATGACTGCAACATTGTGTCATACTCTGGAATCACAAATTATGATTTTTCTATATTCATCTCATTTTCGGTTTGTTCTCCATAACGGAATTTGCGTGAAACATCGAGGAAACATGGCGTTTGATTCTAAATGCTCTTGATATTTATTTATCTGTTTAGTAGTAGCTATAATTATCATTATTTAAAATATTGCTTGGAAAAGCACGGTGCATGTTATCATGGTATTTGTAAACATGTTCTCATATATTACAGCAATTTAAATTTATTTTCTGATTTTAAATTACTATCGCCGAATTTGTATAGCCGACATGGATCAGTGATGGTGAGATTCCTGCTAAAACTTTTAAGCATTTATATGTTAATTAGTTGTGAAGGCAACCGAATGAACTTCATGTCACCCACGAAAAAATTGTCATATTGTTTTGTTACTGTAGTTTCACAAACTTTGCCTCTATATCATATGTAAAATACAAACTTTGTTAGTAATGTTCAAAAGTATTGGAAAAATCTGAATGACAGTATGTAACTATCTAAAACTTTCCCTAATTGCAATATCAACCTATATTTGAGTTCATTTCTTGGTAGCTTTTTCTTACTTTGGATACGAAACGTATTATACTGTACGAAATTGAAAACTGTTGATTTTACTTGATGCTCCAACATTGCATTGTCCATTGAATTCGGCAGCTCCAAATTTTCCATAGGAGTCGTACTAAGCCAAAAAAGATATAGGCTTGCTAGTTTCTTTCCTTTTGTGGAATGCTGTTGTGAATTAATCTGATGAGTATGTGTTAAGTTCGTGTGTTATTTGTGTTGTGTATAGGGATGAAAGAAGTAGTAGGATGAAATCAAGTGTTAGCCTTTAAGGCTTGCTGTTCCGAAGGACAATATGTGTGCCAGTTTTAATGTATCCAACCAAAGGACGAATAATCATAAAGATTGTTATATGCCCCCATTCCATGCGCTCAGCAGAGAAGTCTGGTGATAATAATTATCCACCTTCACGTTTCCTTCCTCTTAGAGGCTTATCCATCCCTGATATCGAGGTAATTAGGTGCAAGAACGGAGTGTGGAAAAGCAGCGGGAAGGAATTTGGCCATGGCCTTTTAAAGAAGTCATCACCGCGCTGACCAACTGTCACACGGTGAAAATTCCTTCCACTACCGAACCAGCTCACCTTGTGCCTCAGCGACCGTGGCCGCTAATTGGTGCCGTAGAAATTATGGAACTGTCTTTGAGGTCTACCGTGGCAGAAATTTCGACTCACGGCCTTACCGATAATTAATGTTAGTTTATAGGAACAACAGTTTAAAAGGGGAAAGTGGTAAACTGTAAATGCAACCATGTGTATGATTCCACTACTGTTGTCGCAACAGAAATCTATGATCAGTTATTAGCGCTACGAAGCTCTGAAAAAGTTACCAATATATGACGGGTTGTGTTTCTGTTTAATAGACGTCTTTTTTTATTTGTCAGAACAGATGTGGTAAATTCTCTAAAATTCCATCAACGCGTTCACTACATACGAGGATCGTGTCATGATTTCGTGACTTGACACGATGCACATGAGTAAGAGAATAGTTGAGATTTATTTGTCAATATAACCCCCTCTGTGCTCCACACACTTTCTTCAACAATGTCCCAATGATTTCATGCCATACGGATAAAAGGATTTCTCAAGACTCAAAAAATAAGGCACAACACAAATGATCTCATTATCCCACTTGAAATGGATAACAGACAGAAACGTGAATGGGCCAGATCGGTTGAGTAATGGTTTGCGGTACCCACACACCAGCAGCCATGGCAATGACAGGCTGTGTAATATATTGTGAGCACTATTATGGAAAAGCACCTTTTCACAATTTGTATCTCCCCTTTTCTCTGATAGCTGCTAACAGTTGTTTTTACAAGATTAGCATAATATGTCCCCATTATGTTGTCGTCTGATTTCAGGGAATGTGGAATCTTCACAGAACACTTGTCTTTCCACATACACCTGATTTCTCTTTATCTGCTATCAAAAATTACGCCACTCAACGAGCGGAAAGTAATGTATCAGAAGGCGACCTACTGTTGTTCTTGGAATCCTTGGTATCTCCTCAATTTACCGAATTGTAAACTAGTTGTCTGTCGTTAGCATCTCATGTATTTTGCCCAAGTTTTTTTTTTTTTTTTTTTGACTGAATCTCTCCCCTTGCCACCCTGCGTGGATATGATCTTCATTGATGATTCCCCATTTTTACTGCGTTTCCTTTGTTACCATCAGAACTCGCATTTTTATCCTACACAAATATTTAATCATAGCACAAATTTCTTCCTTTTCCATTTTCGATTAAACGCAATGTCCATCTGCTTTCAGCATGTGTAACAGAGTATGGTTCGTTCCGTGATGTAATTTTGAACAAGACTAGCGGGAATTATGTGGTATTTTCACAAGTTTGTACGATATCGTTTCTTAGCTATGCCACCTGGACGACTCATGCCCGGAATTCGTCTCATCTTTCATCCACTGCGCTAATCGTAAGTGTAACGCAGTGCTAATAGCAGACAATGGTGTGCCAAAAAATAATTCCCTCCGGCCTTGAGGGTGCGAGCCGCGTTGCGGAAGAGCTGCAGCACGAGCTCATTAGACGTGAGGTTAAGTGCTCCGCAAGGCTGCCTGCGGGATCCCGTCCAAATGGCACTCATAGTAAAGAGAACGCAATAAACCACACGGCTTGGCTGAACACAGCTTAACACAGCTCTTCACTGCCGCTCATCGCTTTTCTCCTGAGGTAACAAAAAACAGCATTTCATGCTTTATTCAGGAAAATGAGTCGGCTAAGGCACAGAGGAGGGAAGATACTTCGCTAAACAAAAGTTCATGTTGGAATTTAAGGTTTAATACACTCATTGTTGTGTAATGCTAGATCAGCTACTGACAGTAAAATTATTCGCTTGTTATATCATTTACCGAAAAGAAAGGCTATGAGCTGCTGTGACCAGACAGCCATCTTGTGCCGTTGTTATGCTTCTTGAGTTCTACAGTGATGAAGAATGACTCTCCGAGTTGTAATACTTTTTTACCTCTGTAGGTTTTGCCCTGAATACCAATAAATTAACAAACAAACAATGACAAAAAATAACACTATTCCATCTAGTGTCATTTTATTTTGTTATTATGCAGGTGAAGAAACCTATTTTCAGAGACATTTAAATAATTAAGGTTTGTGAAAGTGATTTGAGAATTAACATTTACTCAACGTTGAAGATAATAGAACTAGTAAACGAAATAAAACCAGACTTACATTTATGAACCATCTCACCACTTCTCGTAAATTATGAAAAGTCGAAAGATTGATAAGTGTATACAGAGCTTGGTGGATGAGTGGTAACGCCCTTGCATTCGGGAGGACGTGGGATCGAATCCCGTCTGGCATCCAGATTCAGGTTTTCAAGGTTTCCTCAAATCACTCCTGGCGAATACCGGGATAGTTCCTTCAATAGGCCATAGTCGAATTCCCTCCCATTCCATGTCCTAGTCCTTCCCGCCTCTAATAACCTTGACATCGAAGAGCTATAAATCCAAAAAATAAAATATAAATGGGTATTTATCCAGCGGTTCGGTTTTTATAAAGTTTTACATAAGTTTATATATTTTTTCAGTGCCATGTGCGTTTGAAAGACCAAGACATATTAATATTTATGGTACATCCTCTCAATCATCGTGTACGCTTCGAATCTGTTTCTCACATACCAGCTCACCATTCCTGCTACTGTTATGCTACTACATAAAGATTTACAAACCGAAAATTTGGTAGATTCTTCAAGCTCAACGTCAGTTTCCGCGTAGGCTGTATTCTTGAATTGGTGAGTTCTCGCCTATAGATGTATGTTTGCTGTATCTAAAATATCTTAAGGACTTTCGCAGGTGTTGAATTTCTTCTACGCCTGTACAAATTAGTTTTATTAGAATACGTCCAGTTCACGGCTGCTTAAATCCCCCACTAGGGTTGGGGATACATTACTTATTCGGCTTCATTGTATTTCTACGATTACTCACCCAACGATAGCTTCAACAGACATTACTCCGAGATTAATAGCGATGTTTAAGTAAACACAGCAGCGATTACGGTCTTGTACCAGTGATACCAAGGAGAATGGTTGTTTCATTTCGTAATGTGACGACTGCTGTTCATCTGCATGACATCTTTGGTCAATGTGTGACTGAGAAAGTGACTCCGCACCCAGAAGTCTTGGTTGATTTGCAATGCTGCAATGAACCTTTGTTGAGAAGCGATCTCCAGAAGTTGCACCACGAACGGAAAAATTACTACTTTTGCTCTACTGCGACCTAGAATGCTGATAAGAAATAACAAAACCGTCAAAGAAGTTAAGACGTCGGTTTGGGTGCTAGATTTACACAAAAACATTAAGAAAGTGGATGCTAAAGCACCAGAAATGCACCTGTGATTTATCGATATATTCGTAACTCAAAAACATGTTAAAATGAAAATATTTGTCACCACAGGGCTACCAAGAAAGAAAATCACAACACTTGTTAATATAACCATAATGCTTATTCGATTATTGCAAAAACCTTTCATTGCGACATTGACAAAGTTAATCGTGATTCTTGAAATATAGTCTCTGATAAACAATGGCAGTTTATCATAACACAATTTACCTAAGAGATAGAAGAAAAGTGGTCCACTTGAATTTAAAGGTACTTTGATGGTTGCACATGTAAACAGAAGCGAGGAGAACTGTTTGAAATAGCTAGAAGTTTCCTTATTTTCAAGGGTTAGCTGTCACACAGAAAGCTGAAGATGATGGATTGAAAACGGCGTCTAGAAATATACACGAGGCCTCACACTGGTGAAAGCTGAGGAAAATTACACGTATGGCCTCAGCAAAGAATAACTACAGAAGGTCGTCGAAATGGCAGCGGCACATACAGCAGAGCCAGAATTACAAACTGTCGGCTGGCAGAGGTGAGTGCAAAGTGTCGACCTCGAACAGGGCCGACACCTGGCGTTCAACGAGCAGAGAACTTTTCCACAGTCGTGTTGCCTTCTGCTTGGACACTGCCTTGTTCTCGTTTCAGAATACCTGTTTGACATGCAGAGTAACGTTACAAAAGTTAGTGCAAATAACAACCCCTGAGGGTAATGGTAACTCTTAGACCTGGTTATTGAGAGGGACACGTGTTGATTCACAGTTCCACCTTCCACATTTCAGTTTCTCATGATTTTCCGGAATCACTCCAAGCGACTGTCGGTATCGTTCCTTCATGAAGGGTAGTGGCCGAACCACAGAAGAGCCACTTAAGCTTTAGTCATCCCCCTACCCCCCTTTCCACACACACAACAGGCATCACAATGTGTTTTTTATTATTATTTTTTTTTTTTACTGTTGTCAGTCTCTCGACTGTTTTAATGCAATACTTCATGGAGAGGATTACATTGTCTGATTCATCCGTTTCAAACTCCATGGACAAGAGGGTGCTCTGAACCATACCCTGCTCTTCCGCCCTCCTTTCAGGAGGCCGTTGGCAAGCAGTGAGTGACTCCTTATACCGAGTATCAATCAGTTGCCAAAACTTATCCATGCAAACGAGGTGCGCCACGTGAAGGATAGGTTGACATTTGACTGGAAGAAACTAATACATTCTCTCTCAAACCCTTAAATCCCAGTAAACTGATTTCAGAAGATGATAAGCTTCCTTTGCCATCCTCAGGCGTCAGTCGTGTTCAATGGCGTTCTCTTTCTTTAGATGTAAAATTCTGATAATAATAAACATTTCAGAATGGGTCATGGTTGATATGTAACAAATTAGACTAGAGTTCGTAGCGGTCGTTCGCAACACCCATAAATTAATAATTATACATTTGAAATATTGTATTTAATCGTTTGCTTTACGAATTATAAAGGTACAATACAAATCCTATTTGATTTTTTTTATTTATGGCTTTACGCCTCGTCGACGGCTAAGGTCATTAGAGGCGGGATGGGACTGGGGACAAGGAACGGTTAGGAAATTCGGCCATGGCCTTTTTGAAGGAAGCATCCCGGCATTCGCCTGGAGTGATTTAGGGAAACCATGGAAAACCCAAATCTGGATGCCCGGACGGGGATTCGAACCCGCGTCCTCCCGAATGCGAGACCAGAACGTTAACCGTTCACCCACCACCCTCGGTCCCTATTTGATGAGAATCTCTGAAGGCAAGGAGTAATGGTCGATTTAGTGCCGAGAAAAAGGAATGTTTACGAAGTCAAGAATGAACAATATAAGGGAAAGCCTGGATGAAGCTTCACACACTGTATAACAATTAGTTGAAGTGTAAATGGAAAAAGCAATTTAATTATATAAAGTTTATTACGTCGGTGGACAAATAAGCTACGCAGAGTGAAAGTTGTAAGGAAGTTTTGAGTAAGTATAAAAATTTGTGAAATAAAAGTTATGTTTGGTTTAACTTGAGAAGTTATTAATGTAAACGTAATCGACGAGTATTTGGAAGACAATACAGTATAAACATTTTCTTTCAGATATTGTAAGAGGAAGAAACGATGAGTTTTTAGAAATTGTAACCTGTGAGTTAAAAGTATAGGTCCACTGAGTCTAAAAGGAGACGTAAAACTTTCTCTTTCCAGCTGGAAACGACTAACAAAAGCATTAAGATAAAAGTAAAATAATAATAATTAGTTCAAGTCACGGTCATGAAATACTTGATAGTTGCATATAAAAGTAAAGACAGACAAGTCGTTTATTTCTGGAAAGCTTTGCTGAATTATATCCAGTATTTTCCTTGTTTTTGTTAGAAGAAAGTGTAAATGGCAAGTACACTCAGAAAATTTTCTTACTTATCATCGTACAACAGTTTAAATGCAGAGGTTATTTAAAATAAGGACATAAACTAAGTATATTTTGACTGTTTTGTGGGTTGTTTCTGACTTGCAACTAAACAAAATGCTTTTGATGGCATACGCGTTTCGCCTTTATTCAAGGCATCATCAGTGCCCTAGATAAACATATATACACATATATATACAATGCTGTTGTTTGATTTTTGTACAGTTTTCTAAAAAATATCAAGTGGGTACTTACAGTTTTTATATATTCATTAACACGCACAAGTTCGTGTTTCCATACCAGCTACTCTTTTTGCACTATCACTACTGTCCCAAGTTTGTGTAGGCTGCATTTTAGGTAATTTCACCGGCCACGAACTGTATATATAGTTATTTGTTGTTGTTGACATCGAAAAGTCGTGAGCCAAAGATTATGTGTTGTGTAACTATCTGTTATTTTGAATCTGCGGTCATTAGCTGTGTGTATTTTGTGGCGGTATGTTTGATTATAGGATATGTGTTATTTATTCCTGTTTTAATGTTTTGAACAAGGTTTGGTTCGTTAGGTGTATGTATTCGTTCATAACTTTTTTACCATTATTGATTGCTTTTTGTATTTGCAGGTTTTCCTGAATTGTCAGCATATTTTTGTTGTGATTATTAATCTTTAGTATTTGCATATCTGTCTGTATATTAGTGTGTGAATGATTGTGTTGTAACAAGTGTTCGGCGAATGTTGAGTGGTTGGTACATCTGAGGGCTCTCAGGTGTTCCTTGTATCTGGTCTCAAATTTTCTAGCAGTTTGTCCTATGTATACAGTGTCACACTGCTGGCATGTTAATTGGTATATTCCAGATTGGTAGTATTTGTCTGTAAATGTACCTCTGTTAAACTGTTTTTGGATAGTGTTTTTGGTTCTAAATGCTATTTTTATTCCCATTTTTCTAAAGACGTTTGCTATTTTGTGTGTGTTTGTGTTTTGATATGTCATAGTGTACCAGTGTTTGTTGTCTTTTTGTTTGATGGATTGTAGTTTTATGTGGTGATCATCGGGTGTTTGATTTATGTTCTTGTTTGTTTGTTTTCTGATTTTTTGGTTAAGCTTTTCTACTGTGTTACTATTGTATCCGTTGTTCACAGCTATGTGTGTTATGCTGTTTAGTTCCTTGTTATAGTTGTGCTTAGTGAGTGGTATTTGATTCATCCTGTGTAACATATATCTGAGTGCTGCCTGTTTCTGACTGGAGGGGTGATTGGAGCTTTGGTGGATGATTATGTCAGTGTTGGTGGGTTTCCTGTATATGCTAAAACTGTGTTTGTTGTCAATCTTTTTGACTGTAATGTCTAGGAAATGTAGTTGGTTGTTTGTTTCTGTCTCCATAGTAAAACTGATATTTTTATGTATGTTGTTAATGTCTGTGTGAAATTCTTTTATGCGTTCTGGTGGTTCATTTAGGAGACAAATTACATCATCTACATATTTAAGCCAATAAATTACGTTATATTGTTTACTGGGGACAATGGATTCGAATATTTCATTTTCTATATAATCCATGAAGATGGAGGCCATTATTCCAGATATTGGGCTCCCCATTGGCAATCCTTCCTTCTGTATAAAGTAGTCATTGTTGAATTCAAAGTAATTTTGTGCTGTGACTAAATTTAGAAGGGCCAGTATTTCTGTTATGAGGGCTGAGGGCATTTTGCTGTGTGTTGTCAAGTTTCTGTGTATTGGGTCTATTGTTTGGTTTACAGGGATTTTTGAAAACATGCTTACTACATCAAATGATATAATGGTTGCTGTGTCTGGGATGAAGGTATGTTCTAATATTTCTGTCAGGTGTTGGGTGTTTTTTATGTTTCTGTCTTTGTGATATTTGTAGTGTTTTGTGAGATATGTATGTAAATATTGGGCTACTTTGTAAGTTGGAGCATTCCTGAAATTTACTACAGGTCTTACTGGAATGTCCTCTTTGTGTATCTTGATTTGGCTTCTCATTTTGGGTGCAGTGGGATTTTTCTGAGTCATATTTTGTTTCTGCCAGTCTGTTAATAATAATGTGGTGGTTTTTAAGCATTTTTTAACATCTGTTTGGAATCGATTAGTGGGGTCTGACTTGAGCTTGGATATGTTATTGTTTTCTATGAAGTGGTTAGTTTTTGTGATGTAGTCATTGTTTTGTATTAGTACAACAGTATTACCTTTATCTGCCTTGGTTACCACAATATCCTGTTTTGGTGAGTTTTCTCTTTAGTTGTTGTAAAGTTTTGTTTGTGTTTTCTACCTTTCTGTGGTTGTGAGTAGACTTGATGCTGTTTATTTCTTTTACTATAAGCTCTCTAGCACGATCCAGCACATCCGTTTCAACAAACTGTGTAAACAAAATTGCATAAAACCAAACTATGTAAACGTTAAGGTTCGTAACAGTTCCATACCAGCGCAAAAAGCAAAGCAAACAGCAGAAACCAATTGGTTAAACAACGAAATTAGAAATCACTATGCAAACAAGGAAAAAATCAATAAAACACTGTATCTGATGCATCTAGAATTATCACATACAATAAACAACCCACAAGTTCTACAAAATACCATTGACATTGTAGAAAAGAACACAGCACACCACATTGAAATACTAAAGAGCACACATAAGAGGAAAATGAGCATACTTATGAGCACACAACATGTTTCAAGTACAAATAACAAAAAATATAACAACCACACACCAATACAGACATTCCACCCACGTGTAGTCAACTTAACAACTACAAATCTAACAGAAAAAGAACAAAAATTACTAGAAAAAGGTCTCAAACACAATCTAAATAACTCAGACAAGAATAATTTCATTGAAGACACCATAACTGAAGCAGAATACATACTGACACAAGAAGAAAAACACAGTAACAACCAGATAAACACAACTCTTGCTAGAGAGCTTATAGTAAAAGAAATAAACAGCATCAAGTCTACTCACAACCACAGAAAGGTAGAAAACACAAACAAAACTTTACAACAACTAAAGAGAAAACTCACAAAACAGGATATTGTGGTAACCAAGGCAGATAAAGGTAATACTGTTGTACTAATACAAAACAATGACTACATCACAAAAACTAAACCACTTCATAGAAAACAATAACATATCCAAGCTCAAGTCAGACCCCACTAATCGATTCCAAACAGATGTTAAAAATGCTTAAAAACCACCACATTATTATTAACAGACTGGCAGAAACAAAATATGACTCAGAAAAATCCCACTGCACCCAAAATGAGAAGCCAAATCAAGATACACAAAGAGGACATTCCAGTAAGACCTGTAGTAAATTTCAGGAATGCTCCAACTTACAAAGTAGCCCAATATTTACATACATATCTCACAAAACACTACAAATATCACAAAGACAGAAACATAAAAAACACCCAACACCTGACAGAAATATTAGAACATACCTTCATCCCAGACACAGCAACCATTATATCATTTGATGTAGTAAGCATGTTTTCAAAAATCCCTGTAAACCAAACAATAGACCAAATACACAGAAACTTGACAACACACAGCAAAATGCCCTCAGCCCTCATAACAGAAATACTGGCCCTACTAAATTTAGTCACAGCACAAAATTACTTTGAATTCAACAATGACTACTTTATACAGAAGGAAGGATTGCCAATGGGGAGCCCAATATCTGGAATAATGGCCTCCATCTTCATGGATTATATAGAAAATGAAATATTCGAATCCATTGTCCCCAGTAAACAATATAACGTAATTTATTGGCTTAAATATGTAGATGATGTAATTTGTCTCCTAAATGAACCACCAGAACGCATAAAAGAATTTCACACAGACATTAACAACATACATAAAAATATCAGTTTTACTATGGAGACAGAAACAAACAACCAACTACATTTCCTAGACATTACAGTCAAAAAGATTGACAACAAACACAGTTTTAGCATATACAGGAAACCCACCAACACTGACATAATCATCCACCAAAGCTCCAATCACCCCTCCAGTCAGAAACAGGCAGCACTCAGATATATGTTACACAGGATGAATCAAATACCACTCAATAAGCACAACTATAACAAGGAACTAAACAGCATAACACACATAGCTGTGAACAACGGATACAATAGTAACACAGTAGAAAAGCTTAACCAAAAAATCAGAAACAAACAAACAAGAACATAAATCAAACACCCGATGATCACCACATAAAACTACAATCCATCAAACAAAAAGACAACAAACACTGGTACACTATGACATATCAAAACACAAACACACACAAAATAGCAAACGTCTTTAGAAAAATGGGAATAAAAATAGCATTTAGAACCAAAAACACTATCCAAAAACAGTTTAACAGAGGTACATTTACAGACAAATACTACCAATCTGGAATATACCAATTAACATGCCAGCAGTGTGACACTGTATACATAGGACAAACTGCTAGAAAATTTGAGACCAGATACAAGGAACACCTGAGAGCCCTCAGATGTACCAACCACTCAACATTCGCCGAACACTTGTTACAACACAATCATTCACACACTAATATACAGACAGATATGCAAATACTAAAGATTAATAATCACAACAAAATATGCTGACAATTCAGGAAAACCTGCAAATACAAAAAGCAATCAATAATGGTAAAAAAGTTATGAACGAATACATACACCTAACGAACCAAACCTTGTTCAAAACATTAAAACAGGAATAAATAACACATATCCTATAATCAAACATACCGCCACAAAATACACACAGCTAATGACCGCAGATTCAAAATAACAGATAGTTACACAACACATAATCTTTGGCTCACGACTTTTCGATGTCAACAACAACAAATAACTATATATACAGTTCGTGGCCGGTGAAATTACCTAAAATGCAGCCTACACAAACTTGGGACAGTAGTGATAGTGCAAAAGAGTAGCTGGTATGGAAACACGAACTTGTGCGTGTTAATGAATATATAAAACTGTAAGTACCCACTTGATATTTTTTAGAAAACTGTACAAAAATCAAACAACAGCATTGTATATATATGTGTATATATGTTTATCTAGGGCACTGATGATGCCTTGAATAAAGGCGAAACGCGTATGCCATCAAAAGCATTTTGTTTAGTTGCAAGTCAGAAACAACCCACAAAACAGTTATCATAGCAACTAATGACTTGGGCCGAAAAAATCACCAACATGTTAAGTATATTTTGTCTAAAGCAAAATAGCCTACGCGGGTTATATTTGGCTTCCCTCATATCTGATTATTTAGCCGCGTACAATGGGAGAGACGACGCACTTGGGCTTTCCCGCAATCGGTAGGTGGAGCTTATTGGGTGGGCCCACTTGAGCCATGACCTTGCTTCTCCGGTTCGTAGTAAACTGGTAATGGATTTTCACCCTTCCTGTTTCTTCTCGCATCCGGATGCTAGGCTATCTGAGAGCTCTGCCAATAGCTACAGTTTAGAAGACTACCAGAAACAATTCCGATGCTTTGAGTATTTTCGTTTAATCTATACGTTGTCCTCAAGAAACCATCTTCGATTTTGAATCTCTGGGGCACAAATTCGTCACTGTAAAAGATAGAGTATCAGATGCGGCTGCTCGTGTGCGATGCACTAAGTCCGGTTGAAGGCGTCTCTTTAAGATTCCTGTATTCTGCTTTAAATGCGTTTTGTATTCCACTTGGAATGTAGGCGCTGATCGTAAAGAACTTAGCTACCACGCACGTAAGTAGACCGCAGGTGTGTGCTTTATTTCAGTCCGACATGTAGATCTAGACGTGAAAATTTCTTTGACCGTTAATACGCCATTTCTTTTTCATTTATGGGTTGTGTGAATGAAACAGTTAAAACTCTTTTCTTTGCTGGCAGCGCGAATATTTTAAGCCGTGACGCTGGAGGTGATGTGCAGAGCTTGGTGTGTCACTCGACTTAAGAGATACGATGCGCGCGACGAGGGAACAATGCAGCAGGAGCCTTGGCCAAAGAACATCTGCATACCGGTTTCAGGTGGTTACCATTGGTTTCTAGCGCCACCAAATGGAAGGATACCATCTCCCTGAGCACAGAAAATACTTGTCTTCACCCGTGTACAGAAAGGAAATGCATGCAGATCGTTAAAAAAAAGGTTCAATTTGTCCAATTACTATCTGATTAGTCCTTAATGACCTCCGTGATGTATGCAACGTTAGGTGGATAAATGTGATCCTCATTACAAACCTCTGTGGGCCTTAAAATGGCATATAGTCAAGTGCTTTTATATTTCGATTTTACTCAAGAAATGTATTTCCCTGCGGGAACTTGCATAACAAGCACAATGGGCTTAATGGATCTTCCCAGTCTGCAGCGTTGCTTCCCGGATATGGTTTATGATGCGAAGAAACGACATATTGTATTCCTTATATGAAACAGTAATAGCACTTTAATGTCTCTGATTGTGTAATGCTGTCAGAGGCATATTTTGATATTACTAGAAAAGCAAATTGTTTAAAATTAACATCAGGCATGTAACCAAACTACGTTTACGACGTATCGAGAACAGCTGTGCGTCAGAGTAAGCCAGTGTAATGTGTGTCGTGAACGTTTTTTGAAGAAGTTTCGATAATTTCGCTTTGTGGCATCTATATGAGGTTGTTTCAAAATTCTCCCTCAGCAATTGTTTTTAATCTCATAGAGCTGAAAGACTATATAACATTTTGAATACTTAGGTCAATATCTATATAACAGCTATTATAAATGAGGAGGAAATTTTAGCAAAAAATGTTGGACTATTTATCATCACCAGTCAGTGAGGGTTCCACCGGAAAGCTATAGCTTGGCCAGGTGCCAATACTCGTCCCCTCCTACCGGCCGACCTGATTGCCGTTTTCTGTAATCATCGAAATAAATATCACTTAAAAATAAAGACAAGCTTTTGGAAAGAGCAAATGCAAGGACAGACCCGAGAAAATGGAAAAACTCAGTAAGAGTTGATGATGTTGATCGTTTATTGCATTCAGGTACGGAATCGAAATACTAAATAACATGAACTTGCCATTCTGTTATAAATAAAAGTTTTCTGGTAGTATACTGGTATGTCATTAAAATATTCACACGTAAATCAGGAGGAGTTAAACAATGAGAGAGATATACTGTGCTATATAAGGCAAGTCATCTAGAATCCTATACTGGATAAACGGAAAGAGCAATCAGAGTATCATTGAAAATAACGCTGGAATTCTTTTTGGTTCGTCAATGTCATTAGAGCTGAGGCAGAATTGGGGTCGAGGAACGGGTAGTAGCTTAACCACAACTTTTTACAGGAGCCATCCTCTTATATACCTGGTGTGATTTCGGCGAACCCTATAAAACCGAAATCAAGATGACTGGATGGTGATTCGAACCCATATCCTCCCGAATTCCAGGTCCGACCGTTAACCACTCGCCCACGATCCTTTTCGGCCGGAAAATTCTGAAGGGGTTATCAGATCTGTTTTGAAATTTTAGTGATCTCAATTTCCGAAATGAGATGGAAGAAATGCTTTCTATTTCTCTCAAGATGTCTGTTCTTTGAAAAGCGAAGAGACTCTTCTTAACAGTACGCAGAATCAGAGCTATTGGTATAGTTTCAAACGGATAATAGTATGGAAGGTTCGTTCTGGGCAGTGTGTATAGTCGGAACGAACCACTTCATATTAAATGCCTACCCTCAATAAAAACTTTGGCGAGCGGATTGTGGGTGGATGTCGGTTAAAATCTATGCAGAGAAACCTTTTTGGTATCTGACTTCTTGTCCTGATACGCCAAACGAGAGGCCATATGAGGAACTATATGAAAACATGTAAAGCGGACTGTAATGCACGGACTGTGCTGTTTGTGGTGTGTTGGGTAAGGCCGAGGGTTGTACGAAAATCGCGCCCAGTGAAAATAGCGCCCACTGAGGATTGTGTGTAAATCGCGCCCGGTCTAAAAATTGACTACCCCTCGAGACATACCTGTCCCATGAGTCACACCACCGCACCGGTGTCCTGTAAATCGCGCCCAGCACAGTCTCTACCTGGGGTAATTTCTGGCTAGAACGGAATTCCTAAATAAAAACTATTTATGTACAAGTTAAATAAATAAACTGCTTCCCATCACACTTTGTTCAGGCTTTGGACTGGCTAAATGACAAAAGTAATCTTTCGACATTTAGGCGTGTTTAAAATCAGCTTAAAAGCATCGTCAATTTTTTTTGTTTTTCTTATTTTATATTTTTTTTTGTAGTTTTGTTTTTAAGATAAAGACTTTATTCTAGTTTTTGGAGGTGGGAGATCATTCTCAAACAAGTCCTGATGTCACCATCTTCCTCGTACTTTTTTACTGTTTTTTCCAGTCTTTCGTCAAGTTTCATGTACTTCTTTTTTCTTCTTTTGCCTTCCATGTTCAACTGTGACCTCATAAATACACTCGCTGAGTTTTCTGCTTCTTTCTTCATACAGTCGATCACATCTTTGATTTTAGGGTTTGGTTTCCCAAGAAGGTTGTTGATCTTGTTGTGCCAGCCTTCTACAGCATTGGTGGTTCGATGACGCCTCCCGTAGCAGGTCCAAAGATTGATTGGGATCTCAGCATTTTCTAACCATCTTTCAACAAAATAATCGAAAAATTCCGTAAGTCTGGGAGCATTACTTGCATGGGAATGTATCTCGGCCCAGCCATCTGCGACATCTTCAGGTCGGAGGAAAGCCAACGCAGCACACATGCGAACTTGCAGTTGTACTTCTTCATCTTCCCTGTACACACAAGTAAGTCCAAGGTCTTGAATTTTCCTCCACAGACATTTCTTCATGTGGAAATAGCATCCGTGGATTTCAACTGATGGAAAAACTTCTTCAAGTGCTGAAATCACTGCTGCTTCGAAATCAACTGTTACATTTCTTGGCTTCCATTCTGGAATGATTTTCAGTATACTGTGGAACATACGGACATAAGTCTGTTTTTTTTTATTTGGTAACAGGGCAAATGCCACCGGATGGATATTAGTTTCTTCTTTCGAACTTCCAAAGTCTGCATGGACTGTATAAATTTGTGTAAACTGCTTACTACAGCTTTTAAATGTCCCGTCCATGAAAAAGTCTTGTTTACTTTTTAAAACTTCTGTTCCTGATTTTCCACAAAAAATTATGATTCTCTCCGCTGATTCATCGTCGCTGAGAAGAAAGGAGGTACCGTCACTCATAGTTAGTTCTTCTGCTTGAAGAGAAATTTCTTGTGATAATTTTGGTTCCTTCTGGTTTCCTTGCGATTTTGCCCGTTGGTTGTATAACGTTCTCTTTGTTACATGCTGTTCCGGCATCTCCGTGACAAAATTATATCCTCGATTATGTAGGTCACCCAATTCCTCTGAATATACTTTACTAATCGGAGTATCTTCCTCTCGTGCTCTCTTCTTCGCCTTGGTTACAGCCTTCTGTACTTCTAGGCGAGCGTCATCCGGAGGTCCACAATTATGATCGTTTGAAGTGAGTACGTTGGTGTCTCTCGTCTTCAGCATTCCTCGACACTGCTTCGATCGTTGTTTTGAACATCGCCAAACAACAGTTCCATCTAGAAGTGATCTTTTTATGATATGCGAGTATCCTTGGAATTTCCAAAGCATTGTTCAGATGTCATACTCTGGGGTAAAACCGAAGGGCCAAACATGTCAAAGGAATTCCGTTTTAGCCAGAAATACCCCAGGTAGAGACTGTGCTGGGCGCGATTTACACTTGGGCGCGATTTTCACTGGGCGCGATTTACAGGATACGAAGGCCGAGTGCATGTGGGTCAGGCCGGCGCGGCGCGGCGGTGCTTACGAGCTCAACCCCGCTGCCGATAACGGGAGGCCTTCGCCATCGCCGTTACCTACCTGCCTCGTGTTTTTCCCCGTCTCTCCAGGGACCTGCATTTTCCCCTCAGTAGCGCATTCTTCGTTTTCCCTGTCACAGTTATGTTCTTTGTACCATGGTATGTACGCAGTAGTCAGCTGCACAGAGAATTAAATGTTTCATATGCTAACAAAGTCGTAAAACAACGAACCAAAAATTATTAAGCGAATCTATGTAGTACTTTGTGCGCAATTTTATGAACTACGAAAATGAACGGGCCAAAGTATTTTAAAGAACGCCGTCCTCAAACAGTGACTCCGAAGAAGAAGTGAACGGGTCAGTAAATAAAAATACCATATGTCACATATGGCCGCCTATCTCCTGTTCGCTATTTAGCTTGTTAACTGCACTTCCATTACAAGTAACAAATAAGATTCTCCACAGCACTCAAACTATGTATTCCATGAACTAAAGTGTATTTGTTTTAAATCAATTTCATAATGATAGTTTTTCTTTTTTATTACTGTTTTAATACTGATAACACTGTTGTCATTATAGTCATCAACTATTTATTGTATCACTGTTCTGTACTTACTGAGGGTCCCTTGAGGGCTGACCTGAACAAAAAATAAGTTATTTTCTCTCTTATCCAATTCAGGCCCACAGTCATTTAATGAAAAAAAAAATATATTTGTATGGATTTAAAAGAGATCGGAGTTTGTTCACAATGTTGTTGTGTCGTTTGTAAGTGGTTAAAATTAAAAGCGACTCTTTCGAATTAATTTTCTCTAATCTTCAGTCACCAAAATTTGAGATTGTCCCTGTGAAACCACTTTATCAAATCACTAACACACTCAGACCGATTATGATTCGTGCGAAAATAAGGCTGACGTATTCTGAACCTGTTTAGCTTTCTCGGTCAAAATAACTTCAAGCGGTTAATTCCCCAACACAACTGAGATTGTTTTTTTTTCCTTTTTTTTCTGGTAGTTACAGTATAACGTAGGAAACCTCATTTGTGCTTTCGTTATGAACTGAAAAACTCAATTACTTTCTGCTTTATCTAGGAAAAATTACGTTGCAGTAAGAGATCTGGTTGTAATCTCACCTACATTAGACGAAGCTGCTTATAGTTTTAAATTTTGGTATATCTGTGGTTGCCCAGAATAATCCGATGAACCTTATAGGTAAAGGGTGATTAACAGTTTTACGGAAATTCCAAGTCATGGAACGGTTAGGCCTATAGATTAACCTTCATACAATAAGCAAGGTTTTTCAGATGTGACGAATACGCTAAAGATTTTTATATCATCACTCAGATGAACTCTGAAAAATACATCATGAGATACCCAATTCTAAGTCTTTTAATCGCTCAGAAAGTCGTGAGTACTTGGTATGATTAATTACCAGCAGTGTGCAATAAATACGCCTGTTTTGTACACAATGCCAAGAAATTTTTTCATTCTTTCAACGTTATGCTAAATAGTAACTTAGATAAAAGTAGAACTATTTAAGCGCGTTGGGTGAATGATATCGCTGTGGCCTCCTATTCAAGAGGACGCGATTTTGAATCTGCTTCCGGCCATCCAGACTTGAGTTTTCCATGGTCTCCTAAAATCACTTCGGGCAAACACCGAGATGATTCTTTCAAAAGTCCATGGCCGAATTCCTTCCAGTTCCTTGCCCCCAATCCATTCCCGCCTCTAATGACCTCGACGTCAACGAGCCATTAGGGAAAAAAGACGCGGTACAAGCCAATGGATCCCAAGGAATCGGTAGAAACGTGTTCATCTTAACCCGGCGTTAGGGGGCATCCACAAATTACGTGAGGTGTTTTTCCGGATTTCTGGACCCCCCCTCCCCCTTGGTGAGATTTCGTGAGATCTGGCCGGACCCCCCCCCCCCCTCTGGTGAGATCAGGTCCGTGAGAACCCCCCCTAGAAATGGCACTCGAAACTTTTGTAGACCCTTTTTTTTTTTTTTTTTTTAGGTCACACCCTAACTTTTTCACGAAATACCCTCCTAAAATCGACTTAGGCGCAAATTGTAGACCTTTTTTTTGGCTCTACTATCCCCAAATTTTTCGCAAAATCTCACGTGAGATTTCCGTAGACCCCCCCCTCCCCCCTCGTGAGATTTCGCCGGACCCCCCCCCCCCTATTTCACCTCACGTAATTTATGGACGCCCCCTTACGTAAAGAGAAGGCGCCAGTCGTTCAAAGATATCAGTTGCGCTTACTCATGCGATATAAAAACTGGCGCGTGTCTCGGTGCTTCGGCAGTTACATTTTGCCCGATATGTCTAAGATTCAATGCCAATGTAACGTTGGAAAAGTTGATGCCGGGTTGGATCCCTTCTAGACTGTGTTGTGCGGCGCGTATGTAAGATTTATTTAGGCTTCTCGGGCGCTACTGTTTCGCAACCATCTATTACGTTTGGAAGAAGGTTTTGAGAACGTCGCAATTCATCAGATTAGAGTAACGGAAATCTTGTTCTAACTTGTTCAAAAAAGAGTAAACTACATTTGTAGACCTCATATGAAGCTTCATTTGAATGTAATTTATGTGATACTGTGGCAGAAAGTGGAAATACGCCACATCAGTAGCCGACGTTGGTGAATGCAGGTAACTTGTAGCTTACGGATAACAAAACGGAAATCCTTGCTGAGACGGATGTGAGATGATAAGAAAGACGACGCGCAATCCAACAACACGCCTGTTTCACCACCGGCCGCTTCGTTTCCGCTTACGGTTCCCTTCAGAATTGAATAACAACGCAGTGCTTATGAAGACTCGGGGAAACAAACAGCGCTCAATTTGATAAGTTATTATTTATTTGACGACTTTTGACATCTGAATTGGTTCAACGATATGTCTTGAATAGCGCATTTGTATGCAGTAGGCTACTACCTAAAAAAATATTCATTTGCTCAAAATTAATTTGCTTTTATGTACTGGTTCTAGAGATACAGAAAGAAATTAGGTCTCGAAGCTAACGGAATATGCGGTATGCTTTGCCAAACCGCTAACTCAGCGGTACTGTATATGTGTTACATATTTGAACTGGAACCTTGTGCTATCACCTACAGCATATTTCGGTTTAATTATCTGTTGTATAAAAAGTTATACAAATATCATTAATTTTTTAGAATGTCTGTGTTGTATGAATTGACTGATAACAATTTTCAGTGGCTTTGTTAGACTGAAATAGTAGGAATAGAAGACATCCCGAATCTTACAAAATAATCTAAGGCAGGAACAGTAAGTTCGCTGTATGAAATATTTAGTCGGCATTTAAAAGAAACCTAAACCATTCATTTCTTTCACAAATAATGTGCTGTTAATGCTGGTAAAATGCTACATTTATTTTAATTGTGTATCTAGTTCAAGCAATTCATATCAGTGCTAGTTAAGAGTTATTTCCGAGAAGTCAGATTGTACATATTTTACACTAAGGTGAAGTTGACTAACATGTGCTGCCACACATAACTTTTAGTTATGAATAACGTATTGAGTGTCTAAAACAAATATGAACACAAAAGTCAGTACATGGAAGCCTTGATTAAGATAAAGGATCGTGTGGTCGTAATGACCTGGTGACAGGGTTTTTACTGGTTGCGCAATCTGCCCCTGTTGTAGCCGCCTTAACCTAGCCTCGTAATTCTACCAGACCTACAGTTTAATGTGGAATACGACCTACGGAAGCTTTCTGATTTAATTCACATTGCATAGCAAGCTGTACCAGAGATGAAGATTGGGTTAAGGTATTTTGAAAACCCCAGTGGAAATCGGGACTCGAACCGGGAACATTTACAACCCCAGTCAGACGGGTTAACCACAGAGCCACCAAACCGCTGCAGGCTTGATTAAGATGAGAACGTATATACAATTCAACGCTTCATCACGTATTGGTGACATCTTGATATAGAGAAAAATAGGTGCAAATTGACTCAAAGTCACCTAAAACTGGACTGAGCTATTTGGATCAAAATACATTATAACACAATAGTGATTGCCGGAAAGAATTGCCTTTATTTGTTTCAACATGAGAGCTATCATCTTCTTACAAGCTATCTGTTTGCAGGTTAAAGCATCATTAACGAGGTCTTTGGAGATGGAAGACGATTGAAAACAATGAATTCCACCATGTTCATTCGAATGAACCACCCTTGCATTCACCTGGAATGATTTCGGGAAACCATGGAAACCGAAATCGGGATGGCTGGAAAGGCATTTGAACTCCGTCTTCCGAGAGCCATGTCTTACCCATCGGACTCTCTCTGCAGTCGATGTTATAACTTACAAGAAATAAAATTAATTTGTTTACAAAATAAATTTCTTTAAATCTTTTAAAGAACTAACAGACGCATTTATTTCTTATTCTAATTCCCAAAATGCCGTGCAGCAATGACCCTGTCCATTGACTTTAGTCGCGCTTTGTTTTTTGGTTGATTATAGTTCCGATCACACGAATATAAATTTGCGCCAATACACACGATATAACGGAATTTATCAGTAGTATGCAGCTGCCACAAGCGACTCATGTTGTCTGTGTCGATTTAGTCCTAATAATTTCTGAGAGCTTGTTTGAAGGAGTCGATTAGTTATTCACATTGCTGCAAAGGTTTTCTGAAATTCAAATTAGGATAAAATTAAATATAACATTAATATTGGTTTATTATTTAATGAAACCAGGTCAGAGTATTCAGTTGAAGAATACCAGCACGAGGATCTGTTATCTATCGGTTAACTCAAACGTAACATTGAAACGCTCAGTTGGATTAACTGCGGCTATCAAGCGACTTTTGACTCACCCTGTACATAAAAATGTTGCCACCGTGTTTTTGTTTTCTCCGATGACTGGTTAGGAGCCGTTGACCTACACCTAGAACAAGCCAACAAACTCTGGTGTGCCTCAAGACAAAACCGCTGACGTGCGGAAATTGGTGCCAAGTGCCGTTGTCTGCGAAATCACAACGGCAGAGGTTTTACATCACAAAATCCATCTTACTGTGCCACAGCCTAGTGAACTGTTATAAAAAGGGTCTTATACTTTTAATTTGCATATAAAGCAACCCCGTTCAAAACTTAACAGCGCAGATAACGCTCAAGATGAACCTATAAATAAGAACCATTATTTTCTTAAAGATCAAGTTTACCTCTCAAAATTAGCTAACTTGCAATGGGAAATCAATTCACAGAATTACATTTGCAGAAACTGTTTAGATCGGTGGGTATACGTTACTACAAACCAATAATTTGGTTAACCCTGCACTATAAAATGAGTAGACAAAGGTTCATCCAGTCAGCTAAAATGCAGGTGGGGTACCCGTGACTTGATGACTGCCTGCTGAAATGTTCGTCTCAGACGTAGTCCTTGTTGGTGAATGCCTGAGGCGACCTAATTTGTATATGAACTGCCTAACGTGATTTGTGTGGGTCAGTACACCTGACAGTCAGCAGGTCAGCGTTCCCTGTCACGTGACGTGACGTCCGACACGAGCGGCCGGGTCAGTGGAGACCGCTTAATCTCCTCAGTACTCATCAGAGGCAATGTCATCCATCCCCAATCCACTTGCCTTCCTCCCAAACACCACAGCGGAATTTACTGGACGTTTAGTCTTCATCCATATGCAATCGTGAAACGTTCCGTTTCTCATTACGTAATGAAATTTACCAAGCAGGTTTTTCTGTTAATCTTTGGCTGAGGCTCCAGAAGCAAACTGCTTGAGATTGCCCATGTTAAATTTCTTTGTTGAGTGAGGCGGAGTCTGGGAAAACACCCACTTCATATTTGGCCTGGTGTAGGCCTATGATATAAGAGAACTGTAGAAGAACGTAGAGATTAAAATATTTTAAACAGATAACTGAGGAAGTATGTTGTTAAGGGTATGTTGAGATGAATAGGTTAGCGCGAGATATGAAGAGATGGAGGTTTGCATAAAACCAGTCGCGGGACTGATGACAGCTAAAGAAGGTCTGCTGTTGCAGCATTTAACTAATGCATCAGACGTGAATAATATGTCATCCTTTCCTCCTGCTCGTGCTGTCACTCAAGCCGGATAACAACTTGTTATTCAAGAGGATGTACAGTCTGGTAGTTAAATGACAGTAACATATTTTTTCGTCTTATCTAATTTCTTCCCATCTTTGTTTCAATTCTTACTAGTTACCGATGTCATAAATTATTTGATTGCAGATATACTAGTATATTGTCTCCTCTAGTTTATCTTCTGTGACTACATGTGTCATACATAATCTCTTGTTGTCATTTCTTAGCTACGAGTAAAGATTGTAAAACAGTGTTTCTTGATTAATATCAGGAATATAACAGCTTTAAATTTTTCTAGAAAACAAAAACAATGTTCAGACAAACAGCTATTTGGAAGGAAGTTTCTTATAAAGGCGATATGCTTAACACATTGCAGAAATACATTTACCTTTCCAGCCATTGAGAAGCTCGAATTTTCTACTCTAGAAATATTACTCCGATAGAAATACAAGTTCAAGGGACCACTCATCACAGAAAGACACTAAGCAGCCTGTATGGAAGAAGTTTGTTCGATCCTTTATCATCGACTTTTCCTGGAAAACTACTATATTGTTACTCTCATTTTTAGATTTTTTTTGTTAGCATTTTGCGTCGGCATCGAGGTCATTAGAGACAGGAAACGACCAGGGGCAAGTAACGGCAAGGAATTCGGCAATGACCTTCTGAAAGAACCACCGCGCCATTCACCTGCAGTGATTTCGGAAAACCATGGGAGACTGAAGTCTGGGTATCTCTACCGTCAGGCCTCACCCACCAGATTCGGTTTACAAATCTTAGAAGTGATGAAAATAAACTGAAATATCTATTAGATCACTTCGGAATTTGACTCAGCCTTGACAACTTGTTTTAATCGCATGTACCTCCAACTACAGCCAGTAATGTATACTTATGGTTTGTATCTGCGCAATTCAATATTGCCTATTATTTCAAGTTTTTAAATATATATTTTAAAAACCATTAAACATAAGGATGTTAAACTATATAATTTAATTTTTACAACTCCTTGATTTTACTTTGGAAAACAGTATAAACTAAACATATAATTTCGTTGATTAATGTTAGTTCAAGTTTATAAATTTCTCTTTTTTTTCCTAAGGCTATAGGATAGTGGTACCCGTAAGTATGATGGCTTATCGTTTATATCAGCCTGCTGCTGTGTGTTGACACAATTTAATGCGAACAAAACAAACTGAACACAACTATCAGACCGTACAGACGGTCTGGCTTATTGAAGTTTACAACTGGCTCATGGCGAAACGAGTGCCATTAACGAGGACCTTGTAAATATTTGTCGGCTCAAATGACACACTAGCTCATCCATAAAGGATGCTGTAACATCACGCACATGACGAATGTTTAGCTAACAAAGTTTAAGGCGATTTGTTATAAAGATGTAAACAACAGAGGTGAACGAGATAAAGAGGATTACCACTGCATAGCTTAAAGCAACGAATTACTCCATACTTAAAAGATATATGCAACTTATCATTACAACAACTGACGCAATATTTGCCTCTACTGCAAATGTCTTCATTACTTTTCTTAACTTTTATTTCCTATAAACTCTCGTTTTTCTCAATTTGCCGCGCATTCCGCCTCTGTCGTGGATCGACAGTTTTAACAAAGAACCACGCGACATCGTGGTGTAGCTCATATGATAAATCGCAACTCTCAAAAATTTTAAAAGCAAATGATTTGACCACTGAGCCACAAGACTGCTTATTTATTCAGAAGTCAGTTGCTGTTTTACACCTGGATCACTCGACTGTGCCTGTAAATCTCGGACTTGCTGAATTCATTCAGCTTGTTTCTCAGAATCAAGCATCGAACTTCTTTGCTTGTAACAGTCACTATATGAACACTCTACCCAGAATTAGAAAGGGAAAGATTTTGAAATAGAGCTCCGAAAATTTGCGGATTAAACTACCAGCACGTAGTCCCGTCCTTTATTAACTCTACCTCTCTGCCTTTTAGAAATTAAATAACTGGATAGTTTACATAATGAGCTCCATACCCGGTAACCCAGAAGTTTCAGCTTAAGGTTGCGGGACAGGTATTTCTTATTATAAGCGTATTAGGTCGGTGGGTATGCCAGTTCTAGGTTTTTACCTCTCATGGAGAGCGTTGCTTTTTCTGATTTAATCCACCTGTCTAATATCTATGTATTTAGATTTCTCAGTTCTGATAATTTACCCCTTTCTAGTAACATCTCCCCGTTAGACTCTTTGATGTTAAAGAACTAGTTTTCTCCACCGATACTTGGAGACCCACTTTGCCTGTCTGTTGAGGCAGTTGACCTATAATGTCGCTGTTTCCAAAGATTACGCATTAATCGCAAAGTGCAGCCCTTGTTTCTTATGGCCAATATAGAGCCCACTCTGTTCGTCTAAGTAGGATTGTTTGTTGTGCCAGTATCTGACAACTTTTTCAAGGATACAATTGAAAAGCAGTGGGGAAAGCCCATCACCTTGTCTTATCCCATTTTCTAACTCAAATCTTTCTGAATTAAACCTTGAAATGGATGTTCATCAAGGTTTCAAGAATGGATTTGCGGTTTTTTTTATCAATCATCAGTTACTGTAGAATTTAATTAAGAGTTTTTGTATCTTTATTTTTTTTTCTTATGGTATTATGGCTCATCGACATCGAGGTCATTAGATGCGGGAAATAATTGGAGACTAGGAACGGGAAGGAATTCAATCGTGGCCTTTTGAAGAAAAAATCTCGGTATCAGTCTGGAGTGATTTCGGAAAACAATTGAAAACTGAATGCGAAGCCAGAGCGTTACCGCTCGCCTACCACGACTCGGCTTCTTTGCCAATGGAGTCGTAGAGCATTCTAAAATCCTTATAGGTTATTAACATTCTGTAGATTCTCATCTTGCAGTATGGCAGTACAGCTTTAATGTTAAGTATCTCCTTGGGACAGGAATGCCACTTCTTACAGCCTCTCTGGTATTCCGTAGTCGACTATACAGTTGATTCTTTGCCCTTCTAAGGCCTTGGAGCAGATGTTGTATGTTTCTGGTAAAAGAGAGATTCCTCAGGAGTCGTTTACGTTGGTATAATCCTCCTTCTTGTGAAGGAGATGTATAAGAGCTGAAATCCTTTCAGGGGGTAAGTTTTCTGTTCCAAAATATTATGAATGATTTTGGTCAACTCTCTTACAACCATATTGCTGGCGTGCTACCAGACTTCAGCTTCAGTGGAGTCCTCCACAGTTGCCTTGTTTTTAAGGTGCTGAATAATTTTATGAACTTCTTCAAATGAAATAGGTGCTGAATCCGGATTTGGCGTAGTTTGTTCGGGTTCAAAGTCTTCAACTGGGGGATCACAATTGAGCAGCCATTTAAAGTTCTCTGCAAGGAGTTAATATTTGTCCCTGTTATTGAAGGCTAATTCTCCTTGTGAGTCTCAGAACTAGAGGCTTGGTGGAGCATCTTTACCTGACTGTTTGTTTGAAGGTTTTATAAAAATCT
Organism: Vandiemenella viatica; assembly: GCA_031002005.1. Classification (NCBI taxonomy): domain Eukaryota; kingdom Metazoa; phylum Arthropoda; class Insecta; order Orthoptera; family Morabidae; genus Vandiemenella; species Vandiemenella viatica. The sequence goes on from JARYHS010013630.1 coordinate 176,814,389, forward strand.
CTTGAGTTATTTTTCTACGAAGTTCTTTTCAATTTGAATTAGTTGGCTTGTTGGAAGGTCCGTTTAATTCCACTAATTATCTTGGCTTTAAGATTTCATTTTTTTAATAGTCATTTGAGAGTTCCATTCCATCCAAGCTGCCTTTGGTGTATTGTGCAATCACAGTCTCCAGTCCACCACACATGCTTTCTTCTGGGGTGAGTTCGTTAGCCGTCTTGATAAAGGCCTCCTTCATTTCGTCCCAGTCATTCAAATCTGTATTGTTTAACCACTGACTTATTGTGAGAATTAAGCTTTTCCCGGCGTAAGGCTCACAAAAATTCTTCTCGGGTATTCTGCCAGATAAGTTCTTCTGTCCACAACGTTTCGGTATCAACCTCCGCTACCTGCATCAGGTGAGATGTCACAGCGAAGTTACCACTACGACGACACAGCACCGACTGTGAGTTGTGGACTGAAGAACTTATCCGGTAGATTACCCGAGAAGAATTTTTGTCTCTGACTTATTTCTCGAATGTTCGTGAGTCGTTCTAAATCAAACTGGACAGTCTCGAATGTAATCTAGTGTTTGTAGGCAGGAATCTCATTTTCATCCGCGACAGGTTGTGGTCTGAATCCAGAGCGTCACTTCTCAAAACCTTCACAATTTTTATTTCAGTTTGAGATTTTCTTTCAACGGCCACATGATCTACCTGGAATTCACTCAGGTTAGTTTTGGGAGAGACGCATGTCTTCTGTTTCCTAGGCAGATGTTTGAATGACATAGACTTCGTGACCAACCGATACTCCTACACATTTACAACAAACGTTCTCCATTGCGATTAGTTCGCTTATGCACTGGATAGTTTCCCATTTCTGTATTTACTCTCTATTCGCAGCTGTGCATTGAGCGGTGTGATTGTTTATGTGCATTTTTACAGAGAATATCTTCCAGCTCTTCCCAGAATTTATCAGTTTTATCCGGATTGTACTTATTGTGCTGATTGATCCTTTTTTTAATTTATTGATTCATTTTCTATGTTTGATCGAAGTGTCAAAAACCTGTTATCCAGTTTGCACTTATTGTCCTGATTGATCCTTTTTTCATTTATTGATTCATTTTCTACGTTTGATTGAAGTGTCAAAAATCTGTTATCCGCATTGCACTTGATCCTTTTTTCATTTATTGATTCATTTTCTATGTTTGATCGAAGTGTCGAAAACCTGCACTACTAACTCATGTTACACATTAGAAATCTATGTTTAAATATTCCAGAAAAATGTTCTAAAAACACTAGAAAGAAACGGCTTTCTGAATGACGTGTGCTGGAATCGGGGCATATTCTGTTAATATAGTAGTTAGCGAAATGAGTTCAGAATCTTCTTATATTCAAAGTAGATCTAAAATGGGATATAAACAATTAAAAACACTCTTCAGATTCTTCTTAAGGTGAAATTAAATTGTTTTTATATGGTTTTTAACACTTTGTATATCAACGAAGAGCTCAGGGCAAAGCTTGAAATTACAAAGTTGATATTATAATATCAAACTACAGTTTTTAAACGGAGTAGTCTGTTTATGATGCAGAAAATTAATAAACAGGTTTGTAATGTAGTGAGGTTATATTTAATAAATCACACAGCTTCTTTTAAAATAGTACTGATAGGGACAGCCACACGAAGCTTATGTATGAAAAATCTGATACAGAGACATTTTATTTCTATGCACTGGAAATATTAGTAGAACGATCGTAAATGGTTTTCGATCGGCTTGTATTGATTATGAGTGGTTACACACTTTTTTCTTGTCCTTGAAGGACTCGTCAATTGTCGCACTGCATATAACATAAGAATGACTTATTCCAGTAATCGAACTTTAAATCTTTTTTCCATCAAGACAAATCACACGCGAGAATGTATGGAGCGATACGAAATATATGGAAATGTATTAATGGCGCACGGCAGCTGCTGGTTCGCACTAATTCATTTTCCTCCTGTAAAGCACTGGCAGTAATTAGTTCTTAAGATCTTCCATCAGTAACGAGCGGAGGAGGAAAAGTACTGTGCACAGTTGTACCTTTCCTTTTCTGTACTCTTAGACGCCGTATCCACTGTGGAATTCATTGGGAGGAATACACTGAGACAGGAAACTGAATGTTGCCATCTGTATGGGGATCGTGTAATCTTTGTACTAAAGCGCTCCTGTTTTGTCTCCTTTTATATTTAAGGACGAAAATATAGAATGATAGAGCATTCAAGACTAAGATGGTATGAGCATGTAAAGAGAGTGCAAAGCAGAGAATCCCAAGAAAAATTCACGAAATGAAGATGCATTGTAAACAAGCCAGAGGAAGACCAATGGATGGATGCTGGGAGGAGTGGAGGAGTTTGTACGCAAGAAGACAGGACCAAGGTATGGACAGAGAGGTGATGGAAAGAAATAATAAAACGGAGAGGCATGCGCATAAAGCAGACTCGGCCAGTAGCTGAAACTGTTGTTGTTGTTGATGGTGACGATGATGATTTAAGAACGAAAATAATGAACTAAGTCAACATTAATACGGATGATTCCAGAAATATTAGCTAGAAGTTCTACCTTGGATGGATGGGAGATCTTACGATTTTCCACTAAATAGTCTGATAGAATATTACGTGGCAAGCATCGGAAAAAAAAAAATACTTTGTCTTTATTCATTACCAAAATATGACGACTACTGATCCTTTATTTCACGTTTGCAGGTCTGGAATGTTACTTTGAATGTACTGATTTCGGAATTATACTATCATTGACGATGGTTGGTATGAGGAATAATATCTCAGTTGTTCTTGGCTAGGTCTGTGCCATCGCTACCTGCCGTTGACTCACAGGATGGATTAATTTTTAATTTTTCTAATTGGTCCTTTCATTTAAGATATAGCGAAGAACTTTTGTAATCATGTGGAATACTGTGAATGTGTCGGAAGCAGAGCTGCTGAAATGCGGCAACAGAGGCTGGTAGAGACCACGAGCTGAAGCAGGTGCCACCTTATCTGCTCCGAGGTTGCTGACTGCGGCGCTGACTTACCGTGCACGTCCTCGTGCTGATGAATTTCCGAATTAATTACAGCGGCCTTCAAGTTCCAGTCATGCGAAAAAAGTTACAAGAACTGGATGATTAAAAATCTGCCTTCTCTAATTTATGTTGTTATCCTCGTGTGTGCGCAAACATTGCCTCTATTACCCAAAAGTGTCAACCCTGTTTTTTTCAGACCAGTCTCCGGAGACTGAATAATTGCAGCCATTGTTTGTTAATTAACCTCGAAACAAGAGAACAGAGAATTTGACACTATTTCCGAGTATCTTCTTGCCTTGAGATTGATAAGCACGACTGAAGGCACATTTACGTGTCTCCTTGCCAGGCCAATGTCACTGTTTACTTTCAATGTGATTTTACAATGAATAATTCTTTGATTTTTTGGCTACCAATAAATTCAGTAATCTCTCCATTCATTAAGCATTGGGCAATATCTCTCAACGAACATAATATATAAGAATTGCTGTTCTTCAAAATTTGACTGAATTAAATTAAATAAAAAGTTCAACAGTTGCTAGCAGAATAATATTTCGATGTCAACGTATTACTCGATGAGGACAGACTCGTTGGAAACGTCATGGATTTGCCGGAGCTACTTGGGAAAGTAACTAAGGTTTTCATAAATTTGGAACTCGCTCAATGCCACCATTGCGTTTTCGAGAGCATACAAATCCTGAAATGACATCAAATAATACTGTAATGTCAATGATATTGGGCTTTCTAAGCTTCAGTGAAGAATGTATAGCATATCGGTATCATAAGCGCCTATGATAGTTAAAGCCTTCACAGCAGCTAATTATATATTCACTAACTTGGAGACCATCAGACGTGTTCAGAACGGATTTCGATCCCCCGAGTATATGTTGAAGGGAATAACTCCATATGTCTCTGTTACAATTATTTCTTCAAAATGAGACCTACGTATAGAAATTAACGCGCAAACATTTGTAAATATGTGTTTAAATATTATAATTTTAACCTGTTGCTTAGCAGTTTCAGCGTGGCGTATCGGTAGTGCTCTTGCTTCCTATTTTGCGAACCCGGGTTCAAATCCCCATACTAGCAAATATTTTTATTTCTTTTTTTATATGCAGTAATCATTGAGCATTGATTTTATTTCATTTAAAATTCATTTACGAATTTTTATTATGCGAAATAACTATTAAAACATTATTTACAATAATATAATTACTTACAGTAATATAATTACTTACAATAGATAAAATAACCAATTTTTATTACAATGCTACGACCATAAAAGAGATATTCTGTTAAAGTTACATTTCCTTTGTAGAACATGAAATATACCTGTTTCATAAAAAAGAAAAAAAAAATCAACAATAAACAATGAATTAATGATTATATAAAAAAAGTTGGGACTGTATATTCTGTAATATTTTGTTTTAAAAGTTATTTCACATAATAAAAATTCGTAAATGAAATAAAATCAATGCTTAATGATTTCTGCATATAAAAAAATAAATAAAAATATTTTCCAGTATGGGGATTTGAACACGGGTTCGCAAAATGCTAAGCAAGCACGCTACCGATACGCCACGCTGAAACTGCGAAACAATACACTAAAATTATGAAATTTAAACAATATTCACAAATTTTTGCGCGTTAATATCTCATTACCTAGGACTCATTTTGAAGAAATTATTATAATACAGACATATGGAGTTATTACCTTTCAACATATACTCGGGGGATCGAAATCCGTTCGGAACAGGTCTGATGGTTCCCAAGTAAGAGCAAAATGGCTTTTTGGAAATAAATTGTATGACCAATGGATCCTTCGTAACCAGAGTAGAATTTACTGTCTGCCTACAACGAGTCAAATTCCAACACGCTAGTCGTTGGCTCAATTAGTACTCTGAAACAGAGAGGGACAAACATTGGCCTACGTTCAGATATATGTATTGAAGTGTGACCTTACTGTATTTTGTGCATATGCGAAATGTTTAATTTAGCTGTTGCTAAGTTACCATCATTTTTGATACGTTATCTCTTATGTAAACTAGGGACCTGAAGCAGCTGCTGCGATTACCACTTGAAATGTAGCTTTATCACAGGGATGCGCAAGTTAATGGTGATTAAGCATTTAGTTCGAAAGGAAAGTCGAGTAGGTATATAAAATAATTTACTGGGTGGGATTTACAAAAACTTATGGCACAGAAGTTAGCTCAAAAGATATAATAATTTGGGATTTTACGAAGTCAGATAATTTTGACGAAAAGAAACCGACGTGGTGATATCAACATTCAAAATATGAGTGATTATACAGGACAAAGTTACCTTCTTCGGTTTGCTATCAGCAATCTCTCCTGTCAGCTGACCAACTGTTTTCTGTCGACAGTTTTTCGACTGGTTTGATGTAATACCTCCACCCCTTCCTATGTTGAGCTAATATCTTCATCTCAACATACCCATTACAACATACGTCCTCAAATATATGCTTCACATTTTCAAAGCTTTGTCTTACCCTGCAATTCCTTTCCTCAGCTATTCTTTCCACTGTCATGGTAACCAATCCCACTTGACTTAAAATGTAGTGCACCATTCTGTCTTTTTTTATTGTGACACTTTTCCGGTAAGTCCCTTCCCTATGCATCATTTCCAAAACATGTTCGTTTGGTAAAATATTCGTCCGCTTAATTTTGAACAACCTTCTGTTGCACCACATTTCAAAGGCTTCAGTTTTTCTGAATTATAGCATTTCTTCTGTAAAATGATGTGCTCAATGCATACTGTTTTAGAAACTTCCTTCTGAGTCCTGGGTCAATGTTTGAAACTAAAGATTTCAAGAAAGTTAATTTTCCTATTGTTAGTTTGCTTTTGTCATCTTTCTTATTTCATCTTGGTTCGATACACGGTGGTGAAAAACGTTTTCATCATTAGGACTTGGCCGGCAGGACAGGAAACGTGGTAGTGCATATTACATAATCACCAGACTGTGCGCCAAAGTACTATGTTAAAACTAAAACCTATGTGCAGTGCTAATGGAGTGAGGGCACGCCACACTGTTGATGGTGATGGGAACGATTAGCCTGGTGGGCCCATGGTGTCTTTCGGAAGTATAGGCCTGAATGGGCCAGTAGTGGGTTTCCCTCTCCTAGCTGCATCTCTTATGCCAAACACTGAACACACATGGTATCACAGCCATCCACACTCGCAACAACTCTTACGAGAACCATCATAATAATGGAGGTAACGTGAAACCACGCCAGTACATCTTCGCAGACGTTGCCCCCATGGCAATCGATGTGCTCGGACACGGGCAAAGGTTCAGAAAAAGAAGACTACTACCAAACTTTTGAAACCATTTGAAAAAAATGTGAAATAGGTCGAAAAGTTAGTATTTTATGTTGCTCTAGAAAAATATGTATAGTCAAAGAAAACAAAAAGGAAAAAACACCTCGCAGTTTCCACGTCACGTTACGCAATTAAACGTGGCGCATGGTAATCTCGGACGTGTTTACTGGGTTCATAGTTCTCACCGGTCGAGGTAAACACTTACATGTAGTCTCAGATGGAGATCCTAATTTGATAGGCGATTTAATCAGACAACGAATTGAGTTCTCACAACGCCTATTTTTGTTCCTTTAAACGCAGCACTACCAGCATACAAAAGCCACGCAGGACCCAAATAAAAGTCCTTAATTCACAGAGGATGTGCGAGTGATGGAAACCACGTGAATGTTGACATACTTTTCAACCACTACATAAATTTAATAACTAAAGAGAAATAAAGATGTCACGTCAGTTTTTCCACGTTGTGTGCGTATACATAACGCAGTTCTACAGATATTATTAAGAAATAGGAGATTCTGAAATGGATTAGTACTCAAGGAGGCAATGATATTCTAATATCCGTATAGGCCAGGGGTAGCCAACCCAAATGATCTTGCAGGCCACTTTGGGAATGCATCATAACTCCGCGGGCCGCATAGAAAATTGTATATTCGCAAGAATATTATTTTAAAATCAAAGTTAATTCTTTCTAATAATTTCGACAGTTAATTTTTGTATATATTGATGCACAAATAATATATTTTATAAAAACATTGGTTTTCACTACTTTGGCCATTATAAAATAAATATATTTTGTAAAAGTGCGATGAATCTCGCGGGCCAGAAAAATGTTCAACGCGGGCCGCGGGTTGGCCACACCTGGTATAGGCGATGTAAATCGATCCTTTCCTGACTGAAATGTACCGTACATTCTAAGAAGAGAAGAAAGTACCGCCCGATAGACAAACTGCGCAGGTAGCTCCAATTTTCAAGAAAGTCTCCTAACGGCCTCTCGATCCACTATATTGTTCTAGAGCACGTCACATGCTCGTACATTATGAAATTCTTAGATGAAAACAAGACCATTACCCACAATCAGCATCGACTGAGGAGTAACATATCTAGTGAAAAAACAACTGGATGCATTTTCTCATGTCGGAACTGAAGTTACTGATGCCGAAAAACAAGTATATGATATTTTTTGGATTATAATATATATATAAACAATCGACACTATGGAATACAGTCGCTCCGTAACGAAATTCTGGGCAGAAGATTTGAGAGCGGATACTTTCTTACTTAACTGGGACCGAGCTTGGTTGTGTAACGGCTAGCGTTCTGGCCTCGCATTCGGGAGGACGGAGGTTTGAATCCCCGTCCGGGCATCCAGATTTGGGTTTTCCACGGTTTCCCAAATCACTCCAGGCAAATGCCGGGATGCTTTCTTCAAAAGGCCATGGCCGAATTCCTCCCCATTCCTTGTCCCCCATCCTTTCCCGTCTCTAAAGACCTCGCTGTTAGAGAGACGTTAAGCAGGTAAAAAAAAAAACAACCTTACTTAACTGGACTGTCGTAATATATCTTATAGGGGTTGTCGTCACAATCTTGATGTTGTTACATCGTGATTCCTGTCAGGAAGTGCAATATGATTAGTTTCCTTTAGTAATTTAATGAACTGTCTTGCAGACGAAACTCGTAATACATTAAGGTTGTTCGCTGACGATTCGGTTATTTGTAGGGAAGTCCCGATTGCTTAGAAATTATTCAACATGATGCGGTAAATGAAAATTTAAATGTATTTGTCTAAAGCGCAAGGTATGCACGTTACGAACAAAACAACGCATGAGTACAAAAGTTTTTAAATAATTGATAGGGTTGACTCTATGATGAATTTGAGTGTAACTGTACAAAACAACAGAATTGGGTTCTATGTAAAGTTATTTATCGGTTCCGATACGTAGGTTGAATTTTGTGGAGAGGGTGTAAAGCATTTGCGCGTCTTCATCTAAACTACAGTTGGATGCGCGTTCAGTAATCTAATGACAACATCAAGATTTGTATAGAATAATAGCGCTTTTTCTGACCGCCACTGCCAATGTGTCACAGACTCGATACAGATAAAATAATATTATGAAATTCTTCTCTCATCAATGTTTTTGGGGCAGGACAGAAAATATTATGTAAATAAGGTTCCGTGCTGATGCCTATAGGTTTTATTCCTGCTCTTGGGTCGTAGGGATCGGAAAACACACGAAGAGATCAGTATTGGTTCAAAGCACGCTCAAGCACACACAACTTTGTGAACTGATGAAAATATGGAATATAACATACGCGATGAACATCAAGATTCCGTTTGGCTCTGTTGGCTGCGAAACCATGAAGGTGTCCGGTGCTGACACGGGATTAACTGATTCGAGAGCTGGAGGAAAAAGAATTTTTCATCATGAGGACTTGGCCGGCAGGGTAGGGGAGGTGGTGGGGTGCTATTCCAAATCACCAGATGGTGCACCAGAGTTCTGGGTTAAATACCAAACCTGTCCGCAGTGCGTACGGAGTGGAGGCAAACGAGACCGTAGATGGTGATTCGTTCGTCGGATGGTGATGTTAAGACTGGTGGGTGGTCCCTTCTGTGTCTTTGGGAAGAGTAGGCCTGAATTGGCCGCACGGGGTTTCTTCCTCCCCCTTTATCATCTTTCATTTCATACAACTGAAGCAACACTCTATACTAAACTCACACAAGTAATCAGTCATCCTACAATTCACCTGCAATAACACACGAACCCATACTGGAGAAGGCAATCGGAAACCATCACGGTTCATCTTCCCATGGAATGTTACATCTTCGATGGAGAGAGCGTACGTCGGGAATTGGAATAAAATCTTTGTGCCACACATATCTGACTTGTAGTCGAAGACTCTCAACTTAATTAGTTGATAGTAATTAGAGGATTACAGCCAGGAGATACTCACCGAGATGGGACAGATCGGGAGGCACTTGCGGTTCCGCATCCGAATCTGAAATTAAAGGAAAAATAACTATTAGTGCATGAAATAAATAATGTGTTATACATTTGCTTCATGCATTCAAATTTATTTTGTAGAAAATACCTAACGTATCTAATCGTTCAGTTCTTTATTTTTAAGTGTTAATGATGCTTTTATTGTCCTTACGCCATTTGAAAGAGAAACGATGAAATGTGAAAGAGTATTGTACACATATAAACTATACCAGTGTTTCTCAACCTGTGGTCCGCAGATAGAATTTTAATAATTTTGATACGGTTCTTTTGCTGTGTCAATCTATAAGTGAATATAAGCTATAAGACCAACTTTTTAAAAGATGCGAATATTACACGACCAGACAAAAACAAAACTGGTATTTCAAAGACATGAGTATCGGAAATTAAAAAATTAGTTCCTAGTGCCGCAGAATTGTTTTTGACATTTTACTGATCCTCGGATTGAAAAAGATTAAGAAACGCTGTTCAATACAATTAAGAGTTCGTGTCTGTCAATATTTAATGCTTCAATCACAACTGAAATTCTTAAAATTTTTCAGAGCGAACCTGCAAGACAGATAAGGTCAAGCGGTCATGACATTTGATCTTCAAAGCTCATTTTTAGACTCTGTGCAATTATTTTTTGTCTAATTAGTTCCTATAAGGTCCAACAATGACCAAATTCAAGAAATAGATCACATCAAGTCACGCGGTTAATACCTATAGCTCTAAAAACTAACTTTTGCTCCACTAAAAGAAATTCATTTATTTCTTTGTGTTTATTTATTATTAGATACCTTAAATTCCTGGGTACTGTTCTAGACATGTGACTATATCCAAAACAAGATCACGAGCTTTCACCTAGTCGGTAAATACAGGTTATCGGGATGATTGTACACAGTTCACACTTAGAGACCGATTCCGCCCAGATATACTATGCACCATCAAGAACTCCACCTCATTTAGTTTGAGCTTCTTAACATACAAATCTGGCAGATGGACTGGAATCTCCACATAGTATAGCATAGGCGTCCTTGTAGTCGGACAAGCGGCACAGGAGCGCACTGTCAATTGCATGATATGGCCAAGGATGGTTACGTGAATAACGGCACCAGAGGCACATATCTCTAGAAGTAATTGATCGTTCACTGCTAACGTTGGTTTTTTTAAAAAGTTTTTCCCTAATTTTGCTGTTGTTGATGCTGTTGTTGTTATTATGGGTTCTCAGTCTTTCAACTAACTAAAATTATTTTTGTGGCATACACGTATGTTTAGTAACAAAACAAAGAACCCAAAAATAAATGATTACTAATAATTTTCACTGTTAGTACAAAACTTTACAATCTCCTCCTGTATGAGACAACGAAGGCATCAGAATGTTTCTGACCTTGTTCTGAATCGTACGATGAACAATCGTTCATTGATTCAATGTTGTATTTTTTAAAAAAAATTCATTTTAGAATTTTGTCAGTTATTTCATTCTCTATCCTTAGTATCGAGAATCTTTTTTTTTTAATTTCTATTATTTAAAATTTCATATCTATATGTGACCATTGTATCCGCCCTACAGGGTTCACCTGATATATGTCGTGAGATATAAATTTTCCTTCGCCTCCTTCCAAATACTACGTTTTCTCTCAGACTTCAAGATGGTGGTTGCAAGGGGTGAGTGCAAGGAAAATACTTTTTTACTCTGAAACAGCATTTCGACTTGCTTCTTGTTATGATAAAAAAGCCTTCAGGTGATTACATTATAAACAAATTTCCTTAAGTTACTTTCACCGTAGTGTATTACACACCCAACGCTACTGACAAATAGCTCTACATCAATAAGTTAAATTACGATCTGGAAACCAGCAGCTGTATGACCGCTGACAGAAATAATTATAGCGATAAAAGAATACGAAAGTTGGCAATACGTCTTTCACGTGAGTTCTTGAGGTCACATTGGATCTCCGTAACTCCAGCCAACGGTTTTCCGGTTAGGCTATAAGTCACTCCGAAGGCCGCAGTATCTCTGAAACTGGACGAAAGAAATTACTGATTACAATGGTCAGTGTTGTGAAATTCCGTAGTCTACTTAAAACTGTAATTTGAGGGACAAGCTATTCTGTTTTTTTTTTTTTTTTTAAAAAAAAAAAAAAGAAAAAAAAAAAAAGACTTTTGGCTATGTCAGCCACACAGCCAGCTTGTTTGTTCCAGTGTATGTGTACTATATCATCGTCATTATATTTACTCTCCAGCATTGACGAAAAATGACAGACACGAAACTTGATTAAAACCACCCCTGCCCTCGACCGGACTCGAAACGGTGACCCCTGAAATACGACGCCACCTCGCTATCCCTACGCTAAAGGGCCGGCGAGGGCGAGATTGACGTCTGCAACATTGCCTAGTTTCACAGCGCTTGAATAAGGCGGTCGGTTCCTTGTAGCGAAGGGAAAATGGCGGCCTCGGTTGCAAGGCAAAAAGCATGGCCGCCCGCCTGCACACGGACTCGCTTTCTCCGCCTTCTCGTTACCCAACAACCACCGGGGATACCAGGAGAGCGTGAGCGCTGGCTGCGTGCCATAACACACCACCCCAGTCAGCCGGCGCCGGGAAACAACGCTCTCGGTGGCTTGCCGCCGTTATTCGAACGACTGATCGAGCTCACGGTGATGAATTGATTGTACCAACGAAGCAATAACAATTTTTAGTCCTCTGATGTTTCAACTTAAGATGACAGAATAATAACTTTGGTTATCTTTCAGATATGATATTATAAGTAAGACAGGATGGGGTAAAGAACCTGTCACTTACCACAGATGAAGGCAGGAGGACGAGATGAACATATAAAAAAACAAAAAAACTTCACATTATTTCAGGTAGTAACCCTAGTCCTAGCCGTTCCATGACTAAGGTTACTAACTGAAATATCGTGAAGTTTTCAGATTACGAAGCGTGAAGTCTCACATTTCCTTTTCAAAGCTGTGAATCTCTGTGGGATATCGTAATGGTAACAATATTTCAAGTTTTAAAGGGGGGGGTGAAAAACCTAATTTCAAAGGCCTTGGGTACAATTTCTACCTAAGTTTTAGAATATCTGAACGAGGGTAACAGATGATATGATAATCTTGATCCCGTTTGAGAGTTATCTGTAAGTACGTAAGGCTCCATTTTTAAAATATAATGGTAATAGTAATTATTAGTGTTATTGGTGCCTTTTTTTCTTGCAGTTATGTGGTTGGGTGCATAATAACTTCCGGGTTTCACCAAAATCCTAAAGCATGATCGGGGCAAAGTGCAATTGCAACATATTTTGCAGTAACTGGTCAAGTACTGACACTGATGCTCAGAAAATGAGAGATGGAACTCAGAGAATGAGCTGTAACTCGGACGACCTTAGCCTACTTGTCGTACATCCGGTTTAGTTCAGTTGATGAACCTTGTTCTTGAGACATGTTTTTCCGCTCCTTTGGCCTATGGATTGTGATCATAAGGTACAACTATTCAATTACACTGCAGCTTCTCGATATTCACAAATAGTAAGAATTGAGTTTCTTTCTTTTTTTCTTTCTTCCTTTTTTTTTTTGCTTATGTCTTTACGCCTTGTCGACGTCGAGATCATTAGAGGCAGGAAAGGACTGGGGACTAGGAATGGGAAGGAAATGAGCCATGGCCCTTTGGAGGAAGCATCCCGGCATTCGCCTGGAGTGATTTGGATGCCTAAACGGAGATTCGAACTTGGGTTTCACGGCTGTCCCTGTCTGAAAAGATTAATCGTAGGGTATGGTGACTTCACTGGACCTAGATTATAACAAACATCTTGAGAGCCTTCAATATTGATTTCATGATAAAAGGAATGGGAACATTTTCTCTTGTTGGTAAGGGAGTCATGGAGTAGAATAAAGTACCGAGCGAAATGATGAATAATTTACCAAAATCAGAGAAGGAGTTTAAAGTTTGAAACCGTAAAGGGCGATGAAAAATAATTTTATAGGAAGGTGGGAGTGTAGGGACAATGTCTCCATCGCAATTGAAATTAAATTAAAATCTGTTGTGCTGCCTAAGTACATCACGTAGTCAATCGTTTTGTTTTATTCTAGACATTAATAACATTAATCCAATGTTGTCACAACCCTTTATTCTTTCGTGGTTTGACCTCAATTATGGTTGCATGTATCTCTTGTTTCAATAACTTCTTCAAAGGAAGTAGATATTTCGTTTATATTGTCTCACGCTGCCCTGAACCTCCTGATTAATTATTTTTCAAGCTTTATTTATTAATCTGAGTGTCTTTGAGTCCAGCTATTTTACGAATTTATTATAGGTGTTCTGACGGCTCTGTAACTGATAAACAGAATCGAGTTAACAACTGTTTGATTCACGTTGATAAACATTCAGTCGTTATAAACATAAATTCAGTTGCTGATTGAACTTTTTTTTTTTTTTTTTGTAATGGAACGTACTTTTTGAATCCCCATTCGACCATCCAGATTTGAGTTTTCCATGGTTTCCCCAAATCTCTCCTGGCGAATGCCTGGATGGTTTCTCCAAAACCCCATGGTTGAATTCCTCCCCGTTCATTGCCCCTAGTCTTTTACCATCTCTAATGACCTAGACGTCGACGAGGGTCAAGCCTTAAACGAAAAACGAACGTAAACTACATCAATTTACGTAGCATAATACAGTATTTAACTGAACATTCACCTACACGGTGTCTGCTCGTTATCTTACAGATGAGTGAGAAACAACAAATCCTCTCATGTCGATGTGACCTTCAGTAGCATCATGACTTGACACGTTGTTTAGAAACATGACCTGCGCTAATCTGCGGATGGAGATGGATTAGTAATAAATCAAGTGAAAAGTCGGTGCCGTCAGTTTTACTGTCACCGCAGGAAAGCCTGGCACTTGAGATCAGCTGATGAGGGTGTGATGGCCGCCCTGTCATAAGGAACTAGAGGCAGGCAATGTTACGGCCCTGCAGTTGGCGCTCGTGATTTACGATACGCCCAGAGCCTTCGGGCGGGTTTATGGAGCCGGTTGCATAAGCGAATGCGCCAAACAGGTTTTGGAAACGGTAACGTGTATTTGCCAGGTACTGTAAGCATTGTTAAGGTCACGGCTAGTGGGGGGTCCTCACAAAACAGAGGGGATCGTACCCTTATCAGTGATAACGCCATGCTATTTGTCACAACACTTCCAGTAACGAGCAGTATAAACAAACATCTATGTCATAATAACAAATTTTAGTGCACGTGATAACAAAGTTTCAGAATTAATTTTATCCATTTATTAATATGAGGCAATGATATTTAAAATGTTTCACTTCCTTTGAAAAACATTTAATTTATTGTTCGTAAACGTCTAGGACCGCAAAAAAGAAAAACATGTTTTTATTCAATTTTTTGTTTTGTTTTACAGTTGATGTATGAATATTTGCTGCGTTACAGTGAACTGCCAATTAAACCCTCTAACAAGTTGTTGACCCTTCTGATGCAACGGATCACTCACTAAACTACTAATTGTTACGTCAGTAAATATCTTCAGACTTTCCAAAATTTCTAAACTTTACGCAACTCTTGGATTTATCATCGTAAGGCTGTTAAAACGCTTCCAAGGTTCTGCTTTCACTCTTGATCAGAGGAAGAATACTGAAACAAGCTTTTATTATACGAAATGAATTTCTGTCGTATGTGTCAAAGTTGATTGTGTGAACAAACTTTCTACTTTGAGAATGTTAATTTGTTTATTTATTAAAAATGAATTGAGACTCTTTTTACTGCTGCTTTAACAATACATTTATATCCTGTTGATAACAATCACTTTACGTATATTAGGAATAATTCAAAAAATCCATCTCAATCCATATCAATAAAATGCGGTTATTCCGTGCAGAGAAAGCGACCAACTATACCAGCTATTGCTCCATTTCAAGAGCTACCGATTTCATTAGCAGAAGGCAGAGGATAAAGTGAATTTCTTCCTCAATCAAGCCTCTGGCTTTCCACAAAAGAATTGTTGTCATTTTTCCAGTAGCCCCGTCCATAGAAATGTTATTACTGGATGAAAGAATTCGATGACGTATGCTCTATAAATCAAAACTTTTCTGTTTGCCTCGTTAATAATATTAAAGAGCAAGCATTTGCAGTATCCAGTTTTGATCAAATTGTGGGTTAAATTATGTGCCTGTAGCATTTGAGGCTCTTTAAACTCATCCCACGTAACTGAGCGGCAGACGGACGTCGAGTATTCTCGTGGGTGGAATCTATGTTCACAAGTTGTTGAGCTTACCCTTCTATAAACTTAATGTCAGATACCACTACTGCTGCTACCAAGAGTGGGATATTCCCGCGATATACGTGCGTCTATTCAACTCTGGCTGCTGAGGCTAATAAACGACAATGACCCTACTCGCCCCTTTCAGGAGCAGGTGCCATTAAATAAGTTGTATGACAGTGGTAAGATATTCCGTTACTGTCGTCTAGTCTGTTGACTGGTAATACTTCTTAAATTTTATTTCGTAATGTAAAGGAAAGAGGCAAAACAGAGCTGAGGTAGTGAACATTTCCCAACGCAAGAAACTCGTTTATAAAATGCATCTCAAAAGCTTGTCTTCACTTACAACGCCAAATTGACCACATGTTAATAACTGTGTTTCAGATATTTGTAACTTTATTACAACTTTTTAAATGTTTTGGATATTGGATATCTAACGCCTGAATGTGTCAAAACGTATGCTTGTATGAATTATCAATCTCAGCTAAAGCAAAGACTTGTACGAAAGACTCGTATCTCGGCTGTAGATGACATTTTTAGGCAGTGACAAGGATTTAAAAAATAAATAAAAAAACACACACACAAGTGACAATTAACACAAGACATTTAACAATTTGAAAATATTTAACCTTGATAGTGTCGTCTCAGTGAATTACTCGCTGCTGCAATTTTTTAAAAAACTGTTCTAAGGATAATGAGTTTGTTTATTTATTTAGTTTGCTTGAACTCTTGCCTTAGCGTATCGCTGTTTCCCACTTACAAGCTACCATCCAATGATCTAAGATAGCAAAGGGAGTTCTTCTGTCGGAAGCATTGAATTTAAACTAGTAGCAACTTTAGTAATAATGTGTAACATCACTATACAACCACTATATTTTAAATCATAATTAGTAATATACTAAAAGTTAAAACAATGTTCCTGATTGCCACAAATTTAAATTTGTTGCCATATATTTCTTAATTCCCTTGCCTCTCTCCAAATTCATGCAAGATTAGCAGTCAGTGTCATTAAGAAATAACGTTAATGTAGGCGATACAATTTGATAGTATGACTGCTTCGAGTCTTGAGGCTGAAAGGAGAGCAAGCTTTTTACTACGTAGCGAAATCTTTTCACGTTGAATTAGTTGCGGCCTATTCAGTAGAACGTTAGCCAGTTGGCCACTAAAATGAAGATAATTTTAGAAACAAGAATCGCTTGGAGTTCCCCACATTAGAAAGTGCTGACCCGTTAGACAAAACAGCCGTCATTTCTTTGTTTTGATACCGACATACAATTTTTTCAAAGCACAGCACAAAATAGACCCGTCTGGCGGCTTAATGGTTAAGGTATTTGACTAGACATCGGAAGATTGATTCCCTGGGGATTTTCTAAGACCTATAAACTGACCTTCACCTTTGGCACAGCCTGTTGAGTAATGTGAAATACGCTTCCTTGGTTCGGATTCAACGTTAAACTGTGGTTCCCCATTACCCGGTAGAATTACCGGGAAAGGTGAGGTAAGGAGGAAAGGAACTAGCCACCCTGCATCTGATACCTGGCTTAAGGCCACCACACACGAGCGATCCATCTGGCACCAGGCCATTTAAACTCAGTCCATACTAGTGGACAGCATCAACCACGCCGAGCCAGGACTTATCGTATCTACAACTTTCGCCAGTTCTTCAGGAGGGTCCAGCCAACCTTCAGTTTGAGGACCACGGTTAGCTTATCACATAATTATGTCACTATTAAGTTGTTTGGTCGGTAAATATTTTGCAACAGCGAGATAACTATTGCCTTCAATTAGTACTGACATAGAACGACAGGTCAGAACAATGTCTGTTAAAAAAAGACACATAATCGCGTGTCTCGATTTACAAAAGCGACCGAAGATTAAAACTTGAGGGGTCACATCGAAACGGAGCTCTGAAGCCTCGTATGTTTGTCCGCCATATTAATGAATTTAATTCGATTCCTGTGATTCCCTCTTTTCTGTATTCCGCTGAATAGTGGATAATGTTATGGAACGTCGTCGACCCATTTTACATTTAACGATAGTGTGGGATACAGTATCTACGCGAAGGACTCTGCGTTCAAGTTCGGGGAAGGAATGAAGCTTTGGATCGATTATTGCATCCGTTTTGTCCTCACAGTGTGTGGAACAATAAGTATGCAAACGTCTCCAGAATTTAAATCAAGCTGCATAAAAAAATTCAACAAACTTGCATGAACGACTAGAAAAGCCAAAAAACTTTTTATTTAATTTTGAGAGAGACATGTAGATTAAAAACCGGAAACTTGCAGTTCAGCAGGTCACCTCAGTACTGTCATGTCGAAGTCACTACTGACGTATCATTCGCGCTAATTGCGGCTAATTGACGGATTTACAAATTCAGCTAGACGAATAATTTGAAAGAATCCCATTTTGTCTCAATAATAGTCTCTAGTAGCGTTATACCCAAGCAAAACAATTTAAAAAAAATGAAACTGTATTGACTGATAACTGAAATAACATAACTTTTCTATGCTTCAAAACATGACCATCAGTGTTTATGTAAATATGTTGGTCAACCGAGAGCAATAAGCGGTTGAGAAGGTGAGAGAGAGTACGTGGAGGTCGTTGGAGCGACGTAACCATGACAGCGTTGCAGTGAGGTCTTCTAGATAAGTCTGCAAGTCGGGTGACATGCCTTCGTAAGGTACTGCGCAGTTGCAAAAACTAGCTGCCTGTAATTGTGATGAGGCAGTTTCGTGACCTTCCAGATCTAGTGCTAACTATATACTAGCTCTAGCCCTGAGTCATTGTGTCGTCAGGTATCTCGTCGCACTCATGATAATTTCGCTCCCAGTTACGACAAAACGCACTAAATACAGCTCCACCTTACGTCTGAAACTGTTATAACCTCAGTTCGTCAGAAGACTTTTAAACGTGCAGTTTTGAAATCCTGTCAACATTGTATCACAGTAGGTGTGAACTGAAACTGTCACCATATTTATGCACCATGATTCTGTTGCTGTTTAATTTACATAATTTTATCTTTCCAATAAGCAAACAATTTCTTTAAACGTGTACACAATGCAGTATTCAGGAACTACTTTTTTTTTTTTTTTTTTTTTTTTTTTTGCTGTCGTCAGTCTTTCGACTAGTTTGATCCTTTCCTATCCTGTGCTAACCTCTTCATTTCTACATACCCCTTACAGCCCACGTACTCAATTATCTGTTTCATATATTCTAATCTCTGTCTTCCTCTACAGTTCTTACCTTCGACTGTTCCCTCCACTAATAAATTAACCAATCCAGCATGTCTCAAAATATGACCTACCAGCCTGTCTCTTCTTTCCGTAAGCTTCTTCCACAAACTTCTTTTCTCGCCCATCATTTCCAAAACTCGTTCATTTCTTACTTTGTCTGTCCACTTAATTTTCAGCATTCTTCTGTAGCACCACATTTCAAATGCCTCAATTTTCTTTATTTCCGGTATTCCTAAAGTCCATGTTTCGCTACCATAAAGTGCTGTGCTCCACACAAAGAGTTTTAAAAAGTTCTTTCTAATTCCTAGATCAATATTTGAAACTAAAAGGTTTCTCTTTTTCATGGTGGCTCTTTTTGCTAGTGTCATTCTGCATTTAACATCATTCATGCTTCGGCCGTCGGTTGTAATTTTACTTCCCAAGTAACAGAATTCACTTACTTCTCCTATTGGATCCGATCCTATTTTTATATTTAATCTACTAGTATCATTTCTGCTACATTTAATCACTTTTGTCTTGCTTTGATTTATATTCAGTCCAAAATCTTCCTTCAGTATTTTGTTCATGCCATTCAATAACTTCTCAATATCCTCAGCCCTCTCTGCTAACAAGACAATGTCATCAGCAAATCGTAGCATACTGATTTTTTCTCCCTGAAAACTTACGGCACATGGAAATTTTTCTTTGATTTTCTTCGTTGCTTCTTCTACATACAAGTTGAATATTAACGGGGATAGACTACAACCTTGTCTCACACCCTTTTTAACTAATGTCTCTCGTGATTCTCTACTTTTATTATAGCCAATTGATTCTTATATAGTTTATAAAGTATTCTTCTATCTCTATACTTTAGACCCGACTTCTTTAAAATTTTGAACATCTTGTCCCACCTAACATTATCAAAAGCTTTTTCTAAATCAACAAATGCCATAAAAGTATCTTTGTTTTTCTTGATCAGCCCTTCAAGTATTAATCCCTTGTACCGCGATTTTTCCTAAACCCAAACTGATCTTCACCTACTATCTCTTCTACTACCCTTTCCATCCTTCTGTATATTATTCTGGTCAGTAATTTTGAAGCATGTGATGTTAGACTAATGGTGCGATAATTCTCACATTTGTCAGCTTGTGCTTTCTTTGTAAGTGTGAAGATGATATTTTTATTAAAATCAGTTGGAATTTCTCCTGTTTTATAACTTTTTTATATCAGCTTCAATATTCTTTCCATTCCTTCCACTCCTAGGGATTTAAGAAGTTCTGCAAGGATCTCATCAATTCCAACTGCCTTATTTGCTTTCAAGTCATTCAGAGCTCTATTAAATTCTGTCCTCAAAACAGGATCTCCTAAGTCATCAATGTGGACATCACCTTTCTTTTCCATTACATTATTGTTCAAGTTGTCCCCAACATACAGTTACTCAATGTATTCCTTCCAACGGTTAGCTCTATCTTCTGAGCTTAAAAGAGGTTTCCCATTGGCAGTTTAAAGGTTCATACCTCTTTTCTTCATTTCTCCAAAATTCTGTTTGATCTTTCTGTATGCAACATCTACTTTACCTACGACCATTTCCTTTTCTACTTTTTCACACTTTGCTTGTAGCAATTTTTTTTGTTGCTATTTTGCATTACCTATTTATTTGATTTCTAAATTGCCTGTACTGCTCTTTTCCTGCTTCATCCTGAGCATTTTTGTACCTTCTCCTCTGATCCATCAGCTCCAAAATTTCTTCTGTGATCCAAGGTTTTCTGACAGCTTGTTCCCTAAAGCCTAATGTTTCTTTACCAGCTTTCATTATTTCGGTCTTTAATGCATTCCATTCATCCTCGGTTGAACTCCTTTCAGAGTTACTTCTTAGACCCAAGTCTACCATTTCTGCAAATTTTTCTCTCAGGCTAGATTGTTTCAGTTTATTCACTTCCAGTCTGTTCTGCTTATACTGCTTCCTTATTCGCTTAAATTTCAGCCTGCACTCCATTATTATCAAATTATGGTCAGAGTCTATGTCTGCTCCTGGGTACGCTTTGCAGTCTAGAACTTAATTCCTGAATCTCTGTTTGACCATGATATAATCTAGCTGATATCTGCCTGTATCCCCAGGACGTTTCCAGGTGCTACTATATAGAATGCAATATTTAATAAAACTTTTTCTTCCCTTATATACCTCACCCATAACAGTTGCAATGTTAAAGTTAGTCAGTGACAGAATCTATATAAGTGAAGTATAATGGTTGAATAACGAGGAACACTACGTGATTTCAGTGAATCAAAGAATACACGTCAGACGATCCTCGCGAACAGAAACATGAGATGCTTCTACTACAACTTTCCTATGATTTTAGATTTTATTTGTCAGCACTAGATCGTGTTTCGGATATGGACACAGGTCACGAATTTAGTATCACAAAAAGTAGAAATAAATAACCAAAAGTAATAAAGTAATCCAATTAAACAATTCTTGTAAAAATAGGACAAGTCTCATGCTCGGGTAGTGACAAAAAAGTTATGAGATCTTCTTCTGAGTGAAGTCTTCAGTGTACAGTGTGTATTCACCTCACTTTGTGAAACAGAATGGTTTCTCTCGGTGTCATAGATCGTTAATTTAGAAAAAAAATTGTGTTGATTTGGCCATACCTTAAATGTATTGCTTTATCAAACTTATCAATACGTACCCCCCCCCCCCCCCCACCGAATCCAAGATTTCCCTCAGTCTTTTTTTGAATTTGACAAGTATATATTATGCGTTCATTTTCAGTAAGAATTATGACGTGCACAATGGCCAAGTCAACAAATTAATTATTTTTTTAAATTCTAAATAAATGATCTATGACACCGAGAGAAACCATTCTGTTTCACAAAGTGAAATGAATGTATGCTGTAAAGTGTAGACTTGGCTCAGAAGAAGATCTCATAACTTTTTATCAACTGTACTAACACGAGACTTGGCCTATTTTTACAAGAATCTCATTTCTTTTTGTAAGCTTATCGCTTATTCTGAATCGCCCCTCAAATGTAATGATTCCATTTTAAAATTGGTGAATAAGAACATTTCAGAATTGAAGACATCAATATACCTTACCAACAATGCCCCACTCTCTGAAAACAATGGGTGTGCGCCATAGCCGAGCAATGCAGATTGACGCTGGTTTAACTAAAACCATAGATAAATTACTAGTTAATTCCAAACTAAGCACAGGAACAAAGTAAAATTTAATATATTAGTTGAACTTGGTGGTCTCTATGCATTAAAAAATTCTCAGGCATGTAGCTTCATCCGGAGCAAAGCAATTAAGCCCCATGTGCCAGAATTTTTCATATTTGGGATTGTAATTAAATAAATACGGGGAAAAACTCCAATACTAGACTTTTATTATGATTTAGGGATTAAACGATATATGTATACCAAATTCATGTTTCTAGGGTTACCGGAAGTACAGTGGCATTTTGATGTCGGGGTGTCGTTGTCAAAATAAAGTTTTGAATTTCACACATTACTTAAACTCAGTAAGCTCACTCTACAATGACAATCTGAGGTACATAAAGTTATTTTGCAAACAATTTCACGTTAGGGGTAGGCTTTAAGGAATAGATTTGTGGAAATTTACAAGTTTCAGATTTTTCGTATAATATGTGGGTAAAATGTTATTTGTGTACCAAATTTCAGCTTTCTAAGACTACGGGAAGCTCATCAGTGAGTGAGTAACAAAATGGCTGAAATTTGCATATTAATAACATACCAACAAAGAGCAGTAACGAAATAAAATTTTGTACGTTTGTTAAGATTACTGATATTTATACATAATAGAAATTTGAGACATGTAGCATAAATATGACCTAAGAAACTGAGGTACACAAATAGCCCGAATCGCTCCGAGAAAAGGATAGGCAGCGCCTCCGTTGACTATACTTGCCGGGTGCATTGCCGTGCACCCAGAATAATTTTATAAGCAAAATACTAAAGTAAATGCTGGTTATAAAGTAAAATAAATACTGCATAAATGTGTAACTGAGATAGTAATCATAAATTTACGTAGAAACAGAGAGAAATAGTAGAGGTTAGATCTTAGCAGTGGCATCACAGATGGTCAGGCCTTCAGTAGTAGTAGTAGTAGTAGTAGTAGTAGTAGTAGTAATAGTAGTTGTTGTTTTATATATATATATATAACATTATAGAGTCAAAATTCTTGAGTTCGTTGGACTTCTTAAGGTCGATTTAAAGCAAAAATGATTGCACAGATTGGTGACAAAAGTTGAATTTTTAGGGACAAAAACTAATTTTTGGAGAGTCCCTACTCATGACTCATTACCGTATGACCTGACCCCATTTATTTCTTCACTTTGATCATTGATAGTCCTAATACGATAGATTTAAACAAAACAAAAATCAATTGCACAGAGTCTAAAAACGACAAAAATGAATTTATATAGACAAAAAAAAAAAAAAAAAAAAAAAAAAAAAAAAAAAAAAACCATGGGTAAAATATATGAATTTGAAGGGACTTACACAATTTATTTTTAACTTTTATTTAGCTAAGATGGTTTTCCGAAATCATTTTTCCTATGAACAGGAAAGACCGAAGTTTTAGAGCTTTTAGAGCATCTTCAGTGACATATGTGATTATGTTCAATGTTCTCTGCCTCTATTATTGTATTTTTTATATAAGACTTCCATTTTAAATGTTATTCATTTTGTAATTTAATACATTTTCAAGAATTTTTGTTTCCATTTGGCTGAGCTGTGTTGTAATAAGCCTATTTTCAGCCGTTCCATGTTTTAGTGAAACAAAGGAACGGAACAAAAATAACCAAACAATTTTCAACTAGATATTAAATGAATTCCACCCGAGGCTTATACATCTTACAACAACACAGCTCAGCCAAAAGGAAAGCAAAATTCTTGAAAATTGATTAAATTACAACATACTGTACATAACAATTCCTCTGAGGTAGAGAACATGAAATAGAATCACATATGCCGCCGAAGATGCTCTAAACAATGGAGTGAACGCGTACGATAGAAAATTAAAATTCAATCGCTTTGACATATCATAAATATCTGCAGTGCCATGGTGAATCCAGCATTTATTCTACAGCTTCGCGAGCACAGATTACCACAGGCGCGTGAAGCCAGAAGCCAGTTGTATCCTCATTGACTTCTAGGATGAACCGTGATAACACTGCGTTATTAATGTGACAAGCTCTCACGCTACGTGACGAGTCGACCTTTCCGCTTATCTCACCCACCAGTATCTCTATGGCTTCATTTCTCCTAGCTACTTTCCTCAAACTCGAACTGACCATACAGCGGACCGGCGGTTTTCACGATGAAATATGAGGACAGGTAATTCAGAGTACATCTACATGAAATGGATGCAGAGCGTACAAATTCGAATGAATCTAACAAACATTCTTGTTCCTGGTTTGATGATGATTAATAAAGATAAAAAAAGGTCACAGCGTGAAAGAAATTCGAAATTAATTCCAATGATAAATAAAATAAATATATAAAAACAAGTGCTGTGAGACTGGAGGAGCACAACAGCTGACATAATAAATTGCAATACTATAATTGTAACTAAACCGAAAAATAATTTTTGCTACAGCAGAGCATAGAAATGTTTGTCGATGTGAACGACATCAGTTTTTCTTACATATAAAAATTTAAATTCTCAGCTTTTAAAGTAACTCAGATATCACGCGTTGGCATGAACACAATGAGTAAAACATGCTCTGTTGGATTCTGTTTAAAGGAGATATTATCAGAGTAATTAGCTTTGTTTAAAGAAATCCAGAACACGTGACCTAATGCGAACAAAAATTACATTTGAGACATTGAATCAGCAGCTTCCAAATGCTGTGCCGGTTTTTGCTGTCAGTTATGTAGAAATTGCGTGAGTTGGTTGAGGACAGAAACAGATAAATTTGATCAGTGTAACAACAACGGTTAAGATTTTTGTAAAAAAAAAAAAAGTTTTGTTTGATGTTTAGTTCGAAATACAAGTTCTGTAAGGGGGCATCCATAAATTACGTGAGGTGTTTTTCCGGATTTCTGGACCCCTCCCCTCCCTCCTGGTGAGATTTCGTGAGATCTGGCCGGACCCCCCCCCCCTCTGGTGAGATCTTGTCCGTGAGAACCCCCCCTAGAAATCGCCCTGGAAACTTTTTTTTTAGGTCACACCCTAACTTTTTTGAGGAAATACCCTCCTAAAATCGACTTTGCCCCAAATTTGAGACCTTTTTTTTGCTCTACTGTCCCCAAATTTTTCGCAAAATCTCACGTGAGATTTCCGTAGACCCTCCCTCCCCCTTGGTGAGATCTGGTGAGATTTCGCCGGACCCCCCCCTCCCCTATTTCACCTCACGTAATTTATGGATGCCCCCTAAGGAGATTGAGTAGAAAATTGATACTAATGCGTTATTGCCACGTTCATAAATAAAATGTTCAATTTAGTATTAAACTAAAAAGTATGATATGAATTTAACATTCGCTTTCAAGATTTAAGAGAACATAATTTTTCAGTCTTAATCCGAATCCAGTATTACACATTAAGTCCTAAATACGTATTAATAAATCGAAATTAGAACCTTAGATTTCGAGAAAACGTCTCTACAACCGGAGGAAGAACACAGAACGCTAGTTTATAAGTAAGGAAATGCACTTTCTAAACAACATAGTCATAAATGAGCAAAAGACTTCACTTAACATAAAGACCAAGGGTACTTTTCTTTCATTTACGGCACTTGATGCTGAAATTGTGAATCAGAGGATTCATTCTCGTAACGAGATAATACAAGAACCAGGTATACATTGTAGTAGCAACACTAACTTCACTACTCTGCTCAGTTTTCTTTGTTAGTATAGGCTGTACCTTGGACATTCTGTTTGCTTAATAGTTAAACAGTCGTAAATCAGTTTGACACTCATATCAACACTGATCCCTACGCACTGCAATAAAAGAATGATTAAGCACCGGAGATCAGGGCTTGTTTTTCATCGGCCTACTAGAAACTAGAAAGGATTAGCCGGGGCTAGATGTAGTGGAAGATAAAGCCGGCTCTTATCGTGGATTAACGACTTACATAATTATGTCCTGGGATCTGGCAATGAAATGTCTACTCCTCTGTGGCATCTTGCTGCTGGTTGGGAGATTAATGTTGGATTGTTGTCTAATGCGAGAGTTACAGCATCAGCAGAAAACTAAAATTTGTGAGCAGGTATAAATAAAAATAGTGGTCGGGGTGTAGTACCTTACGTTTCATTTAATTAAAGGTCACATTAACAATGGGAAATCGAATCGAGCCTGGTGGGTGAGCAATAATTTCCAGGCCTGCATTCGGGAGAACACGGGTTCAAATACCCGGGCGGTCATTCGAATTTCAGTTCTCTACGGTTTCCCGAAATCATTTCAGGTGAATGCCGGAATACTTTTTTCAAAACGTCGTGGCAAATTCCTGCTTGTTACTTGCCTCCAATACTTTGCCACCTTTAAAGACCTTGATATCAACGAGCCATAAGAAAAAAAATAAAGAAAAATGAAACAGTCAGGGATAAGAATAAACGTTTGATCTGCTGACTCTAGTTAACGGCCGAAATATCACTACTAACATTTTTGTGTTAATGCTACCGTTTTGCTTCAAAACATTGTACTGAATCGTTTACAGAAAAACACCAATTTTTAGATGCTCGTAAGCCAGTTTCCTTAGAATCCTGTATGTGCACTCATAGAACTCAGTTCACAAAGCGAACTCTTAAGACTGGGATGTTGTTCTGATGACACCAGCTGTAATGAAGTAACACCCGAATAACTATTACATTGAACTCACACTACGGCACCGAACACTGTGAATGCTGTGTTCGGTAGTGTTTTTTATTGGAAGCTGTTTCAACATATACGTGATTATCGTATCTCAAGTTCTACCTGAAATCATGACTTTAAGAGGCCACATCAGTAAATGATTGAACTGGCTGATGATTATTGTAGGCCATTTCTTTCGCAATTGCTTGTTAAACTAGTAATTATTATTTAATAAGTAGTTAAGTACGCCAAGCAACTGTTGTTGGATATTATTTACTCACGGACGCGTTTCACCTCTTGTCGAGATATCTTTAGCGTACACTGTTTTCTGTCAGGGCCGGCGTTAGGGAGGGGTAAGCGGGGTAAAAGTACCCGGGGCCCAGGCTCCCGAAGGGGACCCTCCGTCCAGCGTGTCTAGCTAACTAGAAATTAAACAAAACAAAAATTCTGAAAAAGGTGTTATTTGATGTTTTTTGATTAAAATTTTCTGACTTTATCCAAAAAATCAAAGTGTAAAAGAAAATTGAGGTGGGGAGCCAGAGAACAATTACCTGGGGCCCGAGAATCCTAGCGCCGGCCCTGTTTTCTGTAATTTGTTATTAGTTTTGTACGTAATGGTTTTTGTTTACATATAACGAAACTATTCTTATATATATGAATCATAACTTACATTTACATACTATCGGTTTTTGAATTCATACAGAAGATTTTGTTTACAAATAAAAATTATAAGTTACAGTATGAATCATATTACTGTATATTATATGTAAACAAAACCTTGTGTATTAAAATTAAAAACCGATAATATTTAAATGTAAGTAATATTATACAGTAATTTACAAGTATAAGAATAGTTTCGTTATATGTAAACAAAAACAATTATTACTAAATAGTAATTATTAGTTTAACGATCAACTATGTAAGAAATGGCATACAATAATCACATAAAAACAATTATATACAAAAGTTAAAATTAATAATATATTACGGAAAAACAGTGAACGCTGAAGAGAGGCTCGACGAGAGGCGAAACGCGTCCGTGAATAAATAATATCTAACAACAGTTGCATTGACGTACTTACTAGCTAATAATTATATATTTCACAGTGTTCAAGCGTGTTGACAGTTGGAAAATGCCTCAACGTAAATGAGGGGCAGATAGAGGACAGACTGAAACAACATGCACAAATTTCTAAGCTTTCCTTCAGCAAACCGCAGTGATTATGAAGCGAGTGTATTAGCCAAAGCAGCCCGCACTCTCGTCTTGAAACATCGACGGAACTTGACCACCCAGGGGCGTATTTCTCAACAGCACATCTCCCTCAGGAATACCAAACCAATTTCTCTGTATGGCTACTTAAATAGTTGCTTCACTCTTCCTGTAACAACATTTCCAAATCGGTTGGGGAGCTCGTGAGTATCTCATTGCCTGCACAAAACATCAGAATAGAAATGGATGATTATTTTAACCAAGAGATGGGATTGAGGAAGAGATAAAGTTTTAAAAATTCAGACCTAACGGTGTGTATGTATAAGCTTTGTGTTTCGTGGTTATTCTTTAGCTTTTTGAGGGGTGATTCTTTGTTAAAATGGTGAATTCATTAAAAACTGTTTTTCTCATTGCTAAGGCATTGTATATGAGGTAATTTTCTTGAAATGTAAGTAAGTGTTTTCTGAGTTTGTTTATTTTAGTATTATTGTGTCCGTCTGTATGCTGATAGTTTGATGGAGCGTTCTCGTAAATGTTTGGAACTTGCTGACTGATTTGTGCGTTTATGGCTCTGTTGCGTTGCTTGTGCCTTTATTCTTAAAATAATAAATATTCAACAAAATAGTCACATGCGAGAATCAAATGAAATTTTCTGCTAAGCCTTTCTGCTGAAGATTAATGGTCTCAATAGTTGCTGCTTTCTCTTTAGCTGAAGAATTTCTCTTTGGTAACTCTCTTATACGTCATTTGCGGAAAACTTCTTGAGGATATGTTTCTTACCCTTTCCTTAAACTTTGGAACATACAATAAAAATTTGATGTAATAATGATATTACGTGTATGTATCATATTCTTTTAAGAAATTTTCCCTTGAGGTTGTGATCAAATATATTGCGTCTAATTTAAGCCTGCAATGAATTAAATAATAGATTAGAAATAGCCTTGCTAAGTTTTACCTTGACCTAGGAATGGAAGGTGAAACTTCAATTTTGGTGGTTGGCGTCAAAGGAAAAATTCTTCCATACCAACTCCAAGGCGAGGATATTCATAAGCCCTTAACCAGGCCTTCATCCCTGGCACAAGTTGATGTGTAATGTGAAGTACGCCAGAACGCTTCCATGGTTCTAATTCAACGTTAAATTGTAGGTCCCCTTACCAGATAGGATTACAAGGTTAGGGTAGGTAAGGAGGAAAGGAACCAGCCACACTACCTCCAGTTCCAAGCTAAGTATACCTCCTTCTGGAGGATCCAACCCCCCCCCCCCCTTTGGACTGAACACTAAGCTTAGCTTTTTATCCAACTATACCAGCATAGCCCGACAACGAACATTACGGGCCGCAAGCTTTGACCACGTCGTACCCTCCCATAAGGTTAAACGATTTCATTATATGGCCAGAGATAAGATTATTGTGTACACACGTTTAAAGGTCATATACTCCAATTTTTCCTGGAGTCACAAAATGAAGCTGACACTTGAATAACGTTTGATTTTTCCCGTTACTACAACGATATATTTCTTGAATATGTATCAAGTTGTTACATGAATGAGTATCACTCAAAACGGAAACAGCGAGATCGCAGACGTGATTCATTTTGTGATACTCTAGCTAAAGGGAATTGATAGCAAGCTATCAACAATAGTTTTGGCACCATTAATATTTTATAGTAATAAGCACAACAACCATCTACGATCCCGTGTTGCATTAGTTTTCGTATTTGGCTTTTTTTTTATGCAATCAGTGTATCAATTGAACATTTCAGAATGTTAGCTTCCCTTCAGTTTACAACTTTAAAATAATTTTATCCTTAAGTTATAAATCCATTAGACAAGTATCTTTCCATGAAATACTTAAACCTAAAATAATCATGTCTTGATTTATTTATGTCATTTCTGTTTTTCGATACGAATAGTCTATAGAAACATCTATAAAATGTAATTCATTTTTTTTTTAATAATGATGCGTAGCTAGCCGCTGCTGTGGTATGTTGAAGGAGAACGCATAAACAGTATCTCCCAGTTGGGGCAGGCTGCAGGTATGTAAGTGCAGAGCTACTTGTTGTTTACTTGTTGGGCTGCCAGTATACACCAGACAGTGGCCAACAGGCTACTACGCCATAGCTGATCCAAAAATATTCGGCTTCGAGTCACGGATATCAATTTATTGTGAGACACGTCTATTTTATGATCAAAAGCGCTGTCAACAGATTTTCGGTTCCAACATCACTGTTAACTAACGCTTTTCATTTATGATGTTATTAACAAGAGTAGTGGATGGGCGGCAACTCTTTGGCCTGGCATTTGGGAGGATGCGGGTTCGAAACCCCATTCGGCCATCGAGATTTCGGCTTTCCTTGGTTTTCCCGAAATCACTCCAGGCGAATGCTCACATGATTCCTTCAAAAGGCTATGGCCGAATTCATTCTTTTTCCTTGTCTGCAGTCCTTTCCCACCTCTAATGACTTCAACATCGACGAGGCGTAGACAAAAAAAAGAGGTGTTAGTGAAGCTGGAAGTATTGTAATTCATCTTTATATATATCAACTTGAAGACTGAAGGGGAAAAAAATATAACAATAATATTTTCCCCACGTGTCTATCTCCTTCCTGTCACTGCAACAGCATTTTCAAAATACTGAGGATATTTCGTTGCAACATTTATTTTTCATTAGTCTCTGAGACCACTATCTTCGCCAATAAATGATTGTTAAACTTCTGACCATTTTCTCTAGAAAGATATGCCGAAGATCTTGCTTTTTTTCTTACCACGAAACTCAAAAGAACCTATAATAGTTCGCATAAACTAGTAGGACACTACCTTGTTTGAACTATAAACTCTAATTTTTTAGTTGAAGGTTCGTTATGACCTCATTCGAGGGCCATTAATTTGAGTAGAATTTCTTTGCAGACAGTTCAGTTTGACAGGGAAATGCTGAAATACAATTACTTCAAGATGTTCTTTGCAATCTTTGATTTGACTATGGCACTATAGTTCATCAATTTAGCCATGGAATCCCTTAAATTAAGAATATACTTTACGTTATCGTACAATTATTAGTCTTGAGATCCTTCTCATAAATTTGCAATCGAATGAAATAATGCGGTCGTTCGTCAGAGAACGTTTAGTAAAACTGATATAAGTCATCAAGAATAACTTCGGAAATATTTGATAAATGCAAGATCCACATTGCATGTTCGCAGTTAAATATATATTAAAACTAAAAGAAAAAAATATACACTCTGTGCTTGGCCAGACACAATAGATACTATCAGGAGATGATGTTAAGGATTACGGGATTAGGACCGATACGCCTTAGAATTACCGTTACTCAGAGTCATGTTTGCAATTCTGTCACCGTGATATAAAGCTAACTGAAGTTGTTAAAAGAACAGCTGCAGGATGCCCTGGACGGGATATCTAGTTGAGTAGAACAACAGAGAATGAAGAAAAACAATAAGAAAGAACAGCAATAGCTACACAGATTTAAAAAAAAAAAACTTTTTGTGGCTGTAGATTTGTGGAAGAATTGCTTGAATAAGACCTTAAAGTGTAAATGTTGCATGACATTTGACAGTAAACTAACTCCTTTGGGCAGGTGGTAAAAAGAGGTTTCGAATTGTTTCGTTTATTGGTGAAGGTGACAAGGGGATGCACCATGGAAGTTAGGGAACGGGGTTAAAAACCTTAGTGAGCCCAATGCCTGAAAATGGTATTGTAGAATGGGAGTCACGTTTCGAATATCAGATACAGGAGTTGGAAGGGAGTGCAAACGAGAGCAGCTAGATTTGTTTGTGGAGAACACAATCAGTAACCATACGATAAAGAAGTTGGTTTAGAAGTCTCTGGAAGTCAAGAGACGGATGAAGTACGTGCTAGGAATGTAAAAGGTATGTGTTAGATTGGAGTATCGAAGGGAAGAGATGATCATGACCACAAGCTGCTACCTGATTTCAGGCTTAAGGAAGCAGAAAAATTTTCTCGTAGGTAAGGTTTTTAGGAATTAGAATAAATCACCAATATAAATGCTGAAAATCTATCAGAAAATACGTAAGATGCATGAAAGGCGATATTTCATTCAAAGAAATTATGACTAAAAAACAAAATCTTGAAATGAGAAAGTACGTTTGTAGGGAACATGCCATCGGGGAATGGGTTTCGTTAGGCATTGCGACCTCTTAAAGTAATGTTAGTTGGAAACGACTAAGATGCTGTAATGAAGCAACAGGAAAGGTCAATCATTTATGCTCACGGGAGATCATTTTAAGTAGAACGGTCTAAAAGTTATCTTTCATGTAATGTTGTAGTACTATGATTACGTCATTAAATGTTTCGAAATTCAGTGAAAACTTTCACTTCTTAGGGGATGTTTCTTGACATTTGTGTTTTAAAATAAAATATTGTTACTTTATAACTGGTAGATCGCAGTTTTCCTCCAGTCCTGCATATCGGGTCTCAGCAATTACTTTGTAGTCTCGACATTGTAAAGTAATATGAAATAGAAGTATGAAAATAAATGCAACTTCTGGAAAAGATTGCAAATTTAGTGTTAATAAGCAGCAAGTTACGAAACTACACAGAAGCAGTTAGAGCGGTCGGTGAATCAACCCTCCGCATAGTGAGACGCTCCATCCAGCGAGGAGAGGCAGTGGTCGAGCCAGCAGCTGCCGGCGCGGCGGCCTCCAGATAAGAGCAAATGTCATGAGACGTGAACTTGGCCGCATCCGGCCTTTGGCAGCGCCGATCTCCACAGCTTGCGTGACTGCAAGCTCACACACGAAGACCACTTCATAAGCACAGTGCACTTCAAAACATCTACTTAAAAGAATTAGTATTATTCACTTTGAAGTAGACGTTACAGGTCTAAACCAACACCTGTGTATCATTAGTATTTACCGACACTTTGTCGCATGCTGTAGCGAAGGAAGCGTTTAATAGGAAGAGTAGATAAAGCACTATTGAAAAGACTTGACAAATGTTTCTAATGGAGTGTGGTACTTTATGGGGCAGAGACGTGGACACTGTGACGAGAGGATAAAAAACGTATAGAATCATTTGAGATGTGGATGTGGAGGAGAATGGAGAAGATAAGCTGAATGGAAAAGGAGAGTACTCGTAATGTTGAAGTGCTGGAAAGGGTTGCTGAGAGGAGGAAACTACTGTAAGTCATAAGAAAAAGGAAGAAGAGCTGGATGGAACACTTGTTGAGAGGAGAGAAGACTTGGAAGGACTAGTTTGTGGGAGGAGGGTGAGAGGAAGGAAGTACAACATCATAGATGACATCAAGGGAAACTGAAACTATATATACATGAAGAGGAAGCTAGAAGACAGGAGAAAATGGAGAGCTACCAAGTGAAAACTTGTCTTAGGACAGAGCATTAATGGTGATGATTAAAGATGATGATGAGGCCGTATTATATCAAATCACATACATTGAACCTTCAAAATCTCTGATCCGTTCAAGTTTCCCTAAACTGAAATGTATAAGACTGTGCTGCGAAGAATAACCAGAGCTTAGAATTATGTTTGGAATAATTTAGAATCGCTTTAAAATTGTTGGCAAACAAAATTGTTATCGAGAATACTTGGTTAGTTTGTAACACATAGGTACGTTCTTTGTTTGCAACCTGTCGTATTTTATTAGTCACAAAGCACATTCATTAATTTTAGGTAAGATCAACGTTAGCACAATGGAACTCTTAGAAACATTTCGATTACCTACCACTTTACAAAATGAATTGTTCACCTGAAATGCAGAGATAGGTAATAAAACGGTTTTAGATGTAAGAGATTTAGTGAATTTGTTGTTAAACAGGTGTAGTATCTATCGGCACGTGACACCAACCAGAAGTTATAGCGGAAAACTGAACATGAGTGTAAGAAGCGAGCAGACGTAGCAAAGAACAAAAAAAGTGAAATTAAAACATTTATTATGGAGATTTCGTTGATTTATTAACTGAGAATTAACTGGCAGACTGAGATGTTTGAGTAACTTCAAGAACAGTGAAGAAAGAAATCTAAAAATTTAAACATGCTGAAGCACAACACAAGAAGGAAACATTCGGTATCCATGAGCAACTCTCAAAGCTCAAAATCCAGCAAAATGAGAGACAGAGAGTTCTACGTCCTGTATTGTCAATAACGAAGAGAAATTTAGTAAGATTAAACAATAGCATATAGTAATAAATGAAACATCTTATGAGGTGTACAGGATAAACACTGGCGAATGTATGTTCTTAAGAATTAAATAAATGAACTAGAGTGAAGGGACATCAGAACCGTAACGATAGAACAACAACAACAACAACAAAAAATCAGTTGAAAAGAGGCAAGCTGGATGATAAGTGTGATTTTAACTATAGTAAGTAATTATTTTATACGCAGAAAAAATGGAGAGATATCAATGCATAAATAATTAATTTCGTCGAATCACCGAGACACCTGTTTTAACTATATCTGTTTCCGTTTGATATTCTTAAGTCTTTTATTACCAGTTGAATTGTTAGTGGTAGACTGGAATGTAGGACATAACTGTGTCAAATCTGACGACAGGCTGATCTCTGTATTGCTCAGGCGTCGCTTCCCACTCTCTCTCTCAGAAGAATGCGTCACCGCACGCAGTGTGCGTCTGACGCCAAGAGCCTTTTTTTGGATGGTACCTACGTCATGAGGAAAAAGATTTCTCATTTGAGACTGTAACAGCACTTCCTCGGAAGTTTCCAGATAACTTCCTCGAATTAGAGGATTTCGATTTTTAGAGTGAAAGTTTCTAAAAAGTTTAAGACAATAATTTTTCACATTATGTGGATTAACATATAAATAAATTTTTTAGTCATCTCGCCGATTAACTTTGTCCATTATTCGCGGAATTTGTAGTTAAATCTGCAGCTGAATGGTAGTTCGTTAAATACGATACTAAACGTGTGGTTCGTTGTTAAGAGCAATGTAAGAATTCTGATGGAGGAATCAAATACAAATCAGCACGTTAAACGAAAATTTTAACCGTTTATCAAGTAAATAATGGGAGTTTCTTCGTAATTTGACTCTATGGCTTTGGCTTATGGCTTTACGCCTCACCGACGCCTAGGCCATTTGAGATAGGAAAAACTGGGGACAAGGAACGGAAAGGTATTCGTCCATGGCCTTTTGAAGGAACCATCCTGGCGTTCCCAAGGAGTGATTTGGGGAAACGATGGAAAACCCATTTCTGGGTGGCCAGACAGAGATTCGAATCCGCGCCCTCCCGAATGCGAGGCGTGAGCGTTACCGCTCACCCACCAAGCTCGGTAACTGGGTCCTTAGGAAACAATGTGAACTAACTCTAAACAAAATTAAAGATTTGCATCAAACCCTAAATTAAAAGATACTCTTAAATGAGAGTTTCAAGGTGTTTACGATTTCCGTCATTAACAAATTAACCAATCCCACATGTCTTAAAAGTGACCCACCATCCAGTCTCTTCTTTTTGTGAGACTCTTCCACAATCTTCTTACCTTGCCCATCTTTTGAAAAACATCTTCATTTCCTACTTTATCTTTCCACTTAATTATCAATATCCTTCTGTAGCTTCACATTTCAAATGCTTCAAATTTTCTTCTTATTCCATGCTTGAGTACCATAAGTGTTGTGCTTTACACATACTGTTTTAGGAGTTTTTTCCTAATTCTAGTTAAATATTTGAAACTAAAAGATTTTTATTTCTCAATAATTTTTTTGTGCTAGTGCTTTTCTGCTTCTGACATTAGTCTTGTCTCGGACATCAGTCGTAATTTTAATTTCTATATAACACAATTCACTAACTTCCCCTATCACATCTGCATGTTTTCATATTTAGTCTATTATTATTGCTACGATTTCTGCTACGTTTCATCACTTTTGTCTTGCTTTGGTTTATATTTATTAAAAATTTCTCTCCCATGGTTTTGTTCATGGCATTCGGTAATTAATTTCTCAATACCCCAATTCGTTAACAGATGATGTCATCAGAAAATTACAGCATACTGATTGTTTGTCTATGAGCACTTATCCCACATAGAAATTTATCTTTTAATTTATTTATTGCTTCCTCTACATACAAGTTGAATATTAATGGGGTAAACTACAACATTTTCTGAAACTCTTTTAATGATTCTTGTCACTTGTGATTCTATTCATTTATTTTAATCTGATTTTTTGTTACAAAAACTGGAAAAAGCAAGGGAGATCTAAAAACAGCTTGGCACCGTGAAATGTGTCAATGGAGGACAGAGGGCACTGAAAAAACTTTGATATTTAAGTGCACAATTTCTTATGAAATTGAAGGTCGGCTGCTGGTAATAAAGAGTACATTGGAAGGCAACTTTTTTACAGGAACATAAAGATTATAGTATCTGACTTAGTTGATAGACGATGTAGATTATAATCAATATTCAGAGATTAAGAATGAAAGACAGCATTGCTCTTAACAAGTTTGGTTACTAATGACAGTAAAAATGTGTGTTCATTAGCAACTGTAATAACAAAGATATAATATTCAAAACAAACTTTTTACGTTTCCACTTCACTGAAGTTAACAGTATTGAACGGCTTAGGTGAAAAGTAATCGAAATAGTCTCTGAGTGAGTTATTTTTAAGAGTATGACTAATTTTCTTGTTATATTACGTTTAAAATGCAAGGCTTCATAAAAGAAGCTAAAAGATAAACGCCTCCT
The DNA here is from genome assembly GCA_031002005.1 of Vandiemenella viatica. NCBI lineage: Eukaryota > Metazoa > Arthropoda > Insecta > Orthoptera > Morabidae > Vandiemenella > Vandiemenella viatica. Next base: position 176,850,920 of record JARYHS010013630.1, read on the forward strand.
CGATTCATTCATGGCCACTACCTGTTTTACATGTGAGACCAAGTTTCATGAAACCGGTTAGAGGCCCTTGATCTACCTAGTGCTTCCAAACTGCATACTCGAAAACAATGATGGTCTTGAAACTGGCACGTCAGTAGGGGCGCTAACATCGGCGACGAAATTCCGGTTTGGGGTGGAGCTGAGCAATTGTGCGGGCAAGTCGTCGCCGAGGGACATTGTGTCTGTCGCCCGATCACGGTTCGCCTGCTAGCAGCCGCCCAGCCATGCATGCTCAAGCAGCCCCGCCGACTTCACAGCACACCTTCAGAGCGAGTTTCAACAGTTAGTCGCTTGAGAAGGAGGTATTTACGGGCCGTGTACCTGCTTGTGGCTACGCTTCACTTCTACAGAGCTTTACACACAGTTGAGTTTTGTCTCATTATTCATATGCGGTGATCTCTGCCAAAATCTCTGAATCTAATAATACGTTTTGGCAATTGTCCTTGAGTGCTCTTTCTGCATCATATAAACACGCAAAAGCAACAGCATCCTCATGAACGCATTCTATTGTTGTATGCTGGAAGATTGAATATTAATCATTCGATGGGATGTTTGTTACAGATTTCATGTAAATATATTTTTAATAGGTGACAGGTACAACAATTTTATATTGCATCCATTGTTGTTTAAGCCATTACTCGCAATAATTGCAATTGTGAGTGTACACTGAAAATGTATCAGTATTTTCCGGAAAATACTGGTACATTTTCAGAGTAGTAAAACAAAAGTCACAAAACGACATAGGAAGCTTCTTTCTAAAGAGTGAAGATTAGCAAATTTTCTTTGAATTTCTTATCTCGTACTGTTCCATTAGTGTCACCAACTAAGGTTGGTCAGACTCCATAACTGTTCTTTTTTTTCATAATAAAAATACAAGTTATTATCAGCGTAAGTTTGGTTAGACAGAAAGTGTCACTTTCAGTATAATAAACTGGAATTAAGGGAAAGTATTCATACATCAAAGCAAGACAAAAGTGATTAAATGTAGCAGAAATGATACCAATACTAGTAGATTAAATATAAAAATAGGATCGGATGCAATAGGAGAAGTAAGTGAATTCTGTTACTTGGGAAGCAAAATTTCAACCGATGGCCGAAGCAGGAATGATGTTAAAAGCAGAATAGCACTAGTAAAAAGAGCCTTCATGGAAAACAGAAACCTTTTAGTTTCAAATATTGATCTAGGAATTAGAAAGAACTTTTTAAAACTCTTTGTGTGGAGCACAGCACTTTATGATAGCGAAACATGGACTTTAGGAATACCGGAAATAAAGAAAATTGAAGCATTTCAAATGTGGTGCTACAGAAGAATGCTGAAAATTAAGTGGACAGACAAAGTAAGAAATGAACTAGTTTTGGAAATGATGGGTGAGAAAAGAAGTTTGTGGAAGACGCTTACAGAAAGAAGAGACAGGCTGGTAGGTCATATTTTCAGACATGCTGGATTGGTTAATTTGTTAGTGGAGGGATCAGTCGAAGGTAAGAACTGTAGAGGAAGACAGAGATTAGAATATATGAAGCAGATAATTGAGGACGTGGGTTGTAAGGGGTATGTAGAAATGAAGAGGTTAGCACAGGATGGGAAGGGATGGAGGATTACATCAAACCAGTCGAAAGACTGCCCGACAGCAAAAAAAAAAAAAAAAAATCAGAATATTATGATTACGAATAATTATACGGGAACATTGCGTAATAGGATTTTCAGTTTCACTGCAACAGTGAAGGGTACTCAAAACAGTAATAAAAGAGAAGGAAAATGAAACAGTTAAATAGTTGTATAGTATACAACAACAAAAAATAGACACTCATTCTTAAGCATTAATTTGTAATTCCGGTGACAAATAACTATCAAGGTTATGCAGAGTGCTGAGGGAGTTTAGTTTAGATAGAGAAAGTGGCTCCAGAAGACTGGAAATGGAGTATTATGGGTCCGATCTTGAACTAATGGTATAAAAGAAATGTCAGAATTACGAAGTATAACCCTCTTGTTACATTCTGTGAAAATATGTGAGAAGATAAGAGTGTGGAGATTAAAGGGAATGGTGGAAAGAAGTGAATGGTGTATTATGGGTCCGATCTTGAACTAATGGTATAAAAGAAATGTCAGAATTACGAAGTATAACCCTCTTGTTACATTTTGTGAAAATATGTGAGAAGATAAGAGTGTGGAGATTAAGGGGAATGGTGGAAAGAAGTGAATTACGATAGAGGAAAATAGTTTGAATAGTGGATACATTAAGTCAATTACAAGAGTACTACGAGTATGGGAAAGGCGTATTCATAGCATTTTTGCTTTTTTTGATGTTGTGAAAGCATATGACAGCAACTGTTGAGAGAAAGTTTGGGAAACGTTGAAAGTGAAAGGAGTTAACAAGGAATTGATTGAGAGAGTTAAGAGTATGAATGAAGGATGAGAGTTATATTAACTTTGTTTTGTAAGGAACATCACGGTTCTGACTGCGGGCTCAGGCAGGGAAGTATTCTCTCCCCGCTTCTACTTGCTGTCGTTACGGATGAAATACTAATAGTTACCAGCAAGATTTGAGAATAGAAAAATGAAAGCTATAGTGTTTATTGATGGTGTAATGCTTTAAAGAAACTGCGAGTCAGAAGCACGAGAATAGCTGGATGCGTGTCAAGAAGTGGTGAAATGTTACAGATTGCAATTCTTTGCTAACAAGACTGAAGCAGGAATTGCAACTCGTAAGAAGGGTAGAGCTTATTATGTACCGGACAAATATTGTGTCAATATTGACATGTAGTTCTGAAATATCTGTAATGAAAAAAAAGAGATATTAAATTAATTTAGACCATGGCAATGAAGTTTCGAAAAAGTATTATAGGTGTAAAGAGACTGGGCAAGTTGCGGAATGAACATTGGAGGAAAGCAATTAAAGAATAACTTGAGCAGGACAGAACTGAAAGATCAAAACTCCAGTGATATGCACAAATGAAGAGGAAAGTGACTAGACAATGCCAGAGAGAATGAATGATTTGAAACTGGAAGAGAAGAGGCATCGAGGCAGACCACGTGGTAAATGGGTAAGTAAATAGAAAAGAGGGTGCAAGACAGAGGAAAAAATGAACTGTGGAGAAAGAGGAGAAATCGTGGAAGAACAGGATAAACCGTGTTCTGGGCTTTCCCTGCAAAGACCGGAAATTGTTTAAATGATGATGGTTAGTACTGGACACAGAAATTTTCTGAAACGATTTGTTCCTTTTCTAACAAGTTAAAGGCAATAACAATTTACCCTGTGCATCACAGACATCTGAGAGCCGGTAATTAAATAGTGTCTAGACGTCGACTGAGAGACAATGGTCTGAATATGATGACCTCGGATCTGGTCAGAGAATAGAATATCTAATCAAGGAGTACTGTTGTAGATATCGCCGGCTAATTACGATCAAAGATTGCATTATTAATCGTCCATTGGTCCATAAAGATAATGCTCTTCTCTCACATTGGGAAAGTATTTTGAGCGATGTTGTAGAGTGAGAGTTGTAAGAGGTTCATTATGGGTGGAAGAAAAAGTAAGTAAAATACATTCAGAGATTGAAGAATTAGCTGGTAATATTTTCTTTGATAGTAGGGCAAACTACTTTTCCGTTATTATTTCACTCTGAAAATTCTGCTGTGGTTTGGTTTCTAAATTATTTATCATCTGAAAGACTCATTATTTGAAGGTTCCATGACAAAATTTACAATAAAAAAAAATATGTTTGTCATGATCATTTGCCTTTAAATTACATAATTTTGAGAACGCTACAGGAAATTAGTGCTGATGCGTTGTGAAACAGTTGTGAATAAGGTTAATTTGGTAGCTAAAAGAAATATTAAGGTTATAATCATTTTCGTTTAAAGATGAATATTTCCAAATTGAGTTAATATTAATGTAAATGAAGTTACAACTTAGGCTGCGATAAATAAGCTATTGTACCCCTGAATTGTGAAACAAAACAACTTTTTTTAGGTAAATAATAAATTATTGTCTGCGATTCCTAAATAGGATAATTTTTTTTTGTTAAAACCTCTGTATGCTTGAAAAAAAGAAAGTAACAGTACCAAAAAACACCTTCTATTCCGAAAATCTTTTTTTTCGTTTCCCCAAGATTATTTCTGCTTAACGTACCGAGCGGGGCGGTGTAACGGTTAGAGTTCTCGCCTCGCATCCGGGAGGACGGCGGTTCGAATCCCCGTCCGGGCATCCAGATTTGGGTTTTCCATGGTTTCCCAAATCACTCCAGGCAAATGCCGCGATACTTCCTTCAAAAAGGTCATGGCCGAATTCCTTCCCATTCCTTGCCCCCATCCTTGCCCCCCATCCTTACCTCGCTGTTAAGAGACGTAAAGCAGTTAAAAAAAAAAGTTTCTCGAATTTTAGCTGATGTACTCGAAACGAATCCATCTGTTAACGAATACAAAGTAAACAGTTCAGTTTATAGACGTGATTAATTCCATGAAGTATTTGGGCGTAACAACAGAGAGCAGCATAAACGTAACCCGCACATAACTTCCGACGTAGGCAAAGCTTATTCTGAATTACAAAATATTTTGAAGAACTGTGACGCTCATACAAAGGATATAGCGAACAAAATTATCGTTCGTCCTCATTCGGATTACTGTTGTGTAGTTTGGGATCCCCATCACAAGAGATTGATTGACACGGTGAGAAAGTAGGTGAAGGTGGTGTAGCCCGGACGGTGAGTAATCCCAGACATTTAAAGTTCTAATAAATCAACAACGCTGCTTCAGTAAAATTTTATTCTAAATATGCGCCCTTTGGGATGAAAACGTGAGCTGCGGCTTGGATGCCCAGTGAATTTAATACCAGTGTGTGTTTTGTTCGTGGCAGAAGTTTTTCGTCGCTCCTGTCAAAATTCTTTGGAGGTTACTGAATATGATGAGTTAAATAAACGCATAGTAACTTGGGCTCAAAAAATCCAAAACGGTGAGATTTTATCATCTTCATCATATAAAAAATGTAGAGAACACAAGCAGAAAACTAAAGACAGTAAAAAAGGCCAAGCGAAAAAATAACAAATTTAAAAGCTCTACATAAACTCTGCATACAAACAAGAGTATTCAAAGTCTTTCCGAAGAAAATCGAGTATAACGGACCGAATGCTCCGTACGTGGAGAAATTTTTGAAGAAGACTGGATTCGGTGGTATGAAGCAAAGACTGGGCTCATAAAGATTGTGTTTTCATAGATTCTTCAGATTATTGTGATTTTTATAAGGCCAAAAAACGATTAGGACACCATTTATTACTGTCTCCGAGGCTACCCGATAACTTTTGTGTTGCCAAAAAATTAATGCGAAAGTTATCAATTTAATTCGTTGAAAAAATTGTTATGATTACTAACTTTAAATTAAAATGACTGTGGAAGTTCCCAGTTCATTTTTAATATTAAAATAAAGACAGAAAACGTGTTTATTTTATTTTTATTTGCCTTTAATTTCAGGTGTCCGGAGCTCACCGACCTTCCCCTACAGAGAGGAGCCGCTCGATTCGTGAATGCTTGGCACAGTCCTTACGAGAGAGTCACAGAGGTGTTGCACAGATTTGGCTGGGATCGTCTGGGAGACAAACGACGCAAGTTTCGTTTGAATTTTCAGACGAACATGCGAATATCTTCTTTAATTTACGAGTGCGATGTGATACTTCGTCCAAAAACCTATTTAGGTCGCAATGGCAGGAGAAATAAGATTAGTGAAATAAGATGCCGTACTGATGAATACATATACTTTTTTTCACTCGTGCTCTTCAGGAATGAAATACATAAAGATTAATTTTGGTACAAAGCACCTTCTGTCATCCACGATACTTATGAATTGCAGAGTATGACTGTAGATGATATTATTTCTGCTGTGTAACTTATAATGGCGATTGAGTAAGAGGTTGGTGTAGCACCCCGTTTCTGTTTTGTTTGGGGAGGGACATCTCTGGCCCGCGCAGACCTGAGTGTGGTGTCTCCGTTCTGCCCTCTTGACTGAGGACCTTCACGGTGTCAGTCACTGCCAAGGATGTGCGCATGTGGTGCAGTGGTGTGGCGACACAAGACACCACGCCTCCCGCCCGCCGCGCCGGACTATTGTTAACGTCCCTAAATATAGCGAGCGAGGGCGCCCCAAGCGACTAAGCTGCAGCTATTCCTGGCCGCGTCATATTTACACGAGAATAAGAAACTTCAGCGACACGATATACTGGCGTCAAAGCGTCGCAGTGTAGCAAGCTGGTAGAGGAGGTATGTTAGTTCGCTTCTTTTTGGCCGAGAGCACTACACTGATCTATACGCTTGCTTAATCTACTCTCAAGGCCTGAACGATTTGGCAGTCTTACAAAACAAACCAGGTGTTGCAGGAAAATACCTTACTAATCGGCTAACGCTTAGTCCATTAGCAGAACAACCTTCGTTTGTTTTGTGTGATGTGTTTCTGAAAATTACCAGTTGACGAAGACAATAACCTAAAGAAAAGAATCAAGGAATAACATTAATGTAGGAATATCAGGTAATATCAATATGGTTAAAATATGATATCTCGTCAGGCTCGTTTTTCGTGAAAAATCGGTACTCTGAGCTAAGGTATAAGCAAGAAAATTTTACTTCAGTTTTGCAATGATATTTACAAATGCAAAACCTTTTTTTTTTAGCTTGATTAATAAAAATACATGTTTTTCTTTTTTTAGTTCCGCTTTGATCCACTGTTTTTATGTCAAAGATCTTCCACAATTATATCGAACGATTAAATATATATCAAAATGATTTTAGGCTTTTGTGTGTTCCACTAAAGTATAAATCACATTCTATACTAACAAAGAAATCAAAGTTATTTTTGGCAGTGTTTCAACATAGTAGGAAGCAGTTTTGACATTGAGTGTAACCTTCAAGCATTCAAGCTCTCTTAATTTGGCACAGAAGAAACTACGAACAAACGTTAGCGTTCAATGAACGCTTTGTCTATTGTACAGTAGTGTCTCGAAATATTTGACGAATCACATTCCGCACAATATTTTAAATACGTTGATTGCAGCTAGTAGCGCGTACACACTATGAAGGCACTTCCTCATCTGATAGGAAGTTAAACTGCAGAACAGTCTAAGATAATAAGAGGCCAAAATAAAAAGGAAAAAAAAATAGTTAAAAATCAATACGGTACTGTCAAGACCAGGACAAACTGACAAGACATCCATCTTGAATAGTGTAGTCGAAGGGATGTCAGGAGCAATTGATTCTGCGATGTGCATGTATGAGGGTTTAGAGTTGTATGAAACTGGGTTTCAAAAGAACATAACGGTCGATGGGCAGGAAGTTCTCTCTTCCCGCTACTACTCATTGTCCTTGCGGATGAAATCGTAAAGAAGGTGGCAAAGAAGAGGGAAGAAGAAAAATACGAATGTTATGATTTTTCGATATGATGTGATGGTGCGTGTAAACTGAGAATCAGAAGCGCTAGCACAGCTGGCAGCGTGGCAGGAAATGGAAAAATCTTATAGAATACAATACTCTGCAAAAGAGGAACATAGTAATTACAACTCGAAAGAATAATAAGATAAATTCTGATGACATACGAAGAGAAGAGAAATTGAATGTCGTAGAAGAATTCAAGTATTTTGGAAGGGTGACAGAAGAGAGTGGAAGAAACGGAAAAGGAATAAACGAAAGATGTAAAAGAGCGCAAGAATCCCTAGAGTAGTTCCAGAGGCCCAATTTGGAGCTGGGAGCTGCCACAAAAGTGCTAATGTGTTACTTACAGCCTTACTTTGTGGCAATAAGTTCTGAAGCACTGGTGATGAAATAAAAGAATGTTAGCAGATTTCAGGTCACAAAGAGGAAGTTTCAGACGACTATGATTGGAGAAACGAGGCTGGGAAGTTGCTGAATAAGAACAACTTTGAACAGGAACTTGTACACAGGGCTGCCGCAAGCGGGCGGCACATCGAGGGGGGCGGCAAAACGAGTGATCGACAGTCGCCGCCCCGCGATAGTTGCCACTCCATTGTCGCCGCGACGAAATTTGCGGCGTATTATGTAACAGGCGACCTTTTTTTTTTTTTAGCTCAACAGCTGCTTCGGGCGGCCGGTGACACTCGGGATGGCAACAATGGGGGCGGCACATAATGTTGGAAAGGATGGCAACCTCACAGTTTTCTGACTCGGTTTGGAAATTTCCTAAATCCACCACTAGCTGTAGTTAGACAGGGGGCGACATAATCGGTATTGCACGCGGGCGCTCAAACAGTTAGCGGCGGGCCTGCTTGTACAGGACAGAATTTAAAGATCAAGATTCCAGTGGAACGAAGAATGAGAGATGAAAGGACAGGTGGATTGAGGGAATAGAAAACCGTGTGCAAGACTTGGGAGCAAATTGGAATGTAGTGGAAGAATAGGGGAAGGATAACAGGCGATGTTCCCGGCAAACATGGTTACCGGCTGGGAGCTGTCTACAATGATGATGATTTGGAAGAGCTTACTAGACGACGTTTAATGTGGGCTGCAGTTGCAGCAACTTTACCGCAGTAGTCTCAGTCATTGCGGTCAGTTCCACTGCAAACGATGAAGAAAATATGTTGGGATAATGATGTCTGGAATATGGACCAGGTATTCCTGTTGTATGTGTCATCTAATTTTTGTAGTTTAAGGCACTCCGTTGAAGAAGTATGGACATTTTAAAGAAGAATCGCTAAGAAGCTGAAGTTAGCTAGCTAGTGACACGTTCCAGTAAGTTCTTGTGCAAAGAACGGCTGGGTCTGGCTGGGCGCAGTGTTGAAACCTGGACAGGCGAGACAAGACGCAGCAGACGGCGGAAAGTGTGTCAGCGCGGTCAGCAAGTGTGTCGCGACCCTGCGCCCTCCCAGTGCCCTTTGTCTTCGTGCTTTACTTGTCTCTGTGTAACACCTCATTGCAAATGCTTGTATCTTGCTCCCCTATCTTCCCAACACCTACAGTGTGGTCACGTGATTATAGAACTCACACAAATGCAGTGCTCTAAATACGCTTTTTTGTTTATTTCTTCGAATAAATAGGTATTTTGTTGCTTCATATAGAAATTAAACGATAAAAATATGGCAAATTCAACTGTTTATGTATGCTTTAATGCCGTAAGCGTTTCGCCTCTCATCGAGGCATCTTCAGCGACGAATCTATTTTGAAATTGTACTGTTTTGTTTTAAAACTTTTGTATAATTGTATATTGTTACATAAACAAGATGCCTACCGTAAACAGGTGAGTAGCGACAGACGCAAATATTATTAATATTAATTGAATTTCGATGGAGCACACGCTCCGGTGGCAATTCTCTGTCATCCAATTATCCCTTTTTATTTTTATTTTTTAAATAATCTTACATATAGTAATTTGAGTGATAAATTGCTCCCCCATCTGTTTTTGCGATTTAGAAATTTTAATTTTGTACTCCTTCAGCGTTTTATTCATCACTTAGTAATTTGTTCCAATCCCTGACTTCACATCCAGCAAAGCAACTGAACAAAATGGCTTTAACGGTGACATGCTTCGGGGAAAAAGGATACATGTGTGATTACTATCCCTGAGAACTCCAAGGTAAATAGTAAGTTGGAAATAATTAGAAAATGTTTCTATTTAGTATTATGTTAAACATGATACAATAAGTCTGTAAACTAAATGCAAAATTTCAACATAGATTCGTCGATGAGAGACGAAACGCGTGCGGCATTAACGCATACAAAAACAGTTAATTGGCGTTATTTTTATCTTTTAATTTATTGAGCAACTGCGCAAAAACGACCTAAACCAACAATGAATTGCTTGATATACAGTTGGTAATACAAAATGTTTCTTTCTAAAAATGACTCCCTATGTTAATCTGATTTTAGTATCTCATTTGCTGTGTCCACTAAATGTCATATTATTTTGTAGTAAAAATATTTCTTCCCTATTTCTGCTGGAACTGTTAGAATTTGGGTACTGGGTCTTTTATTATTTCGTTATCTCTCCTGTTTCCAATATTAATTCGTTAATTATATTCAGAAGTTTTTTCGCATTTTCACTATTTTCACCTAGAGGGAAATAAGCAAACATTAAAAGTCTTTTATTTTCTCCTTAAATCTCCTAAAAATTCAGATTTTACTTTCACTACTCACCTGTTTACTCACTCTGTCACGACTGTATAATAACAACAATACACTTATCATAAAGGACACAAGTAAATTTTGAGTCTGCTTTTAAACATAATATTGTAACTGGTACAATTGTTGCATGATACTCCCTAAGAACAGATTCTTTCATAGAACACAGCCATGGTAACAGCAGTTTCCGTTCCATGAAAGAAAAATCAAAACTATCTCGCCTTCCTGGGCAACGCATGGTCCACACTAGCAGCTGTGTTTGGCAACCCCAAAAGACACCGCCCAACACTACTACATCTTACGTGTGCTGCGGGTGAAACACAGAAGAGGGGATACGCCGGACTGAATACCGCAGTTTCCTTGTTTCGCCACCTTTACCTCCCTTATCACAAGTGTCCATCAACCCGTCCATTAACATCGTTTCAAAATAGCTAGTTGAATTCGTTAGACTCACGACATGTTCGTTTCTTACTAGACAAACCAATTGCAAAATAATGAGCCAAATTTAACTACTAAAAATGTTTATTATAGAAATTATGTCCCATGGAAGTACAATAACTTGTCAAACCTTGACTTCTTTATTTACTTGAATGAATTTAATCTTAAATATACTATCACAGCCGCTATAATTTATGTCAAACAAAAGCTACTCCAAGAAGCAACAAACAAGAATAGAATAAACTAAGCGATGAACCTAAAAGAGTCTGCTACAACTATTAGTTGTGTAAATTTACATCTTGCGGCAGAGTTGCATGAATAATCATTCATTGTAGCCGAACAGTCTTCATGATATGAAAATTCACTCTCACTCAACTTAAAATGGGAATGTTCAAGCCTTCTTTCTGCTGTTGGCTGCAATATCCCTCCCAACATAACACGCGTCAAGTCAATGGGAAAAACATTATTAACTAGTAACAACGATTCTGCAAACGAAACTTGAAACCGACTGTAGTAACAACATCTTCTTTGGAAAAGAGCAAATTGCTTTTCGCTCATGTTTAAATAATTCTGAGTTAACAAAATTTCATTACAACGTGCCTAATAAGCAAACATACTTTGTTCAACAGTAAATTGTTATACGTTTAGTTTCTGCTTAAAGTAATGAATATTCAGTTGACACTATCAGATAACGTCTATTTTAAGTTGAGAAAGGAATGATAAGATTGTTTTCACCAGTAATTAACGTGTATGAGATTTTGCTTCGATCGATAAAAACGAAATGTAATTACATTCAAGTGTTTTAGTTACTTGGTAACCTCGTCAATAAAAAAGAAGCCAGGAGTGATTGATAACCGTTCATCACACATATGACATATGAATTAAATTTTTGCAAACAATATTTTTCTGAGGCGAATAATATAGTAATTGACACCAGGTGCCACTCATGCCTCTAAGACCAACGTGCCAATGAAGAAGTATAGGAATTAATTCTGACGTGATGCTAACATTTAAGAAATTAAAATGAACCAATACTGAAATTAACGACAGAGTATCTGCCTACCTTTCGTTTGTATAGATATCCATTACACAAAAAAAAAAAAAAAAAAAAAAAAAAAAAAAAAAAAAAAAAAAAAACATATCCTTCCGAGTACACTTTCACTACTTCAGATTTTTTTTATCAAACTAGATAGTAATTTTGTAGTACACACTTCAATTAAATACTGAGATTATCAAGTAACGTAAAACGAAAAAATGTGTAAATGGGGTGCACTTAGAATGTAAAGTACTAAGTAATATTTTAAAACGTTGTAATTGTAAATTTAGTAACTAGGTGTATCAGAAAGAGAGCAAAGTAAGTGTTGATTGTTATATGTGGCTGCTAAGTTATATGCGCAAGTCAACTATAACAACATTACGTGGCACTATCATATCTCCTGACAAGATCTCTTTAGAATGGGCTTTTAATGAGCCAAATAGATTTTGTATTTTCAATCCCTTTCAATCAGAATTGTTTGTTATGTTTATTTTCACCTGTTTTAAATACAATTTAAAAGTAAAAGAAAATGAGTGCTAAATGTATTGTTATAATATAAACAGAATATGACCCACCTATGTGGTTCCAAGCTTTAAAGCTTAACCACACTGGATCGGAGGGGGGGAGGGGGAGGTTAGAGATGGGTTCAGGTTCAAATATCTTGCCTTACGTACCTGCCGTCACGATTACTGCTTTTAGGCGGGTGGAGAATGCGGGGCGGTCCCCAATCTCCGCCTCACAAACAACACATTTCACAAACAAAGATTCATTTATCATACATATGTTACACGTATCGCCGACAAGTGGCAATACTTAACATCCCCCACTGAAACAGCCATGATTAACAATAAGCTTCACATTCTCATGAAATTTCCTTGTCTCTAAATAAACCACATCACTTGCAACTGAAATTAGTTTGAAAAAAATAGAATATATAATTTTAACAAATGTGTGCGCTGAACGTCTGAGCAATAAAAAATTTAAACTGGTTGGTACTAGAATCAATATCAATTTAAGTGATCATAGACTAGAAACTTAGGGGGCGTCCATTAATTATGTGTAGTGAAATAGGAGGGGGGGTCTGGTGAAATCTCACGAAACCTCACTAAGGGGGAGAGAAAGGGGTCAACACAAATTTCAGGGGAACTTTTGGAATTCTTGTAGGACTGTAGAGCATTTTTATCTTTTAAAAAATCGGCGCCGACCTTAGGGGAGGGGTGATATAACCGCTCTTGGAGCCATGAGAAAAAAAGAAAAGAAAAAAGGTCTCAAAAAGTTACGAGTTCTATTAGTAGGGGGGGGGGGGTTCTCCGTCAAAATCTCACGCAATTTCAGAGGGGGGGGGGCTCCGACCAGATCTCACGAAGTCTCACCAGAGAGGGGGGAGGGGGATCCGGAATTCCGGGAAAAAACCTCACGTAATTAATGGACGCCCCTTTTGTCAAATATTCCACGCAACGAGTTTCGTCGATTTTGAGAAAACTTGTCAAATATCGCAATTACTGTGCACTGTAAAGGGTGAAAATATCTTCAGAAACATGAAAGTTTTTTTTTTTTTTTTTCTAAGTGTTCTCATCAAGATTTCATTTCCCAGTCCAGATTCTTAGGAGACTTTGATCCAGCTTCCCCATTTCAAGAAATCGTCATGGAAAATTCGTATGTTATTCTAAAATGAAGTGACTATTATAACTGGCAGTAGCTATCACGGTGAAACAGTACCCGTGCTGCAGTGAGCTTCCGTGTCGGTGTGTCCTCCGCCTGTACTACGCACCACTCCGGTGGAAGTGGGTCTGTGGAACGAGGCAGCGGCCGCTGAATGGACACAATGAAACAGCTTGCGTCTCGAGAACGCCAATTCCAGTCTCAATACAGAGCGACCCGTGGCTCAAGTGACTCAGACGTCCACTGGAAATTGGAAGGTCCGCGGTTCGAGTCCCTGTCTGGGCAGGGCTTTTGAAATGACCTTCACCTCTGCCAGAGATAGCTGTGTCATGTGAAGGACGCTAGAGAGCTTCCGTGATTCGGATTCCACGCTCCTCCAGGTCCTCTTAGTTTAGGTAAGGCAATACCAGACTCAGTAAATCTCTTTCGGGAGTGAGGAACCTGGCTTTACGGCTCGTCGACGTCGAGGTTATTAGCGACGGAAAACGAACGGGGAAAATATTCGGTCATTGCGTTTTGAAGGAACCATCTCGTAATTCACCTGAAGTGATTTGGGGAAACCATTGAAAATACAGATCTGGATGGCCAGACGGGAATTCCAACCTATGTCTTTCGGAATGCCGGGTCAGAGGATACCCGCTCACCCACTACACTCGGTAGCGTCCAACCAACCTACCAGTTGAGTACCAAGTTTAACTTACCTTATACTTATTTCTGTTAAATTTTTCACCCAGAAAACGGGGCGCAACAGTCAGTACTTGAGAATGACGCTTGCATGATCCACAGAATTGATGTAACGATAAATATCGATGTTGTGATCAATTCCCTTGTAGCTGGGGTAGACCTAAGATTCGCAATAATCACTCTTTGTTACCTCCGTTAACAGTCTTCCATTCATATTTTTTGATCATCTGCTTACGTATAACTAATAAAATGTTTGTGAACCCTGGTTTGTGTGTTCATTTCACCAAGCTGATGCTGTGACGCCTCGATTCCTCCATTAAATAAAGCATAATAACTGTTTGGGATATACACGGTTTATGCAAATGACTGTCAGATTTTCCAAAAGATCAGTTCACGTAGTACGATTTGGTTTGTCATGTATAAAAACGCACGAAGTTTTTTTCCGTCTATTACAAATGCTCACAACGTGTGCTTGTTGTGATTCTTCATACATTTACCCGGTAGTCGATTTCTCCCTCAGACAGGCGGTTCTCACACGCACTTTCAGATCCGCAATAGTGGTAGGTGGAGGGAATAAGGATTTGATACCTGAAAGAAAAAAATCGTATGCTGTTGAAAGGTTTCCTACGGCTACATTGGAAAACTTGTCTCATGCCTCTTCAAACACGGAAGGACGCTCATTGCTTTTTCCTTTACACAAACTCATATTTTTCTGCAAATGGAGCTATCAGAGAGTGGATCCTTCACAAATCATGACTGAAAGTGAGAGTAGACAATGGTAATAGGCCGATGACACTCCAGAGTGCAAATTCCATTCTCCTAACCGTTAGCCAACATAGTGGAAACACTGACGTCTGGCTGCGAAAAACCTAACTACTGGATGTCGTGTGATACAGAACAAAACTTTAAGAGTTTCTCTACCCATCAGGTCAAATAATCTTAGTCGTATGTTTAATACCACACGTGTAATAAATTCATAAACCCAACATTCATTTGTAACAACCCTGTATGTACTCTTTTATTTTTTTAAACAGAATTACGACTATGATATATGGCTGAGATGGGGTAGCTATGTTTAGTATTGTATACTATGGCAGCTTGTTCGAGTCTAGTGATGGAAGCAATTTTCTCCTTCCAATATTGCTTGGTCAGTGTGGTAGTGGTGCACAATTCCTAATCACCAAACTGTGTACCAAAAGGTGATGATTAGTACCAAAACGTATTCGCAGTGCGTATCGACCTTACCACAGCAGATAGAGGCGGTAAACTTAACTACCAACCCTCTTTGTGTCTTTCGTAATAACAGTCCTTAATGGCCAGTAACGAATTATCACCCATTTCTCTCACACAACAGGTACAACACATTGCACTTAACACACTCCCATCACAGTAACACATACACATTAGTAATATTTACCTTACTGGATAACATCTCTAGTATCAGAATTTCCTTGGGGAATTCTCAGGGAGCAGCGATAAAGGCTATCCTAAGGTGACCGGACACTGCACTTGCTTCATTTTTTAATGGTGATGTAATCAGATGATCTCCATGCTTACCACTGTCTTAACATTGACTGAACCTTAGCGAATGAAATCGACAGTAGACGGCGAGTTAAATTAGGTTTCATTTAAACAGAATCCCTCGCTACATACTTTAGTCATTTATGTGAACTCAGATAGTATATAACATAATCTTCATTCGACGTAGAATCTACTGTGATAACTACATATAAAAACACAAAAAAATTAACAATTATATAATCTGTATCGACAGTAATTACTAATTACATATCCAATACCCCCAGTCGAGATCTAATCGCTGTATCTGTGTGGTTTATAATATTGTGAGACAGAAGCTTTGCTCGTACCGTTTCTTCGCACAAATAAGCTACGTAATAAAAGATACAGAATACTGGTTTTAGTCAAGTGGGCTAACGCATAGGATAAGCAGTTATTGATACTAATAACAATAGAGTCCAATTTTTGTTATTTTGTATGAGTTACAGTTTTGTGTTATTCCAAAAAACTTTAAAGTGAAGCCTGTGATGCTCTATAATATCACTGCTGGATTAAATTTAAATAAACCTCGATATCCACGAAAAGTAAAACCACAAAAAACCTTTCGAAAAGCAACATAAATCGAACACTTTTTTAAGGTTTTATTTTACACAAATACTAAGTTCGAAAGACCAATACAATCATAAATATCTTTCTACTGTTCAAACGTCCCTTAAATTCAGTTTTGTGCAGCTTTCCGTAACCCTACTAATGAAATCATTGGTATTCTAGATTTAACTAGTCGACGTAAAATAGAATATTCACTTAACAGAAACTTTAAGCTTGATAACTTCATGAGCCCTAGAAGGCAGTAGCTACGGGTTAGTTTACATTACTACTAGCTTTGAATTTTCTTTAGATGTTCTAATACTTTTTTGACTCAATTTTGACTATCTACGGTGAATGTAGCAAGAGACTGTTTCCTCGAACATTCCGTATCTTGCTTTGGAGTACACATATCCGTTTGCTAATAGATAAGAGACCTCAGGATCTTTGAGCTTATCCTGTGCGTACTGAGAACGGATCCACCGTCATGCATCTTCGTTTACACTTCCTGATTCACCTGGTAATTTTTGATAGTAAAAATTCAGAAGGAGGCGTTGCACGTGCTAAACAGTGGTGTATACGTATCCGTTAGCTCACGTTCCAGTTTTAGGTATGGCAGCATCTGATTATGAGAATTCGTTTACTCGGGTGTATCTCCCGACGAGTCACGAGATTAAACAGAGCCAGCGCACGATCATCAGAGAGTGAGTGAGTGAGATAGTTGGCGGTGAGTGCCCCGCTCATTATCGGTACTGGCACAGAGGCACGGGAACAAAAAACATCCGCTCTCGAGACGATTCTACGACACCACAGAAACACAACATACACGCGTTAAGAAACAGGGAAGGAAGCGGCAGAGGACGACGGAAACACGAAAGGAATTATGATAGGCGAGACTGTTACACATAGGGCAACGTGCAGATACCGGATACGACTGCAGAGAAATTCGGAATTTTATCCTTCTTATCGGTCGCAGGTGTTATCCCGTCATACTAACGTTGTGGGGTGAGAAAACTGAGATGATTTTCCGTTGCTTTCCCCAGTGTTCTTGGATCACTAATGATGTGTCTGTTCAGTTTTGTTAATCAGAGATGAAAGAAGGGAGAGAGAAAGCCCGTTTCTGGCCCATTCTGTTCTACCCTACTAAGAGACAACAAGGGTGCCGCCAAGCTTAACGTCCCCATTATATGGACAAATAACCGCCAACAGTGTCGTATGCTGTCACTCTATACGCACTGCGGACAGGTTTGCCACTAAACTCAGGACTTGATAGGAAATCGGGTTATTTGGAATCATGTAGACTTCCTCACCTGCCCTGTCGGTCAAGAACCTATGATGAAAATTTCTTTCCATTCCAGCATTCGAACCTGATAACTCCGCTTAAGACGCTGTACACTATTGCAATCTGAGCCAACAGGCCGGAATTTGAAGGTACGTACAGAGAATAAATGTAAATTTATATACAGTAGGAAAAAATTGGGATCTGAACTATATCTGTGGTGAATATTCCATAAATTGGTATTCAAAATATAGGGTTAGATTTTACATTGAGCGCTCTGCATAAGCAGATTAGAGATATACGAGGAACAGTGATTTTGAATAAATTTAGAAATGTTGTTATTAAAAAGGAACTTTAATAACTTAATTTAAGTCTAAAACGGATGTAAATCTGCAATTGGTGACACTTCATCATTATCTATGTACTCTCCAGTGATTGTACCAGTCGCTGATCGTCTGAAGTTCATCTTTAAATTGGCCGTTTCAAGTCGTTCCAATAATGCATTAATAAAATCTGAAAGACATACTGTTTGAAAAACAACAACCTTATCATATCTACATTATCAGACTTTCTAAAAGATGTATAAAATCTTATTTCTTTCCCAATTATTAAAATGTAAGTACAGCATTAGAGGTTTTGCTTTTAATTAAGTCTGCATCATATTCCGAAGACTTAGGATGAACCATAAACCTATCTGATCTGAGGAACAGGGAGCTTGTTTTGTCTTTGCACCGAGTCTGGTGGCTGGGTGGGCCTGGCATTCGGAAGGACAAGAGTTCAAATCCCAAATCAGCCATCCAGATTTCAGTTTTCCATGATTCCAGAAATTACTCCTGATGAATGCTGGGATGGTTACTTCAAAACACCATGGTAAAATTCCTTCCCATTCAATTTCCTCAACACTCTGTAATGAGCTCGACGTCGATAATGTGTAAAAAAAGTCTTTGTGTGTTCACAGCTATGGCTTTTACTGCAACCACGATTTATCAGACCCGCAAAATGAAGAAACAGCGACAGTTGTGATATGCCAAATCTAATTCCTGTTTTTCAAACAGTATACTTCGGAATTATCACGGAAAATGTTTAAAAAATATTAAATTGGATCATTACTAAGCCAGAAATTCAATACTGAGATGTGATGTATCACTTTCTGGCTGAAAATTCAAAACTATCGAAACTATCGAAAACATTTATATATTAAATACATTTGTTTGGTGTGAAAGTATCTATGTTAGGTCAAAATGTCCCAATCAATATTTGTTCATTAGTGAGGTATTTAAGATAATTTTGTCTTCCGTTCGCAAAACCTAGCAGTGGTAAGGTGTTACCCATGCAGCGAAACTAAAAATTTAAATGTAAAACGAATTGAATTTAATTTCGATGGAGCGCATGATCCGGTGGCAATTTTCCTATTTAACTAATTACTCTTTTTACTGTTTTATTGTTATTATCTTACATACCTTGAGTGCTAAACTCCTCCCCCATCTACGATTGCCATTTACGAATTTTAACCTTAAATTTCTTCAGCGTTTTTGTAAAATTATTAATAACTTCCCCCGGTAATTTATTCCAATCCCTGACACCCTGATTCACAAACGAAAATCTTACAACTCCCTTTATGCATGAAATCGAGTGCCAGTTTGTTCTCATGGTCATCTTTTATTTTCCAAGCACTACTCCTAATTCTCAACCAATATAACTCCTAGCCCTACCACCAACATACGCCTTGTACACTCCCAGCACTCTCTTCACCCTCCTCTCGTAGCGTATCAAAAACGAGGCAGTTCTCGAACTATTAACTTTTCAGTTTTTCAGTTTCGAACACCAGTGCAGATAACACATTAGAAATAAAGCTAGGCTTCATCAACTAGGCGAATCTTTGTATAACAGTGGATATAAGAATTTGGTTTGTCATATCAGAGCAGTGTGTCTTGGTACTTATTTTTTACTTTTCAAACGATAGCACACAGAAAATTTCGTAGCTTCTTCCTGTCCTCGATCCCTTTACTATCCTTAAAAATCACTCCAGTTGAATGCCGGGATGCTTCCTTCAAAAGGCCATGGCCATCGCCGAATTCCTTCCCGTTCATTGCACCAGTCCCATCACACCTCTGATGACCTCGACGTCGACGAGGCGTAAAACCTTAATTAAAAAAAAAACTACCTTTCCCTATTCCTTTATCTGAAATAATCTAATTCCTGCTTCAGATAACTTCCTTCCTTGTATATACTTATAATTCATCGCCCCTTGTCAATTTCATTCTATTGTCATTATACACGTTCACCAATTACTTTTCTCCGCTTAATAGAATCTAGTAGTATATTTACGGGGGAACAATAACTCTGACAGTATTTATTCGATTACATATTTAGCACTTCAATTTGAAGATGAGTAATTTTCTATCTCTCTAAGAGCGTATGGGATTACAGGTTTTTGTTTAAGAGTCTTACAAAAAGAAGAGTCAGATTGGTGGACCACACTTTAAAACTTATAGGACTGATTAATTTGTTAGTCAAAAGAAATGTAGGACGAAGGAATTGTAGAGGTAGACAAAGATTAGAATATTTGAAGCAGATGATTGAGAAAATAAGTTATAATGGGATGACGAGATTAGCCCAAGATAGGAAGAGAGGGACGTTTGCATTAAAACAGCAGAGAGAATGATGACAGAAAAAATCTAATTAAAAAATCTGTTTGCCATCCAGTTATTGATTTCGAATTTCGTTTCCAATTAAGTTTGATAAATTCATATTTTATTAGGATTAAAAAGTTTCTGTCATGTATTTCTTTAGATTTAATCCTTTAGTTCATAATAGTGGATACAATGCATTGATATGAAGAAAGCTAAGCCACTCGTCAATCTGACAGTGACTAGCCAGTGCAAGTTTGTACTCATTCTGCGGCTAATTTTAACCGTTATTGCGTGAACTATTTCACCTAGGCTTAAAGGACAGCAAGCTAATACCGCATTAAAAATGCCGGTGCATGCGGGCCGTTATAATTTTTCGGGGCAGCCAACGTTCGCAGGGCACCAGAACGGATCGTCTAAGCAGCGGAAACATTGCATAATGAAGTGGAATAACAACAAACAGTGCTAAAGGAATTCTAAACACAGTACAATGACAACCTTGGTGTGTGAGCAGGTTTCTCTGAGCATGGTACGCTCAAGACCTTGGTAATAAGAAGCAACTCAGATTTCACCTTGAGGCATACACCTCATTACGGTGCAAATGGATATCTCTTAGATAACAAAGTTTGTTCTTTTGCTTTTTTTAAAAAAGTAACTACAATCTAGTTGAAATTTGAACAGATTAGTGCCCTGCTATATTTACCATAATTTCATTTCTTTATATGGTAAGTTGGATAATTCTAAAGTCGTCCTTTATTTGAAACTTAAGAAGAAAGGCAGGTTTTGATTTTCACTAGGGCACCTCTTCCCATCGTATTATTTTTATCTTTCTTTGACTATGAAAGATTTATACATTTACATTAGCATGCATAGTATACAAACCTAATACACTATTCTTGGAATTACTAGCAGGCTACTGGTAACGGAGAAACATACACAACCAATACCGTAGAAAGTATTCCTAAAGGTGCATTAAGTAGATGAAGTTAACTATTTTGTAAATGGTAACATTTCCTTTGTAAGAAAACGGGCGACATATTCGTTGACACCATCTATCGGGTTACACGGCGACTACCTGTGCAAACAAAAGGTAAAGCTGCATGTGATTCAAGCAACTGCCACTAGAGGCAGCACCGACAACTTGGCACTCTGATAATGTTTATATCAAATTCAGACTTGAACGATAATTACATCAAGTAAATTGCGGCAAAAGAAACAACGAATTATCACTGGAATACTCAATTTGATCTACATCCGTCTTAATGTTTTAAAATACGCAGAGAACTGAAGTAAAAACTTATTTAATGTTTGTCTCATTGAATTTCAGTTTTTTAATCTAAGTTTTTTTTTCTAAAATTATTTTATAAGGCTTTTCAGTCCCATGATGCAAACTACATTACTGTACTTAGTATGTCGATTAGCCAATTTAACCTAAGCCGAAAAGAGGACATTAATGATTTGGTTGTTCATCGTTCTTCCGCAGTTGCTTCTTAAACGCTTGTAAATGGAACAACGTTCGTTTTTTAAATAATTCAGTCTCAAATGCGTCCTGTCCTTGTTATGTGGGAAGGCACAATGTTGAACCACAGAACCAAATCGGGTGCAAATAGAGTTGTTTTAGACCAGTATATAATTGATTCTATCAGGTTCGTAAGTAAAGTGTGCTTTCATTATAGTTATTTATACATACAAAAAATACAAATTCCCTGAGATGTCCACAAGGATGTCTGAGATTAAATCGTTTGGGGAAAAAAATTGTTAGCAGATGGTGTTCCATTTACAGAGGATATTGATGCTTAAAGTATCAGAACATCAGATAAATATCCACTAATCAGAAAATATCGGAAGTTAACTTTTCTCTCCGAGACAAACAGATTCTACAATTTTCTTTTTGTTTTGCTCTGCCCGCGGAAGACAAGAAGGGAAATGGTGAGCGACTATATTATGATAGGCACTCAGTAACTCAAAATGACGGCAATGTTATTCATATGCGAACTCTGATCATGTAGAATGGTAAAATTTAAACTTTTGGGTATGGAACGGGATATAGATCGTTGGCATGTTGTCTGAACATAGTGATCGTTAATAATGAAGCGTTCATTTATCCGTACCACATTACGGAGAACTAGACGTCTAAAATTTACATTTTCGAATGGGGCTTCCTAAAAGAAGTTGGTACAATTCCAAGGAGAGTAGCTCGAGAGATATTGATGTATCAGACCACAATATGATTAACTAAAATTTACGAGTACGGCGAAGTCCAATTCCTTTCAGACACATCACCCGTTATATTATCATAGGCATACGGCGTCAGTAACGTTCCTAGTATGAATGCTCTTGAATCTATTTCTTTCCTAGAAAGTAGAATAAGCATTCGCTTCGTTCTCTGGATCTGACATATTATTTAGTCTAAGCGGGATTAGCAAACAGGGAAACCTTATTTTTAATTTTATGTGTAGCCTATAAGCGGCTGTTTTAAGCCAACATTGATCCATGATATTACAATGAGACTAAAAGTTTGATTTGGCTCCTGAGATAAGTTATTTCCTGTATAACGCGCTCTCGTGACCCGCACGATGGGGGGAGGGAGGGAAGAAGGGGGGGCGGGGGTTGGCGTTCCTAAACAGTCACAATCTTCAACTGGAAGTGTCTTCGCTGTAATTGGGCAGTCGACTAACCTATACTATCGGATATTTCTTATCGCTATCTTGAGTCATGGCAGGACGAAACACACGCACAAGGTAATCGGCACACACCCCATTAACCTCCACTGATACGTCCGAGCGTGGAAGACACGTTAGTCCGAGCAACCAAAATGGTGTCAGGATGAGGGGAGTTTTGAGCCACTGTTAAGCCAAACTAGTAACAATTACTTTAAAAAATTTAGCAATATCACCATTATTGCTTCAGGAGGTGAAATGCTAATATGTTTTTGAAACGTACATTAGAGTGGTCGCAACAGCATCTCTTGCTTTTTAGTTGTAGCCGACAACGCGACAGCATGGCAGTAATGACTTGAAATCCATGAAGATGGTTTCCAGGAGCTATGTTTTGTACCACATCCTGTTTACGTTATGCACCACACGGCTTTACGAGCTTCGCTACGCCAGTTTTGTCGCTCGTGGGTTCCATTGTCACACCTTCCAGAAAACAGCTATTAGTGCTAAGCTATCACATATAGCCCAGTCAATAAAGGTTTTGTGTCGGAACTCTTTCTGGTAAAGCTGATTTTTTCAAGGGTGATAGACCTTGATGAGAGGATTATTTTCTGAAAAGTCCCCGAAAATTCCAATGGAGCTTCCCCCCCTACCCCCCCTTTAAGTTTAAAAATGTAGAGTTTAACGCAATCGCATACAACTTTTTAACCAAACGTTTGTTAAGGTTATATTACTTACAGTTTTATTCCCTGATAAATATTCTACAACTTTTATAATAACATAATTTATGATAAGTGCAGCAGTTTTCCCGTAAATTAACGAAATGTTGTAAAAAAAACAATATTTTTTTGCCACCTATCTACGTTTTTGCAAAACCATACTTTTATTCTTCGCCAAATGAAAAAATGCTTCCAATAAAAGTTGTAGCATATATATTCCTGAGTACATCGGTGTATAAACATATACAGTTATGTGTATTACTCTACTAGTAACATAGAAAACAGTAGCTAGGTTTTGAGCGCGAGAGCGCTCGGGAGTCGGCGGACGTAGGCGAAAGGCGCCTTATCCTCATATGCCTATTCAATTAGTTAATACTGTAATTATAACATCTAATTTTAACACTTATACTCGTACTAGCCCGTAGTGTGTCGACCTTTAATTTGTAATTTAGTAAATATTTGTGTATAATCAAAATAACATTAGAGTGATATGAGAAGTAAAATTTGTTTTTCTGATTATAACATATTTGAATTAGAGATTTTAATTTTATTCATAATTAATTATTGTACACATTTGTATGCCAGTTTTGGTTCTGGAGATTTAACCTAGCCTTGTTATATCAGGCCATTCCATTATCCACCACCTATGGACCCGCCGTGTCCCGGACTGGCTAAACCGGCAGCTGTTTTAAATTACTTGTGTTTTAAAACAGCATCACGGACCTCCCACCCACCACAGATATTATATACACCGATTTAATATTTACAAGTCATGATTATTGTAACTCATAAAACTTATTTTATGTTTAGAAGCATGTCTCTTTGATAACGGTTACATATTAGTCTGTATGAGGAAATTCATCTTCTTCTTCTGAATACAGGTGTGAATTTAGGCAAGATAAGCCACTACAGTGTTCACACATTACAGTGCAATTCAGGTTCACTTTTCTACATCCACAGTATTGTCCGCATCCTTGTTTACAAGAACTTGACACTAAGTACAGCAGTTCGTTTGGAGCAAATGGCTTCGAGGTAGGAATTGGTTTCAATGTTCTTTTGGTACCTCTCATTTCTTTCACGTTTTCAATTCCAACCCCACTTTGTAGCATCAAGAGTATTACCTAACCACTTTTGAAATTGCAAAAATACTCTCAGCGAATATTCACGACATGCCTCAGACGTTGGAAGTAATGTTGCTACATGAAAATTTGATCTAAGGGAACTTTTCTTTGTTACTGTCAAGAACTTGTAGTAACGGGCTTCATTCAGATTTGAATATTTCTCTAACCCATAAAAACATAAAACAAATTTCTCACCAGCAATCAAAAGGTCCTCTCTTGTTGTAGAATCATCCAAAAACTTCCTCGCTGTATTCTGCATATCAGGTTTCGATCTGAGCAATTCTATCGCTTTTAATTTGCCCATTCCATACATGCTGGATGTGGTATCACATCCGGTCATAGCGTGACAAAACAGAAGTAACTGACGTTGATCTCCAAACTTTTCTATGAGAGTGGCGATTCTGTAGTACACTGTTAATGGAACTGCACCCCCTATCTCTTTACAGAAGTATATACAAGTACTTTCAGGAGCCAGTGCCGTAAGTAATACTATTAAGTCGGTATCGGTTCCAACGACAAATACCTTACAGTCACTTCTCTGCTGTTGAATTGCTGTCATAACAATGTGCACATCAGCATCATCTTCCGCTGTAACAAATTGTAGTCCTCGTTTTCTGAATTCAGATGCCAAAGCTAGTACCAGTTTTCTCTTGTTACTAGTATTTCCTAAAAACTCCTCTTTTCCAGTAACACATATTGTGTTTTCATCAAATACTATGTCAGGTGAAGATCTTTTGGCTGCTCTTCTGTTTTGCTCTTCATTTTTCGTTGTTGGCTCGTATGGATAACCATCAAATACTACAATTGAATTAGATCCATATTTATTTACAAAATATGTACAGTAAGTTTCTAAGATGACGCCATAGGAACAATTTCTTGGCCACGCTACTTTGTGTAGAAGAAATCCTCCGTCCAAAACATAAGTTGCACCATTTTGGTCCGTTACGTCGATGACACCTTCTTCAAATACCTTCATCAGTGACGATTTTGTTCCTTTTCGTAAGGATACATCATCAAACAAAGCAGGTGGTCGAGGAGACAGTTCGAATTCCAAGTAAGTCTTCAATTTTCCGGGACTGTCACACACACACAAAATACGGTTAAAAAGTTGTTGGGAGTTCACACAAACTTCTTTTGATCGTACCAATGCTGACTTCTGCACTGCTTGAGTCTTAACTATATCCTTCCTGTGAAGTTTAATATCATGGAAGTTAGTTCCCTTCATTTTGGCTATGGCTGAGAGACCGACATCATAAGCTTCATCGCAGTTTATTGAATCATCACACACGAATCCAGATGTCAATGAAACTAATTCACCTGATAGTTTTGTAAAAGGATTGTGTGTTTGGAACCATGTTGTAAATGTTTGCAGGTGCGACAAATCTCTTTCTCGTCTAGATACGCGAAGTTCAACATGCTGCTCATTGTACTGAATTGATGTCCCAAAATAAGCTTCCACAGCATCATGAATTTTTAAGAAAAATTGTGTTCCGAGGACCCATTTCGATAGAGTGCTGTCGGTTATGCCTCGTCCATGAGTTAGGCCCCCAACGGATTTCATGGGACGCATCAAACCCTGTTCGATGCACATGTCAGTCCACGTCCCAGACCAGTATTTCCCCGTTCTTCTTACAGTGAAATGTTCTTTAAAGAGACCAAATTCTAGTGGAGATAGTTTAGAGCCAAGTTTAGTCATTTCTTGTGCATAAAGATGTGCGGATTTAGCATATGGCAGATGGCCTGCAGCGTGAAAGTATGGGAGGATTTCGATTGTAGTACTTAAATGGAGGTCCCAATTACCGGATCTTTCTGCGTAAATAAACATCATTATGAGGTCAATGCATTTAAGAAGATTTATCCAAAGCTTAGTTGTTCTGCTGAGCGTTTTCACATTATTTAAACACTCATTAAATTGATTCAATGCTGCCTTTACAGTTGGATCTTCGAGAATTTCAGCTTCATTGCGTTTATTTTCAAGGAGCTGCTTAGAAAATGCCTCAAGATTTTCCTACATTAGCAACTATCCCTGACACGTTAGATCAAACGAACGCTGTTAAATGCATTAAAAATTATTTCTGGAAATTATAGCACCTTTATTCTTCCTCTTACACAACGGGCGCGGCCGGCTCACGCTGCCCGCCGACTCCCGGGCGCTCACGCGCTCAAAACCCAGCTACTGTTCTCTATGTTACTAGTAGAGTAATACACATAACTGTATATGTTTATACACCGATGTACTCAGGAATATATGAGCTACAACTTTCATTCGAAGCATTTTTTCATTTGGTGACGAATAAAAATATGGTTTTGCCAAAACGTAGATAGGTGGCAAAAAAATATTGTTTTTTTACAACATTTCGTTAATTTACGGGAAAACTGCTGCACATATCATAAATTATGTTATTATAAAAGATGTAGAATATTTATCAGGGAATAAAACTGTAAGTAATATAACCTTAATAAACTTTTGGTTAAAAAGTTATATGCGATTGCGTAAAACTCTACATTTTAAACTTAAAGGGGGGGTAGGGGGGGAAGCTCCATTGGAATTTTCGGGGACTTTTGAAAAAATGTCTCTCTAATAGTGATCTACTACTGGGAGAAAATTCAGCTTTACCAGAGAAAGTTCCGACATTCACTGTTTTTGGCCCTTTATTGACTGGGCTAATACTTGTGGTTTCCTGTTGTCATGAACAGTAACTGACATTTTTCGGTGTCGATATGGCTCCGAGTGATAAAACAAAAGTCTGTAAGAAAACTTAATTAATTTCCGAATGGATTTGGCGATTGCAGTAACTACCTCATTAGAGCAAAGAACAAAATAGTGCGCTATTGTTTGGAGCATTGTATTTGGTTTGGAGGTATTGTGGCATTACATGACTAGTAAGCTTTTGAATAAATGAAATATTTACTTACATGTGTATTATATTTTAGGGACTTCCAATAAAATTTACGCAAATTTTTTTCTCAAGCTATTAATCTTATAGCCCTTCCCATAGGCTAAATTCTTCGCAGCACCGTGGTTTTCAGCTCCTTACACAAGTTAAATGATTCGATCCTCGCGGCGCAAAACATTTTCTTCACTATGATGTGACGGGCAGGCAAGGAAACGATTCCTAATCACCAGGTCGTGTACCAAAGTTCTGGGTTGAATCCCAAACCTCACCGCAGTGCGTATGGATTGAGGGAGTAGGACACTGTTGTTGGGGATTAGTCCGTCAGGTGGGGATTTGGCGGCACCTTGGGAAGAGTACATTTACAAGGGTAACACGTTATTCAGCCTCTTCCTTCATTTGTCATTTTCTTCACAAGGCGTACAATGCACTGAACAAACACCACAGCCAGCCACATAAACTTAACGCTTACGAAACGCTTTCTTCTCTGGGAAAGGCAAGGGGCAGAGCCGGATTAAGACAGCGCGAGGCCCGTAGCAAATGTGAAGAAGAGGCCCTTGATTTTTTGCCGTCCGGGGAAAAATTGTAGAGCTACAAGGGGACCTCAGTTTCCAACACAGTTGCCTTGGAAAAGAAACTCACTATATGGAAGCTGCCGACGCTTGGGTCATTGACTGCTAATTTTATACTCCGTGGTGCTTATCGTCCTGCTATTTCTCACTATACTATTAACGATGGTCAGGGGTTTGGTAATGAGTTTACGTTGTTCACAGAGTTAGGCATTTTGCAATAACGGCAAGTACGAGGAGCGAAAATTTGCCTTATTTACGGCTTTACACCTCGTCGATGTCAACGTCAAGGTCACTGCAGGCGAGAAAGGACTGGCGGAACGAACGGGAAGGAATTCGGCCATTAGTCAACCATTCCGGAGTTCGCCTGGAGTGATTTCGTGAAACCATGTAAAACAGAAATCTGGACGGGGATTCGAAGCCGATTGCGAGGACAATGCGTTACCACTCACCCCCACGCTCGGTGGAAGATATAACCGCTTTCTGCGTGTTTTGGACCTCCATTCTCGCCTCGCCATTGCTTGTGTGTTTGAGCTCATCACTGGTATCAATACGACTTGGTATGTTTTATTTCCGGGCTGTTTCTACAGTATTCTGCAGCTACGAGAATTACAAAAATAAAGTCAGAACTTTATCAAAACAACATGATTGTTTAATTTATGTAATATCCAGTGGAACAAAGAGAAGTTTCAAGCTGGATAAATCGTTTCGTGTATCAAAAGCAATAAAAATTATTTTTTGCTTTTTAAGATAATTCTATTTTCAGATCTGATAATTCTCCATCAAGCTACCACTTCAATTTTAGATTCATCAGAGTTCGCGAAACCGTACGAAACAGAAGTCTGAGGAACCGATTAAGATATGAACCTGAATTCTACCAAAGGGAGAACAATGTGCTCGCTATTAATTAAACCACATGCAGGATGTAACACCCCTATTTGTTCATAACGGACAGAATAAGCCGTTATTTGTAACATATTTTGATATAATATGTTAATATGAATTATGGTGATTATTAATGGATGTACATTTCTGGTTCTACTCCATGAAATATTAATTGCAGTACAGAGTGAACGACTGTAAGGAGAAAACAGATAAGAATCAACAAAGGAAGATAAGATGAAGGATAGAGGATTTTTCATGATGTGAGATATTGGACTATGCATGAAAGACATCAACAAAGGAAGATAAGATGAAGGATGGAGGATTTTTCATGATGTGATGTATGAAAGACGTTCCAAGACTCGTGGGTGAGCGGTTAACGCTCTGGCCTCGCGTTCGAGAGGACGCGGGTTCGAATCCCCGTCCGGGCATCCAGATTTGGGTTTTCCATGGTTTCCCCAAATCACTCGAGGCAAATTCCGGGATGCTTCCTCCAAAACGGCCATTGCCGAATTCCATCCCATTCCTTGCCCCCAATCCCATCCTACCTCTAATGACGTCGACGTCGACGAGGCGTAAAGCCATGAGTAAAATAGTTGATTAGTTATCCACTGTAGATTGGTATTACATATTGTGTAAAGATCGACTGTGACCGGTGTACGTTACAAAGTGTGCTATTATAAAAGGTCAAAAATCGTGAAGTTTGTAACGCGGAGTAATAAATATGCTGATTACTATTATATACAGGCGCAGTAAACATACGGCGCGCGGTGGGTGAGCGGTAACGCTCTGGCCTCGCATTTGGAGGACGTGGGTTCGAATCCCCGTCTGGCTATACAGATTTGGATTTTCCATGGTTTCCCCAGATCACTTCAGGCGAATGGCAGGATGGTTCCTTCGAAAGGCCATGGTCGAATTCCTTCCGTTCCTAACCCGTTCCTAACCTGTCCCTAATGACTTCGACGTCGACGAGGCGTAAAACCATAATAAAAAAGGCAAGATATCAAGTTTTTGAAGAATAAATATGCTATTTCACGTTGTTCGATGCAGAATACAAATTAAAACTGGTGACCTAATTATTTTTATTCTCGAGACACAAACACCAGTACACAGTTAAATATTGAACAGATTAACCACTTTAAACACATTTCGCCCAGTACTTCGCAAGCCACTCGGTGTTGCTCGAAACAGATCATCTTCGTTGCAGGGTGACGTAATAACAGAGTTGGATAGAAAGGTGTTAACCTTCGGCTTAAGGATAAGCTACATTTAAGGTAAGCACTTTGAATAATATTTCATGCAAGATCAAGTATCTCAAAAGGAGTTTGAGAGAGTGCAAAGAAAAGCAGTTAGATTTTTTTTTTTTCGGAAATTGCTGAAGAACACAGGAGCTTGACTGGGAGTCACTGGAAGATAGGAGCCTGGCGCATAAAATGCTGGCAGTGTATTGGCCATGAGGCTTCGATGAATATAGGTAGAATAATCAGGAGTTAGTTACATTTAAAGGATTCAGGCATAATGGAATGGGAAAATTTTCTCTTGTAGATTAGAGAGTTGGCGATTGGATTAGATTAGCAACGAAAATTATGAAGAATTGATCATAAATGATAAAGGAATTTAAAATTAAACTACTTAAATGGAAAAAGTAGATGGATATGATATTGAGCCGAATTTGGAGATCAATAAGAAGAAAATCTCTAAATGGGAAAGAAGGTGTGTTTGAGAATTTCCTCCCGGACGTATGCTTCATCGCAATTAAATAAAACGTTCAGAGTGCACTTCGCTATACCAAAATGGATCTGTACCTGGTTTGTGGCCGTTGCCACGCCTACAACTGAGAACAATAGCGCGGGCGGGCTGGAGTCTCCTTCCTGGAGGGAGGAAGACATCGCAGTCGGCTGACACGAGAGCTGATTAGTGTTACATCAGGGGCCTCCGAGTGGAATAATAGCCGTTGGGCAAGTGACCCCGCGGACGTCATAGCTGATAGCGCCGTGGGTCAGTTCGCGGGGGGGATCTCCGCCTGGAGACAGGCTGAGTGGCGTAATGACCGGGGACGAGCCCCTCACTGATAACAGGCCGGAGGTTACCAGCCACAGAACACTACAAGTCACACCACGTCACGTGTGTGCAGTCACGAGGCAACACACACTGCAAATTTTCCATACTGCATTATTTTTTATTTTTATTCATATCAGTATTAATGTGATATTTCGGCACAAGGAATATGATTCTTTTTTTAATTTTTGAAGTGAAACTACTTTGGGCTCGGTAGGGA
Source organism: Vandiemenella viatica (assembly GCA_031002005.1). Classification (NCBI taxonomy): domain Eukaryota; kingdom Metazoa; phylum Arthropoda; class Insecta; order Orthoptera; family Morabidae; genus Vandiemenella; species Vandiemenella viatica. The sequence goes on from JARYHS010013630.1 coordinate 176,882,019, forward strand.
AAACATTATTAGCGTTAATTGTTACACCTTAAGTGTGCATGCGCCACAATGTTCCACACATGCGCAATTAATGTTCTGCGCATGCGTCATTGTAAATATTTTGATGTAAGCAGCTACTATAGAATGCGCTCTATCTTAAGCTCAACTTTAACTGGATCATATTAAATGTGAAACCTATATTTCCTAGAATAATAGTAATAGTAATAAATAGTAATTGAAATTAATAATAATCATCACCATCAACATTCCAAATAAAAAAGTTATTTTGCTGATGTTTCTTGCATCCAACTGGCTGTAAGAACGGTTATCATATAATTTTCTCCAAGTTGTTTTCCGATATACAAGCTCTAAACACAAAATACGGATTAAGGCTAGACCTAATACTGTATAGCCTGGCGAAGTGTGCTTTTAAGTTTATTTTAATTTTCATTTGTTTATTAAACTGAGGCGATGTTTCTATTTATTGTACAAATGCCGTGAATATAGTATTTTCGAAAGAAACATCAAAACCCTCAAAGAATACAAATATATATTTATATATATATATATATATATATATATATATATATATAGGAAAAGTAGACCTGAATGGCACTAAAAAACCATATACTGATGAAGTAAAAAATTATTCACTTTTACTCTGTGGTCTAATTGAGAAATATTGAAGCAATATATGCGGGTACATTGAGGCAAACTACAATACTCTAATGTCAGAATGTTTTGTATCATATTGTTTGACTGGGCTATCAAAAAGCTAGTTTCTGGTGCTCACACAAATTCCTTTCACACAATCTGAGTCTAGTTCTGAAGAGAATCCTTTCGATTCGTCACTATATATCCATTTTTTAATTCTTTCCAGATTTCTCTCCCTATGGTAATTCCATCCTTAAGTTAATATGGACTAGCGTTACTGTCCTGCCTGCAGTTTGAAGTGGTGTTTCATAATCGCTCAGACGGGTGCTGTGAGTCTCATCAATATCCACTTCATATTCAGAAGTCAATGGAATTTGATATTTGAACAGTCATAGGAAACAAAAGGACGTAACTATGGTAAAGTGTTTCCAAGTTTGTGTTGACGATCATGGTACGACGGCCACAAAATGTTATGAAACTTTGTCACCACCATTGTAGCTTCATGAAACACCTATACAGACTACATTCGGTGACCCCCTTCAGTGTGAATATGACGATTTCTATGTATCACCAAACTATACATCTGCTGAAGATTGTCGTGACACGAGGGTGCGCACTACTAACAAAGGATATCTAATATATGGTTTGTTATATATATTTACAGTACTTACAAGTGTCACGTCCAGATAAACTGCGTACTGCTTTTGGGAATTCTACGATAATCATGGCACCGCAATTTGCTGATTAATTATTTTGTAACTCGACCAGACAAATAGAAAGTGATGAATAATTTTTTAAAAATATTTATATACATCTCCCTTAGTTCTTAAGATATCTATCTCAAAAGTGAAGTGGTTAGTTTGAAATGCAACCTGGACAGAAAAAAACTATGCCTATAACCAATTTTTGACAGTTGATATCTCGCAAACTAAGCAAGATATCAAAAACGTTTACTCTTCTCTTTCGATTTTACATAATAATCCATCATCAAATTGCGGCGCCACGGTTATGAGAACTGTCACACATTTTAGTAAATTCTGCTATCTCCTGTGATATATTTTATCTGTTGCTAAACAGATCAGCTTCTGTACTTTATTAAAAGCTAGCTATATGGATCTTGTGTAAATGCCAGATCTCCCTATATATACAACTAGAAATCTGTAAGCGAGCTACATTTGTCTGAGTGTTTGAGGAAGCATAAAATACAACACTAAAAGGGGTGGAGTTTTCACAGTTTGTAAGCTTATGCTTAAGTTTAAAATTTGCTCTATATCTTTTCAGTTAACGTGATCTGGGAAGGTAGCAAGAAATGATAATCAATCCGTACCAAGAATATATAGGCGCCATAGATCATACTGCATATTAGATGAACACTCTTTTACGTGATATCCACCAAAGATCACACTACAATAGTGATAAACACTCCACCCTTCGGATTCTGCTAGTATTGTTTCTAAGCAACTTTATTATTTATTTCTTCAGTTTTCTGAATTATAGTACGTTAATAAACCATTACGTCAAAGACTAACACTTTTATAAGTTTAAAGAAATTGTGTGAATTCAATTAAAAAGTTCATGATTTGCCACTAGAAGAAATTCACTAAACTAAAAGCAAATTCATTACTACGCACACCAAGTTCCGGTTGAGCGAAGCAGTGGGAAAATGCGTATAAATAAATAAACAATTACGATTCATAAACAGAGAAGCTCATTGTAAGAAAGATTACTTACTGGCCTCGCAGAGATTGGGGTAAATGACCTTATTTTCTTGGTATGTTTTGAAAAAGGGTCTAGTACTGTGTTTTTGTCTTCTGGTGCCGATCCTTTTGCACAATTATAACTGTTCGATCAGAGGAGATAACGTGTATATCAGCTTGAATTAAGATTCTTCAATGAAAACCTTTTCCGTTGTTTTCATCGTGTGTTTGTTTTGATTCCATGAGCTTGTTATGACGGTACAGAACAGAGCTTTAGCGCCGACACGGACGTGTGGCTTGCGTCAGGCGAAGACATATGTGTGGCGATGTGAAAATAACTCGGCGGCACGCCCTCTCGGGCAGTCAGTGGTTTTACCGGCGCTGAAATAATGGCTTCCATTAGCTCCCCGCTGTCAGTCAAAAAAAAAAAAAAAAAAAAGCTGTTTGCTGGTAAAACGTTAAGGAACAGGCTAAGCTTATCAGTGGATTGCGGACCAGAGGCAAACGCTTGCGTGGCACCCCAAATTAAACTGTCGGGGTATCTTATGAGGCAGCAACGTGAGACGGGAAACAAGGAGCGTAGAAATAGCGGCACATTCACCTCCGATTTCACCACTCTGAACAGAAATATGCAACGGCTGTCTTGAACCGCTAGAAACTTAGTTATTGTAGATGATTGCAATTAATTACTCAGTTCGTAGATTTACGGGTTTCTTGTCAAATCGTCAGGTGATGATAACTTTCACCATATTATGATACTTAACATTTATAACTTCTCAGTGATAGGTAATTTCTGGTGTAACAACACAGTCAACACATGTTTCATTTGACTTTTTATTTCGCCGAAATAATCATATAAATATACACGAACAAGAGATCAGATTTCAGCCAAAGATTAAGCACATTACTAATACAACTGACATAGTTTCCTGTCAGCAGCTTTCCGAGTGAACATGCCTGCTCGTTATCTTGGGGCCTTAAATAGGCGTTGCGGAATATTCTCCACCACATTAAAGCGCCAGATAGCACCTTCTGGAGCGCTCTGACAGTCGTTCACAAACAATTATAACGTAAACCAAACTACTTTTAACTGTGAAGAAACATTTTAAGAAGAAAATAGATAATATTTACAAGCCTCTAAACATAAAAGTGAGAAAATTAAATGTTTTCAAACTTTCAAAATCACACAACATTCATAATTAAATTCTTTTAATGAAAATTTCAGACATTGTACTGCTTTTAATCGAATTGTAATTCGTTTAAACCACTTTCATCCATGAAAAAATACCTATTTATATCTCTCTCTTACACCAAGGGCCAATTTAAAAGATTGAAATTGATACTAAACTGGGGTATTTACAGCTATCTTCAGAGTGAAGTAACAAGTCTGACCGAGCGTGGCGGTGTAACGGATAGCGTTCTCGCCTCGCATTCGGGAGGACGGCGGTTCGATCCCCGTCCGGGCATCCAGATTTGGGTTTTCCATGGTTTCCCAAATCACTCCAGGCAAATGCCGGGATGCTTCCTTCAAAAGGCCATGGCCGAATTCCTTCCCATTCCTTGCCCCCATCCTTGCCCCCCATCCTTTCCCGTCTCTAAAGACCTCGATGTTGAGAGACGTAAATACAATAAAAAAAAAAAAAAAAAAAAAAAAACAAGTCTGGATGTGTACATAGTGCGAGGTATGATCAGAATTCCTACTTGTAATGTTCCAAGAAGCCGTTTACACCCAGTTCCAGGATGAAGTGTTTATTAGTTTCCTGTCAATGCAGATTCAATTTAGATAAAACAACATTTTAACGATTTAAGAAAAGGAATTACAATAGAATGTTCAAAGCCTTAGTCAAATTCTTAGACTACTTATTCATTAATCTGATCAATTTAGTGCTGGTATAGTTGTTACGTTATAGAGAATTAGCAAAGTCTTATCGTAATTGAACCAGAAGTTGCTATGGTTACTAATTACCGCTAAATAGTGGTAAATTCTGCTTCATATCATTTGCTAAAATGAAAACGTACATTTCTAAAAAGAAATAAAAAATACGAGTATAGTACCGTAGCACATGATTATGACCAGTCTCAACAATTATTTTCTGGTTAGTGTTGCAATTTAATGTTCTAGTTAACAGCCATTCTTACTTAAGACCGTCAGACGAATACTATTATAGACGATTCATAGCGCTGCTTTTTGAATATTTGTTTGGGTTAATGTGTGACCAATGAATATCAGAGAATGGACACATCATTAGAAAAGTAGAAATACCACATGTCGAAATCACATACTTTGGTATAATAGCAAAAAAAAAGGCTAAAATTTTATGTGTTGTGAATTGCCCTTAGCGATGATAATTCACTTTCGAAGACAACTGTGTTTCCAGTAACAAACTTTTTCTTGGATAATTCAGTTTTCAAGTTACCACAGACCATATTATTATTTATCCGTCGGTATTAGCGTCAGAGGTCATTCGATTCACCTATCAATAGTTTTATCGGCACAAAAAGATACAAATAAAATTGATATGCCTTGCATAAATGTGACGATTGTTTTTAAGGTTCATGTTATATGCTTCAGGTATTTGATCCATATCCAAATTAAAATCGTATTGTTATTTGTTATATTTTGAGACTGCGTATAGTTTTATCATCAAAAATCTATTGTGATCGAAAAACATTTTGAAATCTTGTTGTCTAAACATCACTGATGAGCACGAGACAGTCTGATGCTAACACGAGAGACATTGGAGGAGCTCTAAATTAAAATTATTACAGATTCTAAAAGTACCATAAAACAAGTACTTTGCTTAATGGTATTTGTCTTCGTACTCTTCTTCCTTCTCAGTGGATTGGCGCTATCTTTCCGATATCACACGTATTCAGTGAGAAATTTTTTTTTACGTTCGCGGTTGTTTACAGATGTCGAGATCAGGATGGATACTTGTGAATCTTTGAAAGCTTCTCTGCGCTCTTCATATTCTTCTTCTGATGCCATCGGGTGTAGGTGGCTGTAATGGAGGGTGTACTGTGAGTTGAATACTATTTATTACCCTCTTATGTGTTGTAAGTGTGGATGATTGCGAAGCGCGTGTGTTCAGGATGTAGTTCGTATTGTTTGAAATGAGAGATGAAGAAGGGAGAGGGTGAAACTCGGTGGCGGCCCATTCAGGCCCACTCTTCCGAAATACACTACGGGCTCAACGTATCCATCGACGGAGGAATCACCATCAACAATGTCGCATGCCCTCTCTCCATACGCACAACGGATATGTTTGAGACTTAATCGAGGACTTCGATACTAAATCTGGACATACTATCTCCAATACCCTGCCGGCCAGATCACGGTGATTTAAGTTTCTTCCACAATCAGAATTCGAACCACCTAACGGAACGTCAGCGCTGGGTACCATCACGGTGCCGCAGTCAACCAAGACAACGGGGCTGTCTTTTCTGAGCATTAAACCCATTAAAAGTTCTGTGTGATTTGATGTTACTAGTCAGACGAGCAATAGACTCACTGGAAAATATTAATACACTTCATATATCATGTAAATTAGTGAAATAATTATCTTTTTCAAGTGAATTGTTAACCAATAAATCAGAAAAAAGTATTCAATTCACCATATCTTAACTCGTATTAATGTTAATATTGCAGAAAATTGATGTAATTATCATCCTTGCGTTCCTGCAAAAGAAAAAGTATGACAGAAAATCGAAGTACCCAATCTGCGACATTACATATTGGACGGGATAATTTGTCTTCAGATGCCACCAAATATCAGCACAATGATTCTTATGATACCAAAGAAAAAAAAAATTAAAAAATGGACTTGTAAGTTACATGTCGGCTATTGCCACAGTGTAACTTTTGTACGACGTAATGTTCTAAGTAAAAGTGTTTGAATTTTTAATTTCTTTTTTTGTGTAAGAAGTTAGTGTACTAGGGTACTTGGATAATGATTGCATTATTAATATAGAAAAATAATAACCCAACTGCATGCTGTTGTCTGATGAATGATTACTTAGTGGCTGCTTGCTTTACTTTTTCATAAAAAATTACATTTAGTTGTTGATGAGACGACGGATTCTTCAACGTACTTCCTTAGATTCCAATTCTGGGCTGTGAATTGCCAACTGTCAGTTCAAACCAGAGCAGTAAAATCTCAGTTATGATGAGAGAGGTTTTGTGAACTTTTTATTTTACTATTGGCTTTCGGCGTCAAACACATATACCAGAACAATTTCAACATAATTGAGATAAAATATTATGTTTCAATTAATAAACATTTCAAATTTAACATACCATGTTAATTATTATTATGCCTAAATCAAATTTTTTAAATTTTAAACATAAATGTCTTTCTCTAAAAAGCTGTTCTTCTTTCGATAGGCCAAATAATTAAAGTTTAATAACTATAACATAGAAATGCCTTTAAAACCATTTCTCACGAGCTTCTATCCTAATTTAATTGTTGATTTTTCATACAGAACGCTTTATGGTTAATAAATGAAACAACTTTTTTTTTTACTCTTAGTTATTTATTAAGAGTTATTTGATTTGAAAACATTTTTTACTTAAATAATAGAACTTCAACCACATAGAGAATTGAAAAGAGACTTTTTTTATTTTGATGACCTTCGGTCTATCGACTATACGGCCAGCTTCAATATTTACATTAGTTTTAACAAGTAATGTAATAAAGTCGTATTTGAAATGGATTATAAGATAAATCGGTGATACTATGTTGGTATAATAGGATGACAGAGTTCCATAAGGTTTCCTTACCAATTACAATTTGTAAAGTCTACTGCATAGTTGATGTTGGTGTGGACAATAACATTTAATATAATAACACTTGAGGTTTTATGTTAACTTCTTGACAGCTATTGTACAGTAACGATCGTTACATTTAGTATAATTTTAAGTAAATTACATGATTTATGGAGGCTTTTTTTAATTAATATAAGTGCTTTCTTTAAAAAGAGACATTAACACATAGTTCTCGTTGAAATTGTTCCCTATTTTCTTTGATTGAACGAGCTTTCCATCGTAAAAACTTAATTTTCCCCATCTTGTTGTAGAATATTTGACAAAATTTCTAAAAATTATTGTTGGGTTAAATGTATCCGCTGTTGGCGTTTTGGCTTCTTGGATCAGAAGCATGATTAGATAAAATATTTTTTCTAACAAGGTTCCGTATTTGGTATAATGTATCTCGGTAGGCTGGTTGAAGGCATTTGGTTGTTACACTGCAGCAGGCTGTATGTTGCGGGCGATTTGAGCGCCCTCCCAGGGCAGGGTGCAGGTTTGAAGGGTTTAGGTCAGACTGGGTGGGGTCGCGGGATGCTGGTTACTCGTGATAATTGGAGACATGGGACCATTGCATGTAAACAAATGTTGTTTTAAATTTGTAGATGAGTTTTATTTAGTAAAACGAGAGTTTTTATAGGACTTTGGTCCTTTTGACCAGGCATATCTATTGATGAGGTCTTGTTCAATGTTTTGCTGAGCAGAGCTTGAAGATTCTGGCTCCACAGAGAGCATACTTTCTGTTGGTGGATGTAGAGATCGAGGAGGATCTGCAGCGGTATTTCCATAACTGTGTAGCAACGGGAGCTCAAGCACACTGGAGGTATTTATCTAATGTTTGTATGGGTCCCCCACTGGGAGCTGATGGTGCCTGTGCGACTTGGCGTGCCGCGTCTGGGGTCGGTAGTTGTTGTGGTGTTATGGTCAGATGTTGCGTCTGTAGTATTGGCTATTGTGGTTGTGCCTGCAGTCGAGGTAACATTGACTGTTGTTTTGAGTATAGAGTAGGCAGACAGTGCTAAGAGACAATTCTTACTATGACGTGAAAACCTTTTCATCGTCTACCCTGGTTTACGTGCCATGAGAAGAGTAAAAATGGAGTGTAATGCTATTGTTGTTGTATCGGTATTGGCCTAGTAACACGGAAAGTTTGAGCTCACTTCCCCACCGAAAGCTCCGCCATGCGGGCGGAACCTTGGAAGTGGCGCTTCAGTGGAGAAGTACCGGCTGATCGACGTCATACCTGAGCGTAATCTGCAGAAGGCTATTAGGCGGAGCGGATGTTTTACTGTGGACGTATGGAACGTCGGTGTTGAGAGCATTAGGAAACTCCCACTGCAAATGGTGACTAGCCAGTATTGCGAACAGCACCCGCCAGCGTAGCTGAGGCGCTGGGGGGGGGGGGAGGGGGGGTTACAACGGCACCTTGCACGAGCTCAGGCCTCCTCATACCGGCCCTCTTGATTGCGATTTTTAAGCGTTTCCTACAAGACATCAAGGCGAATTACGGGACAATCTCCAATCTCCGCCTCATAAACTATACATTTCATACAAAATATACTTACCACACACAGACAGATGGAAACACTTCACTTCCTCCATTAGTATGTAGTATAACCTGGCAGTAGGTTTGGTGCCGTAAAACCAAAAACCTCAAAGCAGACCATGCCAATGACGAGTAATACTCACCAAAGGTAGCCAACCCGTATCATTGGAAAAAGGTGGTGAAGAAGAAGAAATTAAAAAAATAAAACAGCAATAAATTATCAATTTTTCGCACGTATTTAGCGAAAATTGTATCATATTATCGTATATTTATACAATTAACTTTACAAGAGGAAATTAAGCGATATCAGTGAGGTACCCTGCGATAGCCAGCGCCGTTGGCTCAGCTGGCTGCGGCCACGTGATTGTGATCGGCGCAGACACGGGGTTAGCTGGTTCCAGTCCTGGTGATATTGGAGGAAATTTTCATCATTAAGATATGAGACTGACGCGCTGCTATTAGATGCCGCCGGCGCTGCAAAATTAATGACAATCTCTTGAAACGTTGGTTAAATCCTTTGTTGTGATGTTTTCTTGCTGTTTCAGCATTCCTTCATTGTAAAAAGTCGAACGAAATTAACAGATAGAAAATAATTGTCCGAGATGTAGTACAACAACCTTCGCTATATTAGTATCGATACAAGCAGTCGCCAGTCAAAGAAAATCGATTGCTTCCGATGTAAATAAATGCACCATTTTTGAGATGGATGCCGCAGAACGAATTTCCCGCTAAACTTTTTTCTCTTGGTCCAGACCAAATTTCAACGTAACCATAACCACTATGACAAAACGAACCTGTTTAGGTTGATATGATTCCTGTACCAATACTTTTTGTGTAATTTTAGCAGTGCTGCTAACATTTCGTGGTTCCGGAGCGTGTCATATTTCGGCATTTTTAATTTAATTCCTGGCGAATTTTCTGGAAAAGAATAGTGCAAAACGTGAAGAGGAAATTATAACGAAGCATTTAAAATAAATTTCAACAGGTCATTACCGGTTTCGGGCTGGTGGAGAAAGTCCCCTTCCACTCGAAATTTTCACCATCAAGACTTGGTAGCAGGGTAGAAGGGGAGTTACACAATTCCTAATCAGCTAAGTCCTGCGTTAAATTGCAGAGCTCTCCGCAGCGCGTATCGAGTGAGATCGTGTGGCACTATTGATTCGTCCGTCGGATGTGGACGTGTTAAGCATGGTGGCTCCCTAGATTTCGTTCGGAAGAGTAAGGTTGAATAGGCTGGCACCGGGATTCACTTCTCTGTCTTATCCACAAAACACTGTCTACACTAAACACATACACAATCACAGTCATATACACAATAACAGTTACGAACAGTGTCACAGTGGGGAAGGCAGACGTTATCATGGAGGGGCGTGGCACTTACGGAAGAAGAAAATAGTGCAACAACATTAACTATAACTTTCACCCATCAGTGAATTCTTTGTCTTTTTTTACTTTCCAGAAGTGTTTGAATTTTAAGAGGATAATGGCTACACCTGAACAACACTACTGAAATTTTATTGATCTGCCAACTATCATGAAGCATGGAGAATATTGATTATGTCGCTTCAGAGGGAAGTAGTTAGTTGGCTTTTTCTTAATTGATCTTTCCTTGAGTTCGATGGATTATTACGTCATTTTTCTCGGAATTTCTACACGCTGGACGCAGATACAGAGAACAGAAGGAAGCATCTGTTGTCGGAACGTTACGGTGTAGCAACGCAGGCGGCGTTTGCAGTGTGAACAGCATAAGGAACTGCCTCGCCACCACCGCTGATGGACGTTACGATAAATTTCTTCCTGATCCTCTCGCTACAGGTTTTTCCCCCGCGACTTTCGCTGAGGGCATCTCTGAAGCTCAGTCGACTCCGTTTCTGTGAACGGTGCTTTCCCGCTCGATTGGACGGTTGGCCACCAACAGGTTTCATTAGCCGCGGCGCCTGTGCCTCACCTCACACGAATAATGTTACTGAGAAATCAGGCAGCAACATCTGTGAACTGCTCAGCGCGCAGCAGAAGTTTACAATGGAACGATTTAAAGAGTTTATTAAATTCACAATTTCAAAATCTTTAGTATGAAATAAACTTATTTCACGTAAGACAGATGTGCACAATGATTGATAACGACATGAGCTCTTTTGTAGTATGATGTAGGATAAAAGATACGCGGCCACGTGTATTTCCTGGAAATAACGGTCAAGATACGCAATATTAGCACTATAAATGTTAAAAAGACTGCAGTAGACAGAGTGTTCAGATGTCAGTTTAGAACGATTACATCAAGCGTCTGCAGTTCTCACATGCAGCTTAAATTTGTCTTGTGTCTAGTATTTTCCATAAAAATAGCTTATCTCCCTTTTGTAACATTACTTTATTTCTGTGTGAAAAACAACAAGAAGAGATCTGATTTTACTGCACAATGATTAGCAAGATTTTATTAAGCTCAGAATTTCAAAAATAAAAGTATGAAATAAACTGCTTGATTGAAGGAAACAATTTGAATCGAATTTAGCTTTTAACAATATCGTTTCTTTAAATATTTGAACAATTTTATTCGATGTTGTTTTATTTAATTCGTACGGCATAAGGATATAAAGATAATAATTATATTTTATTACAGTAGATGGAACGAGACATAGATGTTTCTACAGACTGATGTCGAAAGACTGCAGCCAATCTACGTATTACCTCTGCAGTTGTTCGATGAAGCCTCTGGATCGTTCATCGAATCTGCTAATAGATTTTAGTCCAAGCTAATGCTGATCACCGCTATATTAAATAAAACGTGGCAACTCAGTAACATTTGAGCAGATACCTGAAGGGAGCCGCCTGGAATTAGAACAGATTGCACGCTTACGTTTCAGTTTCAACATGCCTCTTTGCCCAATGCAAAGGATTTCGCTTTTTTTTTTGTTTATAGCTTTACGCCTCGTCGAGGCCATTAGAGGTGGAAAGGGCATGGAATAAGGCACTGGAAGGAATTCGGCCGTGACCTTTGGCATAATTATCCCGGCATTTGCGAAAACCATGGATATCGAAATCAGGATGACCGGGCGAGTGTTCGAACCCATGTCCTATCGATTGCCGAGCCATCGGGCTCAGTCAACGCGAATGACAGACTAGTCACACGACCTGTATATGTTTTCATTACGTTCTGCAAGAGCTCAAAGCGATTACCAGCATATGGTTATTTGAGATTAAGTGTCACCAAATATTTTATATTGACTATACTCTTTTATGAAAAGTCTCCTGAAAAGCATTATTGCTTCACAAAAGAGTCAACAAGCAGTACTGGAGGGCCGTTGGTGGTCAAGCAAAACACTGACGCAGAGCCATGTGTTTTGGTGAAGCAGAGTTATGAATTGACGTGGGACCAATAGCCGTAAAGTGCTGTTCGTTTGTATAAAGGTAGTACAGTACATGCGTCACAATCGTTAGCAGAATGTATCACGTGCAGACAAGGTAAACAAAGTTGGTTTAACAAACATAAGACCCGTGGTCTGGATTTACTCAGATGGCCAACCAGCAGACAGTATTTCCTTAGTAACAGCGGCGTGGAAATTTCCAGTACAGCGCTGATCCGAGTCTATACGATCAGTGCGTCAGAGGTTACGAAACCGATTTGGTGTCAACATTCAGGCATTGACCACATTGATGTGTTGCCCAATTATTCTCGCTCCTTGTCAGTAAATTCAAACAATAAGATCCTCTGGTCTGTTGCGACAATTCCAAACCTAAATACCTGCTATGCCGCAGTACGTCGTGGACCATAGCCATTCCATCAGTATTTGGTCTTTCCGTCCATACAGACACCAATGGTTTCGTATTCCTATTCTCTGAAGTAGTATCCATCAGTCCATTACAATTCTTGTTGCTCCGCACATTAGGGAGAACACAACACTTACCAAAATCCACCCATGCCGGACTCGAACCAGCGATTGTCGGTACGTGATGCCAGCATTTTATTCCCTAGTCTACCAGAGTCAGCGTGATCAGAGCTTTCAACTTGCATTAAAAGAACGATTAGAAAACTGGTGCTTATTACATATGAAAAATTAACTTTGTCCATAACCCAAAGGTTGTTTGGAACTTTCCGAAGAAGGCTTAACGTCATAGGAAGGACTGCTAGTTCCTTTTCACTGGAACCTGCAGCTTAAGTGCGACCTGGCTGGCCTCATATAAACAAAGCACAACCCGTAAAAACATCCTCGCCACAGCGAGATTTGAATCCGGAACTCTGAATTTTCAAGGCAAGCACCTTAAACACTGAGCTGCCAGACTGCTCCATTACGAATTCGTCAGATCGTATCTCGAGCAGATTTCGAAACATCCCCATTACGTGGAACGGTGAGAAGCTCGAGAATTTTCGTTCCAATTTTCTGCCAATCTGTGCAGATGTGTCCACACTTGATGAAGGCGACGAAGTAAGCCGTCGAAATATCGTGTTTTCAAAACACTACCCGGCTGTACACCCGTGAAGACTTCATTTCAAGCATACGCGGGAAAAGTCTCCGTTCTTACATTAAACGGAACTAATTTATTGGAGGAAAGTCTTCGGTTGTCATTTGTCAGTGAAACATCTAACTTATTGTTATTTTTGTTTGTGAAATGTGTAGTTTATGAGGCGGATATTGGGGGCCGTCGCGGCATTCATCTTGATGGATGCGAAAAACCTCCTAAAAACAGCAGTCTGGACAGACGATACGCGGGGGCATTGGCTCGTGCCCGGTCGCGTTGTACCTCCCCAATCCACTGTGCGGCGCCTCAGAGTACTGAGCCACACTAACGGGACCCGGGAACGTTTTACACATTAATTTAATTTTTAATTCTGTAACGTTCTCGTATCGTGGCGAATCACCACCTGTAATTAGTAAGCAGCCGGTCAGGTAACGCGTTTAACTGATTAGAAACAGGCTAGAGCGTCCTGCGAGGTCACCAATATCCAACACGGATGAAAACAGCTCGATAGAAAATTTTCCCCAGTCTTTTAAATAAAAGAATTCGTTAAGTTACATCATTAGCTTTCCTTAATTAGTGTGGATAGTTAGCTGAAGTTAATCACCAGATCAGTTCTCGAAGCATTAGATGGTTTAGCAATATTTCCACTCTACAGAAAAAGCAGCGTGTTGGGATGAGAAGGCCCATCTCATTGGAACACATTCAAGCTGCTGCTCCTTTATATTTTAAGTTAACATGTGGTTAATAGATTTAGCCCCTCCAAAATGATCACGAAATGATAATTACTGTACCAAAAGAACCACTCAATTTATTTTGCACTGAATCTGGTACCAAAATTAAGGTTTAAATACTCTTAACAGTATTTCATGTAATTATTACAAGCACAAAAATTAAACTTTCAAACTTTCCATGTTATAGACCTTCTGTCTCTACGGCTTGTGGAATTATTTCATATACAGATTAATTTAATACATTAATATTATTCTTCATACACTTAAAAGTAATGAATTAAAAATGATTGGTCGGGTGTGATATTGTCAAAATGGCAACTGCAGGCTTGAGAGAAGAAGATTGGTATTATGTAAATGGAGAATTTCCCGGCGTATTGATTCAATGAAAGTTTCACGGATGTCCAGCCGGATGGTGTCATAAAACGACGACGTTCCGACAACCTGCTCGGTTGTCTTCATCAGGTCTATTTAGATGTTGCTTCTCGAAATCTGTTTGTGATTTCGAGAAGCAACATCTAAATAGACCTGATGAAGACAACCGAGCAGGTTGTCGAAACGTCGTCGTTTTATGACACTATCCGGTTGGACACCCGTGAAACTTTCATTGAAGATTGGTATTACTTGGTGCAAAAAAGCGTTGGAGAAAACTTAAGGTAACCTTGTTACTGATACATCTAACAAAAAATTCTAAAACGTATCTGATCCAGCAGTGAAACAGCCAGCTATGGAAGGATTTGTCCAAGAGGTAAACGGTCCAGACCCTTGTTGAGAGCGACAGACTTGTCTACACGCGGCCATACTACGTAGAACACGGATAACGGCTGGCCTTTAGTTAATGCCGTTCCTAGAATGTCCAGCCAGCACACGAACAGGCCCTGCGGCCTTTCCTTGAACACCGCTGTGTTGTATAAATAGCAGTGACCAGTGGTAACAACGACAGCTTGTGCTAACGTTCCGCAATACCATAACAACAAACGGAAAAAACAAATGTAAAAGCAGACGTACAAAACAGTATCCATTACACCCAAGTCAAATTATATAAGCTTTTACTACACCATACCACAAGTATACAAAATTACAGTAACAGTATAAAATTTCGCGATTTTTTAATCTTTCTTCAAGCTTATTTTTATAGTTTGAAGTGCGTGGAAGCATTTCCCAGTTCAGTATATTTACGCATTTCGGATACTGTACCATGATTATTGAGGATGATGTCAACGTTATGTACATTTGTTACCGCTAAAGTTTGATAGTTTGAGGTCAGTATAAACCCTTTTTTCTGCAGGCTGTAAGAGACAGGAGGGAGCTAGCAGCTTCAACCGCCCACAGCCGGCTATAGCCGGTCAAACTTTCTCTCGAGAGGAAGCAACAGGTGGTTGCGACAAGAAAGAAGTCGACATCAACACTTGGACAGCGAGAAAACGAACAGCTATTACATCCAGTCTTCAGAATAGCTCACTTTTGCCATTTTCCGGTATTTTTCACTTTAAAATATCCAAGCTAAGACACCTAGACACTGTAAAAAGATAGTTTTTTAGAGAACTGTACTCCTGTTATGCATTGGAGCAATTAACAGAATTAATTGTCACGGAATAGGCCAGAATTTACCCGTAAAAAATTAAGTTATTCATTATTGTCACTCTCTAAACGTTAATGCTCCGACCGCCTTATAATCTCTACTATGCAAAAGCACCATGTCTGTGTCGATAAGCGTCAATCAATGTCTCATTGTCACCAATACTTTTGAAAATAATCCTGTTACCGCTAAATCTCAGTGCATCAGCGAGTACCTCCATACCGACTACAAAATTTTCTGAAAGTGCGAAGTTATGGAGTTACGTAAAAGAATTTGAAGAGGAGTATTTTATTACAGACGAAAGAGCTCTTTTACGTAAATTATGTGACATTAAACTGACTTCAATAAAACGATTTAAAATTCAATTTCCCAATGGTGCAGTGAATGCACGGAAGCAATTATGCCGTCTACTTGAAAGCGACACTATTAGATATAATTGAGCATGTTTTGGTGTATAATAAATTTAAATGTTTGGTCATATTTTGTTATTTTTTAGGTTATCTTTACCAGTTTTCAAGCTCATATTGGCATGCATATTTCTATATTTTTTTTTTTGTGTTAAAGATCCCAATCCTACTTATTATATCCAGAACATAGTTACACATTTAACAGACAGATGAAAACACTTGGTTTCCTCCATTAGTACTTAGTCCGACCAGGCAGTAGGTATAAAATGCTTGGCGTCAACAAGGGCATGCTGCCTAATATCAAAGCTCCAAATTTGACCAGGACAATGAGGAGTAAAACTCTTCAAAGGCAGCCGCCCTTTTTTTTTTTTTTTTTTTTTTTTTTATTGGCATTTGGGTTCGCACCCATACAGCCATGTACAGTTTACATGGATACTACAATGTTATGGTACAGTCCATATACATAATCATACAAGATCAGCTGCAGTGAGAGTATTATCCTCTAATTAAATCTAGACATTTTATAGGAAGTGGTTCGACATGTACAGAGGTGAGATATTACAGTTAGCTTTGACATCTGCGTAGGCTACTTTGCCTTATCCATGATGATACAAACTGGGGTTGTTTACAATATACATAACTTATAATTAGCTCTAATTCATACATAACATCAGTGAAGGAGCATTGCTGCCCTAGGGTGTAGTGTCATCACCCGGACAACACGCTTGATATTATAACCTAGCTTATGTCTCACAATAAATATTAACATTGCACAGAGACCTGGCTACATAATGTTACAGATACATAAATGTGTCTATTAGATTGTAACACCAATTCTTTTCATATGTTGATATAAAATCTTGTAGATCGCGTAGTTCTCTGTTGATAGGAGTGTGGCAGCGCATGTGGGTAACGGGATTCCTGCTTTCGTGAGGAAACGTAGAAGGAGGTCTGACTCTGTCTTCTTCCTACTGCAACCGAACAGTAGGTGATTTGTATCCTCAATTCCACCACATATACAATTGGGCGTGTCCATGACGTGAATACGGTGGAGATGTTGTTTGAAGCATCCGTGGTTGAATTTGAGTCTGGCGATGCATGTGCTAAACCTGCGAGTGCATTTATACTTCTCGTACCACTGCTTGGTAGGAATCACCGGGTGTATGAGGCCATAATGGTGACCTCTGGTCGTGATAGATTTCTTCCACTCCATATTCCACTTGGATAGTGCAATATTTTTGATGAGACATACAGCGTCAGGATAGGGAATCTTGTTACTGTCTGTTATACCGCTACGTGCGGCTTGTTTTGCGTAGCGGTCCGCCATCTCGTTTCCACGGAGGTTACAGTGAGCTTTGACCCATTTGAATTCTACTGATTTGTTGGAGCGTTTTAATTCTTGGACTACGTTCACGATGTCGTACACACGTTGATCATTGTGCCATTTACTGTGGTGGTATTTTAGTGACATCAGGGCCGATCTAGAGTCAGATAGGATTACAAAGGCTGTGCTTGAGGAGTTTTTAGCGTAATTGAGTGCTTCAAGTATGCCCCTTAGTTCTGCAGTCATGATAGGAACATTCCGCAGGAAGCTGGAATAGTCCCTTTACGTCAAATTTTGGAGTGAAGAAAGCACATCCTGCCGCGTCTGGGAGCTTAGATCCGTCCGTGTATAATGTGTTCCGTTTGGGGACGATTGCACAGAAATTGGTACACATTTGTTCTGTGGCTTTCCGGCTGGGGCGTCGCTTCCATATCTGTAAACACTTCCAAGTTTGTGACGGTGCTCCAATACGAGGCCTCATAGGATGGCATTTTTGTGTTTTGTCGAATGCTCGTACATATCTTGTAGGATTCTAAATATTCCGCCGCAACTGGAGGCGTTTTTTTCTTTACCCAGTAGTTGGCAGTAAGGCATTGCATTGCGAGATCGTGAATTGCATTCATCAGACTACTACCAGCATATTGGCTGTGTTTGAGGAGGAATTTCGAGCTAAGAAGGCTCCTGCGGATGTTTAGCGGGGGTTCGAGTGCCTCGACTAAAAGCGCGTTCGTGGGCGTCGATTTCATTGCGCCTACACATGCCCGGAGAGCCTTATATTGGGCTTTGTCCGAGCTCTTTGAGTAGGGTTTCCGATGCTGACCCATAGCATATACATGCATAGTCGAAGTGAGGGCGCACCAAGGATTTGTATATCCTTAATAATATTGCGGGGTGGCCACCCCACTTGATGCTGGCTATTGCTCGAATGAGATTGGTGGCCATATCGCATTTCTTGATTATGTTTTTATGTGAGTACCCCATTTGAGTTTGTTGTCGATCCATACGCCCAAATATTTCACCGTGCTTTTTACGGGGAACGTGAAGGGTCCTAATTTTATATCGACCCTTGCGGGCATTCTATGACGGGTGTATATGGATACGGCCGACTTCGTAGGTGATATGTCAAAGCCATTGTTGAACAGCCATTGTTTGAATTTATCCATTTCCGACGACAGCTTCCGGAGGCATTCTTCCCATGAGTCTCCTATTATGAATATACAAAGATCGTCGGCGAATTGGAGGATGGTGATACAGCCACTCATAGTATGGTGGAGGTCAGAAGTGTACAGGTTAAATAGCAGCGGCGCAAGAACGGAGCCCTGAGGCAGGCCTCGATTTGTTTTCCTGGATGCCACAGGGGAACCTCCCCGCGATACTACAAGCCACCTGTCTGAAAGCAGTGCCAATAGATTTCCCACAAAGACTTGTGGGATCCCTAGGCGGTGAAGTTTCTTAGCTAGGATCGGAAGGGATACATGGTCGTATGCGCTGTTTATATCGATGTATGCGGCGAATCATGAATTTGTTTTTGGTTAAGCAGGAGTGGATTTTCGTTGTCAGGTGTGCTAAGATATCCTCCGTGCCTTTACCTCTTCTGAATCCGTACTGTGTTTCAGGGAGGAGCGAGTGATGCTCTAGCCACCATTCCAATCTCTGTTTGATCATGCGTTCCAGGATTTTGTTGGTACACGACAGTAAGTTTATGGGTCTGTAGGAGTCCACCCTGCGGCCGTCTTTCCCTGGCTTCCTCACGGGAACCACCCGCGCTGTTTTCATCTCCTTAATTTGAATTCTATTCGCCCAGATCCTGTTCAGAATACTGCACAACTTTGTTTTTGCCGAGACCGGCAGGTTCCTCAGCATGGCGTAATGGATGTTGTCCGGACCTGGCGCTGTGTCAGATCCATGATTTAGAGCAGAGTTGAGTTCGTTTAATTGGAACGGGTGCAGCAGGAAGTGCGGCTCAGGCGCCTTGGGTTCTTCAAGGTTGGGTTCCACCCAAGCCGGGGTTAAGGAGATGAGGATGTTTTCCAGGATGTCGTTCGTTATAGGAGAGGTTCCAATTGCCGGGGAGGCTGAGTGCTTTAATTTCCTCAAGTTGTGCCATATTTCAGGTATGGGCGTATCTTTGTTGAAGGATTCGCAGAACTCGTTCCATTTATCTCTTTTCTTTCTCTTGACTATCTTCTTGACGATAGCCTGCGCTCTGCAGTGGGCCAGGTAGTTGTCCAGCGTGGGGCAACTTCTAAATGCACGTAGCGTGTCTCTGCGTCGTTGCACCGCTTCCCTACATTCGTTGTCCCACCAAGGTATCCGTTTGTTCTTCAGAAAGTATACAGGTTTCTGTGCGGGAATGGAAGCGTTAGCAGCTTGATTAATATCGTTTATCAAAAGGCGGTAATCCGACGCAGCATCAGCTCCGCACTCCCAAGTTGATGTGAGTCGTTCCAAGCCAATTTCAAATTTTTCCCAGTCAGCCTGGTGAATTTTCCATTTGTTGGTAGGGAAGATGAACCGTGGCGCTGAGGTGTCAGAACTGAAGCGGAGTAGGATGGGTAGGTGGTCAGATCCCATCGTGTCTTCGACTATTTCCCAAGAGATGTCCACGGCTATATTCGCCGATACACAAGAAATGTCCACTGCAGAAGGACCCTGACCTGGCGCATTGATCCTGGTGGGTTCGCCATTGTTCAATACAACCATGTCTTCTTCCTCTAAAATAGTAGCTATAGTGTTACCCATTTCGTTTGTACTTGAACTTCCCCATAGAATGTTATGGGCGTTAAGGTCTCCTAAGAGAAGGACCGGTTTCGGTAGGGGTCTGAGGAGGTTCGTGATGGCTGCTTTCGATAACTTCTTGTTCGGTGGTCTGTACATTGATACGATGGTGACCTCTTTCTTGCTGAGACGGATTCTAGCCGCACATATATTAAATTCCGTATCTTCCGTGCGGAGGTGTATTGGTTCATAATAAATAGAGTTTCTAATTAGTATGGCAGAGCCCCCGTAGCCATCAGGACGATCTGATCTAATGGAATTATACCCCTTGAATAAAAATCGTTCGCCTGGCTTCAGCCAAGTCTCACTGATGGCCATGACGGCCACCTTATTCGTTGAGGAGTATTGCAGCAAACTCTCTTTGTTGGCCCTGATGGATCTTGCATTCCATTGTAGGATGATCTCGCAATGCGGGGCTGTTCCGATGTTTCTAACCGGAGCCGCCATTGTCTATCCCGCTTATGGACAGGGAACGGAGCAGAAGTTGTTTTACATTAGGGGCGTACAGGGAAGGATCTTGCAACTGGTTTCCTACCAGTTGATTTATCACACACATTATTATTTCAAACATTTTGTTGACCGAGGATTCCGTAGATGGTACGTCAGAATGGTTATTTACCGGATGGGGAGGGTATGGGTTGCGGACGATCGGTTCGATGTGCCTATTGTACGGAATCCAATAGTTTTTGTAGGACCTGTCTACCGCACTGCTTGTGGTTCTGCCCGCTTTTCTCTGACTTTCGGAGCTAGGAGGGTGAACTTGGTTCCTGACCGGAAAGGATGGTAGGGAGTTCTCCAGGTCAGTGGGGGTGTTTACCAGCGTAGGAGTGGCCTGTGGTATCTGCGCCTGTTGGGGAGGATAAATCGGGACGTTAGGTGGGGCGGTTGTAGGATTATGCTGTGCTATGTTCCAACCACTTTGGTCATAGATTCCTTCGTGGGTGGCCATGATTGGAAATTGCATGTTCGCTCTTCCTAGGCTCGCCGCCATACTGGCGTACGATGGGATGGAGATTTTCTCTAGGGCTTGCTTATAGCTTAGATTTTCCTGGGCCATCACCTGTTTGATCTTCTTTTGTTTGACGTATTCGGGGCACTGTCTGTCAAAGGATGGGTGACCGCCGCTGCAGTGGACACATATTGGGGTACTTTGGTTCACACATTCTGTTCCATCATGTGGATTTGTGCAAAAGGGGCATCGTTTGCTGCTTCTGCACTGATTGCTGGGGTGCCCAAAGCGGAGACAGTTAAAGCACTGCATTACCGGCTTAATATAGGGTTCTACAGGACATCTCACTCCATGTATATAGACATAATTGGGGCGCCTCTGAGCTTTGAAAGTTAGGAGACATACCGGAAGCGGGATTTCCTTCATTTGCTCATTTTCTTTCGATTTTCTAATAAACCTTTTGACCTTCACTACTTGATATTCACACCTCACAACCTCCATTATTTCTTCCTCTGATATTTCGGTCATGACGTTCCTAATAATCCCTTGCTGTGTAATGAGAGAGAACGGAATGTAGGCCCTTAGGCCATTTCGCTCCCAAACAGAACTCGTGATCAGGCTGTTGGCCGATGCTGCCGACCTCATTTCAATCTTGACGCGATTTCGCCCAGCAGGGGCTATCTGGATTATGTTGTTACCTATATCCTGACTGAGGGAGTACATGATGCGGCCGATAGCCATTGGGTGGATGCGTCCAATGTTTTTGTCCTGACTTTCTATATACACGTGGTAGGGACCTAGATCATAACTTTCATAATGTGCTGGCGCCGCCCCATTTACCTGCAGGATGTTGTTTTCTGTGGCCGTTGCTGGCTGCTGTCGCTGTGCATGTTCCGGCTGCGATGCGTCCATACTCATGTCAGCTGGTGGCGGAGGATGCCGTGAGGAACGGAGAACCTTGCTGCTTCCGCTGCTGGCGCCGGTGCCGATGTCGTTTGCGGAGGCGAAGGGGCGTTTCTGCGGTATATGTGCTACCACTTCATCTTCTCTTCTCGATTGCTGGTCACGTTGGATTAAAGTAGGATTGAAGATTGCTGGTGGAGTGTTTACAGTATTGAGACCTGAGCTGACCGCGTCCATGGTTGCACTCGTATCACCGCTATTGCTCTGCGATTGGAACTGCACATGGCTGCCACTAATGTTGTCTTCGTCTGCTGGGCCTATGATTGTCTCACCATTTGCCTGGCAGAGTGTCGACGGCTGGAGCTGGAGCTGGCCGCCTTCGCCATAGTCCCCGCCGTACATGACGGCGGCAGGCTATATTGAATTAACAGATGTGTGTACTTGATAAACTATTGCACTATTTCACCTCGAGAGTGGGAAAATATCCCCGGAGAACTAGTCCGTAGTTCCGGGAAAACACTGCCCGGAGACCGCGAATCACTTAACCGCACACAACGCTGTCCGCGAGTATAAGGAAGTTTACACTACGAGAGCTGAGACTCGACTGGCAGCCGCCCTTAATGATCAGGAAAAGGCGATAAAGAAGAAGAATAAAAAGAGATAGCAGTTGAGGGGCCGCATGGCTGAGACAGTATTGCGTGAGACTACAGCTCCGAAGACCGGAATACAATCCCCGGTGAAATGGAGGATTTTTTTCTTCGAAGCAGAACGTCGGAGAGGCTCCCCAGACCTACTCAGCCTCCTGTCCATTGAGTACCGAGGAGTTTTATTCCTCAGGGAGGTAAGGAACGGATGGAGCATGGTGATGACCTCGGCAGCTGTACAAAGTTGCAAAGGGAATACGGAGCTCTACCTCCGCGAATCCTCGGGAAGCTGCAGGAGCCTGCACTTGCTATTTCAGTAGGTAGGACGGATGCAGCATCTAGTTTAAAGCTGTTGTAATTAGCTGCGAGTGTCTGCCACGGCCGTATGCGCAGGCGGTAGCTGTTGGAGAGGTCAGACTGAGACGAATGACAGAGTGGGACCATGAAGGTTAACAGGGCGGAGTGTGAGGCGGGCTGTTAAAGCGGGGCCTCCACGCCGCGGCGCCGCTTCCGCGTACCAGCAACGGTGTCTCCGTCCACTGTACGGCTGCAGCAACAGGTATTCACAATTTAGTTGCAAAGCAACCCGGTGATAGTATTTATCTAACACAAAATATTGAGCAGAAATCTGAACCAGATGTACGTAGTTTTCTTCGTACGCTTTGACGATACTAGGCTATACAACGCAATAACACAATTTTATTCTTGGAAAGTTCGGACTATCTTTGTCTGTACCAGGCGATAACTAAATGTGACAGGTAATTACAATAACTCTAAACTACATTCTGAATCCGCCTACTCACAGTGCCTGTATGAAGTTACGTTTGAAAATAAAAATCATAATGATATTTTTTACATAAATTTATACTTTTTAGAGTATAATTAATAGCATGTCATGCTAAAGACGAATAAATAAACAGCGAAAGTCTACAACAGCTATAAGTTCAACCACTGAAATGACACATATCAAACTTTAAGAAAAGTACAGGCTTTTCTGCGTTTTGATGAAACAAAATCACCATTTGTGATCAAATGTGAACGAAAGCCACAAGTTGAAAACCTAAATTTGGGGTAAATAGACTCATGATTTTAACACCTTCCAGCAGAGTTTCAGAGTTAAGTGATAAAATTTTTATCCAAACTGTTACGAGAGGAACTCATTGTAAGGACTGATTAGAAGCCGGTCAATGCTATTTTGGCTTCTGATATTTTTTCTCTTCCGAAGAGAACTTGACCTATAGAAATTTTATGTCAATGTGCTCCTCATCACACCAGTTTTCTCATGTTGTAAAAACTCACGTAAACCAGAAGAGAAACATAACCAAATGGAGACTTTCCCGGCGTATTGATTCAATGAAAGTTTCACGGGTGTCCATCCGGCTGGACACCCGTGAAACTTTCATTGAATTAGAAACATAACCATCAATTCCGTATTAATTGTTAATAATCAGCGTTAGTTATTAATAGGCTACTTTGTATATTACATGGTCAGAATAAATCAGAGACTTAAATTTCGTCTTTACATGAAATGAAGAAGATCCGTAGAGTTGACGAACAGGTACCAAGATGCTCATATAGAACTCTGTTCTTTCTAATCTTCCTCTTTTTGAATGGCGCCCTTAAAATATTTATGATAATAATTAATTAAATAAGTCAAACTCAAAATTAAAATTATCATTTTGAAGAGCTCATGAACAGACGAGATAAAGAGGTAATTTCAGACCTCTCAACATCAAGAATCTCTCTAATATCTGTTAAGTATATGGTTTTAATTATCGACAGTGAATTACCTGTGACTGTAATTCAATTTTTGTGTTTCAAGGTAACCTAAAAGCATACCTACAAATAAATTTCATTTAATTGCTTTCCTTTAAGTTTCTTAACTCAGTGCAACATCGGGGAGCACTTGATTTTATTTTAATACAAAAAAAAAAAAAATCTTTTTCGTGTTAATATTGGATTTAAAAATGTTGCCATTAAGGTAATGTGACTTTTATTTATTTTTTAATTTGCAGTGAACATAAGTTAAAAATACAGGTCCTTGTATAATTCCGCCACCTTTACAATTGCGGATCAATTCTTGCCGGGATTGTTTAAGGTAGATCAAGTGGAACTGAGACTAGCTGGACCGGTCGGCACTCTAGAAACTTCGGCCGTGATCGGCTGCCCTTGAGGCCCGTGGCCTATTGACACTGAGGCCAGGAGTCTGATGACCAGCCCATTCAGGAATAATTGTCATTCTCGGTGTCGACCACACCATCAATAGATGTAATTCACCAAATCTTGGCTTGAATATCAACCGCGAACATTCGATACTGCGCAGATGTTCAGAGTAACGTGGTTTGAGTCGGTGTATATTTACAACTGTGTGAGAAGACGGAGAATTTCGAAGTAGCAGTGGAACTATGCTCTAACACACTTGCCTTTGTCCTTATTCTATTTGGCAATCTCACAATTCTTGCAACAGAAATGTCTTTAAACTAGTTCCACGCATGAGACTGTTCTGTTTGTAAATTCTAAGTTTATTTTACTATAAAAAGACATTGTTACCTGTAGCATGGCGTGACAGTCAATAATTTGCCTGCTATTATTAATATTGTTTGATTTCCACAACCAAAGAAAATACCAAAATTAGATAATATCCATTCCCGTAGGTTGAATTATCATGTGTTAGTACAACTGAAAGAGAAATACGTGGCCAGTTAGCATCTAGGAGGAACAGTTCCTGATATTTTGAAGTGAAGAGCAACATTAAAGAGAAACAGTATTCTAGGGATGAAAAACTGTTATTCATTAGCTTTTCAATCAATCATTCAGAGAATAATTTGAATATTTAATAAGTAGGCAGTTTTCGTAGAAGAAATTTTACTGCTGTAGGAAATCGGGGAATAAAATGTTGTGCATTATAGCGAACTGTAGTTTAATCATTAATCTGTTCATATGATCGGAGCAACACAATATAGTCGTTAATAATACAGACTGTATTTTATTGGGCCGAAATTACGATATAAATGAGAGCTGGTTGTGTTTTTCGTGTAGATTAAATAGATTATCATATTCCAATCCACATTCTGCGATTCAGGTTTCGGGTCTCAATGGTTTCCAGGAAACAATCCAGGTTTTTGCGGGGATTGTTCCGGTGAAAGACCAAGGGTGAATTACTTCGCGTTGTTTGTGTTTGCAAACCAGTGAATTAAAACTTCCAGTTTATGAGAAAGAATTCCCGCAATTTCTGCTTTCAAATTATTTTGCTCTGTATGCTTTCTTATAGTTCTGAAGTCAAAAATTAATTACATCCTTAAATTTTGTCTGTGAACGCTGGAATTTGTGGTATTTTCCTTCTCCTATCTTACTCTGATGGTAGTCATAGTGTTTCAGGCATCCAGTGATCGGCGTATTCATTCATATAGTGCATTGTATTTCATATTGCAGCACATAGTATGTCGCTTATGTCATTGCTGTTACTGTGTGGAATCAATCACATCAACACAACTTAAGCAATACAATATTTAAGAGAAAATATTGTAAATACCTTTGGTAAAATGGCATCTACGGCACCGTCTGCAAATTGTTTTCCCCCTGCCCTTGGCAACAGGTCAAAAGCCGGAGAAAATATTGTTTGCAATCTGTTTATCTCGTGCCTTAATGATTCTTTTGGGCGCACCAGTAATTTTCCCATATGGCTGATCCAAATATCAAGAAACTTACATCATACGTTCAAGGCAGTTCTCTGTTTCTGGGTCGGCTGCAAGGCTCTCTATCACTCCACATTCTATTGCTGATATCTCAGCCTGTTTTAACACTATTCCTTCAGGGCAGTGCTGCTTTGCTGACCGATAGGAGGCGATATCAGGGAGGTTTTTTTCGCCGTTCTTTATAAGTAATTCGAGCTCTCTGATGGCGACCTCGGTTCACTTGCGAGACCTCTAGGTCAGTGATTCCCGAAGTCGGCGTTGCGGTTTGTCTATAATGTGACGTCATGACACAACAGAATTTTTTTACATTAATGCTCTTTTGGTTCTCAACGGTGATAAGACTTTCCACCCTTAGTTTTTAATAACAATTTCTGGGAGTTCTCTAGCTAATAAATAAACTAAGTGCCATTATTTTCCGTTTATAAAAAAATCTGTCCTCTTCTACCACGGAATGAATACAGTACTAACCATCAGAATCAGTGTTGTTACTTATGTTTTTTTATTATTATTTTACCACAATTTCATACACTGAAATTTACAATCTTTACCTTGTACCACTTACCAACGTAGTTACTGATTTTCCAATTGAATAATTAAAGTCACATCACAAGACCAAATACGAAACTGTAGACATATTAATTAGAGAACAATATGTTTCAGATGAGCTGTAGAAGCACAAGTATTTTTTTTTCACGGAATTATTATTACCGTTTTGGCGTTTCTGTAAGCCATATTGATTACTTTCAGAATAATACGACTGGGTTGTAATTTTTTTTATGAATTTGGTAACTCTGCCTGATGGCTCAGTAGTTAAGACATCTGACTGGAGATCGAAAGGTTACCGGTTCAAATCACTGTCTCGGCGGAGATTTTCATATGTCTTAACCCGGCCTTCACCTCTGGTACAGTTTGCTATGCAATGTGAACGCCAGAACGCTTCCGCAGTTCGGATTCCAAGTTAAACTGTAGGTACCCTTTACTCGGTAGGATTAACGCCATTGGTTAGGAAAGGAGGAAAGGAACTGGTCCCTCTATCTCCAATACCAGACTAGATATACCTCCTCCAGGAGGATCCAATCAAACTTCGAGTTGAATACCAAAGCTAGCTTGCTCTAACTCTACTAATAACATTTTTGGTTGCATGTTGAAAACTTTTTATAAGTATTTAGTTATTTACTGGATGATACGGGATTTTCTGAATTCCGTATCAAAAGAAGAACTCTAAACTTGAAAAAAAAGTTAAATTTTTTTTAATTCTATCCATCGCCGGTTGTTTAGGATCCGCATTGGTTTTACCCATGTTTGCTTCTCATGCGGTATGTGCTATGACTACGTGAACGCTGCATGGAGCAATAATTGATAATATGTTCATAATTTGAACAGATTGACGCCAAAGATCGTACTACATTATAGACATGTATTGCACACTCTTTGGATTCGGTTAACATAATTGTTGACTAAGTAACTTTAGTTATTTATTTCTTCAGTTTTTTTAAATGTAGTAAGTTTAAACAACGGAAAATAAAACTTTTCAAAGAGCTGAAGGAACCCTGACATATGAACGTAGCTAGAACCGTGAAATATTCTTACATGACATTTAGGTTTTATAAGCAATGCGGGCAAAGCTGCGGGTAATACTAACAACGTCAGCAACATGACATTCGTGATGGTAATTTAAATTCATCTTCTTTTATGCTGTAAATGCAGAATATTATTTCTTCTTCTGGTCCAGGCTGCTCTTCAACATAACCAAAGCTGCTAAAATTACTGTTAGAAAATCCGAAGGTGTACCAAACGCGTATTTGTACATACATGTAAGTCCATGTAGCTGAAATTGCAGGGATATGCTACATAAAAATCTCAGTACTACTTTTCCTTTCTGTTGCAGAAAATTTACGTACTTTTAGCACTACCGATTATTGTTCTACTCATCTCTTATTACATATTAATGTTTCCTTACGATTTGTGCAATGAATAACTCACTGTCGTTATTGCTGATAAACTATTCGCCTATCTTTGAAGCAGGAGCGGAGATATTACTTTGTCTTGTGGGACTCCTGACCTAACTTATCTTCACGTTGATAAGGGCTTCCCTATTTCACGCTCCGTTTCCTGCTTAGAAGGAAATTCTTTAACCTAACGTCACACATGTTTGAACAACCCAGATCCTCCACGAAATCTGGGGATACAATAAAAAAAACATCATCGAAATATAACACGAACCTTTTTATTGTACTGCAATGTTGTTGTAGGCCGTTTTTCCGCAGTTGCTCAGTAAATTAAATGATAAAAATAACGCCAATCCAAGTGTTTTTGTATGCTGGAGAAAAAACAGAGATGTATGGTTAAGAACCCTGAGAACACTAACGTAAATCAGAAAATCAGGAAATGTATTATGTTAAACATTATACAATAAGCTTGAAAACTAAATGTAAAATTTCGACATAGATTCGTCGCTGATGAGGTCTCGATGAGAGGCGAAACGCATGCGACATTAAAGCATACAAAACCAGTTGCATTGGCGTCATTTTTATGATTTAATTTTTTATTTTAGTTACGTAGACCTGATCTTCCGACATGTGGATTGAGACCTGACTCTGTGAAACAATTCTCTGCATTAACCTTTTTCTAAAAAAGATTTGCGAATGTGATGAGTGTTACATGACTTTCTCTATCTACAACGCTAATAGCAAATGTTGTAACAAATGTTCTTAAAATGAGCCAGTTCTTCACTATTTATGAAATCGCAGCTACTTGCTCCAGATCTAAAATAGTTCTGTCTCTAGTGCCCTAGTAAAGTGCCTAAGTGATTAGAACATTCAAACATCTAACTTTTCCTGATACTTCGTGGCAACTTGTCACATGAATTTTCATGAAATAGTTCAGTTATCGTTTGTTTTTACATGTTTGTTTTTTTTTTTTTTAAAATCTTTAATCCCAGATATAACTGATGTTCGGCATAAAATTTTTCTGAATAAGCAGCAGCAAGGAAAATTGCGAAATAGCCGCTGAATTTGAATGCTTCTTTATCCACGACAAGTCTGAATGGTCATGCAGCCACATTTGCAAATTTAATACAAGTTTCAATAACTGCACTTATATTTCAATAACCTCTTTTCCTTTCCACTTCTTTTGAAGCTGTTTCCCTTAAATATCCGTCAGATTTATGTTTACCAGTGATTGTGGGTAAGTTGGATGCTAAATTCCTTATGAGTCTTACGAACTCTTATTGTTTCTGCTACACGTATTGTGATGTAAAATAATTGCATGTCGACAATAAGTGTTTTGGATAAGAGTCGTATGTTCTTACTTCACATAGCCAGATACGCTTGGGCGCTGGCAGTTTGAGTATAAAAGTCAGCGTAAGAATGTGTAAGCGCCTCATAACAAGTATTTTTTGGCTCAGCTTCTTCATCTTTTTGCAATATTAGAGGTTTTACTCAAGATTGGCGTGATCATTATTACGGTGATTTTTTTTTTTTAGCAGCTTGCCCTTGCTGACGCCAACCATGAAAGTGAGGTATTTCCATCTATCTGCGAAATGTGTAACTATGTGAATTTTTTGTTTATGGAATGTGCAAGTGTAGTTAGTTTATGAGGCGTAGTTTGGGAACCATCCCTGTATTTGCCTTGGTGACTGCGGGAAACCACTTAAAACCTCGTGTATGCCCCCGTTGTAGCCCTATCCAGTGTACGTTGCCTCAGCGCATTGAACCACAGAGCGGGTAATTTTTAGCTCGAGCAAAATGAATGTAGGCCACAAAGTTCAAGCTGCTCGACTGAATTTTTGTTTTTCCGCAGTCAACAAATATAATGCTTTTAGATATAAACAATGAGCTCTCCACGTTTCCCAGTCATATTTATTCGGTATATAGTTCAGATGGATTCAGCTCAAATGCAATAAGATCAATGGAGGGTTTATGCTTTAGTTCCGGTTGACTGAAAAACTCTTGCGCACTGATTTCAACAGCAGTGTTACCAATGACAACGGAAACAGTGTGACAAGATGTTATTTAACCATAAAATTTTTGAATAGTATATGATGTCTAAATTGATTTTGGACCGTCCAAATGTGGCGAGACAAGGACAAGATGAAGAATGATGGCTTTCCTGATGTGTTAACTGCTAAAAACTTCTTGACCCTCCCACCGGGTTCGAAGAAGGAGTTGGAACTTCGCATCTGATTGAGGCGCTCCCGCGGAGGAAGGCCCGAAAAGTTTTTATACAAGATCATTGCTGTTTATACATACAAACTATTCCGAAGACTTCTTTTCATTTTTTTAATATATAAAAATAATATGAAACATATAATATAAAAACTCTTAAATCGTATAATTATTTTATACTTATTTTAAAATGTTTGTTTTATAGTAGTTCAATCTGCTAAAGAGACCATTGTGCATTTTAAACAGGTATTAAAAACATGATGATAGTAATTTTTTTTTAAATATTTTTTAAAGTTATTTTAAACGTTTTAAGAAAAAAGAACATTGTTTTAGATGACTCAAATATCTTTGAGTAAATAAAGAAAAGTCTTAATTTGTAGAAATGACATGGTATGAACTGAGCAAAGGCACATATTTCGAAAAAATATATGAAAAAATCAATATCTCGAAAATGGTGAGAATTTTACTAAAACTTTTGTCCTATAGTAGGAAATGACGTGACCTATCTGCGGTTGCAGGATTATCCTGTCGAGCGTGGTGTGTGAGTGGTTAACGCTCTCGCCTCGCATTCGGGAGGACGGCGGTTCGAATCCCCGTCCGGGCATCCAGATTTGGGTTTTCCATGGTTTCCCTAAATCATTCCAGGTGAATACCGGGGTGCTTCCTTCAAAAAGGCCATGGCCGAATTCCTTCCCGTTCCTTGTCCCCAATCCTTTCCCGCCTTTAATGACCTCGACGTCGACGAGTCGTAAAGCCATAAGTAAAAAAATATATATATCTACTGTGCACATAAAAAATGCATAGGCACCAATTTAGTTTCTGATAATGATTTTTTCGAGATAATCTTGATGAAAAATGGTTAATGGTAGGTTGCACGAGAGAACGTGCTGCACAGTAAATCATAAACAAACTGAATTGTTGAACAGGATGACCTCAGTAACGTGGTTGATCTAACTACGCTTGGCAATATTTCTAATGAGCAGCCTGTATCTGTAATGGTGTGGTGTCGCCGGCCTTGTCAACTTGGCAGTGCGGTGAGCTACTGCCCGCCCACGCGGAAGCGCTTAGCTTCCGTCTACCTACTTGGCTGGTGCGCACCACTCATGGCTTCCGACCAAACACACAGGGTGCACAAAAACACAAAAGGATAAGTTCCCCTGCAAGGACCAATGTTGCTGAGACACCATCCAATTTCAATTAAGAGTATTTAAAAAAAATAAAAATTATAACTGTATGTCATGAACTGATAACGTTTTACAAGAAATTATAACCTAAACAAAAACACAGGTTTATAGCTTTAAACTTTGTTACTTTCCTGCTTTCTAGAAAAATATATTAAAAAATGGAAGGATAAAACACATTTCTCAGATGCAGTATGTTAAGAACAATCACTGAATTTCATTCGTATTAGTTTAAGCGTACGTCAAAGTGGTGGTAGTAAGAATTTGTTCTGCAGAAGTTTCTAAACAAAAACGAATAAAGATTAATCATAATCTTGTTTGTAGATATTTCTCGTGATTTGAGAAAACTTTCTCTGGTTACGATACTTGGTTCCAGTAACTGCAACAGAGAATACAACGTAAAAATCGGATGTTCTTCTCCTTACATGAATATATACATGTAACCATCATAAATAAACAAAAAAAACATTAAATTTAAACGAACGCAACATTATATTTTTAATTTCTCTGTCGCGCGTAATAATTTAATATCTCTTCTACGGAACAAACAATTGCATTTTAGATGGCATTGAAGTTACACTATTTTTTAATAGTTTATGTGCAAATAAAGTTAAATTTGATTATTTATTTGAAATTTACGCTTCCTTTGAACAGTTTAAGCGCAAAGGCAGTGCAGTTATTAATTTGATTAGCCAAGCAAGGCTGTGGTGACTGCCAGTGCAGCTAACAGTTCGGATATTAACGGACTCGCCGAAGCTTACCGAGTTATAGACGTCACGTCCAATCTCCAACATCAACACCTTTCATTAAGGTGGATTAATCCTCACTGCAGAAGAATCACCACTACTTAACGAAGTCTTTTAGTAATGTTTGTAAGACAGGCGACGAACAACCTAATTCAGACGTATCAAATACACGGTTAGTACCACTGTTACAAGTATGATGTAAAATAGGAATGTATGTAATGAGCTGCAGGTCTCTTGTATACTATAGGAGAAAGTTCTATTTATGGAAACATTTCTTTCTTAGATGAAAGGTACGTCACAATTTTCATCAAATATGTGTACTGTTGACACAGAAAAATTCGAAATCTTACTTGTTTCCCCACACAGTCTTGAGAACAGAAACGTTGAAAGATCTTACACTATGTTCGTAGTTGCTCATTAGGAAAGTAAAATAACAAATCCGTTTGGTTCCGACAACTTGGTGACACAGTTTTAAGTTGAGATCCATTCCACTGAGCCTGGAATTTCATTCGCCTTTTTTTCTGCTTAGCGATTTTCTTAACGTTTAAGCCAAGGTTACTTGTAGTTTAAAAGCAGCGGTAATTTTCATGTCTGGCATACAGGATGACACGGGTTCAAACCCCGTCCTACAATTTTGATTACGATTTTCCTTAAATCATTCCAGGCAATTGTCAGGATGGTTCTTCCAAAAGACCATGGCCTAATTCTACCGTTCTTTGTCCCCAGTTACTTCCCTCCTCCAATGACCTCGATGTTGACGAAATGTAAAGCGCGAAGCAGAAAAAAGGCCACCTCTCATTTCACCCTGTAACCACAATTTATTGTCGATTAGAATTAGAATCACGAAGCATTCTTACAAAGGCACACTTCGGCAGAGGTGAAGGTCATGTTAAGTGTCCTCCGTAATTCCTGGCCGTTCAGAATGCGAAGCGGGGACCTTGAGTTTCCAAAGCGGGAGCCTTCACATTGTCCTTCAGAATTTGAACAGTGCCGACCAAAGAAAATTTACATTATACGAAAATTATTGTCATTTATTCCATTACAGCATTTGTATTACTCGTATTATTATTTTTACAGACTCTAACACATTTCACTCCTGTTTTCATTAAGAAGATTTCGATTTGCAGAAATAGTTTTAGAGCTAACAATCTAGCGTTTATTGTTACTGATCAATAATTTACGAATAGTGATTAAATATATTACCTATTTTGACAAATTCCATACACATATAGATGATATTTTAGAATTATACCAAATTTATAATGTATCTTCGATTACAAGACATCAGCGTTTTTAAGGAAGTTTCTGTTCCCGTTCGTTAGACGTATGCAGAGATTTTCATTAGAAACATTAAAGTAGTTTACAAACTGTTAAAAGAAGTTAATGTATATTGCATGTTGCACCAATACAATGTTGCACCAATTTGAAACCGAAGTTTTGAAATAAACGGTGCAAGGAATACCATTCCATTTTATTACTGTTACTCTCTCTGTCATATATTCTATTCTTTGTTCACCTATATCGAGGGAACAATTTACATTGCACGCATTACTCATACGGCTCCTCCTTATCGTGTTCTTATTTCATCGCTTGGACAACGTATCAGCTATTTCCTAGGCCTCCTAACAGACCAGCTGCATTGGGGACACCTGTTTGTAAACAGGAAGAGCGACCACCAACGCGTGACCTAGCGTTATCAGCTGTTTGATGACGACAACAAACCTTGGCCAGGTGAGCTGCGCCTGCAGTCCGCAACCCACATGGCATAGCTGCAGGTGTATGGCTGCTGCCATCTAGCGATCAACGTTCTAAATAGTGCTGTGCACATCAACCGGCTGATGGCGCTATCAAGCGGCCAGGTAAGGAACTAATTGATTACTACTTCTCTCCGACAAAATTTTATGTTTAATACCCTAATTATCTTGGAATAAAAGTAAATAATACAGCGAGTCAATAATTACACCATCACCTCAAAAAATAACGTGACCTTATTGCTTAAGAAAAATGACTTCCGCTTTACCTGAAATCCATCTCTATTGTTATTTACTTGTTAATAGAAACACCAGTAGAGCTGTGAGAATTAAGTTTTTCCTGGCGTACGGCTGACAAAAATTCTTCTCGGGTATTCTGCCGGATAAGTTCTTCTGTCCACAACGTTTCGGTAGCAACCTCCGCTGCCTTCATCAGGTGAGATGTCATAGCTACCACTGCGACGACACAGCACCGACTGTGAATGCCTCGAAATCCTGGCTCATATAAGTACCCAGCGGCCGGCAGTGGGTTTCGCTATGACATCTCACCTTATGAAGGCAGCGAACGTTGCTTCCGAAACGTTGTTGACAGAAGAACTTATCAGGCAGAATATCCGAGAAGAATTTTTTACCAGTAGAGCTTTTTTATGTATAATGACACAATTATACATAAAACAGTTTATAAATAGGTAACAGTTGCACGGGCGTTGTTTATTAACAATTAATTAACTAAGCAACCATGGAAAAATGGCCTTCAACAACAGTGCATTCACTTGTTTTGTAGTTTTGCATAGCAGAACAACTTGGTAACTTGGGAAATGTACGCTCATTTATTGTCTCATTGAAATTATTAATTGCTGAATCACGTGATTTTGTTAGACTAGAGGAAAATGAAAGTTATGATCTGCTTATGTTTTTATTTTGTGCCGTTCATTTTGGAGACAGTTACAAACCACTTCTATGTGATAAACGAGAATAATAATGAGAAAAGTGTAATGGAAAAAATCATTATTTCCGTTTTTCCCCATTTCAGTGACAGAGTAGAATTATCACGGTAGTCGTAGCTTTATAGTGACTCTCCTGATCTGAATACTGAAGGATAACAGTCCGAGTAGAGCTTAAAACCGTCTGAAATTTCGGAAAATCTTTCTTTGTGTATGTAAATAGGATGTGAATGCTCACTGGTAAAAATTGTTTGGGTCAGTCGTGGATGCGCGAGGTTCCTTCAGTCTATGTCCTGTATTTATCTACTAACGCTGTGCTCTTTTGGTTTTTGCTATTTTTAAATAAAATATTTCTCTAACGCCAGATGTGTGTGTATGCTAATAGAAGATCTATTATTTAGTGACAGTAAAAACGGAGACGTGTTTGGTTACAATGTTTCGGTGTACTGATCCTTCTCCTTCAACACTAGCTTCTAATAGACCAATTGCACCTTTTAACAAGATTTCACCACTGCCTACAAAAACCATAATACTTCAAGCAGGGAGGGAATGACAGTCTCCCTGAGCTAGGGATTCCATATTACTGCTCTCCTGTATACATTATAGCATAATTTTCCCTTACGAATTCTAAAACAATCGGCATCTGTTTTAAAAGTGTAGATATAGAGGTTTTTTGATTGGGCGAGAATCGTCTGTGTTATTGGAGAAGTTTCCTTGATAGTGAATCATGCGCAGAAGACCAAAGGGAATTATGTAATTTGAATGTAACATATAAATAATGTGCATACGGTGAGCAGTTGCAATGAGTGTAAGCCACTAAATTGTTTCCAATAAGCTTCTCCCCTTCTCTCTCTCTCTCATTCCCTGAAAAGAGTAATTACCGTGACTACGGAAATCGCCACCGGAGCGTGAGTTCCATCGAAATTAGCGAGTTTGACATCTAGCAGCAAATCTTCTGCTTGAAGAGGCTGCTAGCGGAGTGTTCCTTAGTCCTCTTCAGCTGTAATAACCAGCACGTCGATGGGCCGTAAAGCTCTAAGTAAAAATAAGCTGAAACGGCTCTGTACTGCCTTATTTCAGCAGGGCAAGACTCGTTCGCACGTTACAGCGCTGGTATTAGGATTCATGAAATGGACGCATAACCTTTCACTCTCATAACAAACTCTGTCGTAAGATTTTGTGCCGATAATAGGTGTACCGTCTATGGTCATCAGCATCTTCCTCAATATCCTGTGACAGCGAATCAGTGTAGAGTAAATCGCCATCTCCCAAAGTACTATCCAGCGCCTGACGGACTGCTCACCCCTGTATGTAGCTTCTTTATACCAAGGTGCTAGTGGTCAGTTAGTTTACTGAGGGTTCTCTTACGCCTTTGCAAGCCGTCATTTAATTACTGTATGCGCTATCTTTGAACCAAGTTTTACCACAAACGTTAAGCAACTAGATGTTTAAAAAATTGACATCGTTTAGTAGACATCGTTTTGAGACATGCTGGATTAGTTAATTTGTTGGTGGAGGGAACAGTCGAAGGTAAGAACTGTAGAGGAAGGTAGAGATTAGAATAAATGAAGCAGATAATTGAGGAAGTGGGTCGTAGGGGATATGTAGTGATGAAAAGTTAGCACAAGATAGGAAGGGATGGAGGATTGCATCAAACCAGTCGAAAGACTGACGACAGCAAAAAAAAAGTAGCAATCTATTCGCAAATAGCTACTGATATTTTAAGCAACCGACGTTAAGTGATTCATTTTCCCCAGATGACTTATTACACGTGGAGTGTTGACGTGGTTAGTTCTCTTACTTGATGTCTGAGTAGGAGGTGGTATAGTGTAGTCTTTGCAGTTGAGTGGTGTAATTATAGCAGCGTAGCGTGCAGGGACGAGACAGCGAGTTGCGGAGGTCGCCCTGACTCACGCCACCGGCCAATTGCGTCAGTTTGGACCTCGACCATCACACACAAAAACTCTCGTATCGAGAGAACTAAAGAAGACCACAACGCAAAAACATCCTCGTTCTAGTACGAAACATATTACATTTACGCAAACATATAACAAATTAACAAATAGTTGCACCAATTCTTGGCAGAACAATTTCTTTCTCTGATGTGTTTATGGGTTTGCTTAAATATTTGTACGTCGTGTATAAGCTTTTTTATTATGACTTTACACATCATAGACATCGAGGTCATTAAAGGCGGGATAGGACTGGGGACAAGGAACGGGTAGGAATTCGACCACGCCCTTTTGAAGGATGCATTCAGACATTCGCCTGGGTGATTTGGGGAAACCATGGGAAACTCAAATCTGGATGCCCGAATGTGGATTTCAACCCGAGTTCACCCGAATGCGAGGCCAAAGCGTTACCGCTCACTCACCACGCTCGCTGTTAGCTTCTCTTATGAGCTTGGCTTTTCAGTTAGTTATGAACCTAAAGATATCGGCAACTAATTTTCGACTTTAAACCAACCTGTCTTTAATGATACTAAGATACATAAAATTTCGTGGTCTAATAACCTGTATCCTCAATAGCAAAAATTCAACGTTCATTGCGGTTTTAGTTGCTACAGTTTTGTGTTTTATGCATTTAATTCACTACAAAAATTCGTCGGAATGTTCATTGCTTCTTATACTAAACACCAGACTTGATCCATTAACATTCCGGAGGGTAATTTTCCTTAGTTAACACTGACAGAGTGAAAGCTGACTGACAGCTGCTTATTACCACGTGTTACCTCTCAGTGAGGGTTAGGATGTTTCAAGATAACGCGCAGTTAGTGATAAAAGCACTCAATAACAGCACTAGATACGACATGTCACTGTCATGGGCGGAAGAATACGCGTTGACAAGTAATCTGTGCTCTTTTGCGTTCCAATTTGGCGTATTGAGGTCTAGTTCATTACTTTACTATTGCAGAAATATCAAATAGTGTGATAAATTTATCTAGTTGACTAACACAACGGTCACAAGGGAATATATAATTTTAGTTTTCCAGTCGAGTGGTTAGCTCGACCTCTCACTATCGCTGGGGTTTATTCCTGAGTAGAAACTGTACAAACAACTATTCTCGGCCCACTAACTCCAGAGCGTGGAATATTCCTCTAGCCGTCAGCGCTGCAATCTGTTTTTTGCTGCCACATATTTTTCCCAGAGGACCCCGATGACCTATCCGATCTCTGACCGTCGCCACAGGAGATCTCATTAAAGAAGTTGTTTCTCAACGAATCGCCTCTCGTTTAGTCATCATGATTCTTTCTATTGCACTTTTCTATTGCACCCGTAAATAGCCAGTAGTTTTAGTTATACACACAAAGATGTTGAACAATGACGGTTTCCGTTTTTAGTTAACCGTCCTAGGAACTTCACTTACAAAATTTTGGAATATTCTCGTTTAAAGCATTTGTGAGCTGCACCTGATAATCATAAAGTTTCGTAACACGCTAAATTGAAGCTTTATCAAAGGGGTGGCCTGACTTTAAGACGTAATTGTGCTTTTACCGCTACATTCTTCAAATGTTTTCCTTAAATTGATTAAATCGAATCTCAAACAACTTTCGGTGAAGCCTCTAACACCTCTAGTGTTATTTGGGGTTACAGTTTTTGTCTACGAGTGACAGCAACAGCTACAATTATATTTCTTTGTATCGTATTAATCCTATTAAGCTTTTTGTTTCGGCGTACTCTGATTACAAAAGCCTCTCTAGCATAAAAAAATCTTGAAATTGCTAGCTTACGAAGCCTTTTATTTCGCCATTAATTTTTGCATGTTGAAAAACAGCAGTTGAGTATTCGATATTAAACGATGCTCCCTGAGTTAAATCTCTGACAACAGTGATAAATTTACAAACGAGGAAAAAGATTTCATGCCAGAGAAGGAACTTTAAGGCTTCTTGTAATTTAAAATTTAATATTACATTATTTGGTTCTAGTTTCTTCCAGGTTGATCGATGTTCTCAATATCAAAGATTGATAATTAATACGTGTTTATAAAAGTTTAAAAAATTCACAAGAGGCCAATGTTATAATAGTAATAAAACAGAAACCAAAAACAAACCACCATCAAACTTGTAATTGACTCAAATTAAGTTCAGACAAGCTTTTTACTATGACGCATTTCACCTGAATTAAATTCCTGATTAAAAAAACGCTAGCTAGTGTCTAGGTTGACACAAAGCTTCTACAGTAAACATTAAGAGAAACGTTTTAGTGACACAAAACTGTATAGGTGTGTGAACGAGCTTCATAATGGTCAGTCCTTCAGATCGAGCGTGGTGGGTGAACGGTTAACGCTCTGGCCTCGCATTCGGGAGGACGCGGGTTTTTCATGTTTTCCCCAAATCACACCAGGCAAATGCCGGAATGCTTCCTTCAAAAGGCCATGGCCGAATTCCTTCCCGTTCCTTGTCCCCAGTCCCATCCCGCCTCTAATGACCTTAGCCGTCGACGAAGCGTAAAACAATAATTTAAAAAAAGAAGTCCATCAGAGAAAAACAAAATGCAATAACAATAAGGATCCCTACTATCATTTTGTGTTGCGTACCTTACTGCTACATTTTTTGCTTCACTACAAAACATCATGGCGTGGAATTTTTAGGTAAAGAATTAGTTGCCGGACCTGAATCCCTATTCAAAGCTAGAAATAATGTATAACTGCCTGACATTAGCGGTTTCTCGTCTACCTTTGGAAGGACAGAATTAGCGTTAGTCAATAAATTCCGAATAACACTCCTAAGACAGATGGTAGATAGACTTGATTATGGCGTCAGCGCAGCTAGAACTAGACCGAACTGTTATGCAATCGCCTGGCCACAGCGTTGACATTCGGTGAGAGAAACTGGACTGGGCCAACTGGGCCGTTAACTGAATAAGTTTAATGCCAATACCTCCCGCATGCAGCAACTAAATCGGCACCGCTACGCCCAGAAGTATTACGAGCTGCTGGCATATAATCTAGCAGTTAACACGGCCGTCAATTAATCTAATATATCTCCAAGGGAGCTGAAGAAAAATTAGATACACCTGCTGACGAGAGGCAAGAATGGTAAATAGTGTTTTCAAAACTAGGTGAAGACCACATTACAACAAAATTAATCTATGTTAAGGACGAACATGAAGACAAATGCCAGTTGTAATTCTGACCCATGCTAAATAACAATCTAATCAAATCTTTCGCTAATATTGATGTTCGAAAATTCAAGCTTTTTTCTTTCCTATCTATGGACAACTTCTGTATATCAAATGAATATTACGTAAATACAAACACCTAATGATTGACATGTTGGTTTAAACGCAATACATACTTTTTTTCACTGTTCTGACAGTTAATTTATTCGCGGATGCTTAGAAGTGTTATTAAATATTGTGCATTAAATAGAACGATCTCTGGTCATACGTTGAGCTATAAATCAGTTTGACATCAGTGGTAGGTAAATTAATGGAAAGATTGATATGCAACCACATCAGAAATATATGTGAGGAACGTAAGTGGTTTTCAAGCAGGCAACATGGTTTCAGGCAAGGATATTCATGCGAATCTCAGTTGGTGGGATATATGCAGAATATTTCAGATGAAATGGACAATGGAGGCCAAATTCATAGTGTAGTACTAGATCTGTCAAAATGATAGTAAATAAGGTAAATACTATTGGAGTGGATGAGAAAGTGATTTGCTGGATATAAGAATTTTTAAAAGGTAGAAAACAGAAAGTTAGGGTGGGAAATGCGGTATCTAAGGAAGTGGAAGTAAAAATGGGATTGCCACAGGGTAGCGTATTGGGACCATTGCTATTCATTATTCTAATGAATAATTGTGTTGATTGTTTACTATCTGAAATTAGATTGTTTGCAGATGACATAATGCTGTATAAAAGAATCAAAACGATAGAGGACTGTGAACAGTTGCAGGATGAG
Source organism: Vandiemenella viatica (assembly GCA_031002005.1). Taxonomy (NCBI): domain Eukaryota; kingdom Metazoa; phylum Arthropoda; class Insecta; order Orthoptera; family Morabidae; genus Vandiemenella; species Vandiemenella viatica. The sequence continues at coordinate 176,922,856 of JARYHS010013630.1, forward strand.
CTGTACAGGATATCTAGTTGGATTGGTGAACATGGGATGAAGATAAATGCAAAGAAGAGTCAGCTAAGCTAATTAGATACACAAATAAAAAACAAAAGGTTAATTATGAATGTAAGGTGGGGAAAGAATTGCTTGCTGAAGACTTGAAATGTAAATATCTTGGCATTACATTTGATAACAAGCTTAACCGGGCAGGACACATTTGACAGGTGGTAGGAAAAGGTTTCAAAATTCCGCGTTTGTTGGAGAGAGTGATGAGGGGATGCACGAGAGAAGTAAAGGAATTGGGTTACAAAACTTTGGCCAGACCATTGCTCGAATATGGTAGTGTAGTATGGGACCAACATTTTGGGTATCAAGTACATGAATTAGAGAGGGTGCAAAAAAGCGCTGCTAGATTTGTTTCTGGAAATTATCGCAGAATGCAATCAGTGACAGATATGATAAAGGAGCTGGAATGGGATTCATTGCAAGACAGGAAGAGGATGAGAAGGGTCATGGGAGTGTACAGGGCGTATACTGGTGATGAGGCATGGAAAGATATTGGAGTAGGTATGAAAAGTAGTGGATGGAAGGGAAAAGATGACCATGACCACAAGCTGGCACTCGATTTCAGGCACAAGGGTGTGGGAAGATTTTCTTTTTTAGGTAAGGGTGTCAGGGATTGGAATGAGTTACCAAGGGAAATGATGAGTAACTTCCCGAAAGCGGTAAAAAATTTAAAGTTAAAATTTGTAGAGGGCAAATGTAGGTGAGTGCAGGATAGGGGGAAGTTGGGTTTGTAGAGAAATTGCCACCGGAGCCTGTACTCCATTGCAATTAAATTAAATTAAAAATGCAAAAAGCGTGACGTCATAGCGTGATGTCTTAGTGTGACGTCATGGCGTGACAGCTAAAACATGACCAAGACATGTGTTTTATAAGTATAGATTGTGCTGAAATTTTATACTGAGAAAACTGTCATTTAGCCCTTAACTGCATGATCCGTGCGAAAATTTCGCTAATACGATGAATAGTAAGGTTGGTGGTTTGTGATAGAACGATAGAAGAACCGCCTCATTTGTATCGATTGTTTATTTGTTTAGTTCAATAGGAACTTAACAAAATTTGACGCCAGTGAAGCAGTTTATTAATATCTCTGTGATATGTGCTGCAGTTATCGAGCGGCTTGGCTCTGAACTGTCTAGCACGCGACTTTCATAGTTTTTTCTTTTGTCCTTCAAGGGTCAAATTCCGAAAAATTTCGTTCTAAGTTTATAATGTTGCCTGAGTGTAGACCTAAATGTTTTAAATGATACC
>JARYHS010013630.1:176925154-177061518 GCA_031002005.1 Vandiemenella viatica
TTAAGAATACAAGAAGGGGTTCCTATTAAGGTCCAACCGACCATAGCCTGGTTATCCCTAAAGTGTAACACCAATGAACTCAAAACCATCAAACTGAACTACAGATTAAGCTACAAACAGTAGCGGGACTGTTCATTAAACCGTTGAGGTAGTAAAAATGTTAAAAAAAAATAAAAAAATAAAATAAAAAATAAAATAATAAATATTGACATGGCTGAGATGGCCTTCAGTACTGCCTGTGACACAGAACAGTGCTACACAAAAGAAGACAGCCAAACGGAAGAGACAATGGAGCAGATTGAAAACGATAACCGTCCGACGTGACACTGTTCCAAGAAGCAACAAGGAAAAGAAAGATAGAAGGAAGGAGGAAAGAGAAACGAAAACAAATATGCGCAAACGATGAAATTCCAACAAGGAACAGATTCTTACAACTGCAGCAGGAAGAAAATAGGACACCAGCCACAGAAAGAAATGTAGGAAAGTGAACAACTGAAATGAGTACTGCTCCAAATGAAACATTTCTGCCAGTAAAACAAATGGTTACAAACTTCATAAAAATGAACCAAGTAATAAAGGAGAACCTACAAGGAAACTTAAAAGTAGTATACAGAGGTGACAGTCTCAAGTATCACGTGGAAAACATGTGGTGGTCTGGCGAATCTTTTTGCTTTCTCAATGCCACTTCCCAGGAGGTACAGTACATAAATGTGTGGGTAAGACACTAAGTCATGTAAACGGTAGAATACGTAAATGATAGTCCAGCTAGGTATGTACAATATTCAGATTTATTAACAAAGGTACATAGTCGTCTGTATTACTCCAATTGATTCTTTAAGTTCCCTTTTATATTATCAAGTCCATTATTTATTGCAACTAATGTCAGAGCCCGTTATTCTGTTAACTGCAATAATCTGTAAGTCCCGTTCTACATTGCCAGGTATTTCCCATCTGCTTGCTGGTATCGTCGTCTTGATTAAGCTGCCATCTCTCTCCATCTGGCTGTTTTTGACTGCGCTCAAGCCTAGGACCCGTAAGTCCTGAGCCTCTTAGAAGATTCTAAGATAGCTTAGAATATTCTAGCACCAACTGACCGATCGACCTCCTTCTGGCCCCTGCAAGATGGTTTTTGGCTGTGTTGCATCCTACTCACGACATTCCTCTGACAGAGTTTGTTTCTTTTTACTGTTGCAATTGACCTGCTTGAAGCTCGCGTTGCGAGCCATCACAACTTCCTCAATATTTTACTAAAAAAAAAAAAAAAAACCTAGTTGGCCACCCCAAACAGCCGAGAATATAAATTTGTGCATAAATGTTTATAGAGAAAATGGAATTCCTTATTGTACTTACAAGCTACCGCAAACAAACCACTGAAAGTATCATCAAAGGATTGCCACCTTCAGTGGACCTGATGAAATAAGTGAAGAATTAAACAGAAAGGATACCTGATACAAAATGTCCACCAATTCAGAAAGAAGTACAAGGAACAAGAGATCTGACGCCGCTAGCGGTATTTCAAGTAACTTTAGCATCTGAGAAAACATACAACGAGAGCATTATCTTACTCACGAGGGTACAGATTGAAAGGTACAGGAGTCTCATCGAGCCCCGCAATGTATAACATGTCAGAGAATAGGTCACATTACGAATTACTGCCAACTGCCATTCTAGTGCGTAAAATACGCCAACTACCACTCAACAAAAAAAATGCAAGCTACCAGACGAGTAAAAGCAAGTATGTAAATTGCCAAGGTGACCACCCCGCATCAGGAGAGGCTGTCTTTCCTACCTTCCAGGCTGCAATGAAGGCGGTAGTGGCTATCCTACGGAGAGACCCAAAAGATAAGCGGAATCATATGCAAGCAACAATTAAAAACATCGGAACCATGGAGGACACAATCAAAGGAAGAAAAAGCACCAAAAACTAAAGGAAATCGGAAACCTACTTAGACATCACAGCATGAAAATACCACCAAGAAGCAGACAAAACGAAAAATACAAGAGCGATGGTGAGGGCAAACGAACTAAAAGACATAAATCCGAAATAGAAGGAACAATTAAGACCATATTGACAAAGATGAAAGAAGTCACGACAATAGTAAAAACAACAGGGGAACATGGGGAAAATAATGGCCCTAGCTGAAGGAGTGCTATCATTGTTCGATTAATGACTAGACAAAAAAACTGCAAGATGCAATATACATATGGGACGCGTATTGAATTAAAGTTGAAGAACTGGAGAACTTTATCCACTGGAACTAGGTTGCTATAATGCTAATCAATGAAACCCACTTAAAACAAATGAACAATATCAAAATTGGAAGAATGGTAATATACAGAACGGCCTCGAACCATGGGAGGAGGAACGGCTGTGATCATAAGAAACACAATCATGCACACCTAGTCCAGATATTGGCACTAAGAGAAACAGAAGCAACTGCTGTTAAAATATAGCCTGTGCTCCATTGCAATTAAATTAAATTAAAAATAAATTAAATATAATCCAGGGAAGGACACGTAGTCTTAGTATCAGTATACTTATCACCAAGCAGAAACCTGTTGGACCAGGATTTGGATGCCATACTATCCTAATAGGAGGAGACCTGAATGCGAAGCACTGGCAATGAAATTCAATCAGAAATAATAGGAAAGGAGAACTACTCTTCCGCCTGGCGGGACAAAAGAACGTCGCGGAAATTGGTCCAACAGAATCGACGTATATAACTTACAATAGCCATCAAAATCCTGACATCCTAGACATCGCAATAACAAAGAACATAACGCAGGAAGTAAATACGGTCACAACAAACTATCTGTCGTCGAACCATTAACCGGCGAAAATACAAGAAACAAGATGGATTCCAGAACATAGCTCACCAAGGAGGAAAACGGAAGCAATACAGCAACATATCCAAAATCAAATAAAACCCGATATCCCGTTAAACACGCTGGTTGACATTGTGACAGCTGTAAAACATCTAGAGAAAGTAATCACGGAGGCAGGAGCTAAAGCAACAATTACAACCATTTATGAAGACCAGCACATAACAAATTCCTCCCCTGTTGGAAGACCTAAAGTATTAAAAAAATAGACACCGCAGTATGGGACCAAAAGTACAGGGACCTGCATGTCCGTTTAGCCCGCGAACTCAAAAGAAGACTCACTGAGAGGAAAATTGAGAAGTGGGAAGCCAAGATGTCTAATCTGATACTCGAAAACCGAGAAGCAAGGCAATTAATACGAGCACTAAAAACACCAAAACAGGCGAAGACAGGAATTAACGGACCATGGTGTCACCTTCTTACCCCTGGCAAAGGCAAAATTCTAGCAGACACATTTTCCAATCAGTTTACGCAAGAGAAAACAAATTGTGGAAACAGCCAGCAGAGAGCAACAAACATCCGAACGGCACCAACAAACAATATGCCACAACTGACTGCCCCCAGAGAGGTCAACGGAATCATTAAAAATAAAAAGCAAGAAAGCTCCAGGAATAGACAATATTACCTAAAACTACCTCATGAACATGCCCAAAAAGGCGATAATGCTCCTAATAAGATAATAAATGCAGGAATAATGTTAGGCTGCTACCCAGCCCAATGGAAAACAGTAAAGATCACAATTATCCCCAACCAGGCAAAGACCCGAAGAAGCCTGAGAGTTATAGACCAATCAGCCTCGTAAGCTCTCCAGCGAAAGTAATGGAGAGGATAGTACTTAAGAAGATAGTAAAAACTTAAAGGAAAACTAAAAAAATTGGAAAAGAGTAGTTTGGCTGTCAATCAAGAGTATCAGCAACCATTTTACTATTACACCTCGCTGAGAATATAATGCAGGCTTCCAACAAAGGGAAGTCAGTAGCAGCAATTTTCATAGATGTGGAAAAGCATATGATCAAGTGTGTAGACGGACAATTTAATATGTAAATTACAAGCGAAACAAAAATCCCGAGCTGCTACATAAAACTGATAGGGAATTATCTAAAAGGAAGAAGATTCTCTGTAACACAAGAAGAAGAGAACTCATCTATCTTAGAAGCCAAGGAAGGGGTCCCCGAAATGTCGGCTCTGTCACCAGTACTCTACATCATATATGCAAACGACATTCCAGTGCCAAAATGAGTCTACCTAGCCCGACTTGTGCTTTTCGTCATTGGAAACTGACATGAAACAAATATTACGAGACTAATAATAGGAATTAGGAAGCTCGCGGAATGGTGTAAGACCAACAAGATAACAATAAATACATCGAAATGCAGGGCCGGCGCGGCGCTAGGATTTTGGGGCCCGGGGTAACCAGTTGAGGGCCCTTGGCGAATTCATCAGTTAGGGCCTTCCCTCAGACACATGGGTGATTTTTTATTTTTTTAGCCCTACAACTTACGAGCCCGGTTACATTTACCCCCCCACCACCCCACCCCTTCCCCCACCCCTAACGCCGGCCCTGGCGAAATGTGCAGCAATTTACTTCAAGATGAAGAAACCTGATTATGACAGACTACCACGATTAGAAATAGCAGGACAAGCAATCCCATGGACGAAACCACGCCGATATTTAGGCATCCAGCTAGAGCAAAAGATGATATTTAAGGAACACATAAGAGAAATAGTAAAAAAAGGGATAGCCATATCTACAAACTCATACCCAATACTGAATAGTAAAGTGTTAACAAACAAACCAAACTCAGAATTTATAAAACAGTGATACTGCCATTTATACTCTATGGGTGTCCAATTTGGGGATTAGACCACTCGAGTAATGGTCAAGGTTTTTCCCCTAAAGAGAAACAATAAAAACTTACCCCCAAATATACCTAGAAACTAATACCAACAAGAAAAAGCTTTTAAAGGAAGCGGAGCCTTACTTTTAAAGTATATAATAAAAAAAGTATACGGCACCTATCCAAGTACCAGCTACGCCCAATATTGCTTAACTGTGGTGATCGGACGAGAGCTGGTATTTTCAACGTGGTGTGGCCGTTCAATAAGGTGGCGAGCAATATCGCTTTCCAACCTGGATATATGAGGATGGGTTCAATACCCGTCCGACCAACCTGACTGCTGTTTTTCCATAGCATTCCTAAGTCATTCCAGGCGAATGCTGGGATGGTTCCTCTGAAAGGCCATAGCTAAACATCCTATTATTCCATATACCCTTTAATTAGACAAGCTGCTGCAGGTTCTCTGAGACCCCGCAGCAGCCCTCCTCATAGGCTTCGCCTAGGAGAAATAAAACCCGTAAAAAAAAAGAACAATTGGCAGTATTGGAGAACTTCCAACAGGAGTGAAAACTTAAAAACTATGAATATCATACGCGCAGCTACAGAGATACTAATAATAAAATTCCTTATGGTCATACTGGGGGTGTAAGGGTTTGGGAGAGACAATACTAGTCTTTTCCAACCAAATGTCAACCTCTCCTTCACGTGGTGCACCCTGTTTGCACGGACGAGGCTCTGGCGACTGAAAGATTCCCGGTATAAGGAGTCACCCACTGCTTGCCAACGGCCTCCGAAAGGAGGGCGGAAGAGCGGGGAGCGGTTCAGGGCACCCTCTTGCCCTTGGGGTTGGAAACGGCCCCTAAAGGCGGATGAATCAGAAATGATCAACGGCATGGGGATGCAGAAGGCAACGGGAAACCACTGCATTAAAGACCCAAAGGGTATCCCGAGGACATGTAATCCTCTCAAATTACATATATCATGATGGCTTCTTCCTGGGTAAAATATTCCGGAGGTAAAATAGTCCCCCAATCGGATCTCCGGGTGGGGACTGCTCAGGGAGGAGTCATCAGAATGGATAGAAACATTCTACGAGTCGGAGCGTGGAATGTTAGAAGTCTGAATAGGGCAGGTAGGTTAGAAAACTTAAAAAGGGAGATGGAACAACTTAAGTTAGATGTTGTTGGGATTAGTGAGATTAAATGGAAGGACGCACAGGATTTCTGGTCTGGGGAACACAGGATAATTAGCACACAAGCTGTCAATGGAGTCACTGGTGTAGGATTTGTAATGAACAAGAAAGTAGGGAAACGGGTGAGTTATTATGAACAGTTTAGTGACAGGATTATTTTGATGAGGTTAGAAACTAAGCCCGTCCCAACCACATTAGTACAAGTATATGCCAACGTCACAGGAAGATGACGAAGAAATAGAAAAAATATACGCTGAAATTGAAGAATTAATCCAATATGTGAAAGGGGAGGAAAATCTAATAATCATGGGTGATTGGAATGCAATAGTGGGAGAAGGAAAAGAGGGGAATACTGTAGGAAGTTTTGGTCTAGGAGAAAGAAATGAGCGAGGAAGCAGGTTGCTAGAATTTTGTGAAAGATATAAGCTAGTAGTGGCGAACACACTGTTTAAGAACCATGCAAGAAGAATATACACCTGGAAACGTCCTGGGGATACAGGCAGATATCAGCTAGATTATATCATGGTCAAACAGAGATTCAGGAATCAAGTTCTAGACTGTAAAGCGTACCCAGGAGCAGACATAGACTCGGACCATAATTTGATAGTAATGAAGTGCAGGCTGAAATTCAAGCGAATAAGGAAAGCATAAGCAGAACAGACTGGAAGTGAATAAGCTGAAACAATCTAGCACAAGAGAAAAATTTGCAGAAATGGCAGACTTAGGTCTAAGAAGTAACTGTGAAAGGAGCTCAACCGAGGACGAATGGAATGCATTAAAGACCGAAATAATGAAAGCTGGCAAAGAAACATTAGGCTTTAGGGAACAAGCTGCCCGAAAACCTTGGATCACAGAAGAAATTTTGGAGCTGATGGATCAGAGGAGAAGGTACAAAAATGCTCAGGATGAAGCAGGAAGAGAGCAGTACAGGCAATTTAGAAATAAAATAAATAGGAAATGCAAAATAGCAAAAGAAAAATGGCTACAAGAAAGTGTGAAGAAGTAGAAAAGGAAATGGTCGTAGGAAAAGTAGATGTTGCATATAGAAAGATCAACAGAATTTTGGAGAAATGAAGAAAAGAGGTATGAACATTAAAGCTGCCGATGGGAAACCTCTTTTAAGCTCAGAAGATAGAGCTAACCGATGGAAGGAATACATTGAGAAACTGTATGATGGGGACGACTTGAACAATAGTGTATTAGAAAAGGAAGGCGATATCGACATTGATGACTTAGGAGATCCTGTTTTGAGGACAGAATTTAATAAAGCTCTGAATGACTTGAAAGCAAATAAGGCAGTTGGAATTGATGAGATCCCTGCAGAACTTCTTAAATCTCTAGGAGAGGAAGGAATCGAAAGATTATTCAAACTGATATCAAAAAGTTATGAAACAGGAGAAATTCCAACTGATTTTAATAAAAATATCATCTTCACACTTCCAAAGAAAGCACAAGCCGACAAATGTGAGAATTATCGCACCATTAGTCTGACATCACATGCTTCAAAAATACTGACCAGAATAATAAACAGAAGGATGGAAAGGGCAGTGGAAGAGATAGTAGGTGAAGATCAGTTTGGGTTTAGGAAAAATCGCGGTACAAGGGAAGCAATTCTGTCTTTAAGATTAATACTTGAAGGGCGGATCAAGAAAAACAAAGATACTTTTATGGCATTTGTTGATTTAGAAAAAGCTTTTGATAATGTTATGTGGGACAAGATGTTCAAAATTTTAAAGAAGTCAGGTCTAAAGTATCGAGATAGAAGAATACTCTATAAACTATATAAGAATCAAGTGCTGTAATAAAAGTAGAGAATCACGAGAGACATGCATCGGTTAAAAAGGGTGTGAGACAAGGTTGTAGTCTATCCCCGTTAATATTCAACTTGTATGTAGAAGAAGCAATGAAGAAAGTTAAAGAAAAATTTCCATGCGGCATAAGTTTTCAGGGAGAAAAAAATCAGTATGCTACGATTTGCTGATGACATTGTCTTGTTAGCAGAGAGGGCTGAGGATATTGAGAAGTTATTGAATGGCATGAACAAAATATTGAAGGAAGATTTTGGACTGAATATAAATCAAAGTAAGACAAAAGTGATGAAATGTAGCAGAAATGATACGAATAGTAGCAGATTAAATATAAAAATAGGATCGGATGCTATAGGAGAAGTGAGTGAGTTCTGTTACTTGGGAAGCAAAATTACAACCGATGGCCGAAGCAGGAAGGATGTTAAAAGCAGAATAGCGCTAGCAAAAGAACCTTCATGAAAAAGAGAAACCTTTTAGTTTCAAATATTGATCTAGGAATTAGAAAGAACTTTTTAAAACTCTATGTGTGGAGCACAGCACTTTACGGTAGCGAAACATGGACTTTAGGAATACCGGAAAGAAAGAAACTTGAGGCATTTGAAATGTGGTGCTACAGAAGAATGCTAAAAATTAGGTGGACAGACAAAGTAAGAAATGAACGAGTTTTGGAAATGATGGGTGAGAAAAGAAGTTTATGGAAGAATCTTACAGGAAGAAGAGACAGGCTTTTAGGTCATATTTTGAGACATGCTGGATTGGTTAATTTGTTAGTAGAGGGAACAGTCGAAGGTAAGAACTGTAGAGGTAGACAGAGATTAGAATATATGAAGCAGATAATTGAGGACGTGGGTTGTAAGGGGTATGTAGAAACGAAAAGGTTAGCACAAGATAGGAAGGGATGGAGGATTGCATCAAACCAGTCTAAAGACTGATGACATCAAAAAAAAAAAAAAAAGTGCTTCATAACTTATTGCCACAAAGTAAGGCAGCAAGTAACACATTAGCCACTTTTGTGGCAGCTCCCAGCTCCAAATTGGGCCTCTGGAACTACTCTAGGGATTCTTGCGCTCTTTTACATCTTTCGTTTATTCCTTTTCCGTTTCTTCCATTCTCTTCTGTCACCCTTCCAAAATACTTGAACTCTTCTACAACATTCAATTTCTCTTCTCTTCGTATGTCATCAGAATTTATCTTATTATTCTTTCGGGTTGTAATTACTACGTTCCTCTTTTGCAGAGTATTGTATTCTATAAGATTTTTCCATTTCCTGCCACGCTTCCAGTTGTGCTAGCGCTTCTGATTCTCAGTTTACACGCACCATCACATCATATCGAAAAATCATAACATTCGTATTTTTCTTCTTCCCTCTTCTTTGCCACCTTCTTTACGATTTCATCCGCAAGGACAATGAGTAGTAGCGGGAAGAGAGAACTTCCTGCCCAACGACCGTTATGTTCTTTTGACACCCAGTTTCATACAACTCTAAACCCTCATACATGCACATCGCAGAACCAATTGCTCCTGACATCCCTTCGACTACACTATTCATGATGGATGTCTTGTCAGTTTGTCATCGTCTTGACAGTACCGTATTGATTTTTAACTATTTTTTTCCTTTTTATTTTGGCCTCTTATTATCTTAGACTGTTCTGCAGTTTAACTTCCTATCAGATGAGGAAGTGCCTTCATAGTGTGTACGCGCTACTAGCTGCAGTCAACGTCTTTAAAATACTGTGCGGAATGTGATTCGTCAAATATTTCGAGACATTACTGTACAATAGACAAAGCGTTCATTGAACGCTAACGTTTGTTCGTAGTTTCTTCTGTGCCAAATTAAGAGAGCTTGAATGCTTGAAGGTTACACTCAATGTCAAAACTGCTTCCTACTATGTTGAAACACTGCCAAAAATAACTTTGATTTCTTTGTTAGTATAGAATGTGATTTATACTTTAGTGGAACACACAAAAGCCTAAAATCATTTTGATATATATTTAATCGTTCAATATAATTAAGGCAGATCTTTGACATAAAAACAGTGGATCAAAGCGGAACTAAAAAAAGAAAAACATGTATTTTTTATTAATCAAGCTAAAAAAAAGTTTTTGCAGTTGTAAATATCATTGCAAAACTGAAGTAAAATTTTCTTGCTTATACCTTAGCTCGGAGTATCAATTTTTCACGAAAAACGAGCCTGACGAGATATCATATTTTAACCATATTGATATTACCTGATATTCCTACATTAATTTTATTCCTTGATTCTATTCTTTAGGTTCTTGTCTTCGTCAACTGGTAATTTTCAGAAACACATCACACGAAACAAACGAAGGTTGCTCTGCTAATGGACTAAGCGTTAGTCGATTAGTAAGGTATTTTCCTGTAACACCTGGTTTGTTTTGTAAGACTGCCAAATCGTTCAGGCCTTGAGAGTAGATTAAGCAAGCGTATAAATCAGTGTAGTGCTCTCGGCCAAAAAGAAGCGAACTTACATACCTCCTCTACCAGCTTGCTACACTGCGACGCTTTGACGCCAGTATATCGTGTCGCTGAAGTTTCTTATTCTCGTGTAAATATGACGCGGCCAGGAATAGCTGCAGCTTAGTCGCTTGGGGCGCCCTCGCTCGCTATATTTAGGGACGTTAACAATAGTCCGGCGCGGCGGGCGGGAGGCGTGGTGTCTTGTGTCGCCACACCACTGCACCACAGGCACACATCCTTGGCAGTGACTGGCACCGTGAAGGTCCTCAGTCAAGAGGGCAGAACGGAGACACCACACTCAGGTCTGCGCGGGCCAGAGATGTCCCTCCCCAAACAAAACAGAAACGGGGTGCTACACCGACCTCTTACTCAATCGCCATTGTAAGTGACAAAGCAGAAATAATATCATCTACAGCCATACTCTGGAATTCATAAGTATCGTGGGTGACAGAAGGTGCTTTGTACCAAAATTAATCTTTATGTATTTCATTCCTGAATAGCACGAGTGAAAAAAAGTATATGTATTCATCAGTACGGCATCTTATTTCACTAATCTTATTTCTCCTGCCATTGCGACCTAAATAGGTTGTTGGACGAAGTATCACATCGCACTCGTAAATTAAAGAAGATATTCGCATGTTCGTCTGAAAATTCAAACGAAACTTACGTCGTCTGTCTCCCAGACGATCCCAGCCAAATCTGTGCAACACCTCTGTGACTCTCTCGTAAGGACTGTGCCAAGCATTCAATAATCGAGCGGCTACTCTCTGTAGGGGAAGGTCGGCGAGCTCCGGACACCTGAAATTAAAGGCAAATAAAAATAAAATAAACACGTTTTCTGTCTTTATTTTAATATTAAAAATGAACTGGGAACTTCCGCAGACATTTTAATTTAAAGTTAGTAATCATAACAATTTTTTCAACGAATTAAATTGATAACTTTCGCATTAATTTTTTGGCAACACAAAAGTTATCGGGTAGCCTCGGAGACAGTAATAAATGGTGGCCTAATCGTTTTTTGGCCTTATAAAAATCACAATAATCTGAAGAATCTATGTAAACACAATCTTTATGAGCCCAGTCTTTGCTTCATACCACCGAATCCAGTCTTCTTCAAAAATTTCTCCACGTACGGAGCATTCGGTCTGTTATACTCGATTTTCTTCGGAAAGACTTTGAATACTCTTGTTTGTATGCAGAGTTTTTGTAGAGCTTTTAAATTTTTATTTTTTCGCTTGGCCCTTTTTACTGCCTTTAGTTTTCTGTTTGTGCTCTCTACATTTTTTATATTATGAAGATGCTAAAATCTCACCGTTTTGGATTTTTTGAGCCCGAGTTACTATGCGTTTATTTGACGCATCATATTCAGTAACCTCCAAAGAATTTTGACAGGAGCGACGAAAAACTTCTGCCACGAACAAAACACACACTAGTGTGCAACTCACTGGGCATCACGTTTTCATCCCATAGGGCGCATATTTAGAATAAAGTTTTACTGAAGCAGCGTTGTTGGTTTATTAGAACTTTAAATGTCCGGGATTACTCACCGTCCGCGCTACACCACCTTCACCTACTTTCTCACCGTGTCAATCAATCTCTTGTGATGGGGATCCCAAACTACACAACAGTAATCCGAATGAGGACGAGCGATAATTTTGTTCGCTATATCCTTTGTATGAGCGTCACAGTTCTTCAAAATATTTTGTAATTCAGAATAAGCTTTGCCTACGACGGAAGTTATGTGCAGGTTACGTTTATGCTGCTCTGTTGTTACGCCCAAATACTTCATGGGATTAATCACGCCTATAAACTGAACTGTTTACTTTATATTCGTGGACAGACGGATTCGTTTCGAGTACATCAGCTAAAATTCGAGAAACGTTGAACAGAAACAATCTTTGGGAAACGAAAAAAACATTTTCGGAATAGAAGGTGTTTTTTGGTCCTGTTACTTTCTTTTTTTTCAAGCATACAGAGGTTTTAACAAAAAAAATTATCCCATTTAGGAATCGCAGACAATAATTTATCATTTACCTAAAAAAAGTTGTTTCGTTTCACGATTCATGGGTACATAGCTTATTTATCGCAGCCTAAGTTGTAACTTTATTTACATTAATATTAACTCAATTTGGAAATATTCATCTTTAAACGAAAACGATTATAACCTTAATATTTCTTTTAGCTACCAAATAATATAATTAACCTTATTCACAACTCTTTCACAACGCATCAGCACTGATTTCCTGTAGCGTTCTCAAAATTATGTAATTTAAAGGCAAATGATCATGACAAACATATTTTTTTTTATTGTAAAGTTTGTCATGGAACCTTCAAATAATGAGTCTTTCAGATGATAAATAATTTAGAAACCAAACCACAGCAGAATTTTCAGAGTGAAATAATAACGGAAAAGTAGTATTCCCCTACTATCAAAGAAAATATTACCAGCTAATTCTTCAATCTCTGAATGCATTTTACTTACTTTTCCTACCACCCAGAATAAACCTCTTACAACTCTCACTCTACAACATCGCTCAAAATACTTTCCCAATGTGAGAGAAGAGCATTATCTTTATGGACCAATGGACGATTAATAATGCAATCTTTGATCGTAATTAGCCGGCGATATCTACAACAGTACTCCTTGATTAGATATTCTATTCTCTGAACAGATCCGAGGTCATCATATTCAGACCATTGTCTCTCAGTCGACGTCTAGACACTATTTAATTACCGGCTCTCAGATGTCCGTGATGCACAGGGTAAATTGTTATTACCTTTAACTTGTTAGAAAAGGAACAAATCGTTTCAGAAAATTTCTGTGTCCAGTACTAACCATCATCATTTAGACAATTTCCGGTCTTTGCAGGGAGAGCCCGGAACACGGTTTATCCTGTTCTTCCACGATTTCTCCTCTTTCTCCACAGTTCATTTTCTCCTCTGTCTTGCACACTCTTTTCTATTTATTTACCCATTTACCACGTGGTCTGCCTCGATGCCTCTTCTCTTCCAGTTTCAAATCATTCATTCTCTCTGGCATTGTCTAGTCACTCATCCTCTTCATTTGTGCATATCACTGGAGTTTTGATCTTTCATTTATGTCCTGCTCAAATTCTTCTTTAATTGTTTTCCTCCAATGTTCATTCCCCAACTTGCCCAGTCTCTTTACACCTATAATACTTTTTCGAAACTTCATTGCCGTGGTCTGAATTTATTTAATATCTCTTTTTTTTCATTACAGATATTTCAGAACCACATTTCAATATTGGCACAAAATTTGTCCGGTACATAATAAGTTTGCATTTCTGTGCCTCTGCAACGCCTGGAGAATTCCTGTGCTCTTCTGCATTTTCCATCTATATCCTTTCTGTTTTATTTGCATGTATGATAATTGACTTAATGTGCCCTTCTTACGAGTTGCAATTCCTGCTTCAGTCTTGTTTGCAAAGAATTGCAATCTGTAACATTTAAGCTATTCTCGTGCTTCTGACTCGCAGTTTCTTTAAAGCATTACACCATCTTTAAAAACTATAGCTTTCATTTTTCTTTTCTCAAATCTTCCTGGCAACTATTACTATTTCATCCATAACAACAGTAAGTAGAAGCGGGGAGAAAATGCTTTCCTGCCTGAGGCCGCAGTCAGAACCGTGATGTTCTTTACAAAACAAAGTTAATATAACTCTCATCCTTCATTCATACTCTTAACTCTCTCAATCAAATCCTTGTTAACTCCTTTCACTTTCAATGTTTCCCAAACTTTCTCTCAACAGTTGCTGTCATATGCTTTCACAACATCAAAAAAAGCAAAAATGCTATGAATACGCCTTTCCCATACTCGTAGTACTCTTGTAATTGACTTAATGTATCCACTATTGAAACTATTTTCCTCTATCGTAATTCACATCTTTCCACCATTCCCCTTAATCTCCACTCTATTATCTTCTCACATATTTTCACAGAATGTAACAAGAGGGTTATACTTCGTAATTCTGACATTTCTTTTATACCATTAGTTCAAGATCGGACACATAATACCACATTTGCAGTCTTCTAGAGCCACTTTCTCTATCTAAACTAAACTCCCTCAGCACTCTGCATAACCTTGATAGTTATTTGTCACCGGAATTACAAATTAATGCTTAAGAATGAGTGTCTATTTTTTGTTGTTGTATACTATACAACTATTTAACTGTTTCTTTTTCCTTCTCTTTCATTACTGTTTTGAGTACCCTTCACTGTTGCTGTGAAACTGAAAATCCTATTACGCAATGTTCCCGTACAATTTTTTTTTTTTTTTTTTTTTTTTTTTGCTGCTGTCGGGCAGTCTTTCGACTGGTTTGATGTAATCCTCCATCCCTTCCTATCCTGTGCTAACCTCTTCAGCATGTCTCAAAATATGACCTACCAGCCTGTCTCTTCTTTCTGTAAGCGTCTTCCACAAACTTCTTTTCTCACCCATTATTTCCAAAACTCGTTCATTTCTTACTTTGTCTGTCCAATTAATTTTCAGCATTCTTCTGTAGCACCACATTTGCAAAGCTTCAATTTTCTTTATTTCCGGTATTCCTAAAGTCCATGTTTCGCTATCATAAAGTGCTGTGCTCCACACAAAGAGTTTTAAAAAGTTCTTTCTAATTCCTAGATCAATATTTGAAACTAAAAGGTTTCTGTTTTCCATGAAGGCTCTTTTTACTAGTGCTATTCTGCTTTTAACATCATTCCTGCTTCGGCCATCGGTTGAAATTTTGCTTCCCAAGTAACAGAATTCACTTAGTTCTCCTATTGCATCCGATCCTATTTTTATATTTAATCTACTAGTATTGGTATCATTTCTGCTACATTTAATCACTTTTGTCTTGCTTTGATGTATGAATACTTTCCCTTAATTCCAGTTTATTATACTGAAAGTGACACTTTCTGTCCAACCAAACTTACGCTGATAATAACTTGTATTTTTATTATGAAAAAAAAGAACAGTTATGGAGTCTGACCAACCTTAGTTGGTGACACTAATGGAGCAGTACGAGATAAGAAATTCAAAGAAAATTTGCTAATCTTCACTCTTTAGAAAGAAGCTTCCTATGTCGTTTTGTGACTTTTGTTTTACTACTCTGAACAATGTACCAGTTTCCGGAAAATACTGATACATTTTCAGTGTACACTCACAATTGCAATTATTGCGAGTAATGGCTTAAACAACAATGGATGCAATATAAAATTGATGTACCTGTCACCTATTAAAAATATATTTACATGAAATCTGTAACAAACATCCCATCGAATGATTAATATTCAATCTTCCAGCATACAACAATAGAATGCGTTCATGAGGATGCTGCTGCTTTTGCGTGTTTATATTATGCAGAAAGAGCACTCAAGGACAATTGCCAAAACGTATTATTAGATTCAGAGATTTTGGCACAGATCACCGCATTTGAATAATGAGACAAAACTTAACTGTGTGTAAAGCTCTGTAGAAGTGAAGCGTAGCCACAAGCAGGTACACGGCCCGTAAATACCTCCTTCTCAAGCGACTAACTGTTGAAACTCGCTCTGAAGGTGTGCTGTGAAGTCGGCGGGGCTGCTTGAGCATGCATGGCTGGGCGGCTGCTAGCAGGCGAACCGTGATCGGGCGACAGACACAATGTCCCTCGGCGACGACTTGCCCGCACAATTGCTCTGCTCCACCCCAAACCGGAATTTCGTCGCCGATGTTAGCGCCACTACTGACGTGCCAGTTTCAAGACCATCATTGTTTTCGAATATGCAGTTTGGAGCACTAGGTAGATCAAGGGCCTCTAACCGGTTTCATGAAACTTGGTCTCACATGTAAAACAGGTAGTGGCCATGAATGAATCGAGAAGGCGTTTATCTTTTAGCTTCTTTTACGAAGCCTTGCATTTTTAAAGTAATATAACAAGAAAATTAGTCATACTCTTAAAAATAACTCACTCAGAGACTATTTCGATTACTTTTCACCTAAGCCGTTCAATACTATTAACATCAGTGAAGTGGAAACGTAAAAAGTTTGTTTTGAATATTATATCTTTGTTATTACAGTTGCTAATGAACACACATTTTTACTGTCATTAGTAACCAAACTTGTTAAGAGCAATGCTGTCTTTCATTCTTAATCTCTGAATATTGATTATAATCTACATCGTCTATCAACTAAGTCAGATACTATAATCTTTATGTTCCTGTAAAAAAGTTGCCTTCCAATGTACTCTTTATTACCAGCAACCGACCTTCAATTTCATAAGAAATTGTGCACTTAAATATCAAAGTTTTTTCAGTGCCCTCTGTCCGCCATTGACACATTTTCACGGTGCCAAGCTGTTTTTAAATCTCCCTTGCTTTTTCCAGTTTTTGTAACAAAAAATCAGATTAAAATAAATGAATAGAATCACAAGTGACAAGAATCATTAAAAGAGTTTCAGATAATGTTGTAGTTTACCCCATTAATATTCAACTTGTATGTAGAGGAAGCAATAAATAAATTAAAAGATAAATTTCTATGTGGGATAAGTGCTCATGGACAAACAATCAGTAAACTGTAATTTTCTGATGACATCGTCTGTTAACGAATTGGGGTATTGAGAAATTAATTACCGAATGCCATGAACAAAACCATGGGAGAGAAATTTGTAATAAATATAAACCAAAGCAAGACAAAAGTGATGAAACGTAGCAGAAGTCGTAGCAATAATAATAGACTAAATATGAAAACATGCAGATGTGATAGGGGAAGTTAGTGAATTGTGTTATATAGAAATTAAAATTACGACTGATGTCCGAGACAAGACTAATGTCAGAAGCAGAAAAGCACTAGCACAAAAAAATTCTTGAGAGATAAAAATCTTTTAGTTTTAAATATTTAACTAGAATTAGGAAAAAACTTCCTAAAACAGTATGTGTACTTATGGTACTCAAGCATGGAATAAGAAGAAAATTTAAAGCATTTGAAATGTGAAGCTACAGAAGGATATTGATAATTAAGTGGAAAGATAAAGTAGGAAATGAAGATGTTTTTCAAAAGATGGGTAAGGTAAGAAGATTGTGGAAGAGTCTCACAAAAAGAAGAGACTGGATGGTGGGTCACTTTTAAGACATGCGGGATTGGTTAATTTGTTAATGACGGAAATCGTAAACACCTTGAAACTCTCATTTAAGAGTATCTTTTAATTTAGGGTTTGATAAAAATCTCTAATTTTGTTTAGAGTTAGTTCACATTGTTTCCTAAGGACCAAGTTACCGAGCTTGGTGGGTGAGCGGTAACGCTCACGCCTCGCATTCGGGAGGGCGCGGATTCGAATCCTTGCCTGGCCACCCAGAAATGGGTTTTCCATCGTTTCCCCAAATCACTCCTGGGGAACGCCAGGATGGTTCCTTCAAAAGGCCATGGACGAATACCTTTCCATTCCTTGTCCCCAGTTTTTCCTATCTCAAATGACCTAGGCGTCGGTGAGGCGTAAAGCCATAAGCCAAAGCCATAGAGTCAAATTACGAAGAAACTCCCATTTTTTACTTGATAAACGGTTAAAATTTTCGTTTAATGTGCTGATTTGTATTTGATTCCTCCATCAGAATTCTTACATTGCTCTTAACAACGAACCACACGTTTAGTATCGTATTTAACGAACTACCATTGTTAATCGGTGAGATGACTAAAAAATTTATTTATATGTTAATCCACATAATGTGAAAAATTATTGTCTTAAACTTTTTAGAAACTTTCACTCTAAAAATCGAAATCCTCTAATTCAAGGAAGTTATCTGGAAACTTCCGAGGAAGTGCTCTTACAGTCTCAAATGAGAAATCTTTTTCCTCATGACGTAGGTACCATCCAAAAAAAGGCTCTTGGCGTCAGACGCACACTGCGTGCGGTGACGCATTCTTCTGAGAGAGAGAGTGGGAAGCGACGCCTGAGCAATACAGAGATCAGCCTGTCGTCAGATTTGACACAGTTATGTCCTACATTCCAGTCTACCACTAACAATTCAACTGGCAGTAAAAGACTTAAGAATATCAAACGGAAACAGATATAGTTAAAACAGGTGTCTCGGTGATTCGACGAAATAAATTATTTATGCATTGATATCTCTCCATTTTTTCTGCGTATAAAATAATTACTTACTATAGTTAAAATCACACTTATCATCCAGCTTGCCTCTTTTCAACTGATTTTTTGTTGTTGTTGTTGTTGTTCTATCATTACGGTTCTGATGTCCCTTCACTCTAGTTCATTTATTTAATTCTTAAGAACATACATTAGCCAGTGTTTACCCTGTACACCTCATAAGATGTTTCATTTATTACTATATGCTATTGTTTAATCTACTAAATTTCTCTTCGTTATTGACAATACAGGACGTAGAACTCTCTGTCTCTCATTTTGCTGGATTTTGAGCTTTGAGAGTTGCTCATGGATACCGAATGTTTCCTTCTTGTGTTGTGCTTCAGCATGTTCAAATTTTTAGATTTCTTTCTTCACTGTTCTTCAAGTTACTCAAACATCTCAGTAGGCCAGTTAATTCTCAGTTAATACATCAACGAAATCTCCATAATAAATGTTTTAATTTCACTTTCTTTGTTCTTTGCCACGTCTGCTCGCTTCTTACACTCATGTTCAGTTTTCCGCTATAACTTCTGGTTGGTGTCACGTGCCGATAGATACTACACCTGTTTAACAACAAATTCACTAAATCTCTTACATCTAAAACCGTTTTATTACCTATCTCTGCATTTCAGGTGAACAATTCATTTTGTAAAGTGGTAGGTAATCGAAATGTTTCTAAGAGTTCCATTGTGCTAACGTTGATCTTACCTAAAATTAATGAATGTGCTTTGTGACTAATAAAAATATTTTGATATTTAACTAACGAAATTTATATTGCGTTTCACCGTCGACTGATATACGACAGGTTGCAAACAAAGAACGTACCTATGTGTTACAAACTAACCAAGTATTCTCGATAACAATTTTGTTTGGCAACAATTTTAAAGCGATTCTAAATTATTCCAAACATAATTCTAAGCTCTGGTTATTCTTCGCAGCACAGTCTTCTGCATTTCAGTTTAGGGAAACTTGAGCGGATCAGAGATTTTTAAGGTTCAATGTATGTGATTTGATATAATACGGCCTCATCATCATCTTTAATCATCACCATTAATGCTCTGTCCTAAGACAAGTTTTCACTTGGTAGCTCTCCATTTTCTCCTGTCTTCTAGCTTCCTCTTCATGTATATATAGTTTTAGTTTCCCTTGATGTCATCTATGATGTTGTACTTCCTTCCTCTCACCCTCTTCCCACAAACTAGTCCTTCCAAGTCTCCTCTCCTCTCAACAAGTGTTCCATCCAGCTCTTCTTCCTTTCTCTTATGACTTACAGTAGTTTCCTCCTCTCAGCAACCCTTTCCAGCACTTCAACATTACGAGTACTCTCCTTTTCCATTCAGCTTATCTTCTCCATTCTCCTCCACATCCACATCTCAAATGATTCTATACGTCTTTTATCCTCTCGTCACAGTGTCCACGTCTCTGCCCCATAAAGTGCCACACTCCATTAGAAACATTTGTCAAGTCTTTTCAATAGTGCTTTATCTACTCCTCCTATTAAACGCTTCCTTCGCTACAGCATGCGTCAAAGTGTCGGTAAATACTAATGATACACACGTGTTGGTTTCACCTGTAACATCTAGTTCAAAGTGAAGTAGATGTTTTGAAGTGCACTGTGCGTATGAAGTGGTCTTCGTGTGTGAGGTTGCAGTCAAGCAAGCTGTGGATATCGGCGCTGCCAAAGGCCGGATGCGGCCAAGTTCAGGTCTCATGACATTTGCTCTTATCTGGAGGCCGCCGCGCCGGCAGCTGCTGGCTCGACCACTGCCTCTCCTCGCTGCATGGAGCGTCTCACTATGCGGAGGGTTGATTCACCGACCGCTCTAACTGCTTCTGTGTACTTTCGTAACTTGCTGCTTATTAACACTAAATTTGCAATCTTTTCCAGAAGTTGCATTTATTTTCATACTTCTATTTCATATTACTTTACAATGTCGAGACTACAAACAAATTGCTGAGACCCGATATGCAGGACTGGAGGAAAACTGCGATCTACCAGTTTTAAGGTACCAATATTTTATTTTAAAACACAAATGTCAAGAAACATCCCCTAAGAAGTGGAAGTTTTCACTGAATTTCGAAACATTTAATGACGTAATCATAGTACTACAACATTGCATGAAAGATAACTTTTAGACCGTTCTACTTAAAATGATCTCCCGTGAGCATAAATGATTGACCTTTCCTGTTGCTTCATTACAGCATCTTAGTCGTTTCCAACTAACATTACTTTAAGAGGTCGCAATGCCTAACGAAACCCATTCCCCGATGGCATGTTCCCTACAAACGTACTTTCTCATTTCAAGATTTTGTTTTTTAGTCATAATTTCTTGAATGAAATATCGCCTTTCATGCAACTTACGTATTTTCTGATAGATTTTCAGCATTTATATTGGTGATTTATTCTAATTCCTAAAAACCTTACCTACGAGAAAATTTTTCTGCTTCCTTAAGCCTGAAATCAGGTAGCAGCTTGTGGTCATGATCATCTCTTCCCTTCGATACTCCAATCCAACACATACCTTTTACATTCCTAGCACGTACTTCATCCGTCTCTTGACTTCCAGAGACCTCTAAACCAACTTCTTTATCGTATGGTTACTGATTGTGTTCTCCACAAACAAATCTAGCTGCTCTCGTTTGCACTCCCTTCCAACTCCTGTATCTGATATTCGAAACGTGACTCCCATTCTACAATACCATTTTCAGGCATTGGGCTCACTAAGGTTTTTAACCCCGTTCCCTAACTTCCATGGTGCATCCCCTTGTCACCTTCACCAATAAACGAAACAATTCGAAACCTCTTTTTACCACCTGCCCAAATGAGTTAGTTTACTGTCAAATGTCATGCAACATTTACACTTTAAGGTCTTATTCAAGCAATTCTTCCACAAATCTACAGCCACAAAAAGTTTTTTTTTTTTTAAAAAAAATCTGTGTAGCTATTGCTGTTCCTTCTTATTGTTTTTCTTCATTCTCTGTTGTTCTACTCAACTAGATATCCCGTCCAGGGCATCCTGCAGCTGTTCTTTTAACAACTTCAGTTAGCTTTATATCACGGTGACAGAATTGCAAACATGACTCTGAGTAACGGTAATTCTAAGACGTATCGGTCCTAATCCCGTAATCCTTAACATCATCTCCTGATAGTATCTATTGTGTCTGGCCAAGCACAGAGTGTATATTTTTTTCTTTTAGTTTTAATATATCTTTAACTGCGAACATGCAATGTGGATCTTGCGTTTATCAAATATTTCCGAAGTTATTCTTGATGACTTATATCAGTTTTACTAAACGTTCTTCTGACGAACGACCGCATTATTTCATTCGATTGCAGAATTTATGAGAAGGATCTCAAGACTAATAATTGTACGATAACATAAAGTATATTCTTAATTTAAGGGATTCCATGGCTAAATTGATGAACTATAGTGCCATAGTCAAATCAAAGATTGCAAAGAACATCTTGAAGTAATTGTATTTCAGCATTTCCCTATCAAACTGAACTGTCTGCAAAGAAATTCTACTCAAATTAATGGCCCTCGAATGAGGTCATAACGAACCTTCAGCTAAAAAATTAGAGTTTATAGTTCAAACAAGGTAGTGTCCTACTAGTTTATGCGAACTATTATAGGTTCTTTTGAGTTTCGTGGCAAGAAAAAAAGCAAGATCTTCGGCATATCTCTTTAGAGAAACTGATCAGAAGTTTAACAATCATTTATTGGCGAAGATTGTGGTCTCAGAGACTAATGAAAAATAAATGTTGCAACGAAATATCCTCAGTATTTTGAAAATGCTGTTGCAGAGACAGGAAGGAGATAGACACGTGGGGAAAATATTATTGTTATATTTTTTTTCCCCTTCAATCTTCAAGTTGATATATATAAAGATGAATTACAATACTTCCAGCTTCACTAACACCTCTTTTTTTTGTCTACGCCTCGTCGATGTTGAAGTCATTAGAGGTGGGAAAGGACTGCAGACAAGGAAAAAGAATGAATTCGGCCATAGCCTTTTGAAGGAATCATGTCAGCATTCGCCTGGAGTGATTTCGGGAAAACCAAGGAAAGCCGAAATCTCGATGGCCGAATGGGGTTTCGAACCCGCATCCTCCCAAATGCCAGGCCATAGAGTTGCCGCCCATCCACTACTCTTGTTAATAACATCATAAATGAAAAGCGTTCGTTAGCAGTGATGTTGGAACCGAAAATCTGTTGACAGCGCTTTTGATCATAAAATAGACGTGTCTCACAATAAATTGACACCCGTGACTGGAAGCCGAATATTTTTGGATCAGCTATGGCGTAGTAGCCTGTTGGCCACTGTCTGGTGTATACTGGCAGCCCAACAAGTAAACAACAAGTAGCTCTGCACTTACATACCTGCAGCCTGCCCCAACTTGGAGATACTGTTTATGCGTTCTCCTTCAACATACCACAGCAGCGGTTAGCTACGCATCATTATTTAAAAAAATGAATTACATTTTATAGATTTTTCTATAGACTATTCGTATCGAAAAACAGGAATGACATAAATAAATCAAGACATGATTATTTTAGGTTTAAGTATTTCATGGAAAGATACTTGTCTAATGGATTTATAACTTAAGGATAAAATTATTTTAAAGTTGTAAACTGAAGGGAAGCTAACATTCTGAAATGTACAATTGATACACTGATTGCATAAAAAAAGCCAAATACGAAAACTAATGCAACACGGGATCGTAGATGGTTGTTGTGCTTATTACTATAAAATATTAATGGTGCCAAAACTATTGTTGATAGCTTGCTATCAATTCCCTTTAGCTAGAGTATCACAAAATGAATCACGACTGCGATCTCGCTGTTTCCGTTTTGAGTGATACTCATTCATGTAACAACTTGTTACATATTCAAGAAATATATCGTTGTAGTAACGGGAAAAATCAAACGTTATTCAAGTGTCAGCTTCATTTTGTGACTCCAGGAAAAATTGGAGTATTTGACCTTTAAACGTGTGTACACAATAATCTTATCTCTGGCCATATAATGAAATCGTTTAACCTTATGGGAGTGTACGACGTGGTCAAAGCTTGCGGCCCGTAATGTTCGTTATCGGGCTATGCTGGTATAGTTGGATAAAAAGCTAAGTTTAGTGTTCATTCCAAAGGGGGGGGGGGGTTGGATCCTCCAGAAGGAGGTATACTTAGCTTGGAATTGGAGGTAGTGTGGCTGGTTCCTTTCCTCCTTACCTACCCTAACCTTGTAATCCTATCTGGTAAGGGGGACCTACAGTTTAACGTTGAATTAGAACCATGGAAGCGTTCTGGCGTACTTCACATTACACATCAACCTGTGCCAGGGATGCAGGTCTGGTTAAGGGCTTATGAATATCCTCGCCTTGGAGTTGGTATGGAAGAATTTTTCCTTTGACGCCAACCACCAAAATTGAAGTTTCACCTTCCATTCCTAGGTCAAGGTAAAACTTAGCAAGACTATTTCTAATCTATTATTTAATTCATTGCAGCCTTAAATTAGACGCAATATATTTGATCACAACCTCAAGGGAAAATTTCTTAAAGGAATATGATACATACACGTAATATCATTATTACATAAAATTTTTATTGTATGTTCCAAAGTTTAAGGAAAGGGAAAGAAACATATCCTCAAGAAGTTTTCCGCAAATGACGTATAAGAAAGTTACCAAAGAGAAATTCTTCAGCTAAAGAGAAAGCAGCAACTATTGAGACCATTAATCTTCAGCAGAAAGGCTTAGCAGAAAATTTCATTTGATTCTCGCATGCGACTATTTTGTTGAATATTTATTATTTTAAGAATAAAGGCACAAGCAACGGAGCA
This sequence comes from Vandiemenella viatica, assembly GCA_031002005.1. Taxonomy (NCBI): domain Eukaryota; kingdom Metazoa; phylum Arthropoda; class Insecta; order Orthoptera; family Morabidae; genus Vandiemenella; species Vandiemenella viatica. Next base: position 176,949,315 of record JARYHS010013630.1, read on the forward strand.
GAGCCATAAACGCACAAATCAGTCAGCAAGTTCCAAACATTTACGAGAACGCTCCATCAAACTATCAGCATACAGACGGACACAATAATACTAAAATAAACAAACTCAGAAAACAATTGCTTACATTTCAAGAAAATTACCTCATATACAATGCCTTAGCAATGAGAAAAACAGTTTTTAATGAATTCACCATTTTAACAAAGGATCACCCCTCAAAAAGCTAAAGAATAACCACGACACACAAAGCTTATACGTACACACCGTTAGATCTGAATTTTAAAACTTTATCTCTTCCTCAATCCCATCTCGGTACAAGGTTAACTCTGTGTTACTGGTTGAAAATAACCATCCATTTCTATTCTGATGTTTTGTGCAGGCAATGAGATACTCACGAGTTCCCCAACCGATTTGGAAATGTTGTTACAGGAAGAGTGAAGCAACTATTTAAGTAGCCATTCAGAGAAATTGGTTTGGTATTCCTGAGGGAGATGTGCTGTTGAGAAATACGCCCCTGGGTGGTCAAGTTCCGTCGATGTTTCAAGACAAGAGTGCGGGCTGCTTTGACTAATACACTCGGTTCATGATCACTGCGGTTTGCTGAAGGAAAGCTTAGAAATTTGTCCATGTTGTTTCAGTCTGGTCCTCTATCTGCCCCTCATTTACGTTGAGACATTTTCCAACTGTCAACGTGCTTGAACACTGTGAAGTACATAATTATTAGCTAATAAGTACGTCAATGCAACTGTTTTTAGATATTATTTATTCACGGACGCATTTCGCCTCTCGTCGAGCCTCTCTTCAGCGTTTTTCCTTAATATACTAATAATTTTAAACTTTTGTATATAATTGTTTTATGTTATTATTTTAGGTAATTTCCTCCATAGTTGATCGTTAAACTAATAATTATTACTTAGTAATAATTGTTTTTGTTTACGTGTAACGAAACTATTCTTATATTTGTAAATTACATTTGCTACTTACATTTAAATATTATCGGCTTTTAAGTTTCATACAAAAGGTTTTGTTTACATATAATATGATTCATACTGTAACTTATAATTATTATGTGTAAACAAAACCTTCTGTATGAAAATTCAAAAACCGATAATATGTAAGTGTACATTATGATTCCTATATATAAGAATAATTTCGTTATATGTAAACAAAAACCATTACGTACAAAACTAAAAACAAATTACAGCAAACAGTGTACGCTAAAGATATCTCGACGAGAGGCGAAACGCGTCCGGGAGTAAATAATATCCAACAACAGTTGCTTGGCGTACTTAACTACTTATTAAATAATAATTACTTGTTTAACAAGCAATTGCGAAAGAAATGGCCTACAATAATCATCAGCCAGTTCAATCATTTACTGATGTAGCCTCTTAAAGTCATGATTTCAGGTGGAACTTGAGATACAATAATCACGTATATGTAGAAACAGCTTCCAATAAAAAGCACTACCGAACACAGCATTCACAGTGTTCGGTGCCGTAGTGTGCGTTCAATGTAATAGGTATTCGGGGGTTACTTCATTACAGCTGGTGTCATCAGAACAACAGCCCAGTCTTAAGAAGTTCGCTTTGTGAACTGAAGTTCTATGAGTGCACATACAGGAATTCTAAGGAAACTGGCTTACGAGCATCTAAAAAATTCTGTAAACGATTCAGTACAAAGTTTTGAAGCAAAACGGTAGCATTAACACAAAAACGTTAGTAGTGATATTTCGGCCGTTAACTAGAGTCAGCACATCAAACGTTTATTCTTATCCCTGATTGTTTCATTTTTCTTTATTTTTTCTTATGGCTCGTTGATATCAAGGTCTTTAAAGGCGGCAAATTATTGGAGGCAAGTAACAGGCAGGAATTGGCCACGACGTTTTGAAAAAAGTATTCCGGCATTCACCTGAAATGATTTCGGAAAACCGTAGAGAACTGAAATTTGAATGACCGCCCGGGGATTTGAACCCGTGTTCTCCCGAATGCAGGCCTGGAAATGATTGCTCACCCACCAGGCTCGATTCGATTTCCCATTGTTAATGTGAGCTTTAATTAAATGAAACGTAAAGTACTACACCCCGACCACTATTTTTATTTATACCTGCTCACAAATTTTAGTTTCCTGCTGTTGCTGTAACTTTTGCATTAGACAACAATCCAACATTAATCTCCCAACCAGCAGCAAGATGCCACAGAGGAGTAGACATTTCATTGCCAGATCCCAGGAAATAATTATGTAAGTCGTTAATCCACGATAAGAGCCGGCTTTATCTTCCACTACATCTAGCCCCGGCTAATCCTTTCTAGTTTCTAGTTGGCCGATGAAAAACAAGCCCTGATCTCCGGTGCTTAATCATTCTTTTATTGCAGTGCGTAGGGATCAGTGTTGATATGAGTGTCAAACTGATTTACGACTGTTTAACTATTAAGCAAACAGAATGTCCAAGGTACAGTCTATACTAACAAAGAAAACTGAGCAGAGTAGTGAAGTTAGTGTTGCTGCTTGCTACAATGTATACCTGGTTCTTGTATTATCTCGTTACGAGAATGAATCCTTTGATTCACAATTTCAGCATGAAGTGCCGTAAATGAAAGAAAAGTACCCCTTGGTCTTTATGTTAAGTGAAGTTTTTTGCTCATTTATGACTATGTTGTTTAGAAAGTGCATTTCCTTACTTATAAACTAGCTTTCTGTGTTCTTCCTCCGGTTGTAGAGACGTTTTCTCGAAATCTAAGGTTCTAATTTCGATTTATTAATACGTATTTAGGACTTAATGTGTAATACTGGATTCGGATTAAGACTGAAAAATTATGTTCTCTTAAATCTTGAAAGCGAATGTTAAATTCATATCATACTTTTTAGTTTAATACTAGATTGAACATTTTATTTATGAACGTGGCAATAATGCACTAGTATCAATTTTCTACTCAATCTCCTTACAGAACTTGTATTTCGAACTAAACATCAAACAAAACTTTTTTTTTTTTTACAAAAATCTTAACCGTTGTTGTTACACCGATCAAATTTATCTGTTTCTGTCCTCAACCAACTCACGCAATTTCTACATAAATGACAGCAAAAACCGGCACAGCATTTGGAAGCTGCTGATTCAATGTCTCAAATGTAATTTTTGTTCGCATTAGGTCACGTGTTCTGGATTTCTTTAAACAAAGATAATTACTCTGATAATATCTCCTTTAAACAGAATCCAACATAGCATGTTTAACTCATTGTGTTCATGCCAACGCGTGATATCTGAGTTACTTTAAAAGCTGAGAATTTAAATGTTTATATGTAAGAAAAACTGATGTCGTTCACATCGACAAACATTTCTATGCTCTGCTGTAGCATAAAATTATTTTTCGGTTTAGTTACAATTATAGTATTGCAACTTATTATGTCAGCTGTTGTGCTCCTCCAGTCTCACAGCACTTGTTTTTATATATTTATTTTATTTATCATTGGAATTAATTTCGAATTTCTTTCACGCTGTGACCTTTTTTTTTTTATCTTTATTAATCATCATGAAACCAGGAACAAGAATGTTAGTTAGATTCATTCGAATTTGTACGCTGTGCATCCATTTCATGTAGATATACTCTGAATTACCTGTCCTCATATTTCATCGTGAAAGCCGCCGGTCCGCTGTATTGTCAGTCCGAGTTTGAGGAAAGTAGCTAGGAGAAATGAAGCCATAGAGCTTCTCGTGGTTGAGATAAGCGGAAAGGTCGACTCGTCACGTAGCGTGAGAGCTTGTCACATTAATAACGCAGTGTTATCACGGTTCATCCTAGAAGTCAATGAGGATACAACTGGCTTCTGGCTTCACGCGCAAGTGGTAATCTGTGCTCGCGAAGCTGTAGAACAAATGCTGGATTCACCATGGCACTGCAGATACTTATGATATGTCAAAGCGATTGAATTTTATTTTTCTATCGTACGCGTTCACTCCATTGTTTAGAGCATCTTCGGCGGCATATGTGATTCTATTTCATGTTCTCTACCTCAGGGATGTTGTAATTTAATCAATTTTCAAGAATTTTGCTTTCCTTTTGACTGAGCTGTGTTGTTGTAAGATGTATAAGCCTCGGGTGGAATTCATTTAATATCTAGTTGAAAATTGTTTGGTTATTTTTGTTCCTTTCCTTTTGTTTCACTAAAGCATGGAACGGCTGAAAATAAGCTTATTACAACACAGCTCAGCCAAATGGAAACAAAAATTCTTGAAAATGTATTAAATTACAAAATGAATAACATTTAAAATGGAAGTCTTAAATAAAAAATACAATAATAGAGGCAGAGAACATTGACATAATCACATATGTCACTGAAGATGCTCTAAAAGCTCTAAAACTTTTTTTTTTTTTTTTTTTTTTTTTTTTTTTTGTAACAGTTTAACGTCCCTTTTTAACAACGAGGTCTTTAGAGACGGGAAAGGATGGGGGCAAGGAATGGTAAGGAATTCGGCCATGGCCTTTTGAAGGAAGCATCCCGGCATTCACCTGGAGTGATTTGGGGAAACCATTGAAAACCCAAATCTGGATGCCCGGACGGGGATTCGAACCGCCGTCCTCCCGAATGCGAGGCCAGAACGCTATCCGTTACACCACCACGCTCGGTCTCTAAAACTTCGGTCTTTCCTGTTCACAAGAAAAATGATTTCGGAAAACCATCTTAGCTAAATAAAAGTTAAAAATAAATTGTGTAAGTCCCTTCAAATTCATATATTTTGCCCATGGATTTTTTTTTTGTCTATAGAAATTCATTTTTGTCGTTTTTAAACTCTGTGCAATTGATTTTTGTTTTGTTTAAATCTATCGTATTAGGACTATCAATGATCAAAGTGAAGAAATAAATGGGGTCAGGTCATACGGTAATGAGTCATGAGTAGGGACTCTCCAAAAATTAGTTTTTGTCCCTAAAAATTCAACTTTTGTCACCAATCTGTGCAATCATTTTTGCTTTAAATCGACCTTAAGAAGTCCAACGAACTCAAGAATTTTGACTCTCTCTCTCTATATATATATATATATAAAACAACAACAACTACTACTACTACCACTATTGAAGGCCTGGCCATCTCTGATGCCACTGCTAAGATCTAACCTCTACTATTTCTCTCTGTTTCTACGTAAATTTATGATTACTATCTCAGTTACACATTTTTGCAGTATTTATTTTACTTTATAACCAGCACTTACTCTAGTATTTTGCTTATAAAATTATTCTGGGTGCACGGCAATGCACCCGGCAAGTATAGTCAACGGAGGCGCTGCCTATCCTTTTCTCGGAGCGATTCGGGCTATTTTTGCACCTCCGTTTCTTAGGTCATATTTATGCTACATGTCTCAAATTTCTATTATGTATAAATATCAGTAATCTTAACAAATGTACTAAATTTTATTTCGTTACTGCTCTTAGTTGGGATGTTATTAATATGCAAATTTCAGCCATTTTGTTACTCACTCACTGAAGAGCACCTAATCTATAAGGTACTTCCCGTAGCTTAGAAAGCTGAAATTTGGTACACAAATAACATTTTACCCACATATACGAAAAATCTGAAACTTGTAAATTTCCACATATCTACCTTCCTTAAAGCCTAGCCCTAACGTGAAATTGTTTGCAAAATAACTTTATGTAACTCAGATTGTCATTGTAGAGTGAGCTTACTGAGTTTAAGTAAAACTTTATTTTGACAACGACACCCCGACATCAAAATGCCACTGTACTTCCAGTACCGTAATCCTAGAAACATGAATTTGGCATACATATAATTTGGCATACATATGTGGTTTAATCCCTAAATCATAATAAAAGTCTAGTATTGGAGTTTTCCCCCGTATTTATTTAATTACAATCCCAAACATGAAAAATTCTGACACATGCGGCTTAATTGCTTTGCTCCGGATGAAGCTACATGCCTGAGAATTTTTTAATGCATAGAGATCACCAAGTTCAACTAATATCTTAAATTTTACTTTGTTCCTGTGCTTAGTTTGGAAGTAACTAGTAATTTATCTATAGTTTTAGTTAAACCAGCGGCAATCTGCATTGCTCGGCTATGGCGTACACCCATTGTTTTCAGAGAGTGGGGCATTGTTGGTAAGGTATATTGATGTCTTCAATTCTGAAATGTTCTTATTCACCGATTTTAAAATGGAATCATTACATTTGAGGGGCGATTCAGAATAAGCGATAAGCTTACAAAAAGAAATGAGATTCTTGTAAAAATAGGCCAAGTCTCGTGTTGGAGTAGTGATAAAAAGTTATGAGATCTTCTTCTGAGCCAAGTCTACACTTTACAGAATACATTCATTTCACTTTGTGAAACAGAATGGTTTCTCTCGGTGTCATAGATCACTTATTTAGAATTTAAAAAAATAATTAATTTGTTGACTTGGCCATTGTGCACGTCATAATTCTTACTGAAAATGAACGCATAATATACAATTGTCAAATTCAAAAAAAGACTGAGGGAAATCTTGGATTCGGTGGGGGGGGGGGGGGGGGGTACATATTGATAAAGCAATACATTTAAGGTATGGCCAAATCAACAGAATTTTTTTATTCTAAATAAACGATCTATGACACCGAGAGAAACCATTCTGTTTTACAATGTGAAGTGAATACACACTGTACACTGTAGACTTCACTCAGAAGAAGATCTCATAACTTTTTGTCACTACCCGAGCAAGAGACTTCTCCTATTTTTACAAGAATTGTTTAATTGGATTACTTTATTACTTTTGGTTATTTATTTCTACTTTTTGTGATACTAAATTCGTGACCTGCGTCCATATCCGAAACACGATCTAGTCTAAAATCTAAAATCAGAGGAAAGTTGTAGTAGAAGCGTCTCATGTTTCTGTTCGCGAGAATCGTCTGAGGTGTACTCTTTGATTCACTGAAATCACGTAGTGTTCCTCGTTATTCAACCGTTATACTTCACTTATATAGATTCTGTCACTGACTAACTTTAACATTGCAACTGTTATGGGTGAGGTATATGAGGGAAAGAAAAAGCTTTATTAAATATTGCATTCTATATAGTAGCATCTGGAAACGTCCTGGGGATACAGGCAGATATCAGCTAGATTATATCATGGTCAAACAGAGATTCAGGAATCAAGTTCTAGACTGTAAAGCGTACCCAGGAGCAGACATAGACTCTGACCATAATTTGATAATAATGGAGTGCAGGCTGAAATTTAAGCGAATAAGGAAGCAGTATAAGCAGAACAGACTGGAAGTGAATAAACTGAAACAATCTAGCACGAGAGAAAAATTTGCAGAAATGGTAGACTTGGGTCTAAGAAGTAACTCTGAAAGGAGTTCAACCGAGGATGAATGGAATGCATTAAAGACCGAAATAATGAAAGCTGGTAAAGAAACATTAGGCTTTAGGGAACAAGCTGTCCGAAAACCTTGGATCACAGAAGAAATTTTGGAGCTGATGGATCAGAGGAGAATGTACAAAAATGCTCAGGATGAAGCAGGAAGAGAGCAGTACAGGCAATTCAGAAATCAAATAAATAGGAAATGCAAAATAGCAACAAAAAAATTGCTACATCAAAGTGTGAAGAAGTAGGTAAAGTAGATGTTGCCTACAGAAAGATCAAACAGAATTTTGGAGAAATGAAGAAAAGAAGGATGAACATTAAAGCTGCAGATGGGAAACCTCTTTTAAGCTCAGAAGATAGAGCTAACCGATGGAAAGAATACATTGAGAAACTATATGTTGGGGATGACTTGAACAATAGTGTAATGGAAGAGGAAGGTGATGTCGACATTGATGATTTAGGAGATCCTGTTTTGAGGACAGAATTTAATAAAGCTCTGAATGCAAATAAGACAGTTGGAATTGATGAAATCCCTGCAGAACTTCTTAAATCCCTAGGAGAGGAAGGAATCGAAAGATTATTCAAGCTGATATCAAAAAGTTATAAAACAGGTGAAATTCCAACTGATTTTAATAAAAATATCATCTTCACACTTCCAAAGAAAGCACAAGCCGACAAATGTGAGAATTATCGCACCATTAGTCTAACATCACATGCTTCAAAATTACTGACCAGAATAATATACAGAAGGATGGAAAGGGTAGTAGAAGAGATAGTAGATGAAGATCAGTTTGGGTTTAGGAAAAATCGCAGTACAAGGGAAGCATTTCTGTCTTTAAGATTAATACTTGAAGGACGGATCAAGAAAAACAAGATACTTTTAAGGCTTTTGTTGATTTAGAAAAAGCTTTTGATAATGTTAGGTGGGACAAGATGTTCAAAATTTTAAAGAACTCAGGTAACGAGATAGAAGAATACTCTGTAAACTATATAAGAATCAGGTGGCTATAATAAAAGTATAGAATCACGAGAAACATTCATCAGTTAAAAAGGGTATGAGACAAGGTTGCAGTCTATCCCCGTTAATATTCATCATGTATGTAGAAGAAGCAATGAAGAAAGTCAAAGAAAAATTTCCATGTGGCATAAGTTTTCAGGGAGAAAAAGTCAGTAAGCTACGATTTGCTGATGACATTGTCTTGTTAACAGAGAGAGCTGAGGATATTGAGAAATTATTGAATGGCATGAACAAAATACTGAAGGAAGAATTTGGACTGAATATAAAACAAAGCAAGACAGAAGTGATGAAATGAAGCAGAAATGATACCAGTACTAGTAGATTAAATATAAAAATAGGATCAAATGCAATAGGAGAAGTAAGGGAATTCTGTTACTTACGAAGTAAAATTACATACGACGGCCGAAGCAGGAATGATGCTAAAAGCAGAATAGCACTAGCAAAAAGAGCCTTCGTGAAAAAGAGTAACCTTTCAGTTTCAAATATTGATCTAGGAATTAGGAAGAACTTTTTAAAACTCTTTGTGTGGAGCACAGCACTTTATGGTAGCGAAACATGGACTTTAGGAATACCGGAAATAAAGAAAATTGAGGCATTTGAAATGTGGTGCTACAGAAGAATGCTGAAAATTAAGTGGACAGACAAAGTAAGAAATGAACGAGTTTTGGAAATGATGGTTGAGAAAAGAAGTTTGTGGAAGAAGCTTACGGAAAGAATTGACAGGCTGGTAGGTCATATGTTGAGACATGCTGGATTGGTTAATTTGTAAGTGGAGGGAACAGTCGAAGGTAAGAACTGTAGAGGAAGACAGACATTAGAATATATGAAACAGATAATTGAGGACGTGGGCTGTAAGGGGTATGTAGAAATGAAGAGGTTAGCACAGGATAGGAAAGGATGGATGATTGCATCAAACCAGTCGAATGACTGACGACAGCAAAAAAAAAAAAAAAAGAAAAAAAAAAGTAGTTTCTGAATACTGCATTGTATACACGTTTAAAGAAATTGTTTGCTTATTGGAAAGATAAAATTATGTAAATTAAACAGCAACAGAATCATGGAGCATAAATATGGTGACAGTTTCAGTTCACACCTACTGTGATACAATGTGGACAGGATTTCATAACTGCACGTTTAAAAGTCTTCTGACGAACTGAGGTTATAACAGTTTCAGACGTAAGGTGGAGCTGTATTTAGTGCGTTTTGTCGTAACTGGGAGCGAAATTATCACGAGTGCGACGAGATACCTGACGACACAATGACTCAGGACTAGAGCTAGTATATAGTTAGCACTAAATCAGGAAGGTCACGAAACTGCCTCATCACAATTACAGGCAGCTAGTTTTTGCAATTGCGCGGTACCTTACGAAGGCATGTCACCCGACTTGCAGACTTATCTAGAAGACCTCACTGCAACGCTGTCATGGTTACGTCGCTCCAACGACCTCCACGTACTCTCTCTCACCTTCTCAACCGCTTATTGCTCTCGGTTGACCAACATAGTTACATAAACACTGATGGTCATGTTTTGAAGCATAGAATAGTTATGTTATTTCAGTTATCAGTCAATACAGTTTCATTTTTTTTAATTGTTTTGCTTGGGTATAACGCTACTAGAGACTATTATTGAGACAAAATGGGCTTCTTTCAAATTATTCGTCTAGCTGAATTTGTAAATCCGTCAATTAGCCGCAATTAGTGCGAATGATACATCAGTAGTGACTTCGACATGACAGTACTGAGGTGACCTGCTGAACTGCAAGTTTCCGGTTTTTAATCTACATGTCTCTCTCAAAATTAAATAAAAAGTTTTTTGGCTTTTCTAGTCGTTCATGCAAGTTTGTTGAATTTTTTGTATGCAGCTTGATTTAAATTCTGGAGACGTTTGCATACTTATTGTTCCACACACTGTGAGGACTAAACGGATGCAATAATCGATCCAAAGCTTCATTCCTTCCCCGAACTTGAACGCAGAGTCCTTCGCGTAGATACTGTATCCCACACTATCGTTAAATGTAAAATGGGTCGACGACGTTCCATAACATTATCCACTATTCATCGGAATACAGAAAAGAGGGAACCACAGGAATCGAATTAAATTCATTAATATGGCGGACTAACATCCGAGGCTTCAGAGCTCCGTTTCGATGTGACCCCTCGAGTTTTAATCATCGGTCGCTTTTGTAAATCGAGACTCGCGATTATGTGTCTTTTTTTAACATAATGAACGATTATTGGATTATTGTTGTGCCATTTGGGACCCGTTTCGTAAGGGATTGATCGAAAGTATAGAGAAAGTACAGAGAAGAGCCGCTCGATTCGTGACCGCTTGCTACAGTCCTTATGAAAGCGTCACAGAACTGATTAGTAGATTAGGTTGGGAGTCTCTTGTAGATAGACGACACACGTTTCGTTTAAACTTATTGGAAAACATGCGTACTCCAACTTTCACTCATGAGTCTAGTGAAAGACTTCTTCCACCAACCTATTTGAGTCAGAAGGACAGGAAAGATAAAATTAGAGAAATAAGGTGCCGGACTGATTCTTATATGAATTCTTTTTTCCCTCGTACCATTAGGGATTGGAATGCACAGCAAAGAGATTAGCTTTGGTGCTGAGCACCTCTGCCACCCACAATTTTGTGAATTGCAGAGTATATATGTAGATGTAGATGTAGATATGTCCTGGCTCGGCGTGGTTGATGCTGTCGTGTGTAACCCACTAGTATGGACTGAGTTTAAATGGCCTGGTGCCAGATGGATCGCTCGTGTGTGGTGACCTTAAGCCAGGTATGACAGGCAGGATGGCTACTTCCTTTCCTCCTTACCTCACCTTTCCCGGTAATTCTACCGGGTAATGGGGAACTACAGTTTGAGGTTGAATCCGAACCAAGGAAGCCTATTTCACATTACTCAGCAGGCTGTGCCAAAGGTGAAGGTCAGTTTATAGGTCTTAGAAAATCCCCAGGGAATCAATCTTCCGATGTCTAGTCAAACACCTTAACCATTGAGCCACCAGACAGGTCTATTTTGTGCTGTGCTTTGAAAAAATTGTAAGTCGGTATCAAAACAAAGAAATGACGGCTGTTTTGTCTAACGGGTCAGCACTTTCTAATGTGGGGAACTCCAAGCGATTCTTGTTTCTAAAATTATCTTCATTTTAGTGGCCAACTGGCTAACGTTCTACTGAATAGGCCGCAACTAATTCAACGTGAAAAGATTTCGCTACGTAGTAAAAAGCTTGCTCTCCTTTCAGCCTCAAGACTCGAAGCAGTCATACTATCAAATTGTATCGCCTACATTAACGTTATTTCTTAATGACACTGACTGCTAATCTTGCATCAATTTGGAGAGAGGCAAAGGAATTAAGAAATATATGGCAACAAATTTAAATTTGTGGCAATCAGGAACATTGTTTTAAATTTTATTATATTACTAATTATGATTTAAAATATAGTGGTTGTATAGTGATGTTACACAATATTACTAAAGTTGCTACTAGTTTAAATTCAATGCTTCCGACAGAAGAACTCCCTTTGCTATCTTAGATCATTGGATGGTAGCTTGTAAGTAGGAAACAGCGATACGCTAAGGCAAGAGTTCAAGCAAACTAAATAAATAAACAAACTCATTATCCTTAGAACATTTTTTTAAAAAATTGCAGCAGCGAGTAATTCACTGAGACGACACTATCAAGGTTAAATATTTTCAAATTGTTAAATGTCTTGTGTTAATTGTCACTTGTGTGTGTGTGTTTTTTTTTTTTTTTTTTTTAAATCCTTGTCGCTGCCTAAAAATGTCATCTACACCCATTCAGGCGTTAGATATCCAATATCCAAAACATTTAAAAAGTTGTAATAAAGTTACATATATCTGAAACACAGTTATCAACATGTGGTCAATTTGGCGTTGTAAGTGAAGACAAGCTTTTGAGATGCATTTTATAAACGAGTTTCTTGCATTGGGAAATGTTCACTATCTCAGCTCTGTTTTGCATTTTTCCTTAACATTACGAAATAAAATTTAAGAAGTTTTACCAGTCAACAGACTAGACGACAGTAACGGAATATCTTACCACTGTCGTACAACTTATTGAATGGCACCTGCCCCTAAAAGGGGCGAGTAGAGTCATTGTCGTTTATTAGCCTCAGCAGTCAGAGTTGAATAGACGCACGAATATTGCGGGTTGATCCCACTCTTGGTAGCAGCAGTAGTGGTATCTGACATCAAGTTTATAGAAGGGTAAGCTCAACAACTTGTGAACATAGATTCCACCCACGAGAATACTCGACGTCCGTCTGCCGCTCAGTTACGTGGGATGAGTTTAAAGAGCCTCAAATGCTACAGGCACATAATTTAACCCACAATTTGATCAAAACTGGATACTGCAAATGCTTGCTCTTTAATATTATTAACGAGGCAAACAGAAAAGTTTTGATTTATAGAGCATACGTCATCGAATTCTTTCATCCAGTAATGACATTTCTATGGACGGGGCTACTGGAAAAAGTGACAACAATTCTTTTGTTGAAAGCCAGAGGCTTCATTGAGGAAGAAATTCACTTTATCCTCTACCTTCTGCTAATGAAATCGGTAGCTCTTGAAATGGAACAATAGCTGGTATAGTTGGTCGCTTTCTCTGCACGGAATAATCGCATTTTATTGATATGGATTGAGATGGATTTTTTAATTATTCCTAATATACGGTAAAGTGATTGTTATCAACAGGATATAAATGTATTGTTAAAGCAGCAGTAAAAAGAAACTCAATTCATTTTTAATAAATAAACAAATTAACATTCTCAAAGTAGAAAGTTTGTTCACATAATCAACTTTGACACATAGGACAGAAATTCATTTCGTATAATAAAAGCTTGTTTCAGTATTCTTCCTCCGATCAAGAGTGAAAGCAGAACCTTGGAAGCGTTTTAACAGCCTTACGATGATAAATCCAAGAGTTGCGTAAAGTTTAGAAATTTTGGAAAGTCTGAAGATATTTACTGACGTAACAATTAGTAGTTTAGTGAGTGATCCGTTGCATCAGATGGGTCAACAACTTGTTAGAGGGTTTAATTGGCAGTTCACTGTAACGCAGCAAATATTCATACATCAACTGTAAAACAAAACAAAAAATTGAATAAAAACATGTTTTTCTTTTCTGCGGTCCTAGACGTTTCCGAACAATAAATTAAATGTTTTTCAAAGGAAGTGAAACATTTTAAATATCATTGCCTCATATTAATAAATGGATAAAATTAATTCTGAAACTTTTTTATCACGTGCACTAAAATTTGTTATTATGACATAAATGTTTGTTTATACTGCTCGTTACTGGAAGTGTTGTGACAAATAGCATGACGTTATCACTGATAAGGGTACGATCCCCTCTGTTTTGCGAGGACCCCCCACTAGCCGTGACCTTAACAATGCTTACAGTACCTGGCAAATACACGTTACCGTTTCCAAAACCTGTTTGGCGCATTCGCTTATGCAACCGGCTCCATAAACCCGCCCGCAGGCTCTGGGCGTATCGTAAATCACGAGCGCCAACTGCAGCGCCGTAACATTGCCTGCCTCTAGTTCCTTATGACAGGGCGGCCATCACACCCTCATCAGCTGATCTCAAGTGCCAGGCTTCCCTGCGGTGACAGTAAAACTGACGGCACCGACTTTTCACTTGATTTATTACTAATCCATCTCCATCCGCAGATTAGCGCAGGTCATGTTTCTAAACAACGTGTCAAGTCATGATGCTACTGAAGGTCACATCGACATGAGAGGATTTGTTGTTTCTCACTCATCTGTAAGATAACGAGCAGACACCGTGTAGGTGAATGTTCAGTTAAATACTGTATTATGCTACGTAAATTGATGTACGTTCGTTTTTCGTTTAAGGCTTTACCCCTCGTCGACGTCTAGGTCATTAGAGATGGTAAAAGACTAGGGGCAATGAACGGGGAGGAATTCAACCATGGGGTTTTGGAGAAACCATCCAGGCATTCGCCCGGAGAGATTTGGGGAAACCATGGAAAACTCAAATCTGGATGGTTAGATGGGGATTCAGAAAGTACGTTCCAAAAAAAAAAAAAAAAAAAAAAAAAAAAAAAAAAAAATGTTCCAACAGCAACTGAATTTATGTTTATAACGACTGAATGTTTATCAACGTGAATCAAACAGTTGTTAACTCGATTCTGTTTATCAGTTACAGAGCCGTCAGAACACCTATAATAAATTCGTAAAATAGCTGGACTCAAAGATCAGGACACTCAGATTAATAAATAAAGCTTGAAAAAATAATTAATCAGGAGGTTCAGGGCAGCGTGAGACAATATAAACGAAATATCTACTTCCTTTGAAGAAGTTATTGAAACAAGAGATACATGCAACCATAATTGAGGTCAAACCACGAAAGAATAAAGGGTTGTGACAACATTGTATTAATGTTATTAATGTCTAGAATAAAACAAAACGATTGACTACGTGATGTACTTAGGCACCACAACAGATTTTAATTTAATTTCAATTGCGATGGAGACATTCCTATAAAATTATTTTTCATCGCCCTTTACGGTTTCAAACTTTAAACTCCTTCTCTGGTTTTGGTAAATTATTCATCATTTCGCTGGGTACTTTATTCTACTCCATAACTCCCTTACCAACAAGAGAAAATGTTCCCATTCCTTTTATCATGAAATCAATATTGAAGGCTCTCAAGACGTTTGTTATAATCTAGGTCAAGTGACGTCACCATACCCTACGATTAATCTTTTCAGACAGGGACAGCCGTGAAACCCAAGTTCGAATCTCCGTTTAGGCATCCAAATCACTCCAGGCGAATGCCGGGATGCTTCCTCCAAAGGGCCGACAAGGCGTAAAGACATAAGCAAAAAAAAAAAAAAAAAAAAAAAAAAAAAAAAAAAAAAAAAAAAAAAAAAAAACAAAGAAAGAAAGAAAGAAAGAAACTCAATTCTTACTATTTTTGAATATCGAGAAGCTGCAGTGTAATTGAATAGTTGTACCTTATGATCACAATCCATAGGCCAAAGGAGCGGAAAAACATGTCTCAAGAACAAGGTTCATCAACTGAACTAAACCGGATGTACGACAAGTAGGCTAAGGTCGTCCGAGTTACAGCTCATTCTCTGAGTTCCATCTCTCATTTTCTGAGTATCAGTGTCAGTACTTGACCAGTTACTGCAAAATATGTTGCAATTGCACTTTGCCCCGATCATGCTTTAGGATTTTGGTGAAACCCGGAAGTTATTATGCACCCAACCACATAACTGCAAGAAAAAAAGGCACCAATAACACTAATAATTACTATTACCATTATATTTTAAAAATGGAGCCTTACGTACTTACAGATAACTCTCAAACGGGATCAAGATTATCATATCATCTGTTACCCTCGTTCAGATATTCTAAAACTTAGGTAGAAATTGTACCCAAATCCTTTGAAATTCGGTTTTTCACCCCCCCCCTTTAAAACTTGAAATATTGTTACCATTACGATATCCCACAGAGATTCACAGCTTTGAAACGGAAATGTGAGACTTCACGCTTCGTAATCTGAAAACTTCACGATATTTCAGTTAGTAACCTTAGTCATGGAACGGCTAGGACTAGGGTTACTAACCGAAATAATGTGAAGTTTCGTTTTTGTTTTTTTTACATGTTCATCTCGTCCTCCTGCCTTCATCTGTGGTAAGTGACAGGTTATTTCCAGCATCCTGTCTTACTTATAATATCATATCTGAAAGATAACCAAAGTTATTATTGTGTCATCTAAAGTTGAAACATCAGAGGACTAAAAATTGTTATTGCTTCGTTGATACAATGAATTGATCACCGTGAGCTCGATCAGTCGTTCGAATAACGGCGGCAAGCCACCGAGAGCGTTGTTTCCCGGCGCCGGCTGACTAGGGTGGTGTGTTATGGCACGCAGCCAGCGCTCACGCTCTCCTGGTATCCCCGGTGGTTGTTGGGTAACGAGAAGGCGGAGAAAGCGAGTCCGTGTGCAGGCGGGCGGCCATGCTTTTTGCCTTGCAACCGAGGCCGCCATTTTCCCTTCGCTGCAAGGAACCGACCGCCTTATTCAAGCGCTGTGAAACTAGGCAATGTTGCAGACGTCAATCTCGCCCTCGCCGGCCCTTTAGCGTAGGGATAGCGAGGTGGCCTCGTATTTCAGGGGTCGCCGTTTCGAGTCCGGTCGAGGGCAGGGGTGGTTTTAATTAAGTTTCGTGTCTGTCATTTTTCGTCAATGCTGGAGAGTAAATATAATGACGATGATATAGTACACATACACTAGAACAAACAAGCTGGCTGTGTGGCTGACATAGCCAAAAGTCTTCTTTTTTTTTTAACAAAAAAAAACCAGAATAGCTTGTCCCTCAAATTACCGTTTTAAGTAGACTACGGAATTTCACAACACTGACCATTGTAATCAGTAATTTCTTTTGTTCAGTTTCAGAGATACTGCGGCCTTCGGAGTGCCTTATAGCCTAACCGGAAAACCGTTGGCTGGAGTTACGGAGATCCAATGTGACCTCAAGAACTCACGTGAAAGACGTATTGCCAACTTTCGTATTCTTTTATCGCTATAATTATTTCTGTCAGCGGTCATACAGCTGCTGGTTTCCAGATCGTAATTTAACTTATTGATGTAGAGCTATTTGTCAGTAGCGTTGGGTGTGGAATACACTACGGTGAAAGTAACTTAAGGAAATTTGTTTATAATGTAATCACCTGAAGGCTTTATTATCATAACAAGAAACAAGTCGAAATGCGGTTTCAGAGTAAAAAAGTATTTTCCTTGCATCCACCTCTTGCAACCACCATCTTGAAGTCTGAGAGAAAACGTAGTATTTGGAAGGAGACGAAGGAAAATTTATATCTCACGACACATATCAGGTGAACCCTGTAGGGATGGTCACATATAGATATGAAATTTTAAATAATAGAAATTAAGAAAAAGCAGATTCTGGATACTAAGGATAGAGAATGAAATAACTCACAAAATTCTAAAATGAAGGTTTTTTTAAAAAAAAATACAACATTGAATCAATGAACAATTGTTCATCGTACGATTCAGAACAAGGTCAGAAACATTCTGATGCCTTCGTTGTCTCATACAGGAGGAGATTGTCAAGTTTTGTACTAACAGTGAAAATTATTACTGATTTTTTATTTTTGGGTTCTTTGTTTTGTTACTTAACATACGTGTATGCCACAAAAATAATTTTAGTTAGTTGAAAGACTGAGAACCCATAATAACAACAACAATAGCATCAACAACAGCAAAATTAGGGAAAAACATTTTTTTAAAAAAAACCAACGTTAGCAGTGAACGATCAATTACTTCTAGAGATGTGTTCCTCTGGTGCCGTTATTCACGTAACCATCCTTGGCCATATCATGCAACTGACAGTGCGCTCCTGTGCCGCTTGTCCGACTACATGGACGCCTATGCTATACTATGTGGAGATTCCCGTCCATCTGCCAGATTTGTATGTTAAGAAGCTCAAACTAAATGAGGTGGAGTTCTTGATGGTGCATAGTATATCTGGGCGGTATCGGTCTCTAAGTGTGAACTGTGTACAATCGTCCCGATAACCTGTATTTACCGACTAGGTGAAAGCCCGTGATCTTGTTTT
Source organism: Vandiemenella viatica (assembly GCA_031002005.1). Classification (NCBI taxonomy): domain Eukaryota; kingdom Metazoa; phylum Arthropoda; class Insecta; order Orthoptera; family Morabidae; genus Vandiemenella; species Vandiemenella viatica. Next base: position 176,967,331 of record JARYHS010013630.1, read on the forward strand.
GGATATAGTCACATGTCTAGAACAGTACCCAGGAATTTAAGGTATCTAATAATAAATAAACACAAATAAATAAATGAATTTCTTTTAGTGGAGCAAAAGTTAGGTTTTAGAGCTATAGGTATTAACCGCGTGACTTGATGTGATCTATTTCTTGAATTTGGTCATTGTTGGACCTTATAGGAACTAATTAGACAAAAAATAATTGCACATAGTCTAAAAATGAGCTTTGAAGATCAAATGTCATGACCACTTGACCTTATCTGTCTTGCAGGTTCGCTCTGAAAATTTTTAAGAATTTCAGTTGTGATTGAAGCATTAAATATTGACAGACACGAACTCTTAATTGTATTGAACAGCGTTTCTTAACCTTTTTCAATCCGAGGATTAGTAAAATGTCAAAAACAATTCTGCGGCACTAGGACCTAATTTTTTAATTTCCGGTACTCTTGTCTTTGAAATACCAGTTTTTTTGTCTAGTCGTGTAATATTCGCATCTTTTAAAAAGTTGGTCTTATAGCTTATATTCACTTATAGATTGACACAGCAAAAGAACCGTATCAAAATTATTAAAATTCTATCTGCGGACCACAGGTTGACAAACACTGGTATAGTTTATATGTGTACAATACTCTTTCACATTTCATCGTTTCTCTTTCAAATGGCGTAAGGACAATAAAAGCATCATTAACACTTAAAAATAAAGATCTGAACGATTAGATACGTTAGGTATTTTCTACAAAATAAATTTGAATGCATGAAGCAAATGCATAACACATTATTTATTTCATGCACTAATAGTTATTTTTCCTTTAATTTCAGATTCGGATGCGGAACCGCAAGTGCCTCCCGATCTGTCCCATCTCGGTGAGTATCTCCTGGCTGTAATCCTCTAATTACTATCAACTAATTAAGTTGAGAGTCCGATATGTGTGGCACAAAGATTTTATTCCAATTCCCGGCGTACGCTCTCTCCATCGAAGATGTAACATTCCATGAGAATTTTCTTGGGAAGATGAACCGCAATGGTTTCCCATTGCCTTCTCCAGTATGGGTTCGTGTGTTATTGCAGGTGAATTGTAGGACGACTGATTACATGTGTGAGTTTAGTATAGAGTGTTGCTTCAGTTGTGTAAAATGAAAGATGATAAAGGGGGAGGAAGAAATCCCGTGCCGGCCAATTCAGGCCTACTCTTCCCAAAGACACAGAAGGGACCACCCGCCAGTCTTAACATCACCATCCGACCAACGAAAAACGAATCACCATCTACGGTCTCGTTTGGCTTCACTCCGTACGCACTGCGGACAGGTTTGGTATTTAACCCAGAACTCTGGTGCACCATCTGGTGATTTGGGATAGCACCCCACCACCTCTCCTACCCTGCCGGCCAAGTCCTCATGATGAAAAATTATTTTTCCTCCAGCTCTCGAATCAGTTAATCCCGTGTCAGCACCGGACACCTTCATGGTTTCGCAGCCAACAGAGCCAAACGGAATCTTGTTGTTCATCGCGTATGTTAAACTCCATATTTTCATCAGTTCACAAAGTTGTGTGTGCCAGAGCGTGCTTTGAACCAATACTGATCTCTTCGTGTGTTTTCCGATCCCTACGACCCAAGAACAGGAATAAAACCTATAGTCATCAGCACGGAACCTTATTTACATAATATTTTCTTTCCTGCCCCAAAAACATTGATGAGAGAAGAATTTCATTGTATTATTTTATCTGTATCGAGTCTGTGACACATTGGCAGGGGCGGTCACAAAAAGCGCTATTATTCTATACAAATCTTGATGTTGTAATTAGACTACTGAACGCGCATCCAACTGTAGTTTAGATGAAGACGCGCAAATGCTTTATACGCTCTCCACAAAATTCAACCTACGTATCGGAACCGATAAATAACTTTACATAGAACCGAATTCTGTTGCTTTGTACAGTTACACTCAAATTCATCATAGAGTCAACCCTATCAATTATTTAAAAACTTTTGTACTCATGCGTTGTTTTGTTCGTAACGTGCATACCTTGCGCTTTAGACAAATACATTTAAATTTTAATTTACCGCATCATGTTGAATAATTTCTCAGCAATCGGGACTTCCCTACAAATAACCGAATCATCAGCGAACAACCTTAATGTATTACGAGTTTTGTCTGCAAGACAGTTCATTAAATTACTAAAGGAAACTAATCATATTGCACTTCCTGACAGGAATCACGATGTAAAAACATCAAGATTGAGACTGCAACCCCTATAAGATATATTACGACAGTCCAGTTAAGTAAGGTTGTTGTTTTTTTTTTTTTTTTTTTTTTTTTTTTTACCTGCTTAACGTCTCTCTAACAGCGAGGTCTTTAGAAACGGGAATGGATGGGGGACAAGGAATGGGGAGGAATTCGGCCATGGCCTTTTGAAGAAAGCATCCCGGCATTTGCCTGGAGTGATTTGGGAAACCATGGAAAACCCAAATCTGGATGCCCGGACGGGGATTCAAACCGCCGTCCTCCCGAATGCGAGGCCAGAACCCTAGCCGTTACACCACCACGCTCGGTCCCAGTTAAGTAAGAAAGTATCCGTTCTCAAATCTTCTGCCCAGAATTTCGTTACGGAGCGACTGTATTCCATAGTGTCGATTGTTTATATATATATTATAATCCAAAAAATATCATATACTTGTTTTTCGGCATCAGTAACTTCAGTTCCGACATGAGAAAATGCATCCAGTTGTATTTTCACAAGATATGTTACTCCTCAGTCGATGCTGATTGTGGGTAATGGTCTTGTTTTCATCTAAGAATTTCATAATGTACGAGCATGTGACGTGCTCTAGAACAATATAGTGGATCGAGAGGCCGTTAAGAGTCTTTCTTGAAAATTGGAGCTACCTGCGCAGTTTGTCTGTCGGGCGGTACTTTCTTCTCTTCTTAGAATTTACGGTACATATCAGTCAGGAAAGGATTGATTTCCATCGCCTATACCAGGTGTGGCCAACCCGCGGCCCGCGTTGAACATTTTTTCTGGCCCGCGAGATTCATCACACTTTTACAAAATATATTTATTTTATAATGGTCAAAGTAGTGAAAACCAATGTATTTATAAAATATATTATTTGTGCATCAATATATACAAAAATTAACTGTAGAAATTATTAGAAAGAATTAACTTTGATTTTAAAATAATATTCTTGCCAATATACAATTTTCTATGCGGCCCGCGGAGTTATGATGCATACCCAAAGTGGCCTGCAAGATCATTTGGGTTGGCTACCCCTGGCCTATACGGATATTAGAATATCATTGCCTCCTTAAGTATTAACCCATTTCAGAATCTCTTATTTCTTAATAATATCTGCTGAACTGCGCTATGTATACGCACACAACGTGGAAAAACTGACGTGACATCTTTATTTCTCTTTAGTTATTAAATTTATGTAGTGGTTGAAAAGTATGTCAACATTCACGTGGTTTCCATCATTCCCACATCCTCTGTGAATTAAGGACTTTTATTTGGGTCCTGCGTGGCTTTTGTATGCTGGTAGTGCTGCGTTTAAAGGAACAAAAATAGGCGTTATGAGAACTCAATTCGTTGTCTGATTAAATCGCCTATCAAATTAGGATCTCCACCTGAGACTACATGTAAGTGTTTACCTCGATCGATGAGAACTATGAACCCAGTAAACACGTCCGAGATTACTATGCGCCACGTTTAATTGCGTAACGTGACGTGGAAACTGCGAGGTGTTTTTTCCTCTTTGTTTTCTTTGACTATTCATATTTTTCTAGAGCAACATAAAATACTAACTTTTTGACCTATTTCACATTTTTACACGCTTTATATTAGCTTTACTTGTATGAATGTAACGGAATTTTAAAACTCCATTTTGACCCACTTCCAGATGTCCGAGCTGGTTGAAATTTGGCACACATTTTAAGAACCGGTGACAATACAAGAATTTCATAGCTATATCCTGCTATTCTCATTACTTTGACAGTAACAAAAGAAAAATGGTTGAATGTAGTGAAATTTTGCAATTTAATTTAAACCAATTCCAGATGTCCGAATTGTTTGAAATTTTGCTGATTTATTGATAACTGATTACAATGCAATAATTTCATAGCTATATCTTGATATTATCATTACTTTGACAGTAAAAACAGAAAAAATTTGCACATGTTTTAAGAACCGTTGACAATACAGCAGTATCTTAGCAACGTCCTGCTATTCTCGTTACTTTGACCATCTCCAGTTTCCCGGTTGTGATTTACGAGCCTTGGTTGCTGACGACGATCGTCTTCCACTGTCTCCTATCCAGAAAGGTTTCTCTGTCTGCAGTCACTTAACGTGATGTTGAATAGTGAGTATTCGAAACATTACTTCGTACTATTATAGAAGAGTAGTCTTCCACATTTATCCTGCTATTGGACCTCTGGCTGAGCTGCCATTTAATTGTATTTAACTCGTGGAAGTAATAATTAAAAATGAAACTACAACACAAAGATAAAGAGAGATTGGCGAAGAAAATCCAACAGTAGGAAACATACTTTTGAAACTATCTGAACTAAAAAGTTAAAAATAAAATTGTAGTTTAAAAACATAAAAACACGCTTTCGTAGTAATGTGAACTAAAAGGTTAAAAATAATCTTTAAATATAAAGATTTTGTTTAACAGTGATGGGACGTCCCACAATACAGGATAAATTAATTTTTTTGAATAAGCTTAAAGAATAAAGTCACTGATTACAAAATTAACTTTAATGTAAAAAAAAAGCGTGGGGTGCTCTCTATACAACTTTTGACAATGACTCTACCTTTACAAACAGCGAACGACAATAAATATAAGACAACTTATATAGCACCCCATGCTTTTTTACATTAAAGTTAATTTTGTAATCAGTGACTTTATTCTTTAAGCTTATTCAAAAAAATTAATTTATCCTGTATTGTGGGACGTCCCATCACTGTTAAACAAAATCTTTATATTTAAAGATTATTTTTAACCTTTTAGTTCACATTATTACGAAAGCGTGTTTTTAGGTTTTTAAACTACAATTTTATTTTTTTCAAATAGTTTCAAAAGTTTGGTAGTAGTCTTCTTTTTCTGAACTCTTTGCCCGTGTCCGAGCACATCGGTTGCCATGGGGGCAACGTCTGCGAAGATGTACTGGCGTGGTTTCGCGTTACCTCCATCATTATGATGGTTCTCGTAAGAGTTGTTGCGAGTGTGGATCCCTGTGATACCGTGTGTGTTCAGTGTTTGGCATAAGAGATGCAGATAGGAGAGGGAAACCCACTACTGGCCCATGCAGGCCTATACTTCCGAAAGACACCATGGGCCCACCAGGCTAATCGTTCCCATCACCATCAACAGTGTGGCGTGCCCTCACTCCATTAGCACTGCACATAGGTTTTAGTTTTAACATAGGACTTTGGCGCACAGTCTGGTGGTTATGTAATGTGCGCTACCACGTTTCCTATCCTGTCGGCCAAGTCCTGATGATGAAAACATTTTTCACCACCGTGTATCGAACCAAGAAGAAATAAGAAATATGACAAAAGCAAACTAACAATAGGGAAATTAACTTTCTTGAGAAAGAGAAATCTTTAGTTTCAAACATTGACCCAGGACTCAGAAGGAAGTTTCTAAAACAGTATGCATTGAGCATATCATTTTACAGAAGAAATGCTATAATTCAGAAAAACTGAAGCCTTTGAAATGTGGTGCAACAGAAGGTTGTTCAAAATTAAGCGGACGAATATTTTACCAAATGAACATGTTTTGGAAATGATGCATAGGAAGGGACTTACCGGAAAAGTGTCACAATAAAAAAAGGCCGAATGGTGCACTACATTTTAAGACAAGTGGGATTGGTTACCTTGATAGTGGAAAGAATAGCTGAGGAAAGGAATTGCAGGGTAAGACAAAGCTTTGAAAATGTGAAGCATATATTTGAGGACGTATGTTGTAATGGGTATGTTGAGATGAAGATATTAGCTCAAAATAGGAAGGGGTGGAGGTATTACATCAAACCAGTCGAAAAACTGTCGACAGAAAACAGTTGGTCAGCTGACAGGAGAGATTGCTGATAGCAAACCGAAGAAGGTAACTTTGTCCTGTATAATCACTCATATTTTGAATGTTAATATCACCACGTCGGTTTCTTTTCGTCAAAATTATCTGACTTCGTAAAATCCCAAATTATTATATCTTTTGAGCTAACTTCTGTGCCATAAGTTTTTGTAAATCCCACCCAGTAAATTATATTATATACCTACTCGACTTTCCTTTCGAACTAAATGCTTAATCACCATTAACTTGCGCATCCCTGTGATAAAGCTACATTTCAGTGGTAATCGCAGCAGCTGCTTCAGGTCTCTAGTTTACATAAGAGATAACGTATCAAAAATGATGGTAACTTAGCAACAGCTAAATTAAACATTTCGCATATGCACAAAATACAGTAAGGTCACACTTCAATACATATATCTGAACGTAGGCCAATGTTTGTCCCTCTCTGTTTCAGACTACTAATTGAGCCAACGACTAGCGTGTTAGAATTTGACTCGTTGTAGGCAGACAGTAAATTCTAATCTGGTTACGAAGGATCCATCGGTCATACAATTTATTTCCAAAAAGCCATTTTGCTCTTAGTGAATATATAATTAGCTGCTGTGAAGGCTTTAACTATCATAGGCGCTTATGATACCAATATGCTATACATTCTTCACTTAAGCTTAGAAAGCCCAATATCATTGACATTACAGTATTATTTGATGTCTTTTCAGGATTTGTATGCTCTCGAAAACGCAATGGTGGCATTGAGCGAGTTCCAAATTTATGAAAACCTTAGTTACTTTCCCAAGTAGCTCCGGCAAATCCATGACGTTTCCACCGAGTCTGTCCTCATCGAGTAATACGTTGACATCGAAATATTATTCTGCTAGCAACTGTTGAACTTTTTATTTAATTTAATTCAGTCAAATTTTGAAGAACAGCAATTCTTATATATTATGTTCGTTGAGATATATTGCCCAATGCTTAATGAATGGAGAGATTCCTGAATTTATTGGTATCCAAAAAAATCAAAGAATTATTCATTGTAAAATCACATTGAAAAGTAAACACGTAAATGTGCCTTCAGTCGTGCTTATCAATCTCAAGGCAAGAAATAGTGTCAAATTCTCTGTTCTCTTGTTTCGAAGTTAATTAACAAACAATGGCTGCAATTATTCAGTCTCCGGAGACTGGTCTGACAAAAAACAGGGTTGACACTTTTGAGTAAAAGAGGCAAAGTTTGCGCACACACGAGGATAACAACATAAATTAGAGAAGATAGAGTTTTAATCATCCAGTTCTTGTAACTTTTTTCGCATGTCTGGAACTTGAAGGCCGCTGTAATTAATTCGGAAATTCATCAGCACGAGGACGTGCACGGTAAGTCAGCGCCGCAGTCAGCAACCTCGGAGCAGATAAGGTGGCACCTGCTTCAGCTCGTGGTCTCTCCCAGCCTCTGTTGCCGCATTTCAGCAGCTCTGCTTCCGACACATTCACAGTATTCCACATGATTCCAAAAGTTCTTCCCTATATCTTAAATGAAAGGACCAATCAGAAAAATTAATCCATCCTGTGAGTCAACGGCAGGTAGCGAGGAGACAGACCTAAACAAGAACAACTGAGATATTATTCCTCATACCACCCATCGTCAATGATAGTATAATTCCGAAATCAGTACATTCAAAGTAACATTCCAGACCTGCAAACGTGAAATAAAGGATCAGTAGTCGTCATATTTTGGTAATCACTAAAGACGAAGTTTTTTTTTTCCGATGCTTGCCACGTAATATTCTATCAGACTATTTAGTGGAAAATCGTAAGATCTCCCATCCATCCACGGTAGAACTTTCTAGCTAATATTTCTGGAATCATCCGGATTAATGTTGGCTTAGTTCATTATTTTCGTTCTTAAATCATCATCGTCACCATCAATAACAACAGTTTCAGCTACTCGCCGAGTATGCTTTATGCGCATGCCTCTCCGTTTTATTCTTTCTTTCCATCACCTCTCTGTCCATACCTTGGTCCTGTCTTCTTGCGTACAAACTCCTCCACTCCTCCCAGCATCCATCCATTGGTCTTCCTCTGGCTTGTTTACAATGCATCTTCATTTCGTGAATTTTTCTTGGGATTCTCTGCTTTTCACTCTCTTTACATGCTCATACCATCTTAGTCTTGAATGCTCTATCATTCCTATATTTTCGTCCTTAAATATAAAAGGAGACAAAACAGGAGCGCTTTAGTACAAAGATTACACGATCCCCATACAGATGGCAACAGTTCAGTTTCCTGTCTCAGTGTATTCCTCCCAATGAATTCCACAGTGGATACGGCGTCTAAGAGTACAGAAAAGGAAAGGTACAACTGTGCACAGTACTTTTCCTCCTCCGCTCGTTACTGATGGAAGATCTTAAGAACTAATTACTGCCAGTGCTTTACAGGCAGGAAAATGAATTAGTGCGAACCAGCAGCTGCCGTGCGCCATTAATACATTTTCCATATATTTCGTATCGCTTCATACATTCTCGCGTGTGATTTGTCTTGATGGAAAAAAGATTTAAAGTTCGATTACTGGAATAAGTCATTCTTATGTTATATGCAGTGCGACAATTGACGAGTCCTTCAAGGACAAGAAAAAAGTGTGTAACCACTCATAATCAATACAAGCCGATCGAAAACCATTTACGATCGTTCTACTAATATTTCCAGTCCATAGAAATAAAATGTCTCTGTATCAGATTTGTCATACATAAGCTTCGTGTGGCTGTCCCCATCAGTACTATTTTAAAAGAAGCTGTGTGATTTAATAAATATAACCTCACTACATTACAAACATGTTTATTAATTTTCTGCATCATAAACAGACTACTCCGTTTAAAAACTGTAGTTTGATATTATAATATCTACTTTGTAATTTCAAGCTTTGCCCTGAGCTCTTCGTTGATGTACAAAGTGTTAAAAACCATATAAAAACAATCTAATTTCAACTTAAGAAGAATTTGAAGAGTGTTTTTAATTGTTTATAACCCATTTTAGATCTACTTTGAATATAAGAAGATTCTGAACTCATTTCGCTAACTACTATATTAACAGAATATGCCCCGATTCCAGCATACGTCATTCAGAAAGCCGTTTCTTTCTAGCGTTTTTAGAACATTTTTCTGGAATATTTAAACATAGATTTCTAATGTATAACATGAGTTAGCAGTGCAGGTTTTCGACACTTCGATCAAACATAGAAAATGAATCAATAAATGAAAAGAGGATCAAGTGCAATCCGGATAACAGGTTTTTGACACTTCAATCAAACGTAGAAAATGAATAAATAAATGAAAAAAGGATCAACCAGGACAATAAGTGCAATCTGGATAACAGGTTTTTGACACTTCGATCAAACATAGAAAATGAATCAATAAATTAAAAAAAGGATCAGTCAGCACAATAAGTACAATCCGGATAAAACTGATAAATTCTGGGAAGAGCTGGAAGATATTCTGTCTAAAAATGCAGATAAACAATCACACCGCTCAATGCACAGCTGGGAATAGAGAGTAAGTACAGAAATGGGAAACTATCCAGTGCATAATCGCAATTAATCGCAATGGAGAACGTTGTTGTAAATGTGTAGGAGTATCTGTTGGTCACGAAGTCTATGTCATTCAAACATCTGCCTTGGAAACAGAAGACATGCGTCTCTCCCAAAACTAACCTGAGTGAATTCCAGGTAGATCATGTGGCCGTTGCAAGAAAATCTCAAAATGAAAAAAAATTGTGAAGGTTTTGAGAACTGCCGCTCTGGATTCAGACCACAACCTGTAGCAGATGAAAATAAGATTCCTGCCTACAAACACTAGATTACATTCGAGACTATCCAGTTTGATTTAGAACGACTCACCAACATTCGTGAAATAAGTCAGAGACAAAAATCTTCTCGGGTAATCTACCGGATAAGTTCTTCAGTCCGCAACTCACAGTCGGTGCTGTGTCGTCGTAGTGGTAGCTTCGCTGTGATATCTCACCTGATGCAGGTAGCGGAGGTTGATACCGAAACGTTGTGGACAGAAGAACTTATCTGGCAGAATACCCGAGAAGAATTTTTGTGAGCCTTACGCCGGGAAAAGCTTAATTCTCACAATAAGTCAGTGGTTAAACAATACAGATTTGAATGACTGGGACGAAATGAAGGAGGCCCTTATCAAGACGGCTAACGAACTCACCCCAGAAGAAAGCATGTGTGGTGGACTGGAGACTGTGATTGCATAATACCCCAAAGGCAGCTTGGATCAAATGGAACTCTCAAATGACTATTAAAAAAATGAAATCTTAAAGCCAAGATAATTAGTGGAATTAAACGGACCTTCCAACAAAGCCAACGAATTCAAATTGAAAAGAACTTCGTAGAAAAATAACTCAAGAGATTTTTATAAAACCTTCAAACAAACAGTCAGGTAAAGATGCTCCACCAAGCCTCTAGTTCTGAGACTCACAAGGAGAATTAGCCTTCAATAACAGGGACAAATATTAACTCCTTGCAGAGAACTTTAAATGTCTGCTCAATTGTGATCCCCCAGTTGAAGACTTTGAACTCGAACAAACTACGCCAAATCCGGATTCAGTACCTATTTCATTTGAAGAAGTTCATAAAATTATTCAGCACCTTAAAAACAAGGCAGCTGTGGAGGACTCCACTGAGGCTGAAGTCTGGTAGCACGCCAGCAATATGGTTGTAAGAGAGTTGACCAAAAACATTCATAATATTTTGGAACAGAAAACTTACCCCCTGAAAGGATTTCAGCTCTTATACATCTCCTTCACAAGAAGGAGGATTATACCAACGTAAACGACTCCTGAGGAATCTCTCTTTTACCAGAAACATACAACATCTGCTCCAAGGCCTTGGAAGGGCAAAGAATCAACTGTATAGTCGACTACGGAATACCAGAGAGGCTGTAAGAAGTGGCATTCCTGTCCCAAGGAGATACTTAACCTTAAAGCTGTACTGCCATACTGCAAGATGAGAATCTACAGAATGGTAATCACCTATGAGGATTTTAGAATGCTCTACGACTCCATTGGCAAAGAAGCCGAGTCGTGGTAGGCGAGCGGTAACGCTCTGGCTTCGCATTCAGTTTTCAATTGTTTTCCGAAATCACTCCAGACTGATACCGAGATTTTTTATTCAAAAGGCCACGATTGAATTCCTTCCCGTTCCTAGTCTCCAATTATTTCCCGCATCTAATGGCCTCGATGTCGATGAGCCATAATACCATAAGAAAAAAAAATAAAGATAGAAAAACTCTTAATTAAATTCTACAGTAACTGATGATTGATAAAAAAACCCGCAAACCCATTCTTGAAACCTTGATGAACATCCATTTCAAGGTTTAATTCAGAAAGATTTGAGTTAGAAATTGGGATAAGACAAGGTGATGGGCTTTCCCCACTGCTTTTCAATTGCATCCTTGAAAAAGTTGTCAGATACTGGCACAACAAACAATCCTGCTTAGACGAACAGAGTGGGCTCTATATTGGCCATAAGAAACAAGGGCTGCACTTTGCGATTAATGCGTAATCTTTGGAAACAGCGACATTATAGGTCAACTGCCTCAACAGACAGGCAAAGTGGGTCTCCAAGTATCGGTGGAGAAAACTAGTTCTTTAACATCAAAGAGTCTAACGGGGAGATGTTACTAGAAAGGGGTAAATTATCAGAACTGAGAAATCTAAATACATAGACATTAGACAGGTGGATTAAATCAGAAAAAGCAACGCTCTCCATGAGAGGTAAAAACCTAGAACTGGCATACCCACCGACCTAATACGCTTATAATAAGAAATACCTGTCCCGCAACCTTAAGCTGAAACTTCTGGGTTATCGGGTATGGAGGTCATTATGTAACCTATCCAGTTATTTAATTTCTACAAGGCATGCTCTACTGAGGTAGAGTTAATAAAGGACGGGACTACGTGCTGGTAGTTTAATCCGCAAATTTTCGGAGCTCTATTTCAAAATCTTTCCCTTTCTAATTCTGGGTAGAGTGTTCATATAGTGACTGTTACAAGCAAAGAAGTTCGATGCTTGATTCTGAGAACAAGCTGAATGAATTCAGCAGGTCCGAGATTTACAGGTACAGTCGAGTGATCCAGGTGTAAAACAGCAACTGACTTCTGAATAAATAAGCAGTCTTGTGGCTCAGTGGTCAAATCATTTGCTTTTAAAATTTTTGAGAGTTGCGATTTATCATATGAGCTACGGCACGATGTCGCGTGGTTCTGGTTCTGCGCGGCAAATTGAGAAAAACGAGAGTTTATTGGAAATAAAAGTTAAGAAAAGTAATGAAGACATTTGCAGTAGAGACTATACAATATTTTGTGCCAAATATTGCGTCAATTGTTGTAATGATAAGTTGCGTATATCTTTTAAGTATGGAGTAATTCGTTGCTTTAAGGTATGCAGTGGTAATCCTCTTTATCTCGTTCACCTCTGTTGTTTACATCTTTATAACAAATCGCCTTAAACTTTGTTAGCTAAACATTCGTCATGTGCGTGATGTTACAGCATCCTTTATGGATGAGCTAGTGTGTCATTTGAGCCGACAAATATTTACAAGGCCCTCGTTAATGGCACTCGTTTCGCCATGAGCCAGTTGTAAACTTCAATAAGCCAGACCGTCTGTACGGTCTGATAGTTGTGTTCAGTTTGTTTTGTTCGCATTAAATTGTGTCAACACACAGCAGTAGGCTGATATAAACGATAAGCCATCATACTTACGGGTACCACTATCCTATAGCCTTAGGAAAAATAAGAGAAATTTATAAACTTGAACTAACATTAATCAACGAAATTATATGTTTAGTTTATACTGTTTTCCAAAGTAAAATCAAGGAGTTGTAAAAATTAAATTATATAGTTTAACATCCTTATGTATAATGGTTTTTAAAATATATATTTAAAAACTTGAAATAATAGGCAATATTGAATTGCGCAGATACAAACCATAAGTATACATTACTGGCTGTAGTTGGAGGTACATGCGATTAAAACAAGTTGTCAAGGCTGAGTCAAATTCCGAAGTGATCTAATAGATATTTCAGTTTATTTTCATCACTTCTAAGATTTGTAAACCGAATCTGGTGGGTGAGGCCTGACGGTAGAGATACCCAGACTTCAGTCTCCCATGGTTTTCCGAAATCACTGCAGGTGAATGGCGCGGTGGTTCTTTCAGAAGGTCATTGCCGAATTCCTTGCCGTTACTTGCCCCTGGTCGTTTCCTGTCTCTAATGACCTCGATGCCGACGCAAAATGCTAACAAAAAAAATCTAAAAATGAGAGTAACAATATAGTAGTTTTCCAGGAAAAGTCGATGATAAAGGATCGAACAAACTTCTTCCATACAGGCTGCTTAGTGTCTTTCTGTGATGAGTGGTCCCTTGAACTTGTATTTCTATCGGAGTAATATTTCTAGAGTAGAAAATTCGAGCTTCTCAATGGCTGGAAAGGTAAATGTATTTCTGCAATGTGTTAAGCATATCGCCTTTATAAGAAACTTCCTTCCAAATAGCTGTTTGTCTGAACATTGTTTTTGTTTTCTAGAAAAATTTAAAGCTGTTATATTCCTGATATTAATCAAGAAACACTGTTTTACAATCTTTACTCGTAGCTAAAAATGACAACAAGAGATTATGTATGACACATGTAGTCACAGAAGATAAACTAGAGAAGACAATATACTAGTATATCTGCAATCAAATAATTTATGACATCGGTAACTAGTAAGAATTGAAACAAAGATGGGAAGAAATTAGATAAGACGAAAAAATATGTTACTGTCATTTAACTACCAGACTGTACATCCTCTTGAATAACAAGTTGTTATCCGGCTTGAGTGACAGCACGAGCAGGAGGAAAGGATGACATATTATTCACGTCTGATGCATTAGTTAAATGCTGCAACAGCAGACCTTCTTTAGCTGTCATCAGTCCCGCGACTGGTTTTATGCAAACCTCCATCTCTTCATGTCTCGCGCTAACCTATTCATCTCAACATACCCTTAACAACATACTTCCTCAGTTATCTGTTTAAAATATTTTAATCTCTACGTTCTTCTACAGTTCTCTTATATCATAGGCCTACACCAGGCCAAATATGAAGTGGGTGTTTTCCCAGACTCCGCCTCACTCAACAAAGAAATTTAACATGGGCAATCTCAAGCAGTTTGCTTCTGGAGCCTCGGCCAAAGATTAACAGAAAAACCTGCCTGGTAAATTTCATTACGTAATGAGAAACGGAACGTTTCACGATTGCATATGGATGAAGACTAAACGTCCAGTAAATTCCGCTGTGGTGTTTGGGAGGAAGGCAAGTGGATTGGGGATGGATGACATTGCCTCTGATGAGTACTGAGGAGATTAAGCGGTCTGCGCTGACCCGGCCGCTCGTGTCGGACGTCATGTCACGTGACAGGGAACGCTGACCTGCTGACTGTCAGGTGTACTGACCCACACAAATCACGTTAGGCAGTTCATATACAAATTAGGTCGCCTCAGGCATTCACCAACAAGGACTACGTCTGAGACGAACATTTCAGCAGGCAGTCATCAAGTCACGGGTACCCCACCTGCATTTTAGCTGACTGGATGAACCTTTGTCTACTCATTTTATAGTGCAGGGTTAACCAAATTATTGGTTTGTAGTAACGTATACCCACCGATCTAAACAGTTTCTGCAAAATGTAATTCTGTGAATTGATTTCCCATTGCAAGTTAGCTAATTTTGAGAGGTAAACTTGATCTTTAAGAAAATAATGGTTCTTATTTATAGGTTCATCTGGAGCGTTATCTGCGCTGTTAAGTTTTGAACGGGGTTGCTTTATATGCAAATTAAAAGTATAAGACCCTTTTTATAACAGTTTACTAGGCTGTGGCACAGTAAGATGGATTTTGTGATGTAAAACCTCTGCCGTTGTGATTTCGCAGACAACGGCACTTGGCACCAATTTCCGCACGTCAGCGGTTTTGTCTTGAGGCACACCAGAGTTTGTTGGCTTGTTCTAGGTGCAGGTCAACGGCTCCTAACTCAGTCATCGGAGAAAACAAAAACACGGTGGCAACATTTTTATGTACAGGGTGAGTCAAAAGTCGCTTGATAGCCGCAGTTAATCCAACTGAGCGTTTCAATGTTACGTTTGAGTTAACCGATAGATAACAGATCCTCGTGCTGGTATTCTTCAACTGAATAATCTGACCTGGTTTCATTAAATAATAAACCAATATTAATGTTATATTTAATTTTATCCTAATTTGAATTTCAGAAAACCTTTGCAGCAATGTGAATAACTAATCGACTCCCTCAAACAAGCTCTCAGAAATTATTAGGACTAAATCGACACAGACAACATGAGTCGCTTGTGGCAGCTGCATACTACTGATAAATTCCGTTATATCGTGTGTATTGGCGCAAATTTATATTCGTGTGACTCGGAACTATAATCAACCAAAAAGCAAAGCGCGAATAAACATAAGTCAATGGACAGGGTCATTGCTGCACGGCATTTTGGGAATTAGAATAAGAAATAAATGCGTCTGTTAGTTCTTTAAAAGAAATGTATTTTGTAAACAAATTAATTTTATTTCTTGTAAGTTATAACATCGACTGCAGAGAGAGTCCGATGGGTCAGACATGGCACTCGGAAGACGGAGCTCAAATGCCGTTCCAGCCATCCCGATTTCTGTTTTCATGGTTTCCCGAAATCATTCCAGATGAATGCAAGGGTGGTTCATTCGAATGAACATGGTGGAATTCATTGTTTTCAATCGTCTTCCATCTCCAAAGACCTCGTTAATGATGCTTTAACCTGCAAACAGATAGCTTGTAAGAAGATGATAGCTCTCATGTTGAAACAAATAAAGGCAATTCTTTCCGGCAATCACTATTGTGTTATAGTGTATTTTGATCCAAATAGCTCAGTCCAGTTTTAGGTGACTTTGAGTCAATTTGCACCTATTTTTCTCTATATCAAGATGTCACCAATACGTGATGAAGCGTTGAATTGTATATACGTTCTCATCTTAATCAAGCCTGCAGCGGTTTGGTGGCTCTGTGGTTAACCCGTCTGACTGGGGTTGTAAATGTCCCCGGTTCGAGTCCCGATTTCCACTGGGGTTTTCAAAATACCTTAACCCAATCTTCATCTCTGGTACAGCTTGCTATGCAATGTGAATTAAATCAGAAAGCTTCCGTAGGTCGTATTCCACATTAAACTGTAGGTCTGGTAGAATTACGATGCTAGGTAAAGGCGGCTACAACAGGGGCAGATTGCGCAGCCAGTAAAAACCCTGTCACCAGGTCATCACGACCACACGATCCTTTATCTTAATCAAGGCTTCCATGTACTGACTTTTGTGTTCATATTTGTTTTAGACACTCAATACGTTATTCATAACTAAAAGTTGTGTGTGGCAGCACATGTTACTCAACTTCACCTTAGTGTAAAATATGTACAATCTGACTTCTCGGAAATAACTCTTAACTAGCACTGATATGAATTGCTTGAACTAGACACACAATTAAAATAAATGTAGCATTTTACCTGCATTAACAGCACACTATTTGTGAAAGAAATGAATGGTTTAGGTTTCTTTTAAATGCCGACTAAATATTTCATACAGCGAACTTACTGTTCCTGTCTTAGATTATTTTGTAAGATTCGGGATGTCTTCTATTCCTACTATTTCAGTCTAACAAAGCCACTGAAAATTGTTATCAGTCAATTCATACAACACAGACATTCTAAAAAATCAATGATATTTGTATAACTTTTGATACAACAGATAATTAAACCGAAATATGCTGTAGGTGATAGCACAAGATTCCAGTTCAAATATGTAACACATATACAGTACCGCTGAGTTAGCGGTTTGGCAAAGCATACCGCATATTCCGTTAGCTTCGAGACCTAATTTCTTTCTGTATCTCTAGAACCTGTACATAAAAGCAAATTAATTTTGAGCAAATGAATATTTTTTTAGGTAGTAGCCTACTGCATACAAATGCGCTATTCAAGACATATCGTTGAACCAATTCAGATGTCAAAAGTCGTCAAATAAATAATAACTTATCAAATTGAGCGCTGTTTGTTTCCCCGAGTCTTCATAAGCACTGCGTTGTTATTCAATTCTGAAGGGAACCGTAAGCGGAAACGAAGCGGCCGGTGGTGAAACAGGCGTGTTGTTGGATTGCGCGTCGTCTTTCTTATCATCTCACATCCGTCTCAGCAAGGATTTCCGTTTTGTTATCCGTAAGCTAAAAGTTACCTGCATTCACCAACGTCGGCTACTGATGTGGCGTATTTCCACTTTCTGCCACAGTATCACATAAATTACATTCAAATGAAGCTTCATATGAGGTCTACAAATGTAGTTTACTCTTTTTTGAACAAGTTAGTACAAGATTTCCGTTACTCTAATCTGATGAATTGCGACGTTCTCAAAACCTTCTTCCAAACGTAATAGATGGTTGCGAAACAGTAGCGCCCGAGAAGCCTAAATAAATCTTACATACGCGCCGCACAACACAGTCTAGAAGGGATCCAACCCGGCATCAACTTTTCCAAAGTTACATTGGCATTGAATCTTAGACATATAGGGCAAAATGTAACTGCCGAAGCACCGAGACACGCGCCAGTTTTGATATCGCATGAGTAAGCGCAACTGATATCTTTGAACGACTGGCGCCTTCTCTTTACGTAACGCCGGGTTAAGATGAACACGTTTCTACCGATTCCTTGGGATCCATTGGCTTCTACAGTGTCTTTTTTCCCTAATGGCTTTACGCCTCGTTGACGTCGAGGTCATTAGAGGAAGTAATGGATTGGGGGCAAGGAACAGGAAGGAATTCGGCCATGGACTTTTGAAGGAATCATCTCGGTGTTTGCCCGAAGTGATTTGAGGAGACCATGGAAAACCCAAGTCTGGATGGCCGGAAGCAGATTCAAAATCGCGTCCCCTTGAATAGGAGGCCACAGCGATATCATTCACCCAACGCGCTTAAATCGTTCTACTTTTATCTAAGTTACTATTTAGCATAACGTTGAAAGAATGAAAAAATTTCTTGGCATTGTGTACAAAACAGGCGTATTTATTGCACACTGCTGGTAATTAATCATACCAAGTACTCACGACTTTCTGAGCGATTAAAAGATTTAGAATTGGGTATCTCATGAGGTATTCTTCAGAGTTCATCTGACTGATGATTTAAAAATCTTTAGCGTATTCGTCACATCTGAAAAACCTTGCTTATTGTATGAAGGATAATCTATCACCGTTCCATGACTTGGAATTTCCGTAAAACTGTTGATCACCCTTTACCTGTAAGGTTCATCGGATTATGCTGGGCAACCACAGATATACCAAAATTTAAAACTATAAGCAGCTTCGTCTAATGTAGGTGAGATTACAACCAGATCTCTTACTGCAACGTAATTTATCCTAGATAAAGCAGAAAGTAATTGAGTTTTTCAGTTCATAACGAAAGCACAAATGAGATTTCCTACGTTATACTGTAACTACCAGAAAATAACAATCTCAGTTGTGATGTCGAATTAAACAGCTTGACGTTATTTTGACCGAGAAAGCTAAACAGGTTCGCACGAATCATAATCGGTCTGAGTGTTTTAGTGATTTGATAAAGTGGTTTCACAGGGACAATCTCAAATTTTGATGACTGAAGATTAGAGAAAATTAATTCGAAAGAGTCGCTTTTAATTTTAACCACTTACACACGACACAACAACAATGTGAACAAATTCAGAGAAATCTGGTCTCTTTAAATCCATACAAATATATATATATTTTTTCATTAAATGACTAAGGGCCTGGATTGGATAAGAGAGAACATAACTTATTTTTTGTTCAGGTCAGCCCACAAGGGACCCTCAGTAACTACAGAGCAGTGATACAATAAATATTTGATGACTATAATGACAACAATGTTACCAGTATTAAAACAGTAATAAAAAAGAAATACAGTCATAATGAAATTGCTTTAAAACAAATATACTTTCGTTCATGGAATACATAGTTTTGAGTGCTGCGGAGAATCTTATTTGTTACTTGCAATGGAAATGCAGTTAACAAGCTAAATAGCGAACAGGAGATACGCGGCCATATGTGACACATGGTGTTTTTATTTACTGACCCGTTCACTTCTTCTTCGGAGTCACTGTTTGAGGACGGCGTTTCTTTAAAATAGTTTGGCCCGTTCTTTTTCCTAGTTCATCAAATTGCGCAAAAAGTACTACATAGATTCGCTTAACAATTTTTGGTTCGTTGTTTTACGACTTTGTTAGCATATGAAACACTTAATTCTCTGTGCAGTTGACTACTGCGTACATACCATGGTACAAAGAACATAACTGTGACAGGGAAAACGAAGAATGCGCTACTGAGGGGAAAATGCAGGTCCCTGGAGAGACGGGGAAAAACACGAGGCAGGTAGGTAACGGCGATGGCGAAGGCCTCCCGTTATCGGCAGCGGGGTTGAGCTCGTAAGCACGGCCTGACCCACATGCACTCGGCCTTACCCAACACACCACAAACAGCACAGTCCGTGCATTACAGTCCGCTTTACATGTTTTTATATAGTTCCTGAAATGGCCTCTCGTTTGGCTTATCAGGAAAAGAAGTCAGATACCAAAAAAGATTCTCTGCATAGATTTTAACCGACATCCACCATCCGCTCGCCAAAGTTTTTATTGAGGGTAGGCATATAATACTGTATGATGTGGTTCGTTCCGACTGTACACACTGCCCAGGAAGATCCTCCATACTATTATCCGTTTGAAAGTATACCAACAGCACTGATTCTGCGTACTGTTAAGAAGAGTCTCTTCCCTTTTCAATGAACAGACATCTTGAGAGAAATAGAAAGCATCACCTACCCATCTAAGGTTCCACATTTCTTCCATCTTATTTCTGAAACAGATCTGGTAACCCCTTCAGAATTTTCCGTCCGAAAAGGATCGTGGGCGAGTGGTTAACGGTCGGACCTGGAATTAGGGAGGATATGGGTTCGAATCACCATTCAGTCATCTTGATTTCGGTTTTATAGGGTTCGCCGAAATCACACCAGGTATATAAGAGGATGGTTCCTGTAAAGACCCCAATTCTGCCTCAGCTCTAATGACATCGACGAACCAAAAAGAATTCCTGCGTTATTTTCAATGATACTCTGATTGTTCTTTCCGTTTATCCAGTATAGGATTCTAGATGACTTGCCTTATATAGCACAGTACATCTCTCTCATTGTTTAACTCCTCCTCATTTACGTGTGAATATTTTAATTACATACTGCTACACTACCCGAAATTTTTTATTTATGACAGAATGGCAAGTTCATGTTATTTTGTGTTTCGATTCCATACCTGAACGCAATAAACGTTATCATCAACTCTTACAGACTCTTTCCATTTTCGCGGATCTGTCCTTGCATTTCCGCTTTCTAAAAGCTTGTCTTTATTTTTAAGTGATATTTATTTTGATGATTACAGAAAACCGCAGTCAGGTCGGGTGGTAGTAGAGGGGCCAGTATTAGCACCTGGCCTTGCTATAGCTTCCCCGTGGCACCCTCACTGACTGGTGATAAATAGTCAACATTTTTTGGTAAAATTTCCTCCTCATTTATACTAGCTGTTATATAGAATTTCAGCTCTATGAGATTAAAAATAATTGCGGAGGGAGAATTTTGAAACAACAAAGATGCAACAAAGCGAAATTATAAAAACTTCTTCAAAAAACGTTCACGACACACATTACACTGGCTTACTCTGACGCACAGCTGTTCTCGATACGTCGTAAACGTAGTTTGGTTACATGCCTGATGTTAATTTTAAACAATTTGCTTTTCTAGTCATATCAAAATATGCCTCTGACTGCATTACACAATCAGTGACATTAAAGTGCCATTACCGTTTCATCTAAGGAATACAATATGTCGTTTCTTCGCATCATAAACCATATCCGGGAAGCAACGCTGCAGACTGGGAAGATCCATTAAGCCCATTGTGCTTGTTATGCAAGTTCTCGCAGAGAAATACATTTCTTTAGTAAAGTCGAAATATAAACGCACTTGGAAATATGCCATTTTAAGACCCACAAAGGTTTGTAATGAGGATCACATTTATCCACCTAACGTTGCATACATCACGGAGGTCATTAAGGACTAATCAGATAGTAATTGGACAAACTGAACTTTTTTTAACGATCTGCATGCATTTTCTTTCTGTAGACGGGTGAAGACAAGTATTTTCTGTGCTCAGGGAGATGGTATCCTTCCATTTGGTGGCGCTAGAAACCAATGGTAACCACCTGAAACCGGTACGCAGATGTTCTTTGGCCAAGGCTCCTGCTGCATTGTTCCCTCGTCGCGCGCATCGTATCTCTTAAGTCGAGTGACACACCAAGCTCTGCACATCACCTCCAGCGTCACGGCTTAAAATATTCGCGCTGCCAGCGAAGAAAAGAGTTTCAACTGCTTCATTTACACAACCCATAAATGAAAAAGAAATGGCGGATTAACGGTCAAAGAAATTTTCACGTCTAGATCTACATGTCGGATTGAAATAAAGCACACGTGTGCGCTCTACTTACGTGCGTGGTAGCTAGGTTCTTTACGATCAGCGCCTACATTCCAAGTGGAATACAAAACGCATTTAAAGCAGAATACAGGAATCTTAAAGAGACGCCTTCAACCGGACTTAGTGTATCGCACACGAGCAGCCGCATCTGATACTCTATCTTTTACAGTCACGAATTTGTGCCCCAGAGATTCAAAATCGAAGATGGTTTCTTGAGGGAAATGTATAGATTAAACGAAAATACTCAAAGCATCGGAATTGTTTCTGGTAGTCTTCTAAACTGTAGCTATTGGCAGAGCTCTCAGATAGCCTGGCACCCGGATGCAAGAACAAACAGGAAGGGTGAAAATCCATTACCAGTTTACTACGAACCGGAGAAGCAAGGTCATGGCTCAAGTGGGCCCACCCAATAAGCTCCACCTACCGATTGCGGGAAAGCCCAAGTGCGTCGCCTCTCCTATTGTATGCGGCACAAAGAATCAGATATGAGGGAAGCCAAATATAACCTGCGTAGGCTATTTTGCTTTAGACAAAATATACTTAGTTTATGGCCTTATTTTAAATAACCTCTGCATTTAAACTGTTGTACGACGATAAGTACGAAAATTTTCTGAGTGTAGTTGCCATTTATACTTTCATCTAACAAAAACAAAGAAAGAACTGGATACAATTCAGCAAAGCTTTCCAGAAATAAACGACTTGTCTGTCTTTACTTTTATATACAACTATCAAGTGTTTTATGACCGTGACTTGAACTAATTATTATTATTTTTCTTTTATCTTACAGGTTTTTGTTAGTCGTTTCCAGCTGGGACGAGAAACTTTTACGTCTTCTTTTAGACTCAGTTGACCTATACTCTTAACTCTCAGGTTACAGTTTCCAAAAACTCATCGTTTCTTCCTCTTAGAATATCGGAAAGAAGCTGTTTATACTATATTATCTTCCAAATACTCGTCGATTACGTTTACATTAATAACTTCTCAAGTTAAACCAAACATAACTTTTATTTCACAAATCTTTATACTTACTCAAAACTTCATTACAACTTTCACTCTGCGTAGCTTATTTGTCCACCGACGTAATAAACTTTATACAATTAAATTGCTTTTTCCATTTACACTTCAACTAATTGTTTTACAGTGTCTGCAGCTTCATCCAGGCTTTCCCTTATATTGTTCATTTTTGACTTCCTAAATATACCTTTTTCTCGACACTAAATCGATCATTTACTCCTTGCCTTCAGAGATACTCATCAAATAGGATTAGTATTGTACCTTTATAATACGTAGAGCAAACGATTAAATACATTATTTCAAATGTATAATTATTAATGTATGGGTGTTGCTAACGACCGCTACGAACTCTAGTCTAATTTGCTACATATCAACCATGACCCTTTCTGAAATGTTCATTATTATCAGAATTTTACATCTAAAGAAAGAGAACGGCATTGAACACGATTGACGTCTGAGGATGGCAAAGGAAGCTTATCCTCTTCTGAAATCACTGTACTGGGATTTAAGGGTTTGGGAGAGAATGTATTAGTTTCCTCCAACCAAATGTCAACCTCTCCTTAACGTGGCGCACCCCGCTTGCGTGGATGAGGCTTTGGCAACTGATGGATACTCGGTACAAGGAGTCACTCACTGCTTGCCAACGGCCTCCTGAAAGGAGGGCGGAAGAGCAGGGTATGGTTCAGAGCACCCTATTGTCCATGGGGTTGGAAACGGATGAATCAGACAATGTAATCCTCTCCATGAAGTATTGCATTAAAACAGTTGAGAGACTAATGATAGCAAAAAAAAAAAAAAAAAAAAAAAAAAAAAAAACCATTGTGAAGCCTGTTGTGTGTGTGGAAAAGAGGGGGGGGGGGGACTATAGCGTAAGTGGCTCTTCTGTGGTTCGGCCACGACCCTTCATGAAGGAACGATACCGGCAGTCGCTTGACATGATTTCGGAAAATCATGAGAAACCTCAATGTGGAAGGTGGGACTGTAAATCAACATGTGTCCCTCTCAATAACCAGGTCTAACAATTACCATTACCCTCAGGGGTTGTTATAACACTAACTTTTGTTTCGTTACTCTGCATGTCAAACAGGTATTCTGAAACGAGAACAAGGCAGTGTCCAAGCAAAAGGCAACACGACTGTGGAAAAGTTCTCTGCTCGTTGAACGCCAGGTGCCGGCCCTGTTCGAGGTCGACACTTTGCACTCACCTCTGCCAGCCGACAGTTTGTAATTCTGGCTCTGCTGTATGTGCCGCTGCCATTTCGACGACCTTCTGTTAGTTATTCTTTGCTGAGGCCATACGTGTAATTTTCCTCAGCTTTCACCAGTGTGAGGCCTCGTGTATATTTCTAGACGCCGTTTTCAATCCATCATCTACAGCTTTCTGTGTGACAGCTAACCCTTGAAAGTAAGGAAGGAAACTTCTAGCTATTTCAAACAGTTCTCCTCGCTTCTGTTTACATGTGCAACCATCAAAGTACCTGTAAATTCAAGTGGACCACTTTTCTTCTATCTCTTAACTAAATTATGTAATGATAAGCTGCCATTGTTTATCCGAGACTTTATTATGAGAATCACGACTAACTTTGTCAAAGTCACAGATGAAAAGTTTTTACAATAACTGGATAAGCATTATGGTTATATTAACAAGTGTTGTGATTTTCTTTCTTGGTAGCAATGTGGTGACAAACATTTTCATTTTAACATGTTTTTGAGTTACGAATATATCGACTTAATACGTAAATCACAGGTGCATTTCTGGTGCTTCAGCTCCCCGTTTTTTAATGTTTTTGTGTAAATCTAGCACCCAAACCTACGTCTTAACTTTCTTGACGGTGTTCTTATTTTTTATCAGCATTCTAAGTCGCAGTAGAGCAAAAGTAGTAAATTTTCCGTTCGTGGTGCAATTTCTGGAGAGCGTTTCTCAACAAAGGTTCATTCTGAATAATGGACCGCAGCATTGCAAATCAACCAAGACTTCTGGGTGCGGAGTCACTTTCTCAGTCACACTTTGACCAAAGATGTCATGCAGATCAATAGCCGTTGTCACATTACGAAATTAAACAACCATTCTCATTGGTGTCACTGGTACGAGGCCGTAATCGCTGCTGTGTTTACTTAAACATCGCTATTAATCTCGGAATAATGTGTCTGTTGAAGCTATCGTTGGGTGAGTGATCGTAGAAATACAATGAAGCCGAATAAGTAATGTGTCCCCAACCCTAGTGGGGGATTTAAGCAGCAGTGATCTGGACGTATTCTAATAAAACTAATTTGTACAGGCGTAGGAGAAATTCAACACCTGCAAAAGTCCTCAAATTATTTTAGATACAGCAAACATACATCTATAGGCGAGAACTCACCAATTCAAGAACACAGCCTACGCAGAAATTGACGTTGAGTTTGACGAATCTACCAAATTTTCGGTTTGTAAACCTTTATGTAGTAGCATAACAGTAGCAGGAATGGTGAGCTGGTATGTGTGAAACAGATTCGAAGCGTACATGATGATTGAGAGGATGTAACATAAATATTAATATGTCTTGCTCTTTCAAACGCACATGGCACTGAAAAAATATATAAACTTATGTAAAGGCATTACGTAAACTTTATAAAAACCGAACCCCTGGATAAACACCCATTTATCTTTTATTTTTTTGATTTATAGTTCGTCGATGTCAAGGTCATTAGAGGCGGGAAGGACTAGGAGATGAAATGGGAGGGAATTCGGCCATGGCCTATTGAAGGAACTATCCCGGTATTCGCCTGGAGTGATTTGGGGAAACCTTGAAAACCCGAATCTGGATGGCCGGACGGGGATTCGATCCTACGTCCTCCCGAATGCGAGGGCAGAGCGTTACTACTCATCCACCAAGCTCTGTATCCACTTATCAATCTTTCGACTTTTCATAATTTACGGTGAGATGTTTCATAAATGAAAGTCCGGTTTCATTTCGTTTACTGGTTCTATTATGTTCAACGTTGAGTAAATGTAAATTCTCAAATCACTTTCACAAACCTTAATTATTTAAATGTCTCTGAATATAGGTTTCTTCACCTGCTTAATAGCAAAATAAAATGACACTAGACGGAATAGTATTATTTTTGTCATTGTTTGTTTGTTAATTTATTGGTATTCAGGGCAAAACCTACAGAGGTAAAAACTTATTACAACTAGGAGAATCATTCTTCATCACTGTAGAACTCAAGAAGCATATCAACGTCACAACATGGCTGTCTGGCCACAGCAGCTCATAGCCTTTCTTTTCGGTAAATGATATAACAAGCGAATAATTTTACTGTCATTAGCTGATCTACCATTACACAAAAATGAGTGTATTAAACCTTAAATTCCAACACGAACTTTTGTTTAGCGAAGTTTCTTCCCTCCTCCTCCGTGCCTTAGCCGACACATTTTCCTGAATAAAGCATGAAATGCTGTTTTTTGTTACTTCAGGAGAAAAGCGACGAGCGGTAGTGACTAGCTGTGTTAAGCTGCGTTCAGTCAAGCAGTGTGGTTTATTGCGTTCTCTTTACTATGAGTGCCATTTGGACGGGATCCCGTAGTGAGCCTTGCGGAGCACTTAACCTCACGTCTAATGAGCTCGTGCTGCAGCTCTTCCGCAACGCGGCTCGCACCCTCAAGGCCGGAGGGAACTATTTTCTGGCACATCATTGTCTGCTATTAGCACTGCGTTACACTTACGATTAGCGCGGTGGGTGAAAGATGAGACGAATTCCGGGCATGATTCACGGCGAGTCGTCCACGTGGCATAGCTAAAGAAACGACATTGTGCAAACTTGTGAAAATGCCATATAATTCTCTCTAGTCTCGTACAAAATTACAACTTTCCGGAACGAACCTTACTTTGTTACACATGCTGAAAGCAGATGGACATTGCGTTTAATCTACTATATAATTTCGTAAGGTCACTCATTCACTAACATCGATAGCTATTGGCTGGAGAACGGTGTCACGTGTCAGCCTTCGCTCGCAAAACAGCGACCAGAGATACCATTAGAAGAAATTCGTGATTATGTCACAATTTAATAGTTAAGCAACTGCTACCAAATTAATTGCAATAATAATACATTCGTTATGTTTGCGTTTCGTAGCGTTTTATAGTTTAAAAAATATCGCTAAACGTGAAAAATCGTGGATCTGCTTTTGAGTAACATGTTGCTAATGAAAGCAACTTAAAAAAACTTTAAAACATTATATTACTCACGATCTCTGCTGAAACCACGAATAAGAATTGTTATTCCGGCTTGGGATAAATTTCAATTTAATTAAAACTTTCAATAATTATGTTGCTTGACTAAAGCTATGCATTAGGTATTTTACTGATAACTTTTGTTAATGGTCTTTCTTCATGTTTCGCTGTACGTAAGTTATTAGGCTATATTAAGTGGATATCAGACCAAATATGTTACCGAATCAACTATTCTGGATATTCATTTCTTCGGAGTTGCTCAACTTTTTAATAATATGGAATGTGTATTAAGTTCTCTGGCCGTTACAGATACTGTAACCAATCATTACATTATGACTTTGTTTTTTCCTGAAACGAGCCAATGTGATGCTTTCAAAGCAAACAGGAAATTTTTAAAATTTTTCAGCGTGAACTTTAAGGGTCAACTACAAGTCAAGTTTGTATTTAAGCAAGTTCGAGTCTACGACCTTTGAAACACTTATACGATTGCAGGATCTTACCTATCCGTGTTTAATACCTACGTTTCATAATACTTCTGAATTCTTCAAGGTCACGAGATTTTATTCACCCTAACGGTGAAACACAGGTCCTGTTAATATTTTGTCAGATCAGGTCAACCTGTTAAAATTTTTGACCCTAAAAATAAAAAATAAATAAACTTGGATGAAATACGTGAGATGGTAACGACAGACAACTAGTTTACAATTCGGTAAATTTAGGAGATATCAAGGATTCCAAGAACAACAGTAGGTCGCCTTCTGATACATTACTTTCCGCTCGTTGAGTGGCGTAATTTTTAATAGCAGATAAAGAGAAATCAGGTCTATGTGGAAAGACAAGTGTTCTGTGAAGATTCCACATTCCCTGAAATCAGACGACAACATAATGAGAACATATTATGCTAATCTTGTGAAACAACTGTAAGCAGCTATCAGAGAAAAAGGAAGATACAAATTGTGAAAAGGTGCTTTTTCATAATAGTGCTCACAATATACTTATTATACAGCCTGTCATTGCCATGGCTGCTGGTGTGTGGGTACCGCAAACCATTACTCAACCGATCTGGCCCATTCACGTTTCTGTCTGTTATCCATTTCAAGTGGGATAATGAGATCATTTGTGTTGTGCCTTATTTTTTGACACTCTTGAGAAATCCTTTTATCCGTATGGCATGAAATCATTGGGACATTATTGAAGAAAGTGTGTGGAGCACAGAGGGGGTTATATTGACAAATAAATCTCAACTATTGTCTTACTCATGTGCATCGTGTCAAGTCACGAAATCATGACACGATCCTCGTATGTAGTGAACGCTTTGATGGAATTTTAGAGAACTTATCACATCTGTTCTGACAAATAAAATAAAACGTCTGTTAAATAGAAACACAATCCGTCATGTATTTGTAACTTTTTCAGAGCTTCGTAGCACTAATACTGATCATTGATTGCTGTTGCGACAACAGTAGTGGAACCATACACATGGTTGCATTTACAGTTTACCACTTTCCTCTTTTAAACTATTGTTCCTACAAACTATCATTGATTATCGGTACGGCCGTGAGTCGAAATTTCTGCCACGGTAGGCCTCAAAGACAGTTCCATAATTTCTACGGGACCAATTAGTGGCCACGGTCGCT
This sequence comes from Vandiemenella viatica, assembly GCA_031002005.1. Classification (NCBI taxonomy): domain Eukaryota; kingdom Metazoa; phylum Arthropoda; class Insecta; order Orthoptera; family Morabidae; genus Vandiemenella; species Vandiemenella viatica. The sequence goes on from JARYHS010013630.1 coordinate 176,995,879, forward strand.
GAGGCACAAGGTGAGCTGGTTCAGTAGTGGAAGAAATTTTCACCGTGTGACAGTTGGTCAGCGTGGTGATGGCTTCTTTAAAAGGCCATGGCCGAATTTCTTCCCGCTGCTTTTCCACATTCCGTTCTTGCACCTAATTACCTCGATGTCAGGGATGGATAAGTCCCTAAGGGGAAAGCAACGTGAAGGTGCATAATTATTATCACCAGACTTCTCTGCAGAGCGCATGGAATGGGGGAATATAACACTCTTTATGATTATTCGTCCTTTGGTAGAAGACATTACAACTGACAAACATTAGTGTTCTTCGGAACAGCAAGCCTGAAAGCCTAACACTTGATGTCATCCTACTGCTTCTTTCATCCTTATGCACAACGCGAATAACACACAAACTTAACACATATTCATCAGATTCATTCGCAATAGCATTACACACTAGCAACCCTATATCTCTCTGTTATTTGGCTTAGTACGACTCCAATGTAAATTTGGAAGCTGCCGAATTCAGTGGTCAAGGCAAATATGGTAGAATGTTGGAGGAGGAAGTGAAATCAACAGTTTCCAGTTTCATACAGTAATATATTACGTTCCGTATCCAACGTAAGAAAAAGTTACCAAAAAATGAACTCAAATATATGTTGATATTGCAATTAGGGAAAGCTTTAGAAAGTTACATACTGCTAGTCAGATTTTTCTAATACTTTTGAACTTTACTAACAAAGTATGTGTTTGTATTTTACGTATGATATAGAGGCAAAGTTTGTGAAACTACAGTAACAAAACAATATGACAATTTTTTCGTGGGTGACATGAAGTTCATTCAGTTGGTATTCCGCTTAACATGTGCCTTTAAAACTAATTAACATATAAATGCTTAAAAGTTATATCAGGAATCTGACCATCACTGATCCATGTCAGAAATACAAATTCGGCGATAGTAATTTTAATTCAGAAAATAAATTTAAATTGCTGTAATATAAGAGAACATGTTTACAAATACCATGATAACATGCACCGTGCTTTTCCAAGCAATATTTTAAACAATGATAATTATAGCTACTACTAAACAGATAAATAAATATCGAGAGCATTTAGAATCAAACGCCATGTTTCCTCGCTGTTTCACGTAAATTCCGTTCTAGAGAACAAACCGAAAATGAGAATATAGAAAAATCATAATTTGTGATTCCAGAGTATGAAACAATGTTGCAGTCATCACTATTTTTTCGCTAATTTGATCAAAGTAGACACAAGCTGAACTTTTCCGAAAAGAAGGGTTTTCTGATCGAACCTGCTGTCTAGGAATGACGATATCTTCTGTTCAGGCAGTAGGGTTGTAAGAAGAGGAAGAGGACACAGAGCCACAAATCAAACAGTTTCGGCACAGTCAGAGAGAAATCAATCAACAAACAAAAATGCACCTACTAATGTAAGAATAGATATAACTCAATACACACAGATTAAATACTGAAATAAATATTGAAGCAGCTTTGAACTTTGACTTCTTGCAGTTCCCGATTTTAAACTGCAATGCTAAATACAATAAACATGTACTAAGCATTTGTTTGCAAACCACCCTAACGTTTTCGATTTCTTTTCTGAAGTAAGGTTTAGGCAGATAGTAGCTTCTGTGGGTGAACTTGTAACAATCGACAGTGTTCTTTATAGATGTCAAGGAGAATCAACACATCAATAAAAAGACGGCTGGATTAATGTCGGGCTGCACAAGGTTCTTAGTGTAGGCGCCCCGAAGGACGTAATGTGTACAGCAGTTCCGTACAAGACACAACAAATTATGATCACTTCCGCTGTAACGCTGGTGCGTCAAGGTAGGAGGTTTTCACTTGCTACTATGGCGATACTAGGCCAAACAGGTGGGTTTAAAAATTAAGAGACAAGTTTCAGAGACAAAATAGCAAACAAATGAAAATGAAAATTATTTTTTCAAGTGGAAGGAAATCAGGGGTCTCGAAATCTTGAGATTCTGATGCATTTACCCATTTACAACGAAGTCTTAACATCTCACACATGCAGTAAAACCTGTTTCCAAAGAACATACGATAACAGAACGGCTCCTGGAATTACGAGGTTAAGTAAGTGGGTAGCAGTCAAACGCATCGCCTTATCCTTAGAAATAGTTTTTAAATGCGGTAAAATCCGACATGGTATTGAGCATAAGAACACAGAGATCAATGAAAACCCATTGCATTAAAGATAGAAATTCTTAAGAAACACAATCCTTCACAGTAGAAAACAAGAAATGCAAACAAAAAAACGCGGAAATTAAGTAAGAACAGGTAGATATAGTAGTATAGTAATGATTATAGCAAATAGGAAAATCAAATACACATATATATATTGCAACTGATACGAACATGTAAGTTCATCAAATTTGCTGGTGGGAAACATAGTTTAAAATCAAAAGAAAGGGCAGTTGTGTGAAAAAAATAAAAACAGAAATTATAAGATGGTGACAAGTTACTGGTAAGAAATAAAGTTGTACAGGGGTTCCAGTTTACAGGATACAGTGCTCCGAGCTATTAAAAAAATGCAGTAGGAATAGCTGGTATTCGGCCAGAGATATTATAATCCCGAGGAGAAGGAGGAATTCAAAGATAACTAAAACCAGCATAGATTGCGGAACAAAGGGAAAGTTTTCATAAACAAATCATCATCACATTCCTGAAAAAATAATAAGCAAACAAATGGAAAAATACTGTGCCACCTGTTTTAAGCCCCATGCTTCAAAATTGCAAAACGGATAACGCACAAAATAAGAGAAAGAAAAAAAGATTATTAACAAGATGAAGATAAATCTGGATCGAAGAAAAAGTTTAAGTACAAGAAATTCATTTTTTTACGATTAATCCAAGAACTTCTAAACAAAAAACAAAAAAGATTTATTTAAGATTTTTTTAATAGAATTATATATGTGTCAAAGCATTCTGAATTTAAAGACTTCAGGCTAAAAATAATTTATGATATACAATTAACCAGCAAATGAATAATAGAAACATTACAGGAACGAATCAGTAAAAAGTGAGCGAGGCAAGGAAATTATCTGTCGCTGAAGCAATCAAGGAAGTGTAAAAGAATTTGTGTTGTGCAAACGTTTGAGGAGAAATAATTATTACGCTACCATTTGCTGACGTAATGTCCTAAACAAGAGAGAAGATATATTATGAAATTGCAAAAAGGCCATTAGCAGTCGTTAAAGAGGATTTTGATAGTTCATATGAAATAATTTGAGGAGTGTTGATTTAGAAAATTTAGCGACCACATACCATGTTGAAATTTTATCGAAATTATTCAGTAGTATAAACAGTAGGAGGGCGTTCTGGCCTCACATTCGGGAGGACGGCGGTTCGGATCCCCGTCCGGGCATCCAGATTTGGGGTTTCCATGGTTTCCCATATCACTCCAGACAAATGCCGGGATGCTTCCTTAAAAAGGCCATGGCCGAATTCCTTCCCATTCCTTGCCCCCCATCCTTTCCCGTCTCTAAAGACCTCGCTGTTGAGAGACGTAAAGCAGTTTAACCCTTTGACTGCTGTTGACGTCTATACACGCATGCTGCCTGCGGGCCCCGAGTGCTGATGACGGGTATAGCCGCAGCCGTCGGATTTCCCCTGAGTGCTGATGACGAGATAAGCCGCACCCGCCTGCCTCTACCTGTGTGCTGATGACGAATATAGACGCGCCGCAACCTGAGTCGTAAAGCGGACTTCTCGCCACATTTCTCAATAGCCTTTCGCAGTTTTGGTCGCTAGCTTATCGTACGAATGTTTGTCTGCTGGGAGCCTAGGCTTAGCTCTACAGTTCACTGTTCAATGGAAATTACATCAGTGTTCTTTGTGTCCTGTATTTTATAAAGAAAATTGAAAAACTTCGTGGGTGCATTGAGGAATAAATCATGGAGATTCTTACGATGAGCGACACTGAGGATGAACTACTTCATTTTGATGGAAGTGATAGCTTTTCCACAAAATCGGAAAGCTGTAATCCTAAAACATACTCGTCAGGAGGGGTGACAATGCAGTTTCATGTTTCAACAAGTTAGTTGTTCTGAAGAATCAGAAAGTGATAGTGAAACGGCTACGAAGAAATTACGTCTTGGCGATAAATCTAACTAGAAAATCATTTTCGTCCAGTTAGTCACGCATTTGATGTTACACTATTGGGACATGCGTGTCAAATAGGGAATGTGTCAAGTATTCTGTCAGTTTTCATGTTATTTCTTACAGAAGAACTGACGAAATATATAGCTGATGAAAAGAATCGGTTTTGTATAACCACTATGAAGAATACTCCAGAATCAGAGCTTTCTCGAATATCAAAGTGGAAAGATACTGGATATGATGAAATGTATTGTTTTAGAGCTATTTGTCTTCTGATGCCTAGCGTGAAAAAAATTGAAAATTAGGTAATATTGGACCAGAGATGTCCTTCTAAATACTCCAATTTTTAGTGAACTTATGTCCAGATACCGCTTTTTGTTACTCTGGTGAGGTTTCGTGCGATTTCGCCGCAACCCGCCCCCCCCCTCTATTTCACATCACGTAATTAATGGACAGACACTTCATAGCTTAGAAATGAAAAATCTGTTGAGTACTTATGTGGAACAAATTTCATCAAAGAAACAAAATTACGTATAATCGGGTAATTACAAAGCGCAGCAAACATTCAGTCAACATCGAGATGTTTTGGGTGTCTACATCTACAAAGATAATCCGGAAACCAAATTTCGGTGTGTGGGGGAGGCTGCTTGAACAATTATTATTTTAAGGTCTCTTTCTATATTCGTGAATAGCGCGAGGAAAAATCGGATGGCTTTAACTCTCTGTATGAGTTCGAATATCTCTAATTTTACAGTCGTGGTCTGAACGCGGTATGTAAGTGTGGAATACAATATTTCTAGCATTTTTTTCGAATCAACAATAACACTCTAATACAGTAAGGGACCTACAGAAACTGAAAAGAAAGAACTGTAAACTATTGACGTAAATTTAAGAATCACCACGCTTTCGACATAAGTTGCTAAAATCGAGAGAAAAATGCAAGCAAGAAATAATTCTTAGTTATGAAAAATAGGGTTAATGATTCAGTTTTATTCTGTAATAATTTATTTGCAGAGAAACTATGTAGTGAGAGCATTTATTCTGTATCAGTCGTGAGAGGTCACAGTGCTTCGCCAGAAACATTCAGCACAGGGCGGGTGAAGCCGCTCGGACGGCTCCGTCCCCAGGGATAATCACTTAGCGCAGGTAGCAGGCCACAGAGCTGCAGGTACACGATCAGCCGTCAGCAGTCAAAGGGTTAAAAAAAAAAAGTAGGAGCATATGAGGCAGTTGAAGAAGTATTTCTGCATAGCTTTGAAATTTGGCTAACGAAAATACAGATGGAGCGTGAGAAACAGCTGTTACGCAGAAACGTACACTTTTTCCCGCCAACGATGAGGAATGATACGCACACAAAATGAAGAAGACGGCGCGGCAGACACGGACTCGAGTAACAAAGGGTTTTCTTGTTGAAGCGGGTTGCAGGTGCGCGAGGGAAGCTCCGGTTCCCACGAGACTAGAGTTCCATTCAGCACGCTGCCACGACACACGCATTTTAGATTAGCTTCAGATTTTGGACCCGACTGGGCTATTCAGGTGCCGTGCCTCCACCGAGGCTGCAGTCTCGTCTTTGTCAAGGTGAAAGCTTTGTCATTATTTCAGCCGAAACTTGGATAAGTTTTCTTTGAGTCTGTTGTGGTCTTCAATAGTAACGAGCGTTCATTCTTTGCGAGAAGCGCGTTTTCCTATGTGTTAATTGACAATCCTGATGTTAGTGGTATATAATCTGTAGGTCCCAGAGGAAAGGAACTGGCCATCCTACCTCTGACAAAATGACTTAGTATGCCTCCTTCGGGATGATTCAACCAACCTTCGGATTGTGGACTAAGTTAGTTTTTAGTTTACGCCTTCATGAGGTGAGGCAAAAGTGAACCGCACAAGTAAATGTTTACAGGAAGCCGTAAGGAGTGTGAGCGATGCAACGGACTTGAATATATATCACGTTCTACATAAAAAGAAATGATTCCGTTCCGAGATTCCTCGTCCAACGATGTTTTTATGGCACGGTAAAGTTTCTATCGCACAGTGATTGTATCTACAGAAGTTGCTAGCCTCTTCAAAGGAGTTAAACTACAGCGGTCAAAACCAACTACATGGAGCGATATCCCTATGTTTTGTCACAAACTACAACTGCGGCGAAAAATGATACTGTTTTAACTCATTTTACATTGAACTTTGGACAAAAATCAGATGTCTTTCAGTGGTTGATGAAGCTGGCTGCAGTTCTAAAGAGACAGGACATACATCAGAAAGGTAAGTAAGACGGGTTGCTGCACTGTTACGTGTGTACGCGTGTCATATCGTGGGGTGTTTTGGAAGTGGAGTGTGGCGCGCGGAGCTAGGCGCCGAGTCCCTGAGCGAGGCTACACGGCCTGGAGGTGAGCCCCCTACCTACCTTGGTAACCGGCGCGAACCGCCCGACACGACTCTACCTGCTTACCTGCACTGCGGCACCATCGCAAAATATTACCCGCGCTCTGTCTCAACCCAGGCAGTTGGTAACACTCGCTATTCTCCCTCACTTTAGATCGTGTTTAATGTTGATATAATATACAGCATAATAGAAAAAGCTACCTCGTCTTGAGAAGAGAGTAGCTTCCACATGACTGCGTCAGAACAAAGCCCCTTCATAAAGACTTTTTCAATGCTACAGTGTTACGGGATATTAATTCATTTGTGCAAAATAGGAGTATATCTCACAAACAACTCTGCGTAAAATCAGTATCAACGCTAACAAAGGTGTGTGGAGCCTCTCACTGCGATAACGATACAGCCTCTTGCCTGAGTTTCGCCTGCAGAAAAAGACATCCGCTCGAGAGGTATGTTCTACTGGGCTTATTATTTGTCTTCAAGCAGAACGAATAATAAAAGAAACAAATTATCGATAGACGTAGAAATGAAAGGAATTACATGAGGTATAAGCTAGAAATGTACTCTGGCAGTGGAATTGATATCTCGAATTTTGGTTGCACCCAAGAACTGTAGTATTTGGAATGGAGAGATAATTTTCGATACGAAGGAAAGGTATTTGGAACGGAAAGGTGATTTCTGATGCAAAGTATTGTCTGAGATACCTGATGGTGAACTAAAGGATAGTAATTGTAGACATACATTTAAACCGAGCGTGGTGGGTGAACGGTTAACGTTCTGTATTCGGGAAGACGTGGGTTCCAATCCCCGTCCGGACATCCATATTTGGGTTTTCCATGGTTTCCCCAAATCACTCCAGACGAATGCAGGGCCGGCGTTAGGGGGGGGGGGAGGTAAGCGGGTCAAAAGTACCCGGGCCCCGCCGGCTGATGAGGGGCCCGATCACCGACTATAGGGGCCCTCAGTCCATGAAGCCAAGAATACGCCCATTGTCGCCTGGCCATTTTGTTGAGCTAAAAAAAAAAAAATGTCGCCCATTTTATCCCGGGCCCGAAATTCCTAGCGCCGGCCCTGGACGAATGCCGCGATGCTTCCTTTAAAAAATTCATGGGCGAATTCCTTCCTTTTCCTTGTCACCAATCCAATCCCGACTCTAATGACCTCGACGTGGACGATGCGTTAAGCCATAGGAAAAAAACATAAATTTAATTGGAAAAATCAGTTTCAGCCGTGGAATTGCGGTATGAGGTACCTTTGTTTTTTATACCAATAATTCGAAAGAATTGATAAGTTTAGTTGACGGTGAAATTTAGCTACTTTTATGGAATAGAAATAATTTCGGGCCGTTAAAACCAACATTAGAACCACTCCAGCCAAAAGTTGATTAGGTCTCAGTATGACTTTATCGTGCGTGACCTTTCCTCACTTTGTAACAGTTCGCCACACAATTAGTTAGCTTTGTGAATACATTTCAGTGCACAGCCCTTGTTTCATAGCAGTCACATACCAAGAAATGAACTGTGTGTCAGGTGCAGTCTATACTGTTGATACATGCGTAGACGAGCACTGCTCTGTCGATTCATCAATTAATACGTTTCATATCGTAAAGGTGTATTTTATCAAAATCAGCTTTTGACAACCTTAACATTTTTCAGACTCTAATTCTCTAATAAGCTTTCTAACAGTATCTATTTTTAGTTGCTATTAAATCCGTGGATCGGATTCCACGTTAGATTGTAGGTCCCAGAGGAAAGGAACTGGCTGTCCTACCTCTGACACAATGACTTAGTATGCCTCCTTCGGAAGGATTCAACCAACCATTGAATTGTGACTAAATTATTTGTTACTACCATTAACAATAACAATTTTGAGACACCTCTAATTCTTACGCCTCCCTAGTTAATATATCAAGAGAAATGCCTAAAGCGAATGGAGATATATGATAATCTCCGCCCCAGAAATACTTGGTAATAATATAAGAGTGAATTAAACATTCTTACTGATTTATGTTTTGATTTTTTCTGTCCAAGTATTACAAAAATCTAATATTTCATTCAAGTTTTGCATTTACCAGGAAATGTTTCTTGTAGAGATCGGTGTTTGTAGCGAAAATACTTCTGGATTTATACCCGGGTGGCAGATCCTCAAAACTATCCACGGTAGCCCATATAAAACCGCCAGTATTCAGTGTGTGAAACGAGTAGATTTATCTTGTTCCTGCGAGGTAGCTAAACGTGTGTGAAATGCAAACACTAGCACCTCGCCAGTGTCCCACGATTTTACCAACTGTCACGTCCGCCGATGTAGAACGGCCGCGCGGTGCTGGCCACACTTGATTAGCTCGCACGGCCTCACCAAGACGTGACCGGCAGGGAGAAAACGTTTTCGCAAGCGTTATTCACTAGTTCCCAGCACGACCGCTGCGGTTTCCTCCAGCCCGTCAAAATAAACGGGACCCGCATCAGCCTCGAGCCAGTTGCAACAGGAGAGGGCAAAATAAACCACCCGACATTTTACTATCAAGCTGTTCGTGTCAGAGTGAAGGATCCAACGGAACGGTTTGCTCTGAATCACTGGAGCAAACATACGAGGAGTATGTTTAGAGCCCAGATTTAAGAAACAATTTATTCAAGTGATTCACGCCGCAGCTGCCTGCTGATGGATATCCAGATTTATCCGGTAAAGAGAAGAACCCATTTTGTGAAACGAAACAGCTATACCTAAAACTTCGTGTCGTTTACTAGATAATAATACCATAATACCGGCGAAGCATTTTTGTTTCAAGCGCCCGTAACACTTTTATAATACAGAAAATTCTGTAGAAGAGAGTTAAAGTCTCTGAACCATGTGTCAACAGGCACAACAAAACTAAAGTAAGCAGTGGTTCTTCAAAGTTGGCATCATAGTTTAAAAAATAATAAAGCTACTTCTTATTTTGCAGTAGGGTTAGGTTGTGATGCCCAAAAGAATGGTTGTGTAAATGACAAATTAGTAAATTTTTGATGTGATGGGAAGGGGTCAGTTATATTATTGTAATTTTATTATTACTGCTTGTGATCGTTTTACAGACTGAGCAGAAGATAACCAAACATTACCTTAATAAATTACGACGAATGACAGACACACAACACGTAAACAGCACATCAAGTTCAATGAAATATTTAAATGCCAAGCTTACCATAGTGGAACTGCTGTGCGAATCCGAAGCATAGGTGGAAGGGAAGGAGATAAATATGTCTCTAGTAAACTATATACCTACTAGGAGTAGCAAATATATATATATATATATATATATATAAATAAATTCTTGGAGTTGCTGCTTTCGAGCAAATATTGTAAACGAAGTATTATAATTCTTTGGGAGCCCCGAAACTGAGATTCAAAACGTTATACTGATACCAGCTGCTACCTGTGACATCGTATGAGCGGACTTGCAATTTTATTGCTAGAATTTGATGTCAAATACAAATCTATACTATATAATAAGTTATGTCTGCACACGCAATTTATAAACAGATCATACACTGACTGAGAGATTAGAATATATGAAGCAGATAATTGAGGACGTGGGTTGTAAAGGGTATGTAGAAACGAAAAGGTTAGCACAAGATAGGAAGGGATGGAGGATTGCATCAAACCAGTCTAAAGACTGACGACAGCAAAAAAAAACACTGACTGCGAGATAAACAAAGCCTCGGTGACATTACAGATACTTACACACGCTATCTATCCATCTGTCGGTTAGTTTCCGAAATTTCATGAAGAAATATGTAAGTTATCCTGAAAAAGTACCCTATGTCCTTCCTAATCAAAGATAATATTCCTTGACAAATTTCATCAAGGTCGATTTAGCCGTTTAGTCAGAGAAAAAGAGTTACTTTCGCATTTATAATATTAGTGTAGATTAATAGAGTTCTCTATAGCGGCAGAAGTTATAGCTTGGTTGTGAATGCTGGCAAGTGGAATGCGGCGGCCGAGCTGGCGGATTCTGTCGATCACCTTGAGGTCGGAGCGTTCACCCCGCCGGCCCGCCGTCCCATCCTCGCTACGCACTCCAGCCACAACACACCAAGCAGACGACCAAGTCTCGTCTCCGCAATTTAATAAACGTTTGCAGTATTACGATGTGACTAATGCTGTCATTCTGAATACAATCATAATACAACTTATCTCCAATTGAGTCTATGAAACATTGCTATATGCTCCAAGGACAGTGAAACCTTATACTGAAGCCAAAGAAGCGAGATTTCACGTTTCCCAATCAACTTTCACCACAGTTCCATTTTAAATGGTCCTAAGAGGAATCACGATGCACCTACCTCCGAATGTGCACATACTGCAGGTCGTATGGCATAAAGCATTTCCACAGTTTGAGTGTCAGTTATTTCGATCATACATCTGAATGTAATGTTTTTATGAAGGTACAGTTTTCAATTTAATCAGTGATTCCCTTCTAAGTGGAACTATGCTCACCTTATTCTAACATTCAAGAAACTCACATGCTAGTGGTCGGTGGCGGATCCAGGATTTTGGTTGGGGGGGGGGGGCTTGACTTGGGCAAGGGTGGGATTTATAGGAAAGTGGGGGGGGGGGGGCGACGACAGAAAATCTCATGTCAACATTGCCACCTTTATACGAACAGCAGAGATTTTTTTTTTTAATTTTCCAAAATTACGATATCGTTGGGGATGTCCTAGGTGCTTTTTTTGGGGGGGGGGGACTTGACCCCCCTTAGCCCCCCCCCCCTGCTGGAGGTGCGGACATTGGTATTGCTGTAAACATGTTGGGTACGGCAACTTGACCTTTGAAACATTGTGCTTGTTAAATGGATGAAGCATAAAACATCTAATGATATGGGAATATAGGAAGCGTAAACATAAATTAGTACTATAAAGAACTCTGTTTGTTCGAGAGCGGAAGAATTTTGTTTGTTTATTTAAGCAGTTTCAGATGAGTTAAATGATTTGAGAGGAGTTCAGAGAAAATCAACTTTTATTGAAAAAGATAACATAGACCATGTAAACACTGTAACGCTAAGCCTCTGTGGCGGGCGCGGGCTGGAACTGGCGCAGGATGCCTGCGATGATCTCGAGCGCCTCCCTGGAGGCTGGCGCAGGCTCCTGCTGGAGGCGCGTCGCGGTGGCGCGGACCTGCTGCACGAACATGTTGAGAGGCGGCCGGTCGCCCTCCTCGTGGAACCAGGCCCGCGGGAACGTCGCCACGATGGCGGCGCTCTTGCGGGCCGCGTCCACAGGCGTGCACGCGCGCAGCGCCGTCAGCAAGTAGCGGTTCAGCAGCATCGTCACAGACACCTCCTGCGCAAAACATCATCTAAAATAAGCCATGTTCCTAACATATATTTAATGTAATATCCAAAATACGAATAATAATTAATCATTATTAATATATACATGAGAAGACGTACTACTCAAAGGAGACAAATACAGATCGACCGACTTCAAGCAATAAACAGATGTTTAGAATCAAGGAAATACAAGATACGTGATAGAGAAGTTTTCATATTGTGACAGAACTAAGTTAGGACACTATTTAGACAGATAATTAGTTGTGTGTAAAAAAAAAAAGTTAATTGGTACCATGAAAACGACTCTGTTATATGGAATTTTATAAGTTGCATATTGAAGTTTGGATATCGGAAGAATAAATACACTATTTACTGTCAGATACAGACTAAATCAATATAAGAGGAAAACTACGAAATCTTGGAAGGATTAGTATTCTATTGCCGGTTGTACGAAGCCAAATTTGAAATAAAAATCGTAACCTACAACAGATATGGATGGAAAAATGATGCTCTTCGGGTTAGATAAAAGTTACATCTAAGGTAAATACATTAAATCTAAAGTAAATACATCAATTAATTTTTAAACTTAATCTAGGAATCTCATAAACACCAAAAAGATTATCCATTAATCAGGAATGATCAGTCGTCAGTCGAATTCCCTTCAATCTACTGTGGAGAATTTTGAAATGAAGTGATACAATTTTTCGATAACTGTAACCGACTATTTATTTTGACAAATAAAACGAAAGGAAATCGCCTCAAATATAGTTTTCGCGATTAATCATATCTAGTTAATAATTTAATCGGAAATATGGGAACACAGACAATGAATAATGGAACGACTCTGACAATGTAAATAACTTAGCAACGGGATGTTTATTACAAAATGTATCTTCCAGTAAAGTAAGTTGTATTTTGATTTCAATACAGTACCTTATATTTGCAAGAAACTGAGAACGATAGAACGATCATCCTTTAAGGAAAAAGACAAATAATAATGGAAGCCTTTATTAAACACTATAGATTTTTTCCTTGGGAATCTTCAACGAGAAACTACCATCTTCGCCCTGTCACGAACATCGTTAGTGATCTCCAAAGGATTTGTTTAAAATGCAGCGTAGGTGTTAGTGTCAAATCTCTTTCGCGAATGACATATCTCAAAGTTTTAATCCCTTCGATGTAGTGCGATATTAAGCATTCACGACACGTAACAGACCCGGCACGCAGATAACATCACTGCGACGGTTTATCTCCTTTGACGACACAGTCGTAATACCAGATAACGTCATCTCCCCGAAGCTTCGAGGATAAATACGCCATTACGCTCTTACTTCAACTTATGAAACCAAAGACAAGCAGTGATGAGGACAGTGGGGATCTGCAGCAGACTTGAAAGTGAACAAACCACAGATAATCCGCGATATTCAAACGGGATGTAGAGGGAAAATAAGCAGAGAATGAAAAGTTGCATTCTGTTGATTTACATTTACAGTGGTTAATGACTATTATTTTTTAAGGCTTTTATCTTAAAATAATGAGAACACATCCTGTCAGAAAAGTACAACAAAATGAAGTTGTTTGGTTTCCTTTGAAATGAGATTTAGCTCAAAATTCAGAGTGAATGAGTGTCATTTTAAAGTAGAAATTCCCCCTCCTTTCCCATATTCCTAGAAACAAAATCTACAGACCATGGTTGGAATTTTAAATGTCACAAACCTCTGGGAGTTACCAGTCAACAACATATCGGCGGTAAAATAGTAAAATTAACTTTATATACTACCCGATGGTATGTTGGATCCCCCTGAAGAACGTATACTAAGCCACTGTGTCATAGGTACCACGGCCAGTTCTTCTGGGACCTACTGCTTTTCGTGGAATCTGAACCACGAATGTCCTAGCAAAGCTCAGATAATCAAACAAAACTCTAAAAAATTCCTGGCCCCACCGGGATTTGAAGTCGTTACCGTCCTCTGAACTTTTGAAATCAAGCGCCTTAAACATTGAGTTACCAGACCGTTCATATTGGCAGTATTGTCATGCAAACAAGTCGGAAAGATTTCTTGCGAAGAAGGTGCACTCGAGTTGCGTACCTGCAGCAGTCGCTCCCCAAGGATGCCGTGCCAGGTGAGCGCATTCCGCAGCAACTTCAGTGCTGACCCAAACTGTCGCTGGAAGAATGGAGCCCAGGCCTCAGAGTAGGCTCCTCGAGAAACAGTAGGAGGCACCAGCGGGATGAACACGTCGTTCGCCACGGCAGACTTCATCTTCTCTAGTGCAGCATGCAGCAGTTGTTGCAGCGGTTTGCTGTCCTCGGTTAATGATGGGTACGCGCGAAGAAGCTTTCTCAGTAGTCCGACAAGGCGCAATGTTTGTGAGGTCGACAGAGGGTCCCACGCCGCCTCCACAATGGCCCGTAATTTGGGCACGATCACCCTTTCCATCACCTTGGGTACTAGATGAGCGTCGGGGTCCTCACGCAACGATGCCTCCGTCTCAGACTCTGTGGCACCGTACAGAAGCAGTGTGGCGTACCAGTCGTACTGCTCCATCTCGACTGTAGTTTCCTGAAGCGGATTCCAGGTGAGCATCTTGAGACGGACGATGGGGTCGAAGATCTTGGGCAGGCACAAACTTACGTAGGCTTCACGGTAGTCGTCGGGATACACAGTACGCCAGTCCTCGAAGCGGGCCTTGATGCTGCGCAGCGAAGAGAACTCCTCGACCACGTCGTCGAGTACCAGATCGGCATCGGACTCGATAGTAGCGAGTTTGCGCTTGAAGGCAGCTGCCTCCAGCTCCGTGATTTCGTCGTCGCTGGACATACCGTCGACGTGAGCAACAGCAGTAGCTGGCGGCCTGGCACGGCGCCTGCGCGCTCGACGGCCCTCCCGTTCTGCGGCACGTCGTGTCCTGGCCTCGTCCTCGGGACCTCCGATCCTCTTGAGGCTGCGTCCTGCCGAAGCTACTTCGTCACACTCGTCTCGGATGTCTTGCCTTCGTCGCTCCATCAGTTCCTCCGCGCGACCCCGTAGCAGGTCCAAGAAGCGTTGCTCAAGCGTCGAGATGACAAACACCTTCTCGTCCAGGCACTCGATTAGGTTTAGCGTGTAATAATGCAGCTTCTGGTAGAACTGCAGCCTACCAACGAGATTAGGTCTCTCTTTTTCGCAAGCCTGTCGGTTCTTCTCGTTCATCTCTATTTGATCGTAAGCTTGCTGGAGCAGCTGGTTATCGACGTCATGTTGCTGTTTCATCTGCACGAGTCTTTCTCGCAGTTTCGAGATGACTGTCTCTGGTGGTTCTATCGGAGCCGGAAAAGCCGCCATCGGGTACTCTGCAGATTCTACGGAGATGTTCGAAACCTCTGCACCAGCATAACCTTCGACTGGTACGGCTATGTATGGCTGCGCATAGTACATGCTTGCCATAGTAGTCTCCGATCTCATCGCTTCAATCTGTCCGCGTGACACCGCTTTCTTCAGCTGTTGGGACTCCCACTCGTCGTCGTCTTCCTTGTTTCCAGGGTTCTCTCTCGCCGCCGTAAACACTTCTAACCGATTCTCCTTATCCGAGACCTGGCTTTTGACTTCCATCTTTATTCGCTCCTCGTCGCTCGTGTCATTATCGTCCGAAAGTTTCAGCTTTGACGAAGTGGATTCAGAAGTCGATATGGGGACAAAGTCCTCGCCCATCTGCCTAGCCAGCTGACGTCGCTTACGCGCAGCGTGGATGGCCGCAGCGTCAGGTATCTTCCCGCACTGTAGCAGCAGCTTCACATTATCCGTCTCGGAAAACTTTGCCTTTTCTCTGTCAGGTTCCTCCTCCTCCTCTTCCTCGGAGCTTATGTCACAAAAAGCCATTTCTGCTTCTCTGCCAGTGAGAATCACCGGCTTGTGCGTCTGCTTGACGACTATCTTCAGCTCGTTGGCGTCACCCGGTATTACCGTCTCCGATGTTTCAGTTTTTTCTTCGACATCGGGCTTTTTTGCTTCTTTCTTCTTCTTCCTCTCGCTGTTCAGCATTCTGCTCAATTTTTTGCTCTGAGATGATTTCTTGACTTGAAATATCTCTTCTCCTTCTTCCTCTTCGAAACTGAGCACACTCGGATTGTGCTTGACCTGTTTCTTGTCTTTCTTCTTTGGAACCTTCGCTTCAACGATAGGCGGTGCTTCCGCTTCCACACTGGTAGTTGCAGTGGGGGTTTCAGTATCATCTGCATTTTCGTCTGTGCCGAAGACTCTTCGGCTGATGTTCTTCTTCGGTTTCTTGAACATGGCGGAGTTTGTCACTAAGTTTCAGCTGAAAAATAAAAAAAATTCAAATAAATGACATGAAATTGCAAAACTTTGCGGTATTGTAAATGTTTTGATTAGTTTATTTGAGTTTTAAGGCTGAAAGTTTCAACAAGTATAAACACAAAATTAATGAAATAGCAGAATAAGGAACTCAAGTCATTGGACGTGAACACTATTCAAGCCGAGAATACAATAGTTAGATGAAGATGACGAAATTTAACAAAAGGAGATTGCAAGACGAGAGTAGGCACTGCAGTCACGAGGACGTCACGGCGCTGGCGGCTGACGCTGAGCTGGTCGAAGCCACATTGCAGGACACGTGTGAGGTGTCGAGTGTTGCCTGACTCACACGTCTCAGCCCAGTAGCATTGATCTCGGCTCTCACGTTCTGCTTACTTTTCGAGCAACTTCTAACGCCTGTCGCTCAGTAGACACTATCAAGTTAGATTGCTGTTTGGTAATGCATTTCCAATTAGACTCATTTGTGCAACAATAGCAGCATCAGCAGTAGCTAAAAGCGATGTTCAACTTGAATTAATTGGGACGAGCTATCAGCAACAATCTAGAGCTCTACTTTCCACACAGAGGAATTGTAGGAAATGCACTGGCGTATTTATATTTTCAAAACTAGGCTACAGTGCTGTACAGAAATGTCGGTTCTGTATCACTTTCTGGGTACGGTCACACATTTGAGAACAAACAAATAAACTGAGGGAAAAAACTTCTCAAATATGCAAGGACAGTTTTCTGACAGTAAACTAACTATATTTTCTGAGAGCAGCACTAAGATACAAGGTGTTGGCCAACTTTCCGAGCTGAGAAATAAATTTGGCAGTGACTTTCAATAGAAGGGACGTTACAATTTTACACGATATTTTCTTTAATAAGTTGCCCCTGCTACACGAAAATCTACCAATTTTAAATAAAAATTTTGCAAACATAATAGCATTTTATGAACAATAAACGCTGAATATTGTACATAGTATTGTTATGGTTGCACCAAACCGTGCTTACTTGTTTGATTCCAACAACGAACATTTCCTAATAGTTGACTCACTAGCTAGCTGCAAATGTTGTGTACAGAACTGAATGCAAAAGGTTTTTCAGTATTAATACTGTACATAAACATGATTTCCAACAGATGCAGCGATCGTCAATTGACTCGAGTATTATTTCAGAAACCATAAAGGATATACAAACAAAAAAGAACGGATAATATGCAGAAAAAATGCCGACTTTCTGCCTCATTCTTAATCACACCCAGATTAAGGAATTGTGTTCCAGGAAACTCGTAAGTCACATAAAACGCATTCTTACCTCGTCATTGAGTGATAATAAAAGCTGTTTGTCAGTGTATATACTTTATCATTTAGTCAACAGACATTTAAGTCTACTGAATGCTCAAAAGATCATTAAAATGTACTGTGTAACGTGCCTTCCGTTCACGCTATCTTCTCGTGGAGTGATTTGTTCAGCAGCGCAATGTGAATTGTATACCACTGACCACTTCTCAATTTAACGGTCTGCGGTTCATGATAAGGGGATCGAACGGCGTCTTTTTCACACGCCCTTAACTAGTCCTTGCTATGTGGATAAGAGATACGTTAGGATGATTAGTTTTTACTCAGATTGGACGTAAAAGTGTAGCTGAATTTATACAGAAAGTTGCCACTCAAAGAGACGGTAGAAAAATCTATAAGTGAGCCATTAAAAACAATTATTATTATAATCAGCCTAATGAGAATACAAGCTTCTTCGGAGGAATAGCAGTATTTCAAACTTCTAACTCTAAAGCCCAGCAACGTTGCACTCAGCGGTGAAATGCGTGACAACGACAGCTCACAGCGATGCGTCAAAACGTGTCATGTCACCTTCTTTTCCATTCTGCGCACATCCTGAAAACTTTCCGCTGTCTCCTGTACGAACGACTGACGATCTACATTTATCTCCGACACAAAGCAGCGTCAAATGTCTCCCTGACAGTACTAAGTGTCATATTAATTCTGCAAAAAGCAAATTTTCGAAACTAAGAGACGAGATAAGTCGAAAATGTTTTGCGCATTGATAAAGCAATCACGGTTTGACGTCAATTCATAGCGATGGTCAAAACTTATCATGTCACCTTCTTTTCCATTCTGCGCACACCCTGAAAACTTTCCGCCGTCTCCTGTACGAACGATTGGCGATCTACATTTATTTCCGACACAAAGCAGCGTCAAATGTCTCCCTGGGAGTACTAAGTGTTATATAAATTCTACGAAAAGCAAATTTTCGAACCGAAGAGGTGAGATAAGTCGAAAATGGACGTCAATATTTGCAGAGGCTCAGATCATAATGTAATAGTAATAAGAAATTTGCAACTACTTGAATTACTTAAAGCGGTAATAGCGATTAAAAACCATATTTATCGTAAACAATCTCTGAACAAAGCAACAATGTCAGTAAAAAATTAACCTGCAGTTGTGGACTGCGGTTCTCCATCTAGATGCGAGATGGCAGCGATTGATTCCGGGCCACCGTCGTTTAAGGACTCAATTGCGAGCAATATGGAGAAGTCCGGTCGCCAAGGTCTTCCAGAAACTTCTCGCTGTCGTGGTTGAAGAAACACAAGGTGACGAGCTTCGGAATACTCAGAACGGCGGTATAACCACCTAAGCAGTAAGTGCAGTGTTTGCTCATCAGCACGGTGGCCACTATACCTTACTTTTAAACAGTACCGAAACTTATGAAGTGATATATATATATAATGGTACGAACAGTTACTCTTTCAATTATGTCTTCGAGTCCACGTACGACTTCATCATTATAAACTGTTACGTAAGGGCAAACTTTAGGTAGGACAAAACCGCCAGATAACAGTATTCATGAAACACCGGGATATGGTACGTTAGAAGAATTGCTAAAGGAACAAATAACTTTAATATGTAGGCTACATTTAGTATTTGAATTGGGGTGGTCAGTATAATAAGAGATGTATAAAAAGTTCTGGGGCCTCCAACCGGGAGACTGTGCCAATTTGATGCAACGTTTCTAAATCGCTCTCAGTGACTTCTTCACCGGAAGATGAAATCAGAGCAACTTCGAAACGTTGTATCCGGTACGAGTTGATACGCCGGGAAAGCCACCATTCATTCATATTAGAGATATTTGCAACTATGCGCAATCACAATCACGTCAATATGTGAGATGTAAAATATGGAGATGTAGAATGGATCAAGGCGTTCAATTATTTTTCTGGTATAATGCTTATCATAACATAAGTAAATTAGGAACTACTTTAGTACAAGCAGCGAGGTTAGCTTCGAAACTCTTATTTTCTCGAAAGGAAAGGAGCTTCTGAACGATGTACCTTCTCGCTTGCAAGCTTCCATCTTGAGTTAATTTGCTCCGTCTGTAAAAATGTGCTCCCATTAGTTGTAATGTTGCGGCGAGGCGGCCGTCACAACAGGGCAGGAGCGTGGCTTATCGCGGGCGTCCCTCCGTTATTGCGAGCGTGCCGCCTGTTTGATCGAGGTAATAACTCACATTATTACACCACTGATAGGCGAGTGTGCTAAGGTCCTCGAGGAAAATACTGCGCAGTAACAAACACTAGCAAATTCTGTGTGAAGTTTATAAACACGGATGTTTGAGCTAGCAGACTGCTAGGCCATCTCTTCAATAACATATTGTAACAAACGTCACAAAAGCATTTCCAAAGGGCGCTACGCAATATAAATGCTCAGTAACGCAATTAGTTTTACCTATGACCACACACGTAAGTTTCTATGTCCATGATATCTTGGGTATACCTGTTTCAGTGCATTCGTTTATCTTATGACTTTACGCCTTGTCGACGTAGAGGTCATTAGAGGCGGCATGGGATTGGAAACAAGGAACAGGAAGGAATTTGGCTATGGCCTTTTGAAGGAAGCATCCCGGCATTTGCCTGGAGTGATTTGGGGAAACCATGGAAAACCCAAATCTAGATGCCCGGACGGGGATTCGAACCGCTGTCCTCCCAAAAGAGAAATTGATAGAAAAGATAAGGAAGAGTCTGTGTGGAGTTATAGTTTAGTTCCAGACAGGTGCGACAATATGGGAAAGTGACGTGATTACTGACCACACTCATTCGTAAGGACAATGCTGTGAGCAGCAGCGATTAAATACATTGATTTACTCCCTATAACAACAAAAAGAAACATTTCAAATGTCTGTACCACAGTTGCTATATTCAGACATCTGGTGATTTTAAAGATAGTACTTTTGATCCTGTCATGCACTGTACATCAATGCAGAATATAATTACCTCAACGGAAACGCTGAACTTTTGCTACTTTGGAGTTATAAGGGATTTGATACGTGCTACTCGCTTTCGGAATATTTTGTCCACGTTGTGAAAAATCATGTTAATACGGGATATCACGTACTGCGTTTAGACTTCCGGCGACACTAACGTCACAGGTCGATGCGTTAACTGGCGAAATCGTAGAACTCTGTTTACCAGCTAGTTGGTAACCGGCAGCGCGCAGTTCCTTCCCCTCCATTGCTTGCGCCTTGCACAGGCAGAATATCCTACATGCAAATACTTCCAACAGCTGCATTGCTAAGCTATCCCTAGTCGAAGTGAATTCCTCTGGTACAACTGACTATTCGCGAAGGAACTGTTGCCAGTAAGAAATTAATAATAATAATTATTATTATTATTATTATGAGAGCCGTTTCATGCACCAATGGGCCTTGATTGATGACGTTCTTTCCTTTTTCGCCAGTTTCCTTCATTCTAACTATTATTAAACTTTTTTTCAGGTAGGCCTACTGAATTCGTTAAAATAGGAAGGGTAAAAAAATGTAGGTGTCTCCATGCAACTGTGTCAGTGTGTTGTTATTTTCATGCGTGTGACCTTGATATTATTCGACTCATAGTTTGGGGCAGCGTTTCCCAACCTGTGGTCCGCCGACCTCTGGACCTATCCTAAGTGTACAGCGGGCAAAATAAAATTAATAATTACGAAAACATAAACGGAGGCGTGAGAACAGGCCAACTTTGGCCACAATGTGAGTCGTGCTATCAACTGGCAATTCTACAACAGCCAATTTCCAGTTATTATTACTATTGTTGAGAGGTCCGCGGCTGGTCTCTAGAAATGTCCGTCGTTGAATAAGGTTGGGAAAGGATGGTTTAGGGAACATCGCTAGCCACTCAAACGAACATAGCCTGTGCGACAGCGGCAAGATCTGAAGACAAGTCTTCTGCGCTTACACAAATTTTGTGTGATAGGGCGTTAAGGCAATAAGCTAACTATTCGTTTAACAGACGATAGATATTAGCAATCTACTTTAAGTTCCCTGGATATAAGAACACCTGGAATCTGTAAGTAAGGCCAGTTGTTCGAGACGATCCAAGAAGATTTACTACGTAGTTGCTGTCGAACCGAAGACCTCGCTGCTGACAATTCCGGCCAACAGTGACGGCAGCGAACGTCAACGTTATTCAAATATATCGCTTTGCCTTGGACATAATCCGCAACTCACTGCCTCTTGCCAAGAGTCCGACCGGAGGCTTCAGGCACTGAAACGTCTATCGTGCGGCGACCACCCGCTACTCAGCACTCAGTTAACTATGGGTCTCAATAAATACTGCTGCACACTCTACATTCACATGTATACACAGCCAGCCACATGTCAACTATCATACGTGACAATCGTAGTAACATGAAAACAAAAGCCTTCCTTGTACTATCTTACGATATGGGAACAAATATATTTTTTTTAAAAATTACCCATTCAAGGGTCTAAGGCGTTAGGTAGTAATCAAAAAGCTTAGTGCAAACAACGCGATTTTTTTACATAAGAATGTTGAATCTTATATTGTATTTCAGATTCCAGAGAGAAAACAATTTTCACAGATTCAGAACAAACAAAAGTCGTTACGTAAGTAGAACAGAGCTGTAACGCCTTACTAGCAGTCACTTTCTCGCTGCACGCCACGACGAAAGTCAAGCGTGTGAAGCCCCCAACAAACGCCTCCACTTTCTCCGGAGATCCGCCTTCGCAGAGCTCACGGTAGGATGACAACATAACGGCTTAAACTCGCTTTTAAACCAAACCAGAGACAGGCGAAATATCTGAGCAGATGCAGTTAACATGGGGCTGGTGATGACCTCTACCTCATCCTGTCCACTGGTAATCTCCTCATCTTCAAGTATCAACTATAATATGCATCCTGAATTATTTGATTCACGTAGTTTAATCGTTCTTCTGAAACCAACAGCAAACAATTAAACGATGCCACATATCTCTCATCCAACATGTAGTCTCTAACACTGCTCACAAAAACAGTTTCTTCACTCCTGATTTCTAAAAAAAGACTTATTTGTTACTTGATTGGTAAGATTAATTTTATAAATATACTACAGCATCAAGTTACGGTAGTTATATTAACCTCACTTTCTCAAAGTTTTATTCTGTATGCTTTACATGTACTCTTTGCGAGTCAGATATTCCACAGTTTAATCTTTTGAGGAAGTTTCTTCTGTTCGCAGCCATTATTATTTAATGTCTGGTAAATAAAAAGAAAACATAGACACTTGATCATTGGCAGACATACAGCCCCCCACTCAGCATCGTGTCAGACGGCTACACCCACGCAGAGGTAAAAGTGTGTCAGGCACACGGCTATAGTCAGCAGACCGAACCAAACTCTTGGACTGCGCTGGACAAATGTCAAGGCAACCATCCGATCGTCTCCCGTGTTCAGCACGAGAAAGAGAAAGAGAGAGTGTGTGAGAGATAGAAAGAGACGGAGAGAGCTGAAAGGTTTTATTTATTGCCTATTATCTAAGAGTGTCTGTTATCTGCGCCAAAGGATGGTGCAACAGTCGTGCGCTTGGGGAGCGATAACTAGTCAGCGAAGCAGGGAACTCGTTCTGCACGCAAACTCTTTACTATAAAAAAACATTACAAATTTTCGACCAGTATCAGTGCCTTCAGAAAATTCTGTGTAAAAACACAGAAGTGCGTTGCCTTGAAACAGATTGTTTGAACTATGTGTGGTCTTCATCAACAACAACAACAAAACATATTTGCTTTTACATCAACTATAGTAAACAGAAAAAAATTCCAAGAAATTTAAAACTAACTTTACGTGACAATGTTCCAGATAATATGGATATCCTAGACTATAATCTGAATGGACGATGTCACTACTAGCAAGTGACCTCCGAATGCTCCCAAGCCTGCAGAGGCGTAATATTGCAAGGGTGACTACGAAACTAGTTAAGCATTCGTTCTTACCTGCTTCAGACAATAGCTAGCGACAGCCCAGGCAGTGGCAAGTATCAAACGTTAACTAGACACCGCGTACCACGCCGTGTAGATAACAATACTCCACGATAAACGAGAATCTGCGTTGGCTTGACAATAGCCTTGACCAGGTGTGCTTGTCTAAAACGTGTAACCATTACCAGAGCCACAGCTGAACCCATTCAAAATTTATAACAAAATAATGGTGGAGTTAGTACTCTACCGCCTACATTAAGGAATTAATATGATCAAGCTGGTGGATGAGCAGTAATAATTTGGCCATGCATTATTCCAGAACGAGAATAATCTAATGCATAATATTCGGCTAAAACAAAACAATATAAAACACTGACGCAACGATACGGTATTTATAAGTTATTTTTAATTCAGAGCATATTATCTCAAATTTTGGAGTATCACTACCATTACCAGCCAGTTCAATCATTTTCTGATATGGCCTCTTAAGGTCATGATTTCAGATATAACTTCTCCAGGTCGCACGATCTTGGGCGATCCTCTGCCAATTAACCCCGACAACCCTGCGTATGTTCTTATCCCATCCGTCCGGTGGTCTTCCTCTCGGTCTGTAGCGATCTCTTGGGCTCCATTCTAACACTGTTTTTGTCCACCTTTTCTACGCGCAATACGGCCGACCCATTGCCACTTCATGGATACTGTCTTCTCTAAGATGACTAAATTTTGGAGTATAGCCCATGTTAAAACCTCGAATAAGTACAACGTTCTCGTGTCACAGGCTTTTAATGTTTATGCTTTAAAACTTTGGCAACCTTAAAACCAGAATATAAAATGACACATGTAGAAATACAGTTTGTTTGCGGTATCACCATCGCACCTCATGAGCAACATAATGTAAGTATATTGTATGCCTTTGGTCGTAGTTATG
This sequence comes from Vandiemenella viatica, assembly GCA_031002005.1. Taxonomy (NCBI): domain Eukaryota; kingdom Metazoa; phylum Arthropoda; class Insecta; order Orthoptera; family Morabidae; genus Vandiemenella; species Vandiemenella viatica. The sequence continues at coordinate 177,020,155 of JARYHS010013630.1, forward strand.
ACCATACGTGCTACCGTGGCTTGAAAACAAAAGCCAGAACTATAGTTAGCAGTAACACCGGCGAACAGCAGAACAGGATCTCCGTCAAATGACGTAACTACTCACAACGAATGGCCTCGGTTGTGATGGACCCAACGCCTGCCACCTACCCTATCTTCCTTGCGCAATATGTGTTACAGCCTGATAAACACAAGGATATCATGGCCCATTTTGTTTTTTCTACTACAAAAAATTGCTGCCATATAACTGCTTTCTAACGGATATGAAACTTCACACAAGCTTGTTAGATTGAAGTTTGTAAGGTGCAATTTGTTTTCGTATTTCAATTTATATATGAATAACTGTCGATGCAATTCCTAGACTAAATAATAAGACATCAGCCACAATTCAGCAGTAAAATAGTTTCAATGATATCTATAACTATACAGTGACTATAGCTACCGACGGTATTTTTTTACGAAACACAGGTTATTAATTTCTCCACAGTAATTCATCTTGGTTACTTTATTATCTACTGATAAAATTATTACCGGACTAGTGTTAGCCCATGGCATTTCTTTTTTATTTTTTTGGTATTGTCACGGGTCTAGAATAGTTTCCACTTTTAGACCCGAGGGTTATGACAGATTGACCTGATCTGAAGTGTGATATTAGTTATTGCTTTAGGGCGCGTCAACCTGATCTGGCGATATAAGAACTTGTCCTGTGTTTCACCCTAAGGGTCCACTGTAAAAAAATTGAATAAAATCTCTTGAGATACCTTGAAGTATTAATAGACGTATTAAACACGGACAGAAACGATCGCGCTATCGTATACTTGTTTCAAAGGTCGTGTTGTTGAACTCGAACTGACTGAAATACAAACTTGACTTGTATTTGACCCTAAAGCTTCACTCTTCAAAATTTGAAAAATTTCTGGCCATACAGTCATAATGTAATCTTTGGTCATCGTGTTCGTAGCTGCCAGAGAGCTTACTACAGATTCAAGATTGTTAAATAGCTGAGCAACTCCGAAGAAATGAATTGCCAGAATAAGGAAACATATCTGAAGTCTGATGTCAACTTCGAATAACTAATAACTCTCGTACAGTGAACATGAACAAAGACCATTAACGAAAGTGGTCAGTAAAATACGTAAAAAGCAAACAAAGAGTAATATGTCAAGCAACAAAATTAGTGAAAAATGAAATTTAGCCTAGGCCGGAATGATAATTGGCATTCTTTGTTACAGCAGAGTAGATGAGTAATTTGAGTTTTTTTCATTAACGACGTTTTTCAGCCCCAAAATTTTTCTATATTTTTAAGTATGAATTGCTACGAAGAGTCAACTTAATGAATGGCAATTAATTTCATAGCAGCTGGTTAGCTGTTAAACTGGGTACATAACCACTAATTTCGAAAAACGTCTCTGGTCGCTGTTAATTTGTGAGCAAAGGCCAGATGTGACATCACCGTTTCTATTCAATAGCTACCGAGGTGAGTGAGTGTAGTAGATTCGGCAGAAGCACCGTGTCTCGTGTTTCCTGAAGTTCAGCAACGCCTCGCATCACATTTATTTTATGGAAACATGCAGAAGTGACGATTTGTGTCGTCCACTGTGTACTGTAGCGAGGGGAGCGAAAGTAAGCGAGTGGCGCGGAGGCGTTGCCAGCTGCCCCGCCGCCCCGTTAGCCGCACGTGTCGCAGCGGAGGCGGAGATTTACTGTGTACTACGGTACAAGGCTCACTTCACAACGCTAAATCCTTCTCGTCGGTGCCAGGCGCCTGTCACATATTTATCTCAGTAGGTAGCTGCTACAGTTATCTCTTGTACCTCAGATAACAAAAACTCGCAGTGATCACTGACGCTGACTCTGTTATATGACCTGCTACAAGTGCAACCACCTTAGTGTAACCTTAACGCGGGTCTAAACTAGATAAAATTTGGACTTTCCTCAGACTGACAGAGCACACTAATCACACACGCCATAGGTGCAACAAGTGGGTGTATACCGTTCAAGAGGCCCGTTTCCTAAATGGTAGCATGTTACATAAACTTGCACTACTTGGTGTAATCTAGGTAGAGTAATACTATTTTTTTATTTTTTGGCTTACGTCTCGTCGACGTTGAGGTCATTAGAGACTGAAAGGACAGGAGGGCTAGGAACGGGAAGGAATTTGTTCATGGCCTTTTGAAGTAACCATCCCGACATTCACCTGGAAAAATTTGGGAAAACCCAAATCTGGATGGCCGGACGTGGATTCGAACCTCTCGAAGCGAGGCGAGGACGTTACCTTTCACCAATATCGTTGGTATTGTTAATTTCGAAAATGAAATTTTTCATCATCACAAACTTGATAATATCAAAGGTATACAGCAAAGTGAATCTTTTAATCACGTATTTCTGGTTGAATGAAGGAATAACTTACAATCATTATTATAAACTTTTTCTTTTGGCACCAGCGCTCCAGCTTCAGTAAATTCACGACCACTCTAAGAAACCATTTTAAAATAGCATCTCGAAGTTGTAAATCAGAAATCAAAACATCGAGTGAAGACTGAAATGTAAACTGTCACTAGAAATCCTTGTGACTAAGTTCGCTTACATTACTAGCTGTTGGAAAGAAACGTCGATGTTGTATGACCATGAGTTATGTAAAAGAAGATCTTCTCAAATAGTAGAAGTAACATAAGAGCTAGAAACATGGAAAATACGGGTAGAGCCTGACAGTTCTCAAATCTGCAACTTTCGGCAACCGTTCCCAATAATCGGAAATTGGTATTACCTGTTTAAGTACGGGAATACTGTACAGATTGAAATGTGGGACCAGCAGTATTGGTTGGATCACCTGTCTGAGCCACAGTACTCGAGATTACTAAACGATGGATAGTTAATTCGAGCCGGGAGTCCATAAAAACAGATGTATGCCGCTCTCGTAGTTTTGTGATACGCAAGTTCGATCGGCAATCTGCATTTAATTTTAGAAGTGGGGGCAATCAATCGGTGTCCCTCGAGCGACGCACATTAAAGAGGTTAAATATGGGAGTCAAGTGGACGTCGGCCAGTCCGCACGCCTGCGCACTGTGCACATGTCGCAAAAAGCCAACTGGGTCTGTGTGCATCACAACGCACTCCGACCACGTCTGGTCACCTCCAGATACTGTGTCTTCACACTCAAAAGGATCGCCCTCGTTATGAGAAGGCGCAAGGTGTCACCGTGACCGGGCCACCCTGTTCTCTTGACCTCAATCCACGAGCCGGGGACTTCCCTCCCAACAACAACACTGCGCACTGCAAAGACACCTGTCGTTACGCGCGATACCGAAAGTTGTCGCTCGATTCGATTTCATTTCAACAAACGGCCGCGCCACTGTTACAACTTAGCGCTAAGCTAAGCGGAAGATTGTTGGTAAACCTCCTTTCGAAACTGGAAAGCGAATCAAGTTCATGCTTTTAACGGCGGGAAGTCCGTAGGTAAACTCATTTAGTTATGATTTATTACGTGAATTGGAGTCTGTATTTTAAGCCTGAACTATAGTACAAATGAACTTTAATTAAAAATCAAACTCTCTGGAATTTAAATAGTTACGACACAATGGAACAGCCCGATACATTTCGTTCCTAATCGAATCACCAAACGAAAGCGAGAAAAAGTTTTGGGGCACGCTGTTCAGGCCTATACCTGGAGCCATGTGAACTATTATTTTAGGTGTGCCTTGTGTTATTGACGGTGGAATGTAGCACATTAGGCAGGTAACATTTCGCAGAGTGCTACTGAATGTAACATAGCGGTATAGGCCGGCCGGATCTAGACAGTTGAGCGGATCCAAGGACGGCGAGCCCCGAGTCGACTCGTATGGCGGTTATGATTACAAAAATAACTCGGCGACGACAGCCCCACCCAAGCCGAGACAGAGCGCACAAAGAGCAGCCAGACACCCCGGCCTACAGGAAGTGTGGTCAACGACCCCGGGCTGCGCGGGAACCCTACCACACCACACACGCCAACGCTCACCCACCGCACGATCGATAGTAAACATGTACAATCCTCTTCGTCCAATACAGCTTAGCAGGGTGCTAAGGTGAAAAGTTTCTCTCTGCTAATAATACACAGCAGCTGAATGCATATAAGTAAGTACAAGGGTCAAATACGCGGCGAATAGTTGCAAATCATCTGAGCCATCTTCTTGTATGCCATAAAGCACGTACAACCATAAAGGTCAATTATAATTTTGATGATCGCGAATATAACTGATGACACTCACAATCAATCAGATAACAACGTTCATAGGGATGCGAAGCTGCACTAAAAACTGTATTGCGCGGTGAAGTTTCTCTACCTACTTCAGATTTCATGCTTAAAAAAATCCAACCCAATCGATCAGTAAACGAAGAAAATAAAAAATGGTTTTCACTGAGCTGGATCCTTAATAAGGGTAGCTAACATAACAGGGCGGCATATTTAGTTACGAGTGTAACAACGGCCGCACAGTGCACGCCGCCCCACTGCCGATGTAGACACAGCTGTACGCGGAGTTATATCGGTACCGTTAAAAAGCGGATTGTCCTCGTGCTGGAACTGCTTGCCGCGCCAGTATTGGCAGAACCTGGTTCTCGCGAACACTACTCGCTAAATATGTAAATCAGAATTCGCAAAACTGCTGTGCCACACTCAAAGTAGCGTGGTCTTCGACGAAGAAGGGCCTTCTGGCAATCACAGAGGAAAACGACGGATTTTCAAGGAAAACAAGTTGAGCACAGGATGCGGTCAGGTGACAATATACCAAGTTACGACACAGAGTGAAAACTTCTACGAGACATCAGATTTGCCGGTCAGAAGATTTTTCAGCCATGTCACTGGTAGGCGGTCTGACGAGTTGTGTCTGGCCTTGAGCATTCGCAGCCGTCTGGCGATTGGTAATGAATGCTGCTTCTGTTTGTCAAAGCAGACACACTTTTTCGGTATTTTCCACTGTCTCTTGAAATAATTTATTTGGTTATGTGAATACTACAACCAATAATTGAAGTAAAACCGAAGGTTATTAATAACAATTGGAATATGTACGTATAATTCAAACGAAGAAAAATTATCAAATACATATTCGTAGACAGTATTATTTAGAAATATGGTATGTGATCCTCACCGGCTAGCAATTGAAATTTCAAATATATGTTAAAATAAACTGTAGTTTTTTTTTAAAAAAAAATTTATTGATAAAAAGTTGTTCCACAAGACAAAAATAATCTCGACATCTCAGCAGTTTTCCCTCTTCTTTACGCAAGACAACATTCAACACTGCAATAATTACACCAATAACAACAACCAGGTAACATATTTTTTCACGCTAATCCGCACAGGTCTATCATAACTATAATCATCAAATGGCGAAATAACTATTGCCTTTGTTAGTGCTTATTACAAACACAAAACAAGCTTTGTCTGTACGGCCACCACGGTAGTGTTCTGTAAAAAGTTTTAAGGTTATTGAAATTCGTTCCAGAGATGTTTTGAACAAAACCAGTCAGACCCAGTGATTGTAAATGATTTTTTCGTGAAATAGTTTTCGTCGGTATACTTCACCACATAAACAGTACATTAATTTGAGAAATTTTGTGTGTTCTATGAACCGACATCTTGTTATGAATATTACGAATGACAATATTAATTGATTCAATTTCCCTTTTATTTTTTCTTGTGGTTTTACGCCTCGTCGACGTCGAGGCGAGAAACGAGTGGGGGCAAGGAATGGTAAGGAATTCGTCCATAGCCTTTTGAAGGAGACACCCGGGCATTCACCCGGAGGTACATGGGAAAACCATGAACCACGGAAAACCCAAATCTAGATGGACGGACGGGGACTCGAACCAGCGTCCTTCCGAAAGCGAAAGGCGGATTCAATTTCATGATAGCTAACCATTATGCTGGCCTGCCTATCTTCAGACACAGAAAAACCGTGTATTTATCAAAATATTTCACTTGCAGACCCAGGACGCGTCGTTACTGTACGGGAACTGCTCAAAGAGGCAACTAGGAGCAACGAACGTAAAGTTTATAAGCAACGTTAGTGAGCTGAATGGCTGAAAATAAAAATTAACTAATTAACCTGTAGGTACACCGCTGTGCATTTAAACTGGAGTTGTGTGGCGGCCTGGCAGCAGCACCAGCCTGGAGGTCCAGACGTTGCAACAGCGACGCTCCCTAACACCGCCGCCCTTTGTCTCGCGGATGATGCCGCCGCACATAACCTATACACGTTTGCGGACAATGGCGGGCAACATGGCGGCGACCGGCGCGGGACAGCGGCCGGTCACGTGAGCAGCCGCCACTGACCTTAAACCGGCGCTCCGGCCGCAAAAAACGACCGTCCAGTCTGTTCTGTTCCGCAGGTTGTTCAACCGACAGCTAGGCCGAGCCCAGACCGCTGCTCCTGAGCCTTTGTCCGCCCCTCAGCAAGCCAGAGGCGGTATGCACAAACGACACGAGAGAGTTACTTCAAATCGATAAATAGAGGGCATGCTGGGTTTGGTGTTGAACCGCTAGACGTCGTCCGACTGGAGAGAGGACTAACAGCGTTGTTCTATGTTTAGAACAAGGAAAACAAAGTCTGCCTAAGTCTTTGACACGCCGACAACAAACATGCAGCAACACTTCCATTAGCAGAGGTATCTCGACACTGAAAGGTTCGCCGAAATATTGGGGGGAAACGTACGAGGAATGCAATACGGAATAGTTACAGTGCGCTTGAGATCTTACACAGTACTATCTTCTGGTTTCTCCCCTAGATGTTGTAAACAAACTCCGTGCTTAGTATTTCTATTGACTATTTATAGCAACGTTATAAAAGCGAAACTAACTCTGTCTCTTAATTTGAATGTTACGTTTCCACGACTATACCGGTCGTGATTAAATACGACAAGGAAATACTATGCATCATTAGGAAAGATATGGGTTACTTTTTTCGGGATAAAAAAAGTATTTTCTCTTGAAATTTTGAAAACTAATCGAACGGTGATGGACGGATAGTGGATGTAAGTCTCTGTAATGTTATATCGGCCGCTCGGGCTTTGTTTCTCTCGCAATCAGTTTGTGGGGCACCTTTTACGTAACTTACAACTTTCTATATCCAATTCTAACTCGAAGCGTATTAAGTCGATGCTAAATAATTTTAGATTGGTAAAAGAAGCACCAAATAATCTTTATTACTATCAAGAATTTGAGTTCTTAATTTATACTTCATATTGCTTTGGTTAGCCTCTGCGACTTGAGACTCTCGCAAAATGTACGTTTAGCAAAACAAAACGTAAATTTTAGCACCTAAATAATCAGATATTATATCACCAAGGTAGACCCAGGTCCTGAATAAACTTGCCAAGCTTTAATATCTGCAAAGAATCAAATACATCAAGAAGAAACTACGGCACAAATACAGGGAAATTATTATTGATTGACTATGCTAATTTCAATGCGACTTTCACGCGATATTCGTTTCCTTGACAACATTTGCGACTGAAGCAATTGATCAGCTTTCGGTAACGAACCTAAATTTGTTCGGTTATCGAATGCTGCTTTGTTGTCGGCCTGATACTGCTGACTGAAGGTCGAATCTTCGCATCGCGAAAACCAACAGGCTATTCTCTTCATTCACTCGGTATCAAACATTAAGTCAAAGAAAATGGCCGACGATTCAAAACTGAGAAAGAACATATACACAGTCAGAACAACAGTCGGAGAGCAGTGGCACGCTTTCACGAATCTTTCCACTTAGCTGACCGCTTGCGAGGCAGCTGGAAAGTGGCTGGTTCTTCAACTGACAAGATCCCACATCAAACCATCAGTCGCCTCCTCTGGGAAGACAATCGAAATACTCACGATAATATTAGAAACCAAATTACTGTAGTGAAGGATAACTGGAGAACTGGCTGATGCAGGAAGAGAAGATCGATTCACGACCGCGCAACTGTAGTACCAAGGCCGCCCACAAGGCCTAGCAGGCGAGATCGACGACGATTGGTCGTTTCTCAGTTATAACTATAACAGCATCATTCGGTTCACTCGGCCTCAGCTGTCTTTCATTTCAAGGACCACACCTGCAATGGTAACTAGACGATACAACCTCGCCAGATTCCTCAATGTCCTCTCCGTTCTGCTCAAAAGTGGTAACTTTATCCAAAAGGCTGGAAACGTTTAGTTATAACACTTAAGTTTTCACGACTGAACAAGACACACCGCAACACGCAGCTTCGACTTTTTTCTAAGAGTCTGAAAGAAAATAACTATTTTGGGCAAACAAGGTTGTGTGAAGGCTTGTAAAATGAGCTGAGAGCTACCCCGCCTGTACGCAGACAGCCGTCTAGACGTAACGCGAGCAGCGTGCGGGCCCAAAAACGACCAAGGGGAGCCACCACCCCGCACTCGGTTCCCACACTCCTCGCTCTCACACTCCATAACTAACTACGACGAATCGTACAATTTTAGGACGGCTTCCTGTATTCGTTCTTTGGCTTAGACACTAGACCCGTGAATATCATCAAGGACCAACTCTGGACTCAGCAACAACATACATATCTCGATGACGCTTTTCGTTCTATTCGACAGTTGGAAGCCACTTCCGGTTTTTCGAAGTAAGCAACTCCGACTTACAGAACGGACTGGATGGCAGTATATGTAATTATCCTTTGCCTGGCATCCCGGAAGGAAATAAAGTATATCTCACTGCTGTTTTATTACATTTAGACATTAACAAATGCATAAGTAAAGGTATAAGTTTGTTCTCAATCCAAGAAATGTCAGATACGCGGTTCGAAACAACGTTCAGTTTTATTTACAACTAAGTTAACGTTTGGTTACGAGTATTCTTGATGAGATATTTAGAGCGAGCGTGGTGTGTGATCGGTAACGCTCTGGCCTCGCATTAAGAAGGACAAGAAGTTCGAATCCTCGTCCGGTCATGCAGATTGGAGTTTTCCATGATTTTCCTAAAATCACTCCAGGCGAATGCAGGGACGGTTCCTTTAAAAAGACCAAGGCTGAATTCCTTTCTATTCATTTCTCCGCGTCCTTCCCCGTCTCTAATCACCTCGACGTCGACGAGGCGTAAAACCATAAGCAAAATAAGGAAAGAAATGTAGTCCTGTTTCAAGCTCCCTTTCAGGAAGTGGACAACATAGCTCTATTTCGTTATACAAAAAACGCTGCATGATGCAATGTTGAGCGAAGTTTGTTTACTAGTTGCGACTGCTGATAACTAGATGACACGTTCATTTCTTCACTGACAAAATGCGTCGTAAAATAATTTTTTTTACAATACCTTATTCTATATAAATTCCTAAAATGATAGAAAATGCGAGCAAGGAAAGTACCTTACTTGTGTAAATAGTTTAGTAAGGAGGTACAACATTTTTTCATCTGGCGTGAAGTCACGGTCGAGACAGTTACATAAAATGATGTACTACACAATTGCTGGAATCAAAATATAAATAGTGAGACAGATTTTCGGCCGACACACGGAGTGACGAACAATGGTTTGTAGTTTGATACACGTCGCCAAACATATCTCTCACCATAGTCAACTAAAAACAATGTTACATCTCGAGACGAACGAAATGAGCACAGGAAGATCGCAACAAACAGAAGATGAACCACTGTATTCGTATACAGTCGTGTAAACAAGAAATGATGTTGGTTGGTGTACAGCACAATTACCAGTAACAGAAAAGAGCAAGAAATCTGTAGCTAGAGCACAAGTTTGTTGGTAGCAATACAAGCAACAAAAGAAATTTTGTAATAATTTAATCGGAATTACCGATACATAAAATGGTACACACAACTGAATATGAAAAAAAAAAAAAAAAAAAAATCACCCTGATTCATTTTTGAGTAATTTGGAAAAAGAGAATTAACTTCAGTTTTTCAGTTTCTTCACTCAAACAAAACATTCTGTATGGGTCAGCGATTCGACAAAGGTGATGTGAAATTCCTACGACAGTGAAATAACAAATATTATTAGCGCACATATCATTTTTCTTATTTGAGACAAGCAGACAAGCATGCGTCACATCGCACAATATCACACGTAACGGCGTATATCGGAATTCTATAGAATAGTTACAATTTTTTAACTACAAAATTTATTTATTTCATTGCGAATATAAATTAATTATTCCCCGATCCTTCCATATAATTCTTATCTGAGCTGCAACCTAAACGAAAAATTACGTAATATCTCATAAAATCGGGGAACTGCGTTGCTTTTTAACGGAATGCATCACTAAGATTCAGTTCATCTGCAAAATATCTCACGACAAGCGGCTCTGGTGGTATAACAGTTATTTTTTTTTAAAAAATGCAGCAAATAATACGATTTCTTTAGTTATTTCGCAAATCGTTTATTGCTTGGAACTTCAGGGATATTTTGCTACGTGGATAGTTGTAAATTAATAAACTGACCACAATGCACAAAACATTATGTAGAGTATTAAGCTCTTTGTGGTCACAGTTAAAAATATCCTGAGTATCTGGACATTACTTTGGAATAAAGATCTTCTCAAAATGCTACAACAGACTTTTAAATAAACTTGTATAACGTTTTGTATGTGAAATAATAATAATCATCATCATAGACCCTATTTAAGTCGTATACGCCAAATAATTATAAAACAAAATAACCCTGACGCAACTTTCAAAATAATTTAGACTATAATACAATCTAGTGTAGATTGAACAACTAAACAAAAATGTCGAGAAAATTGTTTCACAATTGTAGTTAGAGCTACGGTATTTGTTCACACGTACAACCATCGGTATGCAAAAGAACCATGGGCTCATGAGACCTGAAGAATTCGAAGGAGTAATTTTGGAGGACTTTTGACTATGGTAAATTGTAGTGAGACATATCTAGACGCCCGCCCGGAGGTTTGCATCACAAACGTCGAAGAGTCAGCTCTCAACGACGTCAGCCACACGGCTCGTGGCGTTTTGAAACAAGTGGCGGTCACGTGTACGCTGACTGCTCGCCAGGCGGAATATGTGTTTTCATTTAAATCGGTCATCTGCAGAACAACTAAAAACTCTGCACAACGAGACGTGTCCCTACGGACGAGAGCGATATACTCAAGTAGCGATGAAGTAGAGATTGCTATCAAAGGTAAATAGCAAGCAATATATCGTTTTCAAAACACAAATAAATACCTAACTGTATTCATATGAAGAAATCGGCTTTTAATATTCATTCAAAATAATTTAAAAAAAATAAAAACATGGATAAAAAGCAAGTGTAGCATTAATGCATTTTATGTGCTGTTGTCTTACTCGGAAAGTAGCGATGAAGTAGAGATTGCTATCAAAGGTAAATAGCAAGCAATATATCGTTTTCAAAACACAAATACCTAACTGTATTCATATGAAGAAATCGGCTTTTAATATTCATTAAAATAATTTAAAAAATAAATAAAAACATGGATAAAAAGCAAGTGTAGCATTAATGCATTTTATGTGCTGTTGTCTTACTCGGAAAGCTCGTTTTAGGATTTTCATATGAATGGATTAAACAATGTCTTTAGCAACACAAGGTTCATTTACAAAACCATTAAAGACTGCAGTCCGGCTTCAGGCATGGGTGACGTGTTGTCATTTGCTCATTGCTTGAGGACGGTCAATATCTGATGCCTATTGTTGACGACAGAAACATAATGTTTCGTTTTGCTCGCAACTGATTTTCGAGGCAGACAAGTTTACGAACAAACTTCATAAAACAAGAGTCATAACTACCTTCAAGCAATGAAGCTGGAATAAGAATAAAAAATTAGTAAAATAAACAAATTATTATTTGAGAACAAATAACGGACAGTGGTCCATACTTCGCTTATATTCTGTGTAATCCGTGTTTGGCAGCAACAGTATGAAGTTAACAGAAACAGAGATTTTTTTTGATTTTTTTCCGAGGATTATTGCAGATTCGTTACAGAATTAAAAGTATGGTATGACCCCCATTAAACCAAATACATGTATTTACAACTTCTCATTGCAATGAACGTTAGCAAATTGGTTTTACTGAATGTTATTTCTAATAGATGTGTGTTGGTGGAGAGGTAGAGACAAGAGCGGCCGAATCACTGGCGATGTTTTCGGAGTACAGCGATGCTGTTGCGGCGAAGTGGCACACGGCCTAGATTGCAGCCAGGCAACTCCTCGCCTTGCAAAATTGGCGCCGTCCTTTCACTTTCTCTCCGTTTTACTTCCCCTTGCTATGGTGGCTGTAGGCGTTACCAGCATACATACATTTACAGTAACAGTGTCACTGCGAGGCACGCTGCAAGAATAGGAAGTGACCATGACTGGCAGCTTATGCCAACAGTTGAGACCCCATGGACCCCAAATAATTTCCAGCTCGTGGTTTTCACTGCAGCCAACATCGTGAAGTACTTTCACTTTTTCCACTTTTCCCTGGTGACAACCAGGCGCAGCCGCTTTGACTCGTCATTCTCGTGCTTAAAACGTAGAAGACAGAAGGGTTAATGATTTTTGCTATTGTTTCCTCGTAAAATGCAATATTGATAGTGTTTATCAACTGTCGGCTAAATGATGATTTGAGGAAAAAATACAGAAACTAAGGTACTTACGTCAGTGGGTTCGAAGAGAAACAGAAAGAAATCGAAACAATTCACAATAATCTATTATTTTCTTGTTTAGTTTTAGCATATTTTTTCAGTAGAGGGTAATTTCTATTAGTCTTTACGCAATTTAAGGACAGACCTACATTTTAACGATATAATTGTTTCAGTATCATCTCTCTCTCCACTTTTTTATTTTTACATTTTTTTTTTGCTTGTGTCTAGTGGACGCGGGAGAGTACTGGAAGGAATTCACTCACGATGGCAGGACGGGGATTTGAAACCGCGTCCCCTGGAATGCCAGGTCCCCCTAGCGTTACCGCGTTCAGTACGTGTGTTATGCCTTCTCTGGGAAGACGACGAAAACACGTGGCGCGCACGGTCGTGTCTGACAGATACACAAAAGCCACTGATACGGCTCACATGGTCATATTTTGCTGTGGAAACTTCAGGGTTGGTACATGATTGCTTGGGATTCCAAAAACACTGACCATAACAACCTAAACAAAAAAATCCACACTAAAGCCCGCTACCGAATAAGAATTATGACCATGTATCAAGTAACAGACAAAACACCCTCATTTTTCATGTCTGTAGTCTAAGACGCTAATATCACGCGAGGATTTATTCAGTTATCGAAACAACACCATATATCACGAAGTCTTGTGTCATAGAATGACAGATTAGGTATTAAACAAGTCTCTAACAAGCCCTTAGTAGACATTTGGTGATAACGAATCGTAAATCTTGCTGCGAGACAGATGCACGGAAAAATAAAAAACATATAAGCTGGAGGTGTATACACGTTGACATGTGAAAGAACGAAAGTGGGTGCTGGGGAAAAAAGATGGTTCTTAAATGGTTCGCCTTAGGTCTATACTTGAGTTTCTGATTTCAATTTATCGATTCTCATCAACACCATATAGGAAACTAAAGAATTAGTACAGTTTACAAGATAAGTACACTGCGTGAAGGCGTTAACAGGTAGCCACCGTAGCCTCTGCGAATGATTCTAACACTAGCCGGGTCCGCGATTTAATGTGCGCCGCCGCCGTCGCGTGTACCTTCTGCAGGTCCACAGCAGGATAATATAAATTAACTGTTTCTAGGACCTATTTCCTAGTTAATTTTTGTTTCCGAAACACTATCAGGAGCAAATAAGGATAAAAATGGAACATTCCACGAAGAACATGCATACAATTGTAAAAAAAAACAACAAAAAACAAATCAATAAAATGTAAAAAAATATGCTCGCTATGCGCCTAGAAAAAAAAAAAAAAAAAAAACACCCTCTCATAAATTATAAAGCAACTGTCCATAGAAGAGAATAAATCAAGCAAGCCCGCTGGGTGACCTGCTAACGTTGGGCACTGGAATTTCGGAGGTCGCAGGTTCGATCCCCGGTTCGGTCATCCATGTTTAGTTTCTCCAGAGTAAAAAGAGCGACGGTCGAGTCGTCGCAATGGTTCCGGCCGCTGACCCGCTGAGCTTCAAACGAACTCTCTGAGAAATGAATTGCCTATTAATTTAGAATCCTTGGAAACACCAATATACCACAATCGCCTCCATTAAAGGAAAATTCGAAATGTTGCCCAACCCTTAGAAATATGTCCACACAGCGTTGTAAAGAAGTACCATAAAGCATAATGTTAGGCAACGGCGTGTAATGTAGCTATCATAATTCAAAGCAGAGAAACACGGGAAGAAGGGGCTGGGGCGAAGTTGACTACCACCAGCAAAACAAATGTTTGCACTAAGAATTTTTGTATACTTTTAATGGAAGATATTTATTATCTGGTGACAAACTGCTCCTACGAAAATTCCAGCCAAACTCGCGGCACGGATAAAGATAAGCAGAATAGTTCATTTGAAATATGGCACTGTTGTGTGTATACTGAATTCCCTAACAATATATCCAGCATACCAGAATCAGTTTATGTTTCAGGGAATTTAACACCTCGCGTTCAATAAATCACATGTCACAACATTGCTCGTAACAACTCGGATATTTTGGTTATATATTACCAAGGCGTGGGATGTCCTGTAGAATAAAATTTCGATACCGGGGCAGGATTTCAGATCTCCACGTTTTTCCCCAGATAGTTCCCTGACACAACTCATGGCACATATCCTTCCTTTCCGTTTGTAACAATTAACATGTTCCCTATTTATTCATCGTATGTTGTGGCCTAGATGTTGCAAAGTCTTAAACACGTAAATCTTTAATTCTAAACAGCTATTGTTTTCAACATTTTCCTAAGTTTCCCAGTATTTTCGGATGTCAGACCCAAAACTTTGCTACACCGTAAATAAACAAATTGTTCTTTAACGCGCAACAACAAACACTGTCTACCTCAGCGACAGTAAGGATAGCACAAAGGCATTTCAATCAAACTGGTTAACTGGCGGAATAAAAAAAAAAGGACATATACTTTCACAAACTTAATTATGATCTTTGAGCAAACATGAAATTGACAATGTTTTACAAACTGCGTTCGACATTGGTAAAGCGCCGCAATAAGAAATTTAAGAAAATACCAAAAATTTCAATGCAACACTGCAAAATCATTTCGGACTCTAAGGTAGCACCAATGCCCGAGATTAATAAGGCAGGTGTTTCGCCAGCTTCTTTGTACTTTGGAATTAGATTCAATTGGGTACCACCTTAGGGATTTTTTTTTCTTATGGCTTTACACATCATCGACGTCGAAGACATTAGAGGCGGGAAAAGACTGGGGGCAGCGAACGGGAAGTACCTCAGCCATGGATTTTGAAAGAATCATCCCAACATTAGCCTGTGATCTGGGACCATCGTAGGGAACACTGAAAGCCACAAATTAATGCTATCGCCAAAGTTTGGCGAAGCATTTTTTACAACGGCTGAAAATCTACCTCCGTCCAGTCTCCGAGAATTGGAAAAGAAAAAATATGCATAGCTAACAAGGTCGCCTCTTGTCATGAAAGCAAAGAAGTGTTGTGTTGTATCGCGTGGGCTGTCAAGACGCAGAAGCATTGAGGGATGGATGCCTGCGAGATTGCCTGTATTGAAACGCCCTTGCACGTGGAGGGCGGCTGACGTCTGTTCCACCGGGTTCACGGCCCCAGCAATACAACTCAAACTGCCAGCACGTTGCGCCAACTGCGAACCACTGCAGTCCATACACTACGCTATTAGCTTTCGTGTATAGTATCAATTATTAACAACAAAAAAAGGAGGCTGGTATGACTAAAAGGACGCTTTTGTTTTACAGGAAGATTGCCCAATCGATAAACCAATAAGGGGGCATCCATAAATTACGTGAGATGAAATAGGGGGGGGGGGGGTCCGGCGTAATCTCACCAAGGGGGGGGGGGATCTACACTGTAGAGCTAAAAAAAAAATCTACAAATTGCGCGGGAGTCGATTTTAGGGGGGTATTTCGTCTAAAAGTGGGGTTGTGACCGGATTTTGAAGGGTAAGACCTAAAAAAAAATAGGTCTCCAAAAGTTTCGAGGGCGTTTACTAGGGGGGTTTCTCACGGACCAGATCTCACCAGAGGAGGGGGGGGGGGGGGTGTCCGGAAAAACACCTCACGTAGTTTATGGATGTTCCCTAAAGGAAATAATGCTATACCACATTTTTTGTCGATACAGTATTTGTTTCGAATATAAAAATTCTTATCACGTTTATTATTTATTTATTCGCAGTATGACAGCTAAGCAGCTAATGTCTTATCATGTTGGAAAAAAAAAAGTTCAGGGGGGAGTAAAGTTTTAATAGAATCGAAAAATTTTCTAAAGACGACCTTACGTACAACTTGTGACCTGCTGACTCCAAATAAGACAGTGAAGCTCTCAGTTAACAGTGTCAGACACAGACAGACACACACACACACACACACACATATATATATATATAGAGAGAGAGAGAGAGAGAGAGCGGTCTGTGGTGCCATTTCATTATTTATGCCGTGAAATGCATTAGCGGCTCTTGGGAAGATAACGTAACAAAGACTTATTACAGAGGTGTGAAAATTATTAGACTCAAGGCTATTTTTTCTTAAAATGAAAACATTTAACAGTTTAGAGGCATTTATTCCCCAAATTTGAATACATTAATACTTTGTGTGCATGCCTTTGTTCTTAATGAGCAGTTCAACACGTGTTGGCATTGTTTTAATAAGTCTGGAGCATGAATTTTTGACATCTTCATCATGGTGCCATATTTGTATCAATTTTTCCATGAGTTGCAACTTTGTTGTAATGTTGATCTTCATCAGCTTTTGCTTAACAATTGCCCACAGATTCTCTATAGGGTTCATGTCTGGACTGTTCCCAGGCCATGGCAACGTTTCTATTTTATTTTCAGCTAAGAACTGAGTAATTGATTTAGCTTTATGACACGGTGCACCATCATGCATGAACACAAAGTCACCGTCAGAAAACCATTCCTTAACCTGAGGTAAAAGCCTCGTTTCCAAAACTTTCCTATACTGGTTCCGATTCATAGTGCCTTCCACAATGTAAAGTCGGCCAGTACCCTTTGCTGACATGACACTCCATACCATAATAGATGTGGGATGTTTTACAGTTTGCGTTACACAAAGCTCAGAAAACTCTTCATCAACCGTTCTTCGGACATACTGGCTACTTTCTTCACATATAGAGAATATTGACTCATCAGAGAAGCAGACCTGAAAGGTTATTAAACATTTTAATCATAAGAAGTCGACGATTTCTTATGTTACTGTAT
This sequence comes from Vandiemenella viatica, assembly GCA_031002005.1. Lineage (NCBI taxonomy): Eukaryota > Metazoa > Arthropoda > Insecta > Orthoptera > Morabidae > Vandiemenella > Vandiemenella viatica. The sequence continues at coordinate 177,037,477 of JARYHS010013630.1, forward strand.
ATGCTCCTACGATTCGTACTGTAATAAATGAAATTTTTCCATGTTTTCGTGGAATATTTCCTTGAAAACAAATATTCATTTTTCAAAAGAAATTTTCACATAAATTTTCTCAACTGCTTTAAATAAAGTTTATTTACCTTACTCCAGTCCTCCCCAAACTTATTTCTAACTTCATGAGCCCATTTCAGCCTCTTTGCACTCATTGCAGGGGTAAGTTTTGTTTTTTTTGCGTGGACGACGAGCTGGAAGCCATGCGCTAATAAGCTTTCTGCGGACTGTAGAAGTACAAACATTTACGCCATAGTTCTCCAGAGCCTTCTTCAAATCTTGGCTGGTAGCTCTTCTGTTGTCTTTCGCCATCTGGACAAGTTTCCTTTCAGTTCTAGGGGAAAGTTTGCTCTTGCGTCCACACTTTCCTCGACGTCCACGTCTGAAATCATCTTTCTCTGCCTGGCAAATGCGACTTACAGATTTTTGTGAAATCTGTAACCTATTTACTATTTCTCGCTGTGAATAGCGTTTTTCTTCGAGTAACAGTTTTATAGTCGCAACTTTTCTTGGTGAAAGATCACTTTTCCGACCCATAACCAACAAATATCTAACAAACAAAAAAATTATTCATAATAATAGAAGTATTTATATTTTATGGCTAAAAGTGCAAACAAAAAATGTTCATTAATTATTGTTTCATGATACATTAAACATAAAACCAACCTTAAGAACGTCCAAGCTGAATTAAACTGTCTCCAATACAACTGCAACCATGCAGTCTTTGCCTCGACAATAACAATTGATTGTTTAGGGAGTGCTGCCAACATTGTTATTAACACAGTACTGCCAATAGCAAAGGGAAATGTTGTCATATGGATGTGAGTGAGTGAAAATGGCAATATCACATGACTGAATAATTCTAGAGCAAGAGAAACTAGGAAATATGAATATTTTCGTTTTGAGTCTAATAATTTTCACACCTCTGTACATTCGAAATGAACAATACCATTTCAAATTAGTATTACTGTAATACTGCAATGGGAATTAGCGTTACATAAAAAAATTTAACAGAAATGAAACCAACACCACGTCTGTTTTATAAAAGCGACACGTTTTCTTTCTGAGATGTCTGAATGAGGAAAAACTGCGTAAAAATTGTTTGAATTGCGGTCGGGCGGTTGGTCTACTCTTGTGACTAGATAAACAGCTAGTTGTTTTCTGTAGGCGATTTGTCACTGTTTATGAGAGGAACTGCTCCTCAGCCCATACATGTTGACAAGAGATTGTGTGGTGCCCGCTTTTCCCGAAGCTTCTGTATTCGGCTGAATTATCAACAGTAGACTTTCCTCAAACTAAACCCCGCGTGTATTGAGCCAATTTACCACATTTAACAGAGTAACAATGCATAGATACCAAAAGAAGCGTTTCTGCTTGTTTGAAACAGTGAGTGGCTTTCGGATGAGTGATAACTGAACCATCTGAATTGACCTTTTACATGACAATAACGGCAAAAAAAAAAAAAGTTGTAAACGTTTGCACATAGTCTTTGAAATAACCATATTGTTTTTAGAATCAGTTCACATGGTATATCGAATTTCGTATATTTCTTATTCGAAAGGTTTTCCGCCCTTCTTTTCTTCTTGAACAATATAAAAATAAAATGAAAGACAGAAGATGGAAGTAGTACGATTAGCTGATAAAATCTTTGTCACAACCTTTATAAGCAACAAAAAAGAAATTTACTTTTATTGGAACTTAATCCAATCTAACGATATTATTTGAGTCGTACTATTTCTTCTTCCTTTTTATTTATTTATTTTTTTTTTAAAAGGAATAGTAAAGATAGTTTTCGGGGTAATCCTTACAGAGGTGAAATTTCCTAGAATCCCAAGAGAACGAGTCATAACAAACACGCTTGATTGTCACCCTAGTACTCTAGGTGCTATGCACTATCGGAAAGGAATAGTCTAACACGCAGAAAGAAAATTAATCAAATCGATCGGATAGTCCGAAATTCCAAAGGCATTAATGTCGTATATCTGAGAGCCGATAAGACCAACAGGCACGGCGAAGCTGTTACATTTAGTGGCTGGATTGTGGTAAAATGCGAAGTGATTTCGTGAAAGCTGGTCGTGGGGAAAGCCACAGGACGTGTGGCGGGTTAGCAGTGTCGGCGGCATTTCCGGGCTGTGGCCTTGGAGGCACGAGTCGCGCGCCTGAACAGCGGCGACGTGGCACCTAGCCGCAAACTAGGCTCCATCCCACCCAGTCTGCAATGAACCACGTGCAACGAAACTGGTAGCAGAACATGCTACTACCACCGTTGTTACGTCGACACTTCAGTAAAGTAAATTTGTTCTAGATTGAAATGATATGATGCAGGCGTTTGTTAACAGCCGATATATCACTGGTCAGAAATGTATAGGCGTATCATACCTTCAGATCTAATCCCAAGCACAGAATGAAAAGTAATACAGTTGAAATGATAAACAAATAAGGGCAAAGCAATTAAATTTTTTTTTCATTTGTTTTCTGAACGTGTTTCGTATCTTTTATAGAAGCATCTCAAAGCCACCTGGAAACAAATAAAATAACAAAAATTCAATTGCTTTGGCAGTATTTATTTATCAGCAATTGAGGAAAATAATCCACAACTTCTGGATAATACAGCCGAAGTCCCAAGGGAGTAAAATATAATGAAATTAAGGAAACTTGGAAAATAATCAGCTAGGTTGACAATTTAAACAAGAAGAAATATACTATCAAAATTCAAGATAAATTTCACGGATTGGAAGATGTCAGTACAAAATGTATTGAATGTTATGAAAACCTAGCTGAAAACATAGACAAGACTGTGACTGAATCACACGTCCATAATAGGAAAGAACTATATTAAAAGCGTACTACTGTTCTTGGAACATTAACTTTTACATTATTTTTATACACGCTTCTAAAGCGTGAAAAAGAAATCAATTGTAAAGGCTATACGATGAGGATTAATTATGAAAGGGTCCATAAAAATCAGATGAGATACTATAAATATATGAATGTGTTCCACTGGCGCACGATTAGGGCAAAAAATTCAACATCTAAATCACCTGAACTGAAAGAAATTAAAATAAGGTAAGTCTACTAACATGAAATTAAACCAATTTACATCCCTTCGTCGTGACAGTTTTTTTTACATTGAAATTGAACTTCGTCAGTCAGTGGTCACATGAAAATGATAAGGAGTTAATCGTCACAATATCGCTTATCAAGTTGAAGTCACTCACATCACATGGTAATACGCAAATGCAGTTTCTCTAGGTGGACCTACATGAAAACTGTCTCTGTATCTGTACGACGGAGGTAGGAAGATGGGAAAGCTACAGGTCACCAACCAAGCCTATATCTCTTATCTCAAGTCCAGACATTACGTAAAACGAGCGGCGTCGGTCGAAGAATTTCATTCAACCGCTCTTATCGACTGACACACTTGCCTGTTCTCAGAAATACCATTGGCTTTTAGATACTGAATATCGTATTTGTCGGTTGCCAGGTACAGACCAGCGGAAGTATATTTTCAGCCTAAGATTCGCGTACATTATAAACCTTAAAAAAATTGCAAGGGAAAAATTCAATTATTAGGTTCGTCAAAGATGTCTCCCATTTATAAATGACTTTAGAGCTCCATTGTAGGAACATTCACGGTGTTCAAAGCTATTGATGATTCTCTTATTATTGGCGGTACAAGAACAAATTGCGTTGACAAAAACATGTGGTAAAATGTTCTGACTGACAATATCATTCGTAATTAAACAATCAGTAAGAAGAAAGCTGTGATCCAAATATGATAAAATTCTACAGTAAACAATTGTCTTCATAATGAACACTCGTTAAGAAATGAGCTACGACCATGTTAAGCATTCGTTTGGCTTTAAGTTACTTTAGATATGTATACATCAGTGTTACAACTAGGATTGTTAACCGTAGAGGGGACCTACAGTTTAACGCGGGGTCCAAAACACGGAAGCGTTCTGGCGTACTTCACATTACACAACATCTGTATCAGTGGGGAACGAAAATCCCAGCCGAGACCGTGATTCGAACCGGAGAACTTTCGATCTCCAGTCAGAAGCCTCAATCACTGAGCCATCAGACCGATTGCCTTATTATTGACGGTTCGAAGAGAATAAATTGCTTAGACGAAAATATGTTCTACGGAATTCTGATTGAAAACATCATTTGTAAATAAACGATCAGAAAGCTGTGACCCAGGTATCACAAAATCTCGCAGTAAATATTCGTCTTTATAATAAACACCAGGAAATAAATGAGGTAGAAGGAATAGCAACTGCAGTAATCGAGTAGTGCGGTTCTCAAACACTTATAGTATACACTTACACTATAAGTAAGGCGTGAGGGTAATTAGGCAGATGACATACCCTACAAGCCAGATTCGCCGCTTAGTATGAATGAAATGTTATAAGGTCCACGGATTGAAAATAAATTACAGAACGTTAAAACACAGTTAGGTAAAGTCTATTAATAGATGTTTATCCCTGTACCTTGTCTCCTTCTACTAAATGGCATCAATCATAGATAAAACATCTTACCGAAATTACGAAGTCTCACAATCAAGATATAATCAAACAAACTTTGGCTCACAGATTTCAGGGCCACTTGACGACGAACCACCGATAACAAATAGAACGAGTGTCACCTGACAATTCTGATTACTCGTAAAAACAATGGCTACAGCTATATTCATATCCGAATTTCGAGAGCTCTGACGCAAGAGGAGCCTCAAACCTATCAACGTGTTTTTAAATTCGGAGAAGGCGTTGCCCAAAGAAATCACAGCGCGTCATAACAAGAACACAAGATAGCCGCAGAAGTTTTCACTGTTTCATAATGACCTATACAATATACATAAAAACAAGGCGAGTATTTTCAATTATGCAACCACAGCAGAGTCGAGGGAACATAATAATCTTATAACTGCAATGTTTTGCAAGCAGCTAGCTCAGTTGTGATGAGATGTTTCCTGGAGTACAAAAATGTGGGATAAACTATCAATTCTTAAAGAAAAGAGGCGAGGATTAGCGCAAAGGAAAGCGCGTAAAGTTTAACAAAAATTTATACTTTTAAATACCTTTAAACATTGAACTTTATAAGCTATAATTTTATATAACCATTTTAAAATGTGTTTATATTATGCATATTTTTTAACAAACGGGGGAAGTGACAAGATTAGATTTTTTAGAGCTGGCATTATTTGGAAAAAAATAATAATAACTTCCCAGTATGTATTATATCGAACACTCTGCTTGTCATAATTCTTAGAGGTGACGGGGACAGGATTACCTAATGCCCAGAAGAGCCCATGCGTTTCTGGAAGTAGCACAGTGTCGCCAAAGTCAGCGTGAACTATGCCCTTTGTCTCCGTCGATGAGTATATCTGTAAACAGAAAAAAAGCTTTAATACAACGTAATATAAACGGTAATTATCATTCTTACTCCGCATTCGATTCTCAAATAAACTAGTTCAATCTCAAACAGAGACTAACTAACAGGTTTGATTACAGCACGTCATAAGAGGGTTTCCGAACAACGAAGGAATCTATTCATTCAAGTTTTTGTCTGTAATTTTACGTATATATCTCTTACCTGAAGATGCGTGAAGTAACACCACTATGATTCCTGTGAGAGTCACAAGAAGTCCCTCTCACCGACTGCAAAATGACAGCATGAAGTGCGCTAACACTGAGAATGCAGATCTTTGGTGGACGAATTTGTCACATTATCAAATTTCTAAATCTGGTTTATAAATTCAATGATACAATGGTTGCAAATGTAACACTTAGAGGGAGGGGAGGGAGGACAGAAACAAAAATGCACGTGTTGTGTAGTTAAGTATGCCCTAGGTTTCACATTATTATTTAGTCAAACTGTGATTTTTGTGATGTTTATGCTAAAGAATTCTTTCTAACAAAGGAAGAATTTGTGACGGTTGGAACTGCGATAGGTCGCCCCAACGTTGCCAGACGCAACCCCCGGCACGAGGGGTGAATAAACACGCAGAAAGCTACGACCAAATCCAGTTACACTGCTCTTTAATTACCGCAAAGGCCCTAACGCGCTCAGGTTTTCCTGGCAGTGATATTAAAACATCGAATCTTTTGAAAGTACAGTATTACGAATTTATCTGTGATCTGAGTTGTATTGTCAGTAACAGAGTTACCACAAGTGCTTATGAAAAACGTAAACAAACGGCTAAAACATTTTATTGCTGTTGATTGTTTAATACTTGATGTTGAAAGTTCTTTTGGACAAAATAGGAGCAGTGCAATTAAACGAATGAATTTAGCTATGGCAAAGTTTCAGTTTTAAAGAAAAGAAGAGGAAAGTTGCGAATTAAACAAACTACGCAGTACACTGCTCAATTTAAACCTACTATCCTCTTAGCCGTTTAGTTTACTTTACAAATTTCCATTAAATAAATAAATAAAAAATCGATAATGCTTTCTTGTGAAAAGCTATATGAATGATACACAATTCAGTTTATGTAATTTATGAGACTGTCAGTTGGTTAGTGAACTTGCGCGTCGTGTTTCGCCAATCAGCATTTGTTCCCACGTGTGCGTCGATCAGCTATGCTCAGCGCAACGTTCACTGACCAGCGTCATTCTCTACGACTGACTTGTTGCTTTTAGCGTATGCTTCAAGACACAGAGTTAATAGAAACAACATTTGCAAAAAAGACATTCGGCTTACTGCCAGATAGTCCGCTTGTTGCATTTCCAGAGCCATACCTTTGCTGTGTAAGTAATGTACCTTTGTTTTTCTGTTGCAGAAGGCCCAAACGAGAGCGTGTACATGATATGCGGTGTCCTGATTGCTATGGTGCTTGTAGCCCTGATCATCGTGCTTTTGGCATTAACAATCAGGTGAGTATTAAAAAATAATATAAAAATGGCTCTGTATGTTTCTCCCCGGGTCACTCCTCCCCACATTTTTGCATTTACGTGCAGCTTCTGGCTAGTGCTCTGGAGAGAGGCGTACTTGTAAAGCAGTCACTGAATCGAAATTTATACTATGAATTTAAGAAAACGGCGGTTCTAGATCCATATTGTATGTACTGAAAGCATTCTACAAACGAAACGCGGGATATGTTATTACTGTATCAGTTTCAAATGTGTTATACTCTATGACATATTTTCTGCCTGGAACGGTGTTGCGCACGTCCTTAACACGGATAATTGTTACCTTGAACGTTAGTGGGCAGTAAGGTATGATGAAAAATTTGTACAAGAAAAAACGAATTGTGTAGTCTTTTACGTTAATACTAACAAAGTAAATTAATTATTATTAATTTAATTATTTTCCGTGTGACTGTACTGGTCTGCCCTTGCATAACTGAAAGAAAAAGCCATCGTTTTAAACTCACACTTCAAATTACCAGGAGGGGAAAATCTGATGGTAACGTTTAGGCAAAAGGTCACGGCATTAGGTCGAGGAAGCGGTAATACTCGATCCGGCCATTTTGATTTCATATCTCATGGCTTCCCATTCGAGGTAAAGGGCGGGATGGTTCCTATATAAAGACAAAGGCCGATTTACTTCCAGCTGCAAGTCCAGCATCCTCTTCCGGATCTAGTGACCTAGACGTCGACGAGTTGTAAGGTCGCAATGGAAAAGAAGGCCTGGGTAGAGGTGAGACACCTGCTATAATGTATGTACGTAGTTTCAAACTTTCAGTGGCGCGCGCCCCCTTATGTCACGCTGCGAGCAGCGGACGTTGTTACGTAAGCTGGTAGTGGAGAAGAGCAGAGCGGATCGGCGCCGTCGGGATAGAAATAGCCAGGGACCTACCAGGCCAGCCGCAAACATGTCTGCAACAGATCGACCACAATACCGAAATGGTGAAGGAGGGGTCAGCTGCCAGGAAAATAAAAATTGAAACATTAAAAAACGCGAAAGCACAGCCAATATAACCGGCATTGCACAAACGAATAACCAACATTTATTCGCGAATGAACATGTAAGAATTTTAATGTCTGTTATAAAACGCGCATTAAGAAGCACTCCGTAAAACCATGCTCCTAAACTAATTATAAATACATGGTATAGTTATTACATTCAAGCACCAAAATATACTGGAATCTTTCAGTAACCTGATCTTGGTGAACACTTGGAACGGCAGGAAATTTCCAGCAGGTTGTCTTTTTGAATAATAATTTCATTTGAAAGCGATTTTATCAAGTCAGGAAGCGACCATCTTATTATTCGATAAGGAACAAGACACTGACACTAACAATGATTCAAAAACTGCGAGGGAATTTTCTTGCGTTATAACAAAACAAAGAAATGTTAAATATTTATATTTTGTTATAGGATCGAGAAAGAAATCTGCATATCATTATTTCGGAACTTCAAGGATCGGGCAACACGGCGGGACATCTAGTGACGCACTCTAAATATACAGAAACAAACTGCTGATGTTGGTTTCCATGCGATGTGTCCCTTGCGATAAGCCCGTCGCCACGACTATGTGCCTGCCCATTTACTTGCGCACACCATCCTTTCGTAATCGTCTTTTACGCTCCAAACATGAATAAATAAACAAACAACTGAACACATATCTGACGAAAGACTTAAACAACATGTATAGCTAATCTCCAGACGCCCGTAATTCGTCTCAAATAAATTTCGTCTAGACCCGTCAAAACTCTGTTTATATCATCACAACATGTGTGTGTCTGGAAACGCATTCACAAAAAGACTCAAAAGTCGCCTAAATGTGATCGTGCTAACTGTGTCATATATCCTGAACAAACTAATGTACTTGGACCTATTCAGAGACGAATAGCCTCATGTTCAACCATGGAAATTTCGAAACATAATAACAAGAATTTGATAAAGAGATTCGTTCAACCCATCTGCTGATGTCTGTAACTCCGCATTGCCCAAAGAATCATTGTTATCATGTCCCACGTGATGTCTACCAGCTTAATTCGGAGGTAGTTTTCTCTCGGGGAACACCTCAATCGACGTCACTTGTTCCGCGAAGACGCTGGAGTTACATCACCACTTACTTCATTGCTGGCCGTTGCGCAGGTTAGGTGCACAACAAACGAAAAAAAACCCAAAAAAACAGTGTTCTGTTCAGTTGTTTGTATGTAGCTGAGTATTCATCACAACAAATAGCTTTCATTTTGCTAAATACGTACTACCGACTGTAGATTACACACAATAATAAATTCTGCTGCACTACTGAGAGACAAGAGCGACGATAGAGAAGAAGCCAGAACAGAAGGTCTGGGATGCACAAGGCAATCGCGCAACAGTGCAGACAGGCTGGGTTCCCAGGGGTTGACACTGGCGAGGCCGAAGTAATCACAAACTGTTTACACTCCACGATGTAAAATCAGTAACACTCTAAAAACGTGTCTTATCCATGATAAAGCATTTCCGCTAGAGATGAGTCGTTCGCGAGTGAATCAGTTCTTTAGAGCACTTCTTTTAAAAGAGCGAGTGAGCAGTCGCTCACTAAAAGTGAACGGTAGTTCTTTTAGGTGAGTCGGTCATAAGTCGGCTAATTCCGAAGATCAAGAAGAGCTTGTTCACGTGAGTTTTGTGGACTGTAGAGCTAAAAAAAAAAAGTCTACTAATTGCATCAAAGTCGATTTAAGGGGGTATTTCATCGAAAAGTGGGGGTGTAACCGGATTCTGAGGGGTGAGACCGAAAAAAAAGGTCTCAAATAAAACTGAGCTAGTGAACAGTGAACCGTTCAAAAGAACTAGTTCTTTTCGTGGAGTGATCAAATGAACACCGCTCTTTTTAGTGAGTCACTTTGCCCACCTCTATTTCCGCTTCAAGATTTCTGTGCGACCTGTCTCTTCCCAATTTTTGCAAGTGATTTAAGGCCTTATCCATGCAGTGTATACATAAGGCATTCCAAAAACATCTCTTGAAACACAATGTTTAACACAACTTTCAAAAGGTGTACGTACATCACTGAGTTTGCTCCGGAAAGTAATACTGAAAACCATTATTTTGCTTGATGCATTCTTACCATCTCTCCAGGCGCCAACAATGACAAAGATAAATGATGCGAAGGATAATCGTGAGTATAAGGGCTCCTCAGACAAAAGACATACTAACGTGTATAACCTCAGTATGCTTATATCGCAATTAATGATTCGCGCCAACTCTCATTAGCCAATAAAACCTACCAACAAGAGAATCCGTAATAACATACAGAATAAGGAATTACACAGACAGGTAAATTAAACTTGCTTAACACATTTAAATATTTTTAGGCTTCTTTTATAAGTTGATTTACTAATAACGGATTATCTTGTGTTTTTTTTTTCGTCTCTAGTGTACAGATTTCCAACCTGGGGTACGCGAAGACATGCCAAGGGGCTGGGGAGTGGGGGAGAGCGGGGTGCTAGGTAGTTTTGCAGCCCGCGTGGATGATACTCTACACCGTCGCAAGTACTATGTCTCAAGTACGCATTTACCTTATTAGTGATAAAATTGTGGCAATTGGGGGGGGGAGGTATTTTTCTTTTGGCGGAAGGGGCGCGGCACGAAAAAATTTGGGAATCCATAGAATAGTGCAGCTAAAATAAAATTTTCAATTTGTGTACAGAAGTAATATCATGCCAATGCAACTTTGAAACTGATTTTTTTTTTTTTTTTCTATTTTACACTAAAAGCATTTCACTTCATTCTCAAAAGCATCTTATACTAAAAAGGTAAAAAACCACTGAAGATGCTTCTGAGAAAGGAGTGAAACGCGGTCGTTGAAAAATAAAAGTAAACAAAATTCTATTTTACTGGCGTGATATCAATTAATCATACAAATTGGTTACTCTGCATTTGAGGAAATGGCCTACCCATTTATTAAAATAAACCATGCGTTATCATACACTTTTCGTTTTTTTTTTTTTTTTTTTTTTTTTTTTTGTAACAGTTTAACGTCCGTTTTTTACACTTTTCGAATTATTCAATAGTCTTCGGTGCCGTGAAACAAATTATGTACTTATTTTTTACTGGCAAATTACTTGTTTTTTAAATCTATTATTATATGTGAGCTATAACTATTTCAATATAATAGATTTACAAAAACGTAGTAACTCACCAGTAAAAATATGTATGTAACTTATTTTAGTGCACCGAAGACTGCAAATAATCCGAAAGGGTATGTCAAAACAAAGTTTATTTTAGTTGGTTTTATTCCACGTCTACTTCAAGAGAAAATACCTAACTGCTAAACACAATTTTAATTAAGGAAATACTGGTGCTGTTATTGAATTACATATTTCCAATCACAGAATAGTGTAACCTGACCACGGGCTACCTAAACGTCAAACGATTTACAGCAATGTGGATTAAAGCACAAATCCTCGAGATAAGTTAATTCTTTGACGACGAGATCCCCCCATGGTATTTCCCCTGCGTTGTTTGGACTCGGCGCTTGTTTTTCCACGTTTCTAGTGTGCCGTGACGGAGGCGGGCTCCCCCCTCCAGCGCGGCGCCAGCCAATCAGAGGCACGTGGCTCGTGACGTCAGGGCACAGGTTTAAAATGCGTGCTGCGGGGAGGAAACAGTTTAGACGGGCATCGCTCAACGGTTGAGAGCGCACGCTACAGCTCGCCTGCTGCAGGTTCGCTGTTTGTGTCGGCTCAGCCCTGTTAGCCACTAGCTCCAAAGATCGGCCAGTGTTTGTGTTTTCTTGTTGTTGTGTGTAGCTGCCGTCAATGCGACAGTGACTCGGTGCGTTAACAGTTACGACCGCGAAAGATTTTACCAAACAGGCTAGGCCGCCGCCAGCCAGTGTAACAACCGCCAACGTGGATCCAAAGGCCGCCAAGACGCCTTCTCAAAAGAGCACGTTAGCCAGCAAGCTGCTAGCTTTCATCTTGAAACCCGGGAAGAAAGTAGAAAAGATGATTGGACCGAATTCCTCGATTTACGCTATGCGTCTGGTTCGCAGCAAACTACGAAAGCGGGATGACAACCAGAGCCCTCCACCACGGCCCACTGTGGGTCTTGGGACTACGACAACGTCGACGCCCACGATTCCAATACCTCTGGCGATGGTGAACAACACTACCACCGGCTGCCAGCCAACCACCCAGGTCTCCACCATCGTGCCGCCGACGGAGGCATGCCCCGGCAGCACTGCAACAACCACCATCTACCCTCCGCAGTTCCTGTGGCAGTACCCCGCACCGTACTCGTTGTACAGCAATGACCAGGTACAGATACTGCAATCTTTTAGCACTGTCTAAACTTTGGTCGTGCTCGTTGCGAGTGTGCGTGGGTACCTAGCTTTTGTGGATAGTCATCGTCAGTCTGATGCCAGGTGAGTTAACCGCGTGTATCGTGTGACCACACAACCAGCAACGAGATGTGCTTCATAATGTTTAGTAGTGAACTGATTCGTACGCTCGAAATTTGTGATTCTTTCCTACAGTTTAGCCGTAGAAATGTGCCATTCTTTAATTCTATGAAACTAATTTCTACCACACCTTTGACTAGGAGGTAACTGTGACTTTAAACATTACCACATGTGTGCTGCTTACCTTCACTAGAAGCAGCAGCTGTTCAATGTTATTTGACGTGAAACACGATCGTAATTGTCAGTTAATTATTCTAAAACTATTAGTAACCATGAATGCTAAACTATACATACAAAAACTTCCTCAATCGCAATGGTGGGGTTTATCAAGGTTAGGAAACTGTAAGCGAGTAATGGTCATTTCACAGTGCCAGTTTTCAGCTGTTAGTGCCTAGAAGCACACAACCGCAAGTGGTCACATACCTTGTAACTTAATATGATTTAACAGGGTATATACTTCCAGTGATTTGGTCTGTTTTGTAAGCGTGACGTTATGGTAATAAGTTGACTGACCCTATATCATTTCGCTTTAAGATTATTACTTGTTTCCCCTCTCATATAGGAAATTCCCTGTGCAGTTCACTTAGATTTTTTTATTTGTGTTGCAGGACACGCTCGTACACACACTTCCAGCGGAGCAGCCAGGTTCTTGCAGAGGTTTCCGAAAAAATTTGAGGGGTCGGTGGAGACGTCTCGTCAAGAAGAAGCCTACGAATGAAGTTTATACGATACCTGCTGAATTGAGGGACCAGCTTAAACAAATATATGTATATTAATGCAAATTAGTTGTTCAGTGAACTGCTGAGCTATTATTTTGGCTTTCTCGGTCAAATGTCTTGTCAGTGTCTTTTAAGGTGCGAAAATACTAAGTCAAGTGACAGCTCGCTATACAGACGAGTCCACGTGTGCTGACAAGTGTTATGGTATTAATAGGAGAAAAGTCAAAACCTGATATTAAGAAACTGTAAATATGTGATAGCTTTATAAAGTATTATTCTACCCACTCATTCACAGAATTTGTGATCTTTGGGAGAAACATGTCACACATTCAAATGTAGTGAGGTAGGAATTGTGAAATTAGTGATTCCAGCTCATATTGAGCTTCTGTTATTACTATTGTGGAGTACTGTAAATCAAATTCACAGTTGGAAAAATTGTGTGTATAGATTGCTTTGCATTTATTTTAAAATAAAAGTATTTTCTTACAGAAGTTGTGAACCATAGAAAATGGAGGGGGGGGGGGGGCGAAGAAGGTGGAAATCCTGATATAAACTGCATTTACTTTGAGCACTTTAAGCAAAAAGCCAAAGCAATGAACTGTACCTTTCGTTTCGTAAAAATGCTTAATCAGAAGCAGATATTCTGCAATCTTTTCCAAACACAAGTTTTAAGTTATTGTAAATATTATGATGTAAATATAATTTGTAAGTTAATTTTTAAATTATAAGTGAGCAGCATATGCCTGAAACTGTATAGACAACTGATGTTTATTCTGTTACACCAAGAGGACTTTTTTGCTTAGGAAAGGGCATATGGATTCAGTGCAGTATTTTGTGTGAATGTATAAGTCATGCCAACCATATCAAATTTTAAAACAATCGCATCATTTAACTGCGGGAATTTTAATTTTTAGATCTGCATCTTGTATTTGTTGCATATAAAATGTAGTATGATCTGAATTTGTGTAAATTACTTTTTTCATATATGAATCATTCCATCACACTGTCAAAATATGAAATAAAAGAAACAATATTTAACTATAAAGGCATTCCTGATTATAATCACGAAATTTACCTTCCAGCCACCAACTTAAAAAAGATACAAAACTGTTCTTTGCAAGGAAGTTGAGAAATTCTAAAAGTTATTCATTTTCCTATGTGGTACTGCCACTCTTTTGAAGAACTTACAAGGTGGTTAGTATTAGTAACACAGATATAACTAACTGATGCACATTGCATTCCAGTAAGTGTTTTAATGCATATTTTTTCCCCCCATCTCAATCAAATAACTTGAAAATTTTTGCAGTTGCATGTGTGTGACACTTTAATTTTTTTTTAAAAATGAAAATAATAAAAAAAAATCCAGTAGTTTCCAAAACGACTTTAAAAGGATAAGTATATTATCAAAAAATGTTTTTTTAGGTATTTCAACACATCTGCCAGAGACCTAACAACCTCAATTTTAACAAAGAATCTTTAAACATTTATAAAAATGTATAGAAAACCTTCAACCTTTGTCACACATAACCCTATAAGTGAAATTGATCTTTGAATTTTAGTCAAATAACCTAGAATTTGAACTGTTTGTTTGAAACTTAACAGGAAGGTTTTTAAGATATTGGCAAATAACTGTTAGATCAAGAATGTATTGAAAGCATGTGCAATACATGGCTAGTAATTTTGAAAAGTTTGCCTAATATTTGCTCATCTAAGCAGACAAATAATAATAAAAATAATAACTTTTTCCAGCCTCATCATACTTTTTTCTCAAGACTGAACTTAAATGTGTTTAAATCTAGATAAATTATCACTTCTGTGCATATATCCAAATGAAACAAAAGGGTGCTGGGTAGCAAATACAGATTAAAAAAAAAAAATTAGGAGGAAGCCATCAGTTATCAGTTTGGAATAGGACGGTGTCAATATACAAATTGATATAAACATACACAGAACATTCTTATCCTCTGTTGCCAGTATTTGAATCCACCCCCTCCCTTGTAACTACTCAACTGCCACATATCTCAGCAGTTTACATTGCACCTCTTCCTTGAACACAAAATGTTCTACCAGCAATGACAGTTATACTTTCGATAATTAGTGTTTTGTGAGTGCCTATATCAGTTCACAAGTTGATGCTGTCTTACCATCAACCATGGTTTCATTCTTTATCCTATTCTTTTTTTCACACGAGAGAGAAGAGAAATTGGAACAGTACTTTTTTTTGTGATCATGCTAGTTTTTAATGAAAAGTACTGGTGAAATAACAAAACACTGTGATTAGTGTGACAGAATCATGGATAAAATAAAAAGCAAATGGCACTTAAAATATCATTACCTAAAAAATGATTGCCAAATGTTATACTTTTCACTAAACGTGTATTTTATGAACTCATTTATCACCTCAGAACCATGAACAATACTGTAAATTAAACTACTAAAGTACATGCAGATTGCCTTTCTGTTTACTATTCATAATCTGGCCAACACTAAACTTACCGTTATTTGTTGCAACTAACTACAGGTAAGTTAAAGTTGGTTCAAGAAATAAATCATATGTTTATTTGATTAAAACCTCAACTTTTTTTTCCAAATAACCTGGCATGTTTATTTTTAACGCATGGTGTGTAATATAGTTATTTTTGAGAATTTTATTCAAGCTGGCATGGTATTCAGATCATAAAACAATAACTTATGTATGTGAAGGCCAGAACACCTTGCATTGGTTAGTTTTGTTTGATTTCCATTCACTACTATTTGCAGTAGGTAACCTGAAACTATCCTGTAGGCTTTCATACCTTCTTAACAACTTTATTCAGCTAGTTAATACTATCTCAACAACAATTGAGTACATGTGGTGGTATTATCGGTAGGTGCACGCATGACCTGTCACGTGATTCTATTATTTATTTATTTTTTTGGTAGAAGGGCATAGCCAGAAACAATGTGTTTGGAATGTTTTTTGTTGCTACTGCCCTCCTCCCTTCAACTTTGGTAAATAACAAAAAGTCAAAAATCATTCCAGAGTGACCACCAAACTTTTATTTAGCTGACATAATCACTATCTATGATTGAGACCTTGAACTTTGACAGACTATTCTGTATTGGAAATGTAATTCTATGGAAGGAGCGAAGGACACTTCCAACTTTCACTACCTACATGAAACTGCAATTAGTTGTACTGCCAGAATATTAGTATCATTTACAATTTTTTAAGCCAAGAGAGGAACTGACACTGAGGCAATGAACTATACTTCTTATAAAAGAAGGAATAATAATTGCAAGTATAAGAAACAAATGTTAATAATGATTTGGTAAGGATGAAATGAACATGTTTTGGAAATGATGGGTGAGGAAAGAAGTTTGTGGAAGAAGCTTACAGAAAAAAGAGACATGCTGGTTGGTCATATTTTCAGACATGCTGGATTGGTTAATTTGTTAGTGGAGGGAGCAGTTAAAGATAAGAACTATAGAGGAAGACGAGATTTGAATATATGAAGCAGATAATTGAGGATGTGGGCTGTAAGTGGTATATAGAGATATTAAGTTAGCACAAGATAGGAAGGGATGGAGGATTGTATCAAACCAGTTAAAAGACTGATAGCAGCAAAAAAAAAAAAAAAAAAAAGGAGCTGATTGTAAAGATGGTGGATTGTCTAGCAATATATGTGTCTTAGAGATAAAAGAAATACTATTTTTTCAGATTCAGTCTTTAATCCTTGTTGTAAAACAGATTATAAAATTTGGATGACACATTCAGAATGGGCAATGTATATGGGATATGATTTTTCTTTCATTGTTTGGTCGCTGGTGTGGTGGTGGAAAGATTTGGAAAGAGCAATGAGAAATGAATGATGTGAAAATAGGCTGCAGTTGGTGGAAAGTTGAACATACCCTAAAACATCTGTGCAAACTGAGGCAGCTGGTGTGCACATTCTCCACTCTTTCCATTCCACAGTACATAGGCCACATTTACCTATAATTTCCCCATCACTAAATCTTACCCTCATTTAATACATTACATAACCAAATCTTCTGCTGCACTCCCTGAGAACTTGGCTCTTAAAAAACCAAAATCGTTAACTATGAAGCTGAATTTTTCCTCCACTTCAAACTTAAACTATCGGCTTGCTCTAAGGAGTTGCATTTTCACCTGACCTCATCCACATTTTTTTCTTAAAAAAATTAATTTAATTTTAATTGTGATGGAATACACACCCTGGTGGCAATTTCCCTGGGCATCTAGTTTTGCATTTAATGCACTTTTACTTAATTCTTTCAATTTATGAGATAAATTGCTCACCATATTACTCAGTAATTTACCTAACTACTTAGCTACAAAAGAAAATGTTTCCACTCCCTTATGACTTAAATTATGAGTTCACAGTCATTTCTTTCTTTCCAAGTACTACTGCTAATTCTTCTACCAAATATCACCTTGGCCTCATCACCAACACATGGCATATAAAATCCCAACAATCTCTTCACCCAATTCCAGTTTTCCATTGACTCCCAACCCAGCTCCCTCATCATAACAGTTACTAAATACGTTTTATAAACAAATCTAGCTGTCCTGTGCATCCCATCCAACTCACCATACTCATAAAAGTTCTGAACCAAGGTTTTGAATTCCAGATGTCTCACTTTCCAAGTACATCTCCATATCAAACACTAGTAAATGCAGGACCTTGAAACCTCTTCATGTGTAGAAATGGAAATAATTTAATGTTAGTGGATATTCTGTTACACAAGACATCTGTTGAAAGGAAAAGAAATTTGGTTTTACATGCACAAAGAAAATGCAAAAACTTATTCAAAATCTGAAGGCTCTGATAAACAACGCCCCAATTTGATTTATTATTAAATTATATGCCAACATTTTAATATTCTTTATACCTTCAATAACAAATTCCTTCTCCATCTTATAATCATACTAACGGTTTATATTTTTCATCCCTGTACATAAAAAGCAGTCTATTTGGTATTTGTCCTCATTCCTCATTGACTTACAACTGTATATCCTGTGCATATACTCTTGTAGTTGATTATGGTTGTCTCCTGTTTTAATCCTATTTTACAATATCATATCTGCAAACAACTTAACTTCTGACACAAACATACATTATTTTAATGAACAGCAATGGTCGTAACATTTCCTACGGCATTGGTTTCTTATCCACCTCTTTTGATACTGAATTTCCTAACCTAACGCTTTACTTCCTACCTCTACCTAGCAAGCCACTGTTTCATCTACCAAAATCTTGTTCACTGCACTCACTCTGTTAAAGGCTTTGGACAGTACCAGTGCTACGATATTAACTTGGCATCCCTTGAACATGTTATCAGAAACATCTTGTACTTAGCCCAAGAGCAGAGATTGACACTGTAGCACTCTTACTTATAAAATGTAATGATACATTTATATAACTGATATATGACTGTGTTTAAAGGATCATATCAACAAGCAAGGACCTTAAAATGAAAAGTATCAAATAATCATCAAAGAACATGAAGAGTTTATGAGGAAGAAACTGAAGAAGGTGTGGGGGCTGCGAGAAGAGAGTTTGCATCTGATGATGTGAAATAGGATAATGTTTAAAAGAAATATCCTTATTTGTAGAGAATGGTTGAATTCTTGAATATACCATTATTTCATTTGTTAATAATCAAAGTTTTAGAAGATCGTAAGTTATCACTTGAACAATAGAAAATTTTCTGTAAGACAGAATACTGAAAAATTGGAAAAGGTTAAGTATACTAAACTAATAATTATTATTTAATAATACACCAGTATAACTTTTGAATAATATCCTATAACTAAAACAATAATTATTATTTAATAATATGCCAATACAACTGTTGTAGGATATTATTCAAAAGTTGTACTGGTGTATTATTAAATAATAATTATTAGTTTAACAAGCAACTGTGGAAGAAAATGGCCTTCAATAATAACATATGTTAAGTGTATTATTTTTGCAGGACATAGAAGATTAAATAAATGAAGTGAGCCTATATATATATCATCCTTAAGATAACAAATGGGATGCAACATGTACTCTGCGCAGGCCTGGCACTAGTATTCTCGGGCCTCAGATAAGCATTCTGAGGTCCCTCCTTTCCCAACAAAATTTTTTGCTTTAAACTTTTTGTGTGTGTGTATAAAGTCAGTAATTTTTTATATGAAAATTTTCAAAATCATAGATCCAGATTTTAAAACTTATTTTTGATTTCCTTTCAGCTAAGTTTTTATTTTGCATTTATCCAGGTATCAAGGGGGCCCAGACTCAGGATACTTTTGCCCCACTTACCCTCCTCCTCCCACCCTTAACACCGACCCTTACTCTGGATGATCTACAAAGTTATGACATAACAAGGTAACATTGAATCTATTAATTAATTAATTAATTTCCCATGTAACAGAGCTGCTACATGATGTAAAACATACACCACCACCTGAGAAACCTCCTATGTAATATACCAGTTAACCTGCAACAAGTGCCTGCATACTTTTGACTTTCAATCCACTAGCCATAAGAATGAATGGCCATTAAGAGACATTATCCACCCAGAATATAAATCACCCAGTAGTTATACATGCCATTTCCCATGTCACCGACAATTTTAATTTTTGCTTAATTGTTCATCCCCTCTAATAATAGCACCCTCTGAACTAAAAAGGTAGGAGCTTGCTTTCAGTACAAACTAGGCAATAGGCAACCACCTGGACTCAAGATAATACCCAGTCATCGCTTCAAGTTTTCCTTCTCTCTCTCCTCTCTCTTTTACGCCTCGTCGACGTCAAGGTCATTAGAGGCGGGATGGGTCTGGGGATAAAGAACAGTAAGGAATTCAGCCATGGCCTTTTAAAGGAATCATCCCGGCATTCACCTGGAGTGATTTGGGGAAACCATGGAAAACCTAAATCTGGATGCCCGGACGGGGATTCGAACCGCCGTATTCCCGAATGCGAGCCAGAGCATTAACTGCTCAACTACCACGTTTGGTCCCTCTATTTTCTTCTACCCTGACTATCCACTTGAATCACCGCTAACCAGAGGTGATGTTTAATTCAACATTTTTGTTTTAATGTTCTTATTTATTTATTTTTGTTTACTTAGATTTGCCTATTTTATATTATTTTGATTTCTTCTTGCCCACCCATGATTAGTTATGATTTTTTGCAATGCTTGGGCATTAGATTCAAATCACTACCCCCTCTCCCTATCCTCTGTTTGAACTTATGCCCACCATGGACCTAGCCCAATGGAGGCAATTGAGGTAGGCTTCTACAGCACCCACCATCCACAATGTTCTATTTGCTGATAAAGGCCAAGAGCTTGTTTCTTGTGTTTGTGTTACCTGCATCATGAACACATATAATTAACTCTAAATGTTTAATTTTCCACTCATTTATTTTTAATACCCAGTAGGTCCCTCCCCTTTGCCTTGAAACTCCATCATGAGCTCATCATGCTCTTCTGTTGTTAAAGGATAAGCACCACAAAATTTCATTGATTTTATGTGTGTACATATCAGTTCACAAGTCCATGCCATCATTAACAGAAATGATATACAAAAAGATTGAAAATTGAAGCAAAATAACAATCAATGGCTGAAGCAGGAATATATCAAAAGTTCATTGGCATAACTAAAAATTAGAAAATTTTCAGTCATCAGGGAATGAAGTGGCCTCTTACAAGTATCATCAGTCCAGATAGAACTTGAGAATTTAGAATTTTACAGTATCATATGGAAACATACCATTCAGATTTATTACTTTAAAAAATGAAAGCTTTTTGTTTATATCATTGTACTTTATGGAAAGATCAGAAAGAAAAAAATCAGATGATTTGAAGTATGGTGATAAAAAAGGTAGCTGGAAATTATATAGGCCTTAGCAACTGCCTGGAAAAGAATGGTAAGAATTTAACAAAAAGAAGCTGTTTGTTACATCACATTTTGAGACATATATAAAAAATAGTGTTAATAGTGTGTACAGTTGAAATGAAAAACTGGAGAGGAAGATAATGATTATATTGTTTTAGACAGATATATCAGAAAATACATTTTAATGACAATTTAAAGATAAAGAGATTAACACAGGACAGGAAGGGGTGGAAGATTATATCAAAACAGTTGAGTTATTGATTATAACATTTAAATAAAGAAAAAATATGCATTGTTAATTCTAACATGGTGATAACCAAATAGGAAAACATAATAATGACCAAAAAGTAATATCAGAGGAAACGAAGTTTTAAAAATGATCCTTTTAAAGATTAAATTGTGTGCCATCATTTAAATACAAATTACTGTAGGGCAAAGAGGAATTTGGTATGAATAAAAAGAATTAATATTCCATAAACAATAAATAAAAAATAATCACAAATCTTTCACAGAATAAACAAAAGAGGGGAAAAAATAGATGCCAAAAAAAGCAATAAACATGATATTGAAGACATCTTAGAACAATTTTACACTGTGTAAAGAACATTTTTTTTATCTGCTTAACGTCTCTCTAACAGCGAGGTCTTTAGAGACGGGAAAGGATGGGGGGCAAGGAATGGGAAGGAATTCGGCCATGGCCTTTTGAAGGAAGCATCCCGGCATTTGCCTGGAATGATTTGGAAAATCAGGATGCCCGGACGGGGATTCGAACCGCTGTCCTCCCGAATGCGTGGCCAGAATGCTAGCCGTTACACCACCACGCTCAGTGTGTAAAGAACAAGTGGTATTACTGAATACACATCTTCAGCAACAATGGAGCAGGGAGAAACACTGTGAGGTGATATTAATGTGGAAAGGAAACATGAAGCAGACCCACCAGTCCCCACAGTTAAAGGAAGGAGGTCATCAATGACAACAACAAAAAAAAAAATTAATAATAATAATATTTTGGCTATGCAATTGCTCATGAAAATATAAACATGTGACTGGGCACACACAGGCAAAACTGAACTCTACTTGCACTATCCATTAGAACACTGAATGAAAGCTGTGAAATAAATCAATTTCTCCTACTCATGATGGTTTTACTCAACCATAGATAAAGCAGAGATGGAGATGATTTTTATATGGACACATCCAAGAACCAAAGATGTCTGTCAAGTCATTGCAGAGATATAAATTTATTGTGAATATGTATGATGGAAAGAATGGTTGTAAGTATTTTTTTTCACACCTTTTAAATGCCTAGAGCGTTAGATGCAGGAGAGAAACAAGGAATGGGTAGAAATTCAGTCACGGCAATTTTTGAAGGAATTGTCCCGGCATTCAACTGGAGTGATTTCAGAAAATGAAGGAAATCTGGATGGCCTGACAGAGATTTTAAACTGCACACTCCCAAATGCCTGTGCATTCGAAATAGGCCCAGTTTTGTTATTGTGTTAAGGATAAAGAAAGAAAGTGCCCCATGTCAATAAATTAGCACTTAAACCTTTAGAAACCATTTACCAAAAATATAAAAATAAAAAGTTATAAGCTTAGGACTTTTGAGAGAGAGCACCACTAGGTGTATACAGGTATGTATAGCTCTAATGTGTGTACACACAAATATAATAAACACAGAATTTACACTTTTAACATTTTTTTTTTTTTAAAAAAACATAACAATATTCCAAATCTTTACACCCTTCCCTACTAAAGAAATTTTCCCACACCCTAATGCCTGAAATCAAGTGCCAGCTCATGGTAAACCTTCCCCTCTTTATGATCATAATCAACCTTTAGCTTTTTATCTATGTACCTCATAAGCGGACTCTTCTCTGTATTCATCTTAATCCAATGTTGACTTACCCAACTAGTTATCGTATCTAGATCACACTGCAGCTGTTTGAAGTCTTCTACCATTTTGAACCTTTAATATAACATTATGTCATCTTAAAACAACCTAACTTCTGACAGTAAGCCATTAACAAAATAATTCATTAGGATAAAAAATAGCAATGGTCCCAATACACTACCCTGTGGAACTCCCATGATCACTCAAACTCCTTTTGATACAGCATTTCCTATCCTAACATTTTGCTTTCTACCTTTTATTAATTCTTCTATCCAGCAAATCACTTTTTTATCATCTCCTATAGTTTTTACTTTATTTAGCACCATTTTATGGCTCATTCTGTCAAAAGCCTTTTAATGATCCAGTGCTACACTGTCAACTTGATCTCCCATGTCCATTTCATCAGAAATATCTTACATATGGCCTACTAACTGAGATTCACATAAATATCCTTGTCTAAAGCCACGATGCCGACTTGGAAACCTCTTACGTTCCACACCAGACGTGTGATATGATTGCATATTAATCTCTCCATTAATTTACTTACCACTGAAGCTGACTGGCCTGTAGTTTTCGATCCTATTTGTTACCCCTCCCTTGTGGACCGGTACTACTATCGTGCTTTTCCAGTCACCTGGTAAACAACAAGTATCCAGACTCAGTTTAAATAATGTTTCAAGATAAGATACAATGTCGCATCCTAACAACTTTAACACATCCATGGTAATATACCCACTCAGGCCCTTCATGCTTTCTTAGATTCCTTAGTTTCTTCATGATATGTTCACATTTAATTTCAAATTTTCTAATCTGCTCACTTCCTATTGTGCGGATAGGCTCATTTTCTGATATAACCCCTGCCTTTCTGAATTATTTTCCCTAATGGTCTCACTGAACCTTTTACTTAATAACTCTGCCTTTTTAAATCCCCAGTTACTTCTTCTCCATCCTTATCTATAATTGTCCCAACCCCCTCTCTTCCCCTCAGTTTCCTCATATACCATAGCTACAGAAATTTCTAGATGCATCAGTCAGTGCTCCTGCACCAATAATATTCTGCATTAAACTCATTCTTAGTCAGTTTCTTTGACATTATTAATTCCTTGTTTAGTTGTTTGAAGAATTCCCAACTGCCTTGCTGTTTCTTAACTCT
>JARYHS010013630.1:177062518-177112529 GCA_031002005.1 Vandiemenella viatica
TAGTTTCGTCATATTTTTTCACATCTTCGTCAACACTTGTGCTAGGTGCCAAACGCTATCCTCATCTTCAACGTTTTCCTGGCGCCATAAGAAGCGTATTTGACTCACACAAACTATTGTTTTGCTCTAAGCAATATCTGCAAAAATCCTATTTGCTGTTTCCATCACGTCAACACAGTTGATTTATGCTTCGAAGAAAATTTCTGCTCCATCATTTTTGTAGGATTACTATCTCGAAGAGCACAACGCAAAGTATTTACTCATCTGGCAGTATACAACGTCTCAAATCACACATCTTGTGTGTTTAAACAGTCATATATACAGTGTAAAAATCAGGACATGCTTATTTCAATCGTTTGTGTTTGTAGGGTAAAATTTCTGTAACATAAATTAAGCTCTAATTATTACCAATGCATAGTACATTCTCAATCTTTTATATCGAGCTCTAAATGTGTTCTGAAAGTTTCCACACATAAAACCGAAGTTAGATGTAGTCCGGCAACGTCTGAAACTTCAGAAAAATAATTAATTCTCTCCAATTGCGTCTAGGAAGCTGAGTAAACACTTGTGTAACTATCCATCCTTTTTTTTTTTGTTGAGGAAGGGGGACTTTTTTGAAAAATCTTACTTGAGAAGTGATTTTTTTTTTTCAAAATCATACTTCAGTTTAGAAAGGCTGCTTATGGTTCAAATTTTGTCAACTTCAAAGTTTTATAGACAACAGTAATTATTAATCTCCTCTTTCGCACGTGAGAGCTTTTGAACCTTAGAGGACGTTGACATTAAATAAACACTGGTGACTTACGCGAAACATGCACGACCTTGCATTTGTCGTCTTTTATTTTCTTCATACGACTCATTAGCAAAATCTACCTATAGAAAAAAATATGTTATTTCCTGTTCAACTCTACACTTTCAGAGTTTCTATAACACACGTTGAGATTCGCTTTAGGAAAAATTCTCTTAGCCAATAAATTCACCACGTATGTCCTGTCTCACCTACTGAAATTTTTCCCTGCGTGTGTTCATGAGTTGGGAGAGTTTTTAAGTTTTTAGGTTGTGTTGTTTTGCGTCAGGACGGTGGCTGTCCGCCAACATCTCCGACCCACGTGGCCCGTCGCTTCCCAGAAGAGGGCGCAGCATCGGGCGCCGCCGGCTTTTTATTATTCTCGGAACAACATGGCTGCCGTGAGTGACGTCAACGGCAGCTCTAGACCCGATTCAGTAAGTTCTCAGGATGGCTGTGACGACGGACGAATGGACGGGAAAGCTGATGGCGACCGGTTTCTCCAGTTTGGAGAATTGTGATTTATAAGCCATGGAGATAGTGTATTAAACTACATGAAGTCAGTCATGTATGGGAATAGTTAGCATCTACTTAAGAACGTTGTCCATTCACTTACGGATGACCTCTCCTCACATACGTGATTATATTTTTAAAACCATTGCACCGCCCCGTACTTCTTATTTTGCTCTCAAATCTTTCGAAAGTATTACTTAGCATCTGATAAAGAATTTATTAAACTGGATGCTATGTTAATGGTCAAGTCCTTACACGGGGACCGGAAATATTTGATGTGGAAATGATGTTATTTAGCTGAGAATACCCACGAATTTGTGGAAATAAAACACTTAAGATGAGTATCATAACCATACTACTTGACTCTGGCAGTAGTCTTGCTACAAATTAAGTAAAAGTTATTTTATTAGTAAAAAAAAGTTCGGCTTGAATATTGTCAAGCTTCCATATTGAAATACACGTCCAATACACGTATCACTCTGATGATTCTCACTATCTTTGGGCCTATGTACGGAATAAATCACCGCATTACACATAAAATTCTTACTTGCTTATATCTGAAAGTCGTTCATAGGTTTAAGTGTTTAAACGGCTCTATGCGGATTCTGGGAGGACTAATATCTTTAGAATTTTTTAATAAGAAATCTCAGTGTATCACGTATAAAATCAGCACCGCAACACAAAAGTCATTGTTCTGATGATTAAAAATAAAGGTTTTATATTTTCATTCCTATCCGTTGTATGCAGTTATTGTACTTTTATAGTTAGTGATTGGCAAAAATTTTGACTAATCCTGGAATAAAACTTGGGCAAAGTAAACTTGAGAAAGGTAATGACAATCTTGGACGCTGTTTTATTCGTGTATTATGTCCGTATCAGTGATTGTTGATGAGGTCATTATCTAGGGAAATGTCATGGAAAAGAAAGCAAGACCATTAAAAGCAGCTGTTTAGTGAATAATGTATTCTATCGTCATGCTGTCTCTATTGAAATGGCTGCAAGAATGGTAACATTACACTGTGCTACTGAAATTTGTATCAATGGTTAAAGACAAGAAAAAGCATTAAGAAAAGTCATGAAAATGGCTAGCATATTTATTGAAGACGCTTTAGTTGTTAGATGAAACAAAAATAACAAAAAACAAATTATTGGGGATGCTACGCATACACTAAGAAAAGCTCAATTTAATGAAGTATACGCTTGCTTAAGGTGAGGGAGGAAGAACTGGTAGAGACTATTTTTTTAAAGCAGGTAGAGGTAAAAGAAGAAATAGAAAAAAATGCAAAGAAAGAAGAATGTCTATTTTGTTGAGAAACCAAATGTGAGATAATGTCGAAATGGAGTACAAATAATCGTATAGGCCTATTTGTTTTTATATGAGAGTTATCTATTCCCATTAAGTTATAGCTATCATCAACAAAGCCAGGTTTCAGAAATGCGAGAGTAATAATAAAGATGTCTCCAAAACTGATTATTTTTAGGGTTTAAGCAACAAGAAAAATCATTATTCCTTTTTTTTTAACAATGACATTAAAATTTCAGTTATGAAAGGCTGTGTAACAAAAATCTTAATTCAGCGCTAGAATATTTCTATCCTAACATGGATTGAGGTGAGAAAGGATATTACAATAATATTTTAATCATATATATATACAGTACAAGATATGAGTGGTAAAGTGGGTCAGGTAAAGGCACTGTTCCCTACGGGAATAGCGGGAGGATGTTAGCGTAAAAAATCTTACCTGAGTGCCTGAATCAGTAACTCGTGAAGCTAGATGGCAATTTGCCAAGCAACCTCTGTACCAGCTTCACGTCATCAAAAAAGTAAACAGACGCCGCGAGTATTAAGGAAGGATACTGCAAGTTGATGACTCTAATAGCGTAACAGTTAAGATTATTACGGCGACACCACAGGGTTATTGCTCTCCAAGATTGTCTTCATTAAACGCGTAATGAAAAAAATACGTAATATTCACGCTTACAATTTTCGTCAGAGTTTATGCGCAAGCAATAAAAACTAGAAAGTACTACAAAAAAGACATGAAAGACTGAGGAGATACAAATAAATATTACCAGAGCTTCAAATGCTGGTTAATACGCTTAAAAGGAAGAGATAAACAGTTTAAAATCTTCATTTTAACCATACGTTAATCTAAAAACATACCACTATATTAATGAAAGTATTTTATTAGTCTTCTTATGCATCATTCGTCGTGGAATGGGCTTAAATACCAAAATGCATTCTTGAAAGATTACTATGTTATCTCAAAAACTTTAAATACTAATGCATGATTGCATTCGGCAGGATGCGGATTCGAATTTCCATCCGGTCAACCAGAATTCGGTTTTTCATAGTTTTTCGAAATCTGCTGGCAAATCCAGGGAAGACTCCTTTAAATGGCTCAGTCCCTTCTCCTTCTCTTGTCTCCAATCCTTTCCCGCCTCCAATGACTTCGACGTCGGCTAGGCGCAATAACCTAAAAAATAAAACATAAAAAAAATACGTAATAAAGGTTAGAATTTTCAGAGGCCCTCAATCTAATCGTCGCTTCTGATACAGCGTTCTTCGTGCATGAAGTATAATCAGAAACTCAAATTACACTTTAAATTGTAGGCAGATCCATGACAGAGGCTCTGCAAATTGGAACTTGGTCTTAAGGAAATATGAATTTATATACCGCTTCGTTCGTTCCGAACGGTATTGGAGAAAAGAATTAGTCATTTAACGTCTAAAATTATTTTAATGATGAAGTATGTGTTCCAGTGAATAAGGTATTTCAACGTTATCGAATTTTACCTTCGATTTCTTTTGTATAGCAGTGACTGGCCGGATAATGTCAAAGCGTCAAAGTGGGTAATCCCTTATTCCAGTTAATCAGAACCAGTGATTGGTTTTTTGTCAGCACATCAAGTGAATAACAAACTCAGCCAGATTCTTTAACGATATGGAGTTTTACTTGGAAGGTATTTTATCGGACAGCAAACAAACATCTTGGATGACACATCGTTTTAGGAATACCTGCAGTACATTTATGTCGAAAAAATTTATTTTGCACATCTGTTTATTTCTTTGAAAGCAAAAGCAATTTTAGGAGGTATTCATTTGTTCTGAAATGGATGGAAATAAGAGCATAACTTCCAGAAATATGGGTGAGTAAACCAGTCGAGTGACTTGGAATAAGTAGTGAATCGTTGTGGTTTTTTCTTACAGTTTATCTCGGTTTCAATAGCGTTCGTGATAAAACGGAGTCAACGATGACTGCAACAAGGTTTACTTGGCAACCTGACTGTACAAAGAGAACAAAAGTACATTGAAAGCAACAAAAAGAATGGAATGAGTACACTCTCCACTAGTTGTTAACAACCACCTTCTGTTGCTTTGACAAACTGTGAATCACTGTGAGAGTTTACTGATGACATTTAACGAAACTGTAACCGGAAAAAAGTCAGATCGTTTAAGATATTTTCTAAAAAAATAGATTGGGGGAACTATTAACAAGCTACAGAGAATGAATCAACTGTCTTTTCTTAAATGTGCCTGTCTGTGTGCAAATTGGAATGAAAGAGATTCAATCAATAACTACATCTTTCATTTTGACGGAGTTCGCATTAATGTATAGCCCGTAGTCCCGCGGTTGTATCCAAAAGGTGAAAAACTTAACTATTTAGTACCACATGATTGCTCAACGATATTCACATGTAAGCTTCTGCTTGGATATGATAGGGTTTCGATTATTATACAGCGTGTGGTCCCACAGGTAGAACAGGTTATGTCTCTTTTCGATGTGTCGTAGAAAAGCTGAGAAATTTAAGGTAATTTGTATACGCTTTATATTAGCTTGCCTTTATGTATGTATGTAACGGAATCTTTCAACTCAATGTTCACCCACTTCCAGGTGTCCGAGCTGTTTGAAATTTCGCACACGTATTAAGAACCGGTGACAATACAATAATTTCATAGCGATATTCTGCTATTCTCATCACTTTGACGGTAACAATAGAAACATTTTCCGCACGTATTAAATCCCGGTGACAATACAATAATCTCATAGCAATGTGCTGCTATTCTTGTTTCATTGACAGTAACAATAGAAAAATTGTTGCATGCAATGGAATCTTTCAGTGTTCACCTACTTCCAGACGTCCGAATCGTTTGAAATTTTGCACTCTTACTAAGAACCGATGAAAATACAATAATTTCATTCTCACTACATTGACAGTAACAACTTAAAAGTGGTTGAATGTAATAAAAAATTTCAGTTCAATTTTAACCCACTTCAAAAAGTCCGAATTGTATGAAATTAACTATACAATAATTTCATATTTTTGTCTTGGTATTCTCATTACTTTGACATTAAGGACAAAAAAGTGGCTTAACTGTCTTATGATAGATGTGGTTTACTTTCACCCACTTTCCGCATACCCTTGGTTAAACTGCAGGTAACCTATACCTGATGGGATTGTCGAATTAGGCAAATGTAGCCGCGACATTAGTGCACATGCGCTGCAATTTGGGAAATCTTCATTTGGCAGCCAGACACTTTGGAGGTTTCCCGGTCAACATCGCCATATACGTTTAACTTAATTTTGCACACGGATTAAGAACGTTTAACAATGCAATAATTTCACAGCTATTCTCAGTTCTTTGCCAGTAACAACAGAAAAGTGGTTTTATTGCGCAACTTTTTGCACATACGCACTTTACGATACCTTCATACAAGCAGCTACGATTGTGTCTGAAATTTATTAAATAGTGAGATACGAAACATCATTCTGAATCAGTTCGTATTGTTATAGAAGAGTAGTCTTCCACATTTACCCTGCTATTAGACCTCTGGCTGGGTTGGCCATTTAATTGTCCGTTGCTCGTTGCAAAGATAGAAGGACGAAGAAAAAGCAAACAGTATGAACGATACTTTTGTGACACTCTGAACTAAAAAGTTAACAATAAAATTATGGTTTAAAAATCTTAAAACGCGCTTTCGTAGCAACATGAACTAAAAGGTTAAAAATAATCTTTATATAAAGATTTTGTTTACCAGTGATGGGACGTCCCACAATTCGGTATAAATTATTTTTACGAATAAGCTTAAAGAAAGTTAAAGTCACAGATTAAAAAATTAAATTTAATGTAAAAACAGAGCGGGGTGCTCTCTACATACTTTTCAAAATGGCTCTATCTTTACAAACAGCTAGCGACAAAAAGATATAAGACAACTGATGTCTAGCACCCCATGCTTTTTTTACATTAAATTTAATTTTTTAATCTGTGACTTCATTCTTACTTTAAGCTTATTCATAAAAATAATTTATACTGAATTGTGGGACGTCCCATCACTGTTAAACAAAATCTTTAAATTTAAAGATTATTTTTAACCTTTTAGTTCACATTGCTACAAAAGCGTGTTTTTAGATTTTTAAACTATAATTTTTTAATGAACGTGGTTAACGTAAACACTAATTCCGGATTTTGGTGGGATTTCGATTAATGTATAGCCCGCAGTCCAACGGATAAAGCAGGTTATGTTTTATTTCAGCGTGAAGTCGTAAAGCTGAGAAATTTCGGATAATGTTTGCTGAAGGAGATTCAAGAACAATCTACTGATCGGTTAATGAAAAAGTAGGCTCTATTTCATCTTCATGTAATGTCTGAAAGGGGAGAAATATAAGATTATTGTTCATCTAACCTGATTCACGCAAAAAGTATTGGTGGGATTTTGACAGTGTTTCGAAACTGTACAGGCCGTGGTCACTAGTAGAACATGGTAGGTTAATTTTGATGTGACGGCTCAAAGTTGAACCCTTTTATAGGCAAGTTGCTTCTCGCAGTCGAAATAATTTCAATGTTCTATCGGAATTATGTTATTCCTGTTTCCACTGTGGAGGGTATTGACGGCATAAAGTGTAATTATATTGGCATTTTAGTTGATAAAAAAACTAAGATGGGCAAGGTTCATTGGGCAGATGAAATAAAACGCTTTTAAAATCTTGCTTCTGCTGGAGAGGAGTGATACCATGCTATAAAACCATGGTCATAGCTTTGCTTGATGATGATAGGGTAGTCTATTATGCGACCCTCATTATAATCAAATAGGTGAATTATAGCAGATGCAAATGATGTACACATCCAGTGATTGAATTTTGTCAAGGAGATGGTTGGGATATGTCACATACATTGGCGATATTAGAAGAAGAATTAAATGTAGTTCGTGAAAGAAAAGAGACGACAACGACTATAAATAAGCATTTGATATCAAGCGTAAAGTGGCACAATTTTTATTTGTAGGTAATTAAGCCAGAAACTGGAATAATTTATCTAAGAGATACACTGAACAATTTTCCTGAAAAACTGATAGAATTTAAAGTGAAAATTCATGTAATGTAAAAGTAGATGTTGTGAGAACATTCCATTGGAGCATAGACTCCATCTTAAGTATTTAATTATATTCCTTTATATTTTCAGTCTAAAGATGGAGCTAGAATATATTGCGATATTACTGAAAATAACAATTTTAGTAACAATTAATTAATTGTGAACTACTACTCAGCTTTGCAACTCAACCATGTGAATGATCAACCTTAACAACTGGTTCTACTTATTACATTAGGTTCATGATTTCTGATCATATGTAAATATACAAACTAATCCTCTCCAACACCGAAAGTAATTATTATTAATATTATTTACCTCTAGTTTCCTAAGACCAAAATATAAAAATTGTAAAATAATGGATCATGTAGCATTCATTCAAACTTCTAGTGTTTTTGCGACATTTTTGTTTTGTTCACTTGTACGTGGATTGTAGCATAAAATACAGAGACAGAAAAGGAAAAGCTTGAATACCAGTTTCTGTGTAACGTCCGTATCCTGTCTTTTCTGCTCAGTAATAGCATTTTTTCATACTTTGTTTATGCGCCACTAGTTCTGTGTGAAGTACGTATAATATCATCTTCTAACAAAGTTTGCTTTTATACCTGATTGGTTTATACAAAATAGCAAATGAAAGTCATAGACAAATTTATAGCATTAATGGTAAATTCATTTACCGTTAATTTGCTATATATTTGTCTATGTCTTTCATCCAACTTTCAAGATCAACAAAAAACTACCGTTTTTTAATTAATTTTGTACTATATTCGGCGTAGAATAAAATAAAATACCTAATAAGCTGCGGGAAATATTTTGTAATTGAATCTTGTCTGTCACTACTGCTATCGCATTCTGAAATAATTATTTACGAAACTGCGGTACACATCGCTGACATCGTCAACGGATATAACTTCATATTCCTTCAAGGAACTAGTAACTTAGTAACTTCAAAAAGGAAAATTCGATGACACTTTGTTGTTTTAATGAGGTAATTTTATATAATGCAATCAAATATTCCGTAGCCCAATATGTTGAAAGATTAATGCGTAACTGTCTCCGCAGTATTTTCATTAAGTCAGTATAAACACAGATAATATTTAGTAAAACGGTAGAGAGAATTGTCGTTAAAAGCTGATCTTGAACGTTAAAAAACAATATTATATGCTTCCTGTTATCAGAGAGATCACGTTAATACTTCTCCGTCTCAGGCTATCCTTGCCCTAAATACTTCATTCATCCTTATCTTCAATTTCATGGCTGTGGTAGCGTCAGAGTAGATTTTATTTATAACTTTGTGAAATCTTACAATGACCTTCATCTGCTAATCCGTGTGAAGTATTGCTGTATTAGTAAACTGGTACTTCAAAGGAAAAGATTGCAGTAACGTCAACACGTCCTTAATGAGACAACATTTACGCAAAAAAGTATATTTAATCGCGAGATTGTACTATATGAAGTCTAAAATACTGATTAATTTGAAATTCGCTGAAATTCACTGCTAGCTTAAAGCTTATTATTTTTTATTTTTTTTATTTCTTTTTTTTAAAGCATGTTTAATCATCACTTACGTGAGGAGTTACCAAGGAAAAGACAGTG
Organism: Vandiemenella viatica; assembly: GCA_031002005.1. NCBI lineage: Eukaryota > Metazoa > Arthropoda > Insecta > Orthoptera > Morabidae > Vandiemenella > Vandiemenella viatica. The sequence continues at coordinate 177,071,785 of JARYHS010013630.1, forward strand.
TGTTTTAAAGTGAGGAAAATAAAACTGTACTGACATCCGAAATCATGTTAAAAATATTTAAAAGGCCTTCACAGGGCTCCATACCATGAGGGACAACTGCAGCCTTGAAATCAGAAGACTAAAGTCTAAGCTCTGTCTGTCCGTCGTATAGTATACGGAGGAAATAAGACAGAGACCTATATTCGTTTTTGTTATTAAATATGAAACGAGGTGATAGAAACTTTGGAATAATGATATGGCGTTACTGCGAATATATTATATTCTTTTTAAACCCTTCTTTTAAAATTTTGTGTCTTATGAATTATGACAACATATTTTACTTCTGATTGCACTGCACACTTGTAACTCTCAATTATGTCTTTATATTCAGGGATAGTCTGTTAGGATTCATAATATATAAAATCATCTCGGTTCTTCGTTCTAAAAAATTAGCCAACAAGCTTAAAAAGTTTTGTCACATGTTTATTCTTCCAGCCGCTAAGAAAACAAACAGGTTCATAAGAGGTTTAGCTTGTTTTTTGTGGAGTGATTATTTAGCGTTTCACTGACTGAAACCGCTGCTATCATCAGAACGTGAGGCATGTGGGTCTTACTCTCATCTTGTACGTTGTGACGTCACTGGCAGTGTAGGCAGTTTTGTTCTATTGCTCTATTTCCAGACCGTGGTAAGAGATCGAAAACAATAACAGAAGCTATCCTCGATTTGTTACTTTGTGCTTTTATGCACTACTATATGCAAATTGTATGTTATACATTGGTTTATACTTAAAAGAAAAAAAATTTCATAAAGGTGAGGTTATTTGATTTTGTCCTCTGCGCTTTGAGCTGCCTTTGTGGTCGCGGTGTCCATTGCGCTGAACGAGTAGCTAAACCACCCTGATCCCGGGTTTCCATAATTTCTCGAAATCACTCCAGGCGAATGCTGGGTTGTTTCCTATTCAAATCCTTCCCGTTCTTTTTCCCAATCCCTTTCCTTTTGGCGGAGAGGCACTCCGATGCCTCAAGTACCTAGTGATGCCGTGGGCTAACCCGGGGCGTCAGTAAGAGCCATAAACATAATCAATAACTAAAATAATTCAAAAATATAAATCTCTATGACACAGTTTAAGTTCAAATGATGCAACTTTTCTTCCTTATAATAATGGTGCGCTAATGACTCATCATCGATGAGCGCTAAATACTTGTATAGGCGAAGGACATATCTTGGTTTAGCCATCTGCCTTGCTTCATAAATTTTTCAATATGGTCCTAAGAATCGAAAAGCAATACTATTGAAAATGTAACCAGATTTTAATAAAATATAAATCTCCTGGAAAAACGATTGCACTGTTAGAAGGAAGCACACGTTCCCGCTTAGTAGATTCGAGCTCAATTTATTTTGTTTGCCGTTTTGGGTTTAGGATATGTCCTGCAGTATTGGCCCAAACACCTGCAGTGGTTCCCTAATGTTGAGCCAGGATGTTTAGATCTCGGTGTTACTGAATCGCGCATAATTAATCCGCTGCCCTCAAAGCGAACAGCTGCTTCAGTAGGGTCCATTTATTTGCTCGAGTCCTCGAACGACGACAGCTCACAGTGGAGCAGGCAGGTGTGGCAACTCGTGCTGCCAAATACGCTGTTTACTATACCTGCACAGCAGTGCGCCAGTTTATTTTCTCCGGCCTGCTGTCAGCTCTGACGGCTAGCGATCAGACCTAGCTAGCTACTGGCTGCTGCAGATCCCGGAAGCTGGTCGACGTTGGTTAAAATATGGCCTGGCCTCACTAAGCTGCGCAGTAAATTGGCCGGCACTTCCCGCCGAGGGTGCCAACTCTTCCCTGTCTAAACAATCTGCTGGAAACGTGCCATGTTGTAGCTATTACAACCAACTGTTCATAGGGTAAACATTACAGCTGTTGCATATGACCTGTGCAGCTCAGACACTTGGATTCAGTTTCTCGTCAGTGTCGTCATCTCTTGAAGCCAATATTTATTACTATTCTGTCTTCTTCTTCTAGCTTGTGCTTATTTCGGCTTTTATCGTGATGTGACAAGTTGGTATTTAGCCGGCTTGTCTCTGAGCTTGACGTCTCTTGGGCAAGAAAGTTGTGTTAATAAATTTTGTGTGTCCTAAGTATAATTTTTGTCTGTGAAATGTGCAGTTTATGAGGCGGGGATTGGAGACCGTCCAGGCATTCGCTTTGGAGATTGCGGAAAGCTGCCTAAAAGCCGCAATCTGAGCTGCCGGTATGCGGGGACCAGGACTCTATCCTGCTCCGCTTTACCTCCGCGGACCAATGGGAGGGCGCCTTAGTGCACGATACAACACTGGCGGATATTTTTATAACTATCCTGTTTTAACCAGTATTCCCTCATAAGGCACAGATACGAAATACTCCCACCTTCGATCAATAAATCGTACCCACTGCGAAGATATCTAGCATTCTTAATCATTAAGTACGAGTATTTTAACTGTCTGTAGTCTGTACGCTATGTATTTTAGCTTATTCTTGATTTATTTTGAGTACAACATACGAAGATTAAAATTATTAGCATTAATGTGCATTTTCAAGTGCTACTGGAATTATATGATCAAGAATCACAGGAAACAGAACAAAAGGCCGTTTAAAAATTTTATGAGTTGGCGAAAGTTTTTCTAAACATATCGATAGCAGAACTTGAAGGAGACAGAGGAGAGACGATCCAAGTCGGTGTAGACAAAAATGTTTAAGGCACTCATGATAACGCATCAAAATGTCTGGTATGCTGTAATAATACAAGTAAGAGAACGTTGGTCAGACCATGGTAGCGTAGTATAGGACTCACATTTTGGATATCAAATACAGGAGTTGGAGGGGTTGCAAACAAGCAATGGTATATTTGTCTCTGGAAATTACCGAAAAACACAATCAGTAAATGATATGTTACAGAAGTTGGAATGGGATATTGGTCGAAGAATTAGGGGAGGTGCATGGAACAGGGCCGGCGTTAGGGGGGGGTAAGCGGGTCAAATGTACCCGGGCCCGCCGTTTGATGGGGGCCCCGATCACCGGCTGTACGGGCCCGCAGGCCAAGAATCCACCCGGACCAGTTTGTAGAGCTAAAAAAAAAAAAAGGTCGCTCATTTTATCCCGGGCCCGAAATTCCTAGCGCCGGCCGTGGCATGGAAGGGAAACGATGACCATGATCACAAACTGGCAATCGATTTCAGGCATAAGAGTGTGGGAATATTTTCTTTCGTAGGTAAGGGGGCCAGGGATTGGAACAAGTTACCAGGATATATGAGGAAAAATTTACCAAAAAAACGCTAAAATAATTTAAAGTTGAAATTAATGGAGTAAAAAATGAGAGGGGAAAAATGGATGTGTATGAAATTGCCACCGAAGCAAGCGCTCCACCGTAAATATATTAAATTAAATTATTTTAACAATGATCTTTGTTTTGCACCAGAGTCACTCTCAATCTATTCTATAAACTTTATCTGAGTAGCACTGTTGTTCTGTATAGTTTCGCTGATCGTGTTTGAGGTTCTCACAACACTGATTTAGCAAGGTAGCCTCTGTCCGCCGTTAAATTTAATACGTTAACGTCCTGGCAGCTGAGAGACGTTGCGGAATCCAGTGTACCAAACAAATGCTTGCAGAACGTTAACATCATTCATTCACTCTAGCATACACGCTTCGACAGTAATTAGTTAATTAACCAACTTTGATTTCTTCTATGTGGAGGGAAAAGTAGTTCGTCCTCTTTTTCGATGTAATAACACAAATATATTGAAAAATGCTCACGCGGTGGTTGAAAGAAACGCAAGGTCTGTTAAAAATAGACAAAAAAATCTGGTGAACTAATTGGTGATTCATTCGGTTTAATGATAGCTAATGGTTAGAATAAATGACCTGCCATCTCCTCATTGTTATTACATTATATCTTTGGATAGGACATAAGATTTCAGGGTGCAATTGTATGATAGATAACAGACCTTATTCATCTGTCACTGGGTTGTAAAGAGACAGTTCAAGTCATACGCTACAGAGAAAAAGCAAGTAAACAGTTTGGTTTACGGTACTGCTGTTCAGTAATTACATTACGTCCTGGAGATCAAAGAGAGTATCAGTGAGGGACGCCTTGTCAACAGTGACACCTCGAGACCTCGGGCTGGGGAGGTCCCTCGTAACGGGAGCCACAGCTGCGAATAGCAGAACAGCCGCTCCCAAATAAGAACGCCCAGACGGCATCCCAGCACTAGCAAGGACACCAACAAAATACGCGTACGACTGCTTGAAACACCTATTCACTGTATACGAAAACAATTACAGGTGTACATACCACGCAATTTCACAGTTTTCAAGCTCTCGTGGCTTGTAGTTTCCACTAAGGGAGCGTCCATAAACCACGTAGCTGTTTTCTCTTGTCAGACAATGGTAAATTACACGCGAAGATAATTAAATGACGGAAATAAATATTCACATGCTGTCATGTGTCCTGTACCTCATTTTAACTGTGAGAAATAATATGAGTGGAAAGCTACGTGGCCTGGCTCGAACCCCCCCCCCCCCCCCCCCACGTAGCTCAGCGTAGCTTTCCAACCAACCCTTCCACTCCCCAGACGAAGCCACGTAGTTTATGGTCGTTCCCCAATATGTATAAAAAAATTGAAGGCAAAACAGAAAGTTTTCACTTGTTTCTTTTTAATTCCATCCCTGTTTGCCAGAATATCAAGCAATACTATTTCCCGCAAATAGCAAAGAATTTCAGATAGACAAATCAAAATGAACTAAACAACAATAGTGTCTTGTATCATTATTTGATTTTAGAATGATTGAACTACCCCCTGCGTGAAATTCCAACGGTTATACAAATAATATGATAGCAAAGGAACACGTTCAGTTCACTGAAATGGTATATCTGTTTATACTTTGGATATCCCGTATTTCTAGAAACTATTCTGCAGCAACTAACGATAAGTGATAATCGCATCAACAGCATGAATGATCGATAGCGTGGGATTTCAAGCATTAAATTACTGCTTTTCCAGTCCCTGCATTGGTTTTATCATGATGTGGTTAAGTGAGAAAACGGTAAAGCCGCATTAGCTGTCGATGATGTTGTAGTAGCCATCCCGCTTGGATATTGTGTAAGGAGCTATCCCGAAGATCAGGAAAATTATAAATATCTATCCGTTCATTAACTGAGCTACAGGCAGTGGCTTCACATTCATACACAGGAAATAAAACTAAACGTTTTAACTGCATTCCCAAAAAGCTCAGGTATTTTTTTTTTTTTGTGTTTTCTTTACGCCTCGTCGACATCTATGTCATTAGGGGCGGAGAAGGATTGCAGGCAAGGAACGGAAAGGAAGTTGGTCATGGGCTTTTGAAGGAACCATCCCGGAATTCAATTGGAGTGATTTCGGGAAACGATGTAAGGATGACCGGAGGATGATTCGAGTCTGCGTCGTCTCGAATGCAAGGCCATAGCGTCACTACGCTCCGTACTCCTCCAGCTGTAGAGAACTATGTTGAGATTGTACGCTCAAAGACTGAACACGCTCATTGTGCGACAGAAATGACCACAACGCCTTGTGGTTTCCTTAAAATGGCCACAACACATTATTAGCCAGAACGCGTTGTGACTAACTCAAAAAGGCCACATCGCAAAAATCGCTTCTGGTCCAGGTCGCATTTTCCACTCATGACAATTCACATTTTTTTTTTAGATTCTTGTAACGGGTAAGAAGAATCATATATATTAAATGCACCGTGGATCGATTCGTCGTGAACGCAAAGATTTAGATCCTAATAAGCCACAACGTGTTGTAGCCGTTTCAAGTAACCAGAACTCGTTGTGGTCGGGTTTTTTTTTAATCGCTCATTGATCGCGTTTTTTGTCTTTGTTCGTAACATATACTAATAATAACAATAATAAAATCATCAAATAGTACTTTTAATGGGTATTTTGTTCGAATTAGGAAATATTTAAAAGAATTTTAAAATAATAATAATAATAACTGACTCTGGACAGTAATCGAAGTGATTTAGATTACGAGTAAAGTATCTGTTAACTACTCACTGTTCTGAGTAGGACACAGCTGTGTGCGGAAGTACAGTGGTAGTGCGTCACGGGCTGCGGTGGCGCCTGAAGCTGCCGCTGCGCACCAGTTCCCGGTAGAGCCTGGCCCAGTTCCCCTGCCGCGCTGTAAACACGGTGCGGAGTAAATTATTCTGCCCGCCGTCTGGCGGAACCTCGAGCCAGTCGAAATAAACGGCGTGTCTCGTGGGTGGCCCGGCACGTTGGACAGGGCGCCGTGCTGTCTCAGATTGCCTCCAAATTTCTTCAGCCCAATAAATAAGTAATACATTACGCAGGATAGCTTTCACTCGGAGGGCCTTGTTTCTCTATCCCCGCTCCTCACGTCACCATCTCTTCTTATTCCAACCTCACCGAGCTGAAAGCTGTATCCAGCTAGACCCAGGTTAAATGTGACGCTGGCACTGTGAAACACGTTGGCTGCCGGATGGATAACTATAAAATATATTTTAATGTGTGACTTAAGTAAAAAATGTACTATTTTATTGAGAATAGTTTATTTAGATTGATGTAATACTTTTTAAGAAGTGAATATGCACGAACTTTCGTGTATATAACTCCAAGCTTAACATCAGATGCACTAATCTATGTACAATATCCACAGGTTCTGAAGAAGACTCCCTTAAGGCGGGTCGAAACCGGTAAACAATAAATTCAATGAAAATTGCAACAGGTTGGCTGTGATTCATTTTACAATAGAATTATCTAAGCATGCAAAATAATGGAAAAAGGGCGCAGGTAATTTCTAGGTACTTTTCTCTGATACAGATATGGAAAATAAATAAAATAAAATGTTAATGTGAACTTCTTATCTAATTTAATTTACAGCGACATATAAAGAAATCTAGTTGTTCAAAACATTAAAAAAAGTTTTCCCTGCCTTCTGTTGCTAAAAATACTAAAATTTATCGATTTATGTTCGTATTTAACGTCTTGTGTATATCTTGTCCAAAGAATACCTATCAATGATAACTTCATTGTTGTATTATATAAAAAAAGATTTATATAAAAAGTATTTTATTAGGAAGCAGAAAAAATGGTATTGAAGTTTAAGGGTATCAGTCAAAGATAGAGAAATAAAGTAACGGAAGAAGAGCTAGCTGGTCCATATAAAAGAATTGGCTTCTTTCCACTAAGAATAAATCGGGTGTATAGTAGTTTTTAATGATTAATCATGCTAAGGAGATAACAAAAAACAACCTTATTTAATATAAAAGGTAAAGATTAGAATTATTTATAGAAAATAAAATCGACAAAATCAGTCATAGTGACACGTGACCGCGAACGCCATTGAGAAAGCATTACGTCATAGCGTCCTAGCGCCACAGAAGTGGTTGACATTTACATGTAATAGAACACCTTGCGAGGTAAATTTTTCGTTTGTTGCAACTTCTGTGTTGGTAATTTAGTTATTGTTAATTATTTGGCGAAAGAGAAGTCTAATTCATTATGGAACAAGGTTTTAGCAAAGCAACCAGTTGTAATTTGCCCAAATTGACGCCGTAGCCGTTGGAAGATTTTTCGCCTCAATCATAGACTTCTGCTCGTCGGAATTCCGCAATGCAAAAACTTCAATGTAAATATATACAAGTGTCAAATATATATTATAAGCTGAAATCAGTTTCGTAAACAATAATCTATTGCTTAGACGTACGTTTTTAAGTTAATTGATATGGTTTTGATGTTACTTTTGCGAAGTATAAGCAACTGTTAGGGAGTTCTATAATTACCGTGACGTCGCAATATGATAACGAATTCTTGTAGAACTCAACGAAACAAATCTAAAATAAAGAATAATGTTTTTTATATATATCTCACTTCGTTTTCGAGATATAGCACGTTAAAAATGAGTTATAGTTCCTTGTGCTTTAGGTGACGTTGTTCGGTACTATTATTTCTGTGCCGTGTCTTAACTTTTCAGCTGCATCACGCCTAAAGTATGTTTCTTTTTATATATATAAACCTTTTCTAGAAAAATATATCCTCAAAAATAGGTGTGGTAAATTTTAAAGCTATGGCACTGCCAGTTTCCAGTCTGCTCTAAGCTTCATATCAGCCTAGCAACATCATCTTTCAGTTACGATATCTCGAGAACCAAGAGAGATATTATTCTTTATTTTCGAATTGTTTCGTCAAGCTGCTTAAGAATCTGTCATCAGATTGTGGCGCTACTTAATGATGTTTATTCTATGAAAAATAACACTAAAGAAAGATTTTATAACATAAAACCAAAACAAACTCAACTCATACCTTATTACATTATCATTACTTGAAAAGTAGTGGTTCTGCAAAATTCATAATTTTTGCTTTGGATTTAGAAATATATTATGCACAAACACTTACATCAAAATGGTCTTCACAAAAATAGATACTTCTGTCTGCAGGTAAACTGTAAGCATCCTCCCTCCTTGCAAGTTTTAACCACTTTCTCCGCATTTTTTCATTGTTTGGAACATATATAAATAACTTATCTGGTGTTTTTATTGTTGTGCTTCTACACTTCGGCACTACACAGTACTTATACAACAAGGAACTCATGTTTAACTAAAGAAAATCTACACCTGCCATATACGTACACGACTGTTTACATTCATATCAGACGCTATGACGTCATCCAAGACGCCATGACAGTCTAAAGCGTTTTTGAGCTAAATTTAAATTGCCTTTTACAAATGCAAAATACATAATGTAAATGTTCGATTCTTTACAAAATAGGATTTTTTTGAGTAAAATAGATAATAAGGTGAAGTATTGACCTATTTTTCAAATTTAATCAACTACCCAATTGCAGGTTCTAAAATTGAATAAAAGTCTTAAAGTTATATAAAGCACAACGAGGGTACTGCTTCATAGTGTCCCTTGATAAACGTTATAATGACTACTACTACATGTCCGGTTCTAATTACAATTATTGTATGGGTATCGAACTGAAGAGAAATCAATTGTAACGAATATGTGTTACAGTAAGTGTTAAACAATACCCTCATCAGATTCGATCATTCAGAATGTGAGTAGTTATGTAAATAAAAGAACAAAGGATCCGGAAGTAACCTAAGAGCCTGAATGTAAATCCACTCCAGCTAAATCTTTGGGAGCCACCTGCGATCTCTTCGTCATTTTGGCTTTTTATAACCGCATTGCTACGCTCATACAGCTGAGGTCATACAAACTAGGGTTGTAACGGAAGTCATCTTTGCGGATGCGAATGCTCGATGCTTGACATCAGCCGATGCGGATGTTTGCGGATGTGGAAGTGAAAAAATAAATGTACAATTATTTAGATTTTAATATTTCATCAAAAATAAACTTAGAATCAAAATAAGTATATTTTTATATCAAATTCCACATTTTTCAGAAGTAACGTCTATTTCCATATTATACTGCCCCATTGACTTATTTTTTTGCCTCATCTTTTAACAACAAAAAACATGGGATGATTTCACAAGTGAATGAAATTATTTACGTAACGACGCATGCGTCTAAAAAACAATCTTTGTCATGTGAACTTTGCAGAATTCGTGGCTCGACTAATTCAAGCGTCAAGCACAATGTCACGCCACCACACACCATCGTGCCACATGCCTTTCCATCACTGTAGCGGCCCATTCCCAGCACAACTTGTAGAACCTACGTTCATCGGATTTTCGGTAAAGAATCTTGATGGGGCGTGAAAAGCGTTAGAGAACTGCATGCAGGACGTGTCGGATGTTGGGACTCGCAAACAACCAACACGAGTCCTTGCTGTCCAACAAGCTATGGTGTTATATCATGATTGGAGGAAGAATCCTGCGAGTGTGTGACAAGGACACATGGTGTGCCGCGATAAATTACGAATGGAAAGGATTGCTTGGAACATTTTGTTTGACTCCTTTTACTAGCGTGAATGGATGAGCGCATCGTATTGTAGTTCTATACGGATGTCCTGGAAGTAGGGCCGTGATAAAGGTGCTTTACTTTACATGCAAGTTTAAACTTGTAAATTCGTCGCTTTGGCAATAACACCATTTAGTTCATTGTTATTTTTATTGCAAGATCGTCAGAAAAAACAACCTAATTGTTGTTAGCTAAGAGAGAATGGGCAGAATCTCGCATAAGGAGAAAAGAAGAATATATATTGCAATGCAAACAAAACATCCTCTATACATCCGCAATAAATATTGCGGATGCGAAAATGGATGTGAGAATCACGCGAAGGTTCCGCACTTGCGGAGATCCGTTACATCCCTAATACAAATGTAATAAAGTTTCTAAATGCGTTCCGTTCCCGGGTCCCCATGTTTCGTTGCTAACGCTCCGAAAGGGGGCATCCATAAATTACGTGAGGTGTTTATTCCGGATTTTCGACTCCCCCCCCCCCTCTGGTGAGATCTGGTCCGTTGACCCCCCTCCCCCTTGGTGAGATTTGGTGAGATTTCGCGGGACCCCCCTTATTTCATCTCAGGTAATTTTTGGACGCCCCCTAACAGCTAATTCAGGTGGTATCCCGTTGCCTTCCCTATTGCGGTGAACTCATAGTAAGCGAAGGACTAGAATGATGCTTGTGATCAGTATAACAACTTGAGTATGAGACAGGAATGGAGGCAGTGAGTTAGAGCCGTTGGCGATCAATTCACGCCACCAAGTTTAACGTCGACATCCGAAAAACGAATCAACATCATCATCAATGTCGTATGACCCCAAACACCGCGAAGAGTTTTGGTATTTGATCTACGCCTCTAAGTTACACTAGTTAGTGATGTGGAATTGTGCAACGCCCATTCCAAATAGCTAGCCATGTACCGAATGATGTATCTTTCCTCCCCAGAGTTCGAACAAGCTAATTCCCTTGTCGAAGGCAATGTGCAGTTATTGCGCCTTAGAAATTTCTGCCAGGAGTCGTATTGAAGCAGTTTTAACTCGTGCCTAGTTTCAACATAATGTGACGCTTTAGAATATTTCTCTTTTGATTTTGACGCACTGTTGCCTTCTAATCTTATGTTATGGGTAGATTATTTTCTGCGTTTTATACTTGCAGTGATCATTGCGGTACACATTTCTGACTGCAGATAACCGTTACATAAAAATATTTTCTATTTATCAGTTTGTCAATCGTTTTCGCGCATCTTTCTATGTCTTGTTATTCTTTATTAATCTTCACACCTCTGAAGGCCTGTTACAAAATACGACATGAATAATCTATACATTGTCCTGTTTCTTCTAAGTTAATAAGTAAATAATTTCTTTAGATCTCAAAATCTGTTCCACAATTCTATATTTTCATATTTTTTTCTTGTATAATCGTTTTGAGAACACATTACAATTAATATTATTTCCCCAAGCAGTTCATTTTACATCTGATTTTTAGCACCCGTTTTTGAGCAGCTATCTCAATATCGAAGCTAGACTTCCGCAAGTTTCAATGTTTCTATTTAAGGCATCCAAAAGTTCACTCGTCAATGTTCGTTACTAAATTATTTCTCATTTAGAAGAAAGCTTTTTTTTTTTTTGTTAGTTCACAACGCCCCTTGGCGTATTGTTTGCTTCTGTTATTGGCAACAATTTCAGTATCGAAATATAATATAATTACCACTCGTACTATATTTTTTCGTGTTTGTATATCTTGTTGTCTTTGTGTCAATTTTCTGTTTGTTTCATATTACTCTTCTTGCTAGTTTGTACAGAAATTTGTCATTGCTTCCACTCGAATGAGAAAATTACATCAACATCACCTTACCGTGTTTAATAATTATAGTCAGCTTGTCTTACATAGATTAAAAGTATTTCCTGTGCTCCGTGTCATGGGATCTAATTTTTTAATACGTTTCGTTTCAGTCAACATTTGATCAAATACACTCTTCAATGAATGTATTCATTTACTTGATCTGTCGTTAAACATTCAGTGCTTGTCTTCCACAAATTAAAATCAGTTTGTATCGTGCTATATCTGCCACTTTTCTTTCATCTATTCAGATCGAGCGTGGATGGTGAGCAGAAACTCTGGCGGGAGGAAATGGGTTCGAATTCTCGTCCGGCCATCCAGATTTCGGATATCCCTGGTTTCCATAAATTACTCAATGTCTCTTTCAGAATGCCATGAACTAATTACTTCCCGTTCCTTGCCTGCAATCCTTTCACACCTCTAATGAGCTATAAGCAATGTTCTGCAGGCTAACTAGGTAACGGTTTTATTAAATTTATGATACTAGTTGACACAATGCATGCGAACTTTGATTCGTCTAACCAAAATTTGCTAACCTAAATGTGTAAAAAATATTCTGCAATTTACTTATTTTTCAAACACGCCAAGAAAAATTTCTTGCTCCTCAATTCTCGTCTTATCACAGTCTGTTATCTCTGTTGAGTAAGTACTTCTGAGAAATGCTTCTGTACTGTTGTTATCATTTATTGAGCTGGTTTTGCTTGGTGGCACTTCTTTTTCACTGCATTTTGACAATTTTCCTTCTAACTGAAAATGGTGGTCCTATTGAGACGCAACGTTATTCTTAAGCATAATTTTAGTATAACTAGGAGACTTATTTTCATTACTATCGTGGCTATTAATTTGCTATCATAAACCGTTACAGTAAAGTAACTGCACTGCAGTGGTTCTGCCTCATCTCTTCTGCTTCTTTATTTCCACGTTCAGGTTCAGATAGCCTGTTTCTCCTTTATACCTTCGCATCGTTATGAAGTATAAGTGGATTCCCCAAATCACTCCAGGCGAATACCGGATAATTCCTTCAAAAGGCCAGGGCTCAATTCCTACCCCTTGTCCGTAGTCCCATCCAGCCTCTAATGACCTTTACGTCGACGAGGCGTAAGGACATAAGTAAAAAAAATAAAATAAGATAATTGTCACTTTTTTATATAACCTGAACATAAAAGGAGATTAAAACATTACCACAGAGATAGTACCGGAAGTAATTGGCCAAATTGCATAATTAAAGTTGATTCTTTTTTTTTTATTGCACGAGCATGATTCGGCAATTCATGCAACATCACCGGCTATGTCGCCATCATACTGTGATGGGCTCTGACGTAAGAATGGTTTTTAAGCAGCAGGAAACTCAAAACGACATGTCTTCCGGCGCTTTTGGACTCATTATTTTACACCTCGTCCACATATCATTTTAAAAATGTTGATAGTTTTCTTTACTTCCAATATTGCTTTTAAAATTTAATAGATTATTGCAACACTTACATATTATTCAGTAGTTCTCCAAATATATAACAGTTTCACATTGGAAGAGAAAATACACATGGGATGATACTATATCATTAGTATATAGTATTTACGAATGCACTTTTCACTGACAATAAAATAGGCTGAAACTCCCATTATTTACCGAAAACGTTAAAAACTAATGGTGATGGTCGGCAGTTCGATTAGGAGTGTTATAGCTATTAATAATATTATATGAATTATAGGATAATACATTAAAATATGTATGTAATGTAATATTAATACAATATTAATAATAATAACAATTAATAAAATTACGAGGGATTGCACGCACCGTTCGCAATCTCCTTACATCCGTCTTTCTCCTTTCCCCTTGCCATCTACTTTTGCCCTTTACTAATTTTTACTTTAAATTCTTTCAGTGTTTTTGGTAAATTATTCATAATTTCTATTGGTAATTAATTCCAAACCCTTACACCTTTTCCTGCGAAAGAAAATTTTCCCACACCCTTATGTCTGAAATCAAGTACCAGCTTATGGTCATCTTTATCCTTCCACCCACATCTCTTTAATTTTCCCACCAATATCTTTCCATGTTTCATCACCAATATACTTGTATGACTCTCTTCACCCTTCTTCTATCCTTCAATGAATCCCACTCCAGCTCCTTTATCATATTAATTACCGATTTTGTTTTGCGGTAATTTCCAAAGACAAATGTAGCAGCCCTTCTCTGTCCCCCCTCCAACTCCAGTATTTGATACCCATTCTACACCACCATATTCCAGCAGTGGTCTGACCAAAGTTTTGTACCTATAAATTTCGACCCTATTTGTCATCCCTCCTTTATGGACCGGAACTACTATCGCACTTTTCCAGTCATCTGGTAAACAAGAAGTATGCGGACTCAAATTAAATAACGTTTCAAGATAAGATACACACTTTGACAATAAATTTGGTCACCGCTGAAAAATTCTATGACTCTTATTTTGCACAATCTGACATCAATGTCATCCTAAGAAACACTAACGCAATACTGGCTTGTCACATTCTGCTGTCTTTAAGACATCCGTAGTAATATTATCCTCCCCGGCCCCTTTACGATTTTTTAGATTCCTTAGTTCCTTCATGATATCTTCATATTCAATTTCAAATTTTCACTTCCAACTGTGCGGATATGCTCGTTCTCAGATATAACCCCTACCACGCCTGAATTTTTGTCCCTAATGGTGTCACTGAACCATTTACTTAATAACTCTGCATTTTTAAAATCCTCAGTTACTTCTTCTTCATCCTTATCCATAATTGTCTCCACACCCTCTCTTCCCCTCAGGTTCCTGATGTAGCTATTGAAATTTCTAGACACATCAGTCAGTGGTACCCCTGCACCAATAATATTCTTCATAAACTAATCCTTAACATTATATTATAATGCAATTAATAATAATATACCCATTAATAACAATAGTAACTGGTAGAACTTATTAAATACTGCTCACAAAAGAATTAAAACCACACCTTAATATCAGCTACACATATATTAAGAGGCTTCTGTCTTGTTATTAGCTTCTCATATTTTAATGTACAACGTTAAATGAATGATGATGATTGATAGTTCGTAATGAATATGAAGTATAGGAAAATTAATTTGTTTAGTATTAATGACCCTTATCATTCACAAAACAAGCTTTGCGGAATATAAAGTTGAGCTTGAGTTTCCCTTAACATTGCAGTCTAGGACGGGATTTCATCGGAGTACCTGGATACTAAACTACTACGTATATAGAGGACTCAGATGTCCTTTATGTACTGCATTTTTCCATTACTTCTGACGCGTGACGCTTCTGTTACTTTCCACGTCATATGAGACTCGGCTCTGCACATGGGCAGTTACATCCAGTTTCACCCTTAGTGAAAACGACGGCAAGTGGGTAAATGACGTCTATTGCTTAATCGTGTTTCATCGCCATTACACAGTACACAAATGAAATGTCAAAAATTCTGCGAAAAGGCTTAGTCTGCATTCCTCTAACTTGTATGACGCATGTCCTAAACAAAATGAGCATTAAAATGCTGATATTTGTTCTTAAAAGAGCGGCCCTTTAAATGATGTAATTATTATATATATATATATATATATATATATATATATATATATATATATATATATATATAAGGCTATTTCTCAAGAAAATTTTTTCTCAGAATTGAACTCTGCAAACAGAGGAGAACATTCAGAAAAGACAAGGGAAGAAATCACCTGCAGGAATGCTCAGGATTTTGGTCTGGTTAACAGGTTAGGAAAATCCATCAATTAAAGCAGAAATTCAAAATTTATTGTGTTGTACAGTAGAACTCCAATCATCCGAACTCCGATTATCCGAATCGCTTTTTAACTAAAACGGAAACGTACTGCGAAAAGGCTTCCAGTCTTTTATAAAAACCCACCCAAAGTTCGGATGACTGCTGCTTTGTTTACCGAGTCGTACGGCGAAATTTTCATTCCTGAAGTGGAAAAGCACCAAAAATCTCTTGGAAAAGAAGGTATTTTCAGCATATATACAATAATTAATCAAAATAGACCCTTTTTTGGAAAAAAATCCGATTATCCGAATTTTTGATTATCCGAATGGGGTCCGGTCCCAATTGATTCGGATAGTTGGAGTTCTACTGTACTAAAATAAAGGAACAGGAAAACAACTAAAAAAACAACAGCTTACAGGAATCTGATATTTTAATCACATCCATCGCTCTCCAGTGATAAATATTTTACTTTACATAATTTGGAATTAGTTAGTTTTTACTGCTCATAAAGGAATTAAAATTAATCCTTAGAATGTCAGTATGAAATTTCTGACTTATTGCATTTTCATGGGTAAAAGCTACTTCCGTTGGTTGATTATTAATTTTTTGATTGATTTATTGTTTTAAAAATAGTGGTTTTATGATTGAATAATATGAAGAGAAAATTTATTTAAATTTCAATTTTATTTTAAATATTTCACATATAAAATGATGAAGGAATATTTTGGGGTTGTTAGGAATGAGATTCTGTGTGAGACTGTCACTTTAAGGCCTATACGGGCTACACTGCCAGTGTAGTTCAGTTCTAGATCATTATCTGTAAATATTCATGACATCTTGCTGCGACAATGCGAAGGTCACGTCTCGGTGTCAGAAGCTATCTGTTCAGTAGCAAGCAATATTCCTTTATTTGATTTTGTCACTGTCCGTGAACCAACGTGGCGCCCACCTGTTTCATTAAAGCTCCTAATACTCACGAGAGGTTTTGGCCAAGAATGTGAAACCAATCTTTGTCCAACGTTATTGTTCACTGACTTCGCTCTCAGTGGTTCATCAAATCGAAATTCATTTTCAAAAGGCGCTTTTTTAATTCACGAACCCCACCATAATAAATCTCCTAACGTGGCTGCGCAGCATCATATATATTATTTCCATAAGACATTTTTTCGTCACAAGCCGTTATCTCCCTTCATACCTAACCGAAATCAGTTTTAAGGATTAAGGCAACCGCCTTGGTGACTGCGTATTAAGAAAGGAATTTTTCGGAATTCGACCCTTAAAGGCCAAAAGTATCAATATTTCAACAACGCGTTTTTGTGTCACGATCCATTTATCTCCCTCGGTATCTAACCAATATGGATAAATGAGGTATCATTTTAGATATCAAGGACTCCGCTGTGGTCACAACATATTTTAAGAGAAGAATTTTTTGGAATTTGACCCTTAAAGGGCAAAAGTCTCATTATTTCCGTAACGTATTTTTTATCTAACCGAAATCGAGAAACGAGGTATTATTTTAGGCATTAAGGTCTCCGCGTTGGTCGCATCATATTTTAAGATAGGAATTCTTCGGAATTTGACCCTTAAAGGACAAAAGTATAATTATTTGAATAAAGTACTTTTTTGTCACGAGTCATTTATTTTTCTTGATATCTAATCGAAATCGAGAAATGAGATATTTTTTTAGAGATTAAGGTATCCACTTTGGTCAAATCATATTTTTTGAATTTTTTTTTCGGAATTTGATCCTTAAAGGGAAAAAGTATCATTATTTCCTTAACGTGATTTTTTTTTTTTTTTTAATTTATTTCTCGTGTCCAGGACATAATATTACAAGTTGAAAAAAAACAAATAATATTAATTAATTAATATTAACCATTTATCTTGCTTGGTACGTAACCAAAATCGGTAAATGAGATCTCCACTCAGGTAACATTATAAATTAAGAAAGAAATTTTTCAAATTTGATCCTTGAAAGACAAAAGTAATAACTGTGAGGTTGCGAGTTAGACAGTTCAGAGTCAAGCCGCCAGATAGCAGCAGCACATATAACGGAGATATTGATATACTGCTTCACCGGAGTCGACTTTTGTTGCGTACCTGTTACGCTAAACAATTAAACAATTGATGCAAATGAGGGGTTCTTCTTTTGTTCCGTTACGAACCACCTACCTTACGATTCATCGTATTCACGAAATTTTCGCATAGGTCATCTAGTTGCAAAAGAAGCCCCAAAAAAGTTTTTCTTCGTCTGCTGTAACACGAATTCCTTGCATGGACTCCAAAGACAGTAACTTCACATATTATATAACTGATTAACTTATGGTCGAATGGATAAATTTCTTACTTAATAAATCGCAAATTATTCTACTCTATTAAACTATAAACATGCAAATCTACCTTACAAATAATATTATAATTTTGATTATTTCTATGGTATTTTTTTTCCTCTGCGAGAAGATATTTTGGATGGTCTACCTTCAAGCTATCACTGCATGCTGGTTCTTGTTTTGGAGCTTATCGTCTCTCCAAGTCTACCAGATAAAAAAAAAATATTTTTGTGAAGGCATTTCATAGTTAAAAAGTGCGTATTTAATATCGTTGCAAGCATTACATTTCTTATTACTAATAAAATCAAATCTCCGTCGTTTTATTGTTGACAGAGTTTCTAATAGGTATATCCTCTTCAGTCCCGAGCTCATAATGAAAGTGCAAGAGAACTACTATTGTGTTATTTACTTTATGTTAATGCTAATTACCAATGATTGACCATAAATTTATTTTTAAAACAAGAATTAATTTTTTATAGATGGTTTATATATGATACCTCGGGAGTCAAGCAGGAAAATTATACTTTATTGCTTCATGTTACTTTATATCATGGAAAAAATATACGTCTTTACCTTTATTTCGAGGAGCCATGTTGTACAGATGCAGGATCCCAAGTGTCCAATCAGGGCTGCCAAAAGCAGAAGATCGAACATATGAGCTGTGAGAAGCGCGATGTATATTGTAGATGATACGATAGGCCAGAAAAGGTTCAGCTGTGCAGTGGCCCAAAAAAAAAAAAATTTCTGAAGGTATCATATATTATACCTCCGGACTGAAGAGTATATGGTGGAAACCTATTGTGCAGAGCTGTGTGCTAGGCGTCGGTTGTACTACATCTGTAGGAAAAAGTTTCGCATTGTGCACTAGCCACATGCAACGTAACTGCGTTTTACCAAATGTGTGATACAAATCGTCATTTGAAATAAAAGTCAATATTTAATTCCCTTGCTGTGTTCTTAAGTAATAAAACTGGACAGACCAGAACCGCTTATCTTCGCTTTATGAGGGCTAATTCATATGCGTTATGTCGTTCAAAGTATGACAGATAGGTTAAGTGAACCATAAATTATCATTTAATAAAACGTCTCCATTGTTTTCTTTCCATTGTTGCATACAATATCAAAAGAAGGAAATCTCTGAGAGCAAGTAACGCTGCACAAAAAATTTAGGCTGCACTCTTGAATAAATATTATTATTTTCACATTTTTCCTCACATTATAATCCATATGATATGATTATGGATGCATGTGTGCGCGTTTCTTAGAGAGCTACCTCGTGATGAAAATTTTACGTTACTTTGTTCAACAGTTAGTAGTAAAGCGTTGAGTGGAGGCCTCGGTTAACTGCTGGTCGTGCTCGTCTTTCGCCACTTACTCAACAGCTCCGTGCAGTATTGTGCTCTGCCATTTCGAGGCTTCTGCTGGCATTTAGCGGGGCGCGCATCTCCTGCACCCGACACGTTTACCTTGGTGCGCGTGAGAATATTGCGCACTACTCTCACCGCACAGTTTCGTACCATCTGCACGACAACGATGCTTCCAGAGTTTAATTTACGACTTTGCTATTTCCGGAAAAAGTGTAATTATGAGCATCTCGTAATGATGTTATTGGCGATTCATAACTAATCCGCTTGAATGTCGCTACAAGTAGAAGTTATGGACACAGCCGCTATTAAGAATCATAGAAACACTAGCCCGTAACCATTTCGTTAAGCTGAAATCCGACGGGACGAATCATTACCGAAACATCCGCTATTCGATTTCTGTCTATTCTTGATCTAAATGTATAGGAGTTAAATAAGCAACTTTCTTCTGAATCTGTTGGGTAAGCTACAGTATTCATACCTGGCATTCAGGAACACCCGGCTTCGATTCTTGGGCATACCATGTAGTCTTTGTTTTCACAAGATTACTACAATTACCTGAAACGAATACCGAGATAGTTTCTTCATACAAAATCATACACAATATCTTTCCAGGTCATTGTAAACAATTTTATATCGGTTTCAATAATCCTACTGTATCGAGCTATAAACACGTAACTGAAAAATGAAGAAATTTTTTATTATAATATTAATAATAATTATTATTATTATTATTTGTTTATGGCTTCACGACTCGTGTACGTCGAAGTCATTATCGCCGGGAAAGGACAGAAGGCAAGGAACTGGAAGGAATTCCGCAATGGCCTATTTAAAGGAACCATCCCGGTATTCACATGAAGTGATGTGGGGAAACCATGTAAAAACCAAATCTGGATGGCTGGACGGGAATTCGAAACCGCGTCCTCCCAAATGCGTTACCGCTCTCCCAACACGCTAGGTAAAGTGTTTTTAAAAACCTGTAACTGAAAATCTTCATCTGGCAATAGGTAAGTTTTTCCTTAGACATAAAGTTATTGCGATTTAATATTACAAGCCCATCTGACTGAAAGTTTTGTTGCTTAAATTTGGTGAACGATATGTAAAGTCTAATTCCTAGAAATATATTATCGTCTAAGGAAATTTAGCTTTAATAGTACATTTTACCATGAATGTTCTCCCTAGATACAAGGATACTGGTCATGTGTTTATAGCAACCTGGTACAGAAGAAATAAAACCACCTATACAAGGGTCATCTATATTCTAAACGTTATCAATCATCCATTAAACCATATGTCTAGATGACGGTATGCAAGATAGGAAATAGTAAATTCTGTTATATGTGGGAATTGAATTTTCTAGGGATTAAATTGTAACGGGAGAAAAAACCAGATCACTGGGAACAACTCATCCTGGTATAGCAATGGTCACAACATAATCTATAATTAACTTATGGCGTAATTACCATAGTCGTTTGGACTGAAACAAGAATACGTCATTGGGAAATGTTAAAGCATGTGTATTCTCGATAATGTACAGACACCACTAAAAAAAGGTGGTATCAAGAGTGTAAAATGATGTTTAGGAATGAACAGAAATTGGAAATAAAATTCACTGCTGCAAGAAAGTATTAGATTTTTTATTTATTTATTTATTTTTATTCTTCAGTGTGATGTATCTGTACATTTTGATTTTCTAAATCCTCAACATTTCTAAAGTTTAATTTTGTTTCGCTCTAGTTAATGTGATTTAAGATCGATCATGCTGAAAGAAAATCATTCAGCGAAAACATAGTGTAACCGAACCGTACTAGGTGCCCCATTTATGCTCAGAGAAGGTCACAGATTCATATAGTAGAAACAAACGCAACTTCCAGCTGAATTCCCTGCATTAAACGTCAGAAAATGCCGCACCATGTCTAATAGTAGAGCAGCTGTTTAGAAATCTGATGTAGCCACTGCCTGTACAGCTACGTTTCAAAGCAAATATTTCATCAAAATATAATTTCGATTTCAACAGAATTCATTAGAACATAAATATAATACTGGAGATCAATTTCAAAACTGTGTTGAGAGAATCGGTAGTTTGGTATCCGAATGGGTCAGAACGGGTTGATACAGCGACTGGATCCAATATTAATCCAGTCCAGGACAAAACTGTCTATGAGTGCGCACGAACGGCACTTGTAGTGTTAAAGAAATATCGTTGTTTACTCTACCATGAGACACTTTTCAATGTTTTCGTATCTCAGTGACACAGTGGCAGAACGAGACCAGAGTATTTCACTCGATGCATGGAATGTGTGTGCGATGATAATGCGACGGATCCTCTTCATTGTGTTCACGATCTTGTTCTACCTGAAGCATCTGAAATACTTAATGGTTTCCTTGTCCCATAATGCATTTTGTTATTTTGATTAATTAATAAACCAGCTTAATAAAGCTCATTTCGTTCCCTTTTTGCTGATAATGAGGTTCTTCAGTGAGTTGACCTCTCCGTAAATCATGTATTCCCATTTATTACTATTTTAATCCTTTTAAATGAAAGTTAAATAAAATATTAGTAATTGCCGTATAATTCGGACAGAGTGTGACGAAATTTAATGTGGTCTCAGTTTTATTATTTATTCTCTTTATCAGTGGTAGGTAAATTAAGGGAGAGATTGATATATAACAATATCAGACGTATCTGTGAGGAAGGTAAGTGGTTTTCAAGTTGGCAACATGGCTTTAGGCAAGAATATTCACGCGACTCTCAATTAGTGGGATATATGCAAAATATTTCAGATGAAATAGACGGGGCAGCTCAAATTAACAGAGTAGCACTAGATTTTTCAAAGGTTTTTGACAGAGTGAGCCACAAAATCGTGCTTAATAAGTGAAAACCATTGAACTGGATGAAAGAGTGCTGTGTAGAAGAATTTTTAAAAGGTAGAAAGCAAAAACTTAGGATAGGAAAAGCAGCGTCAAAAGTAGTGGAAGTGAACATGAGAGTCCCATTGTAGTGTATTTGGACCATTGCTATTCGTTAATCTAGACTCTAGAGGTTGATTATTATTGTAAATTAGGGAAGTAATCACTCATTGAAATATAAATACCTTGCCATAACATTTGATCGCAAACTTAATTGGGCTGGACACATTGAACAGGTAGTAGAAAAAGGGATCAGAATCCTTCACCTGTTGGAAAGAGTTATTAGAGGGCGTACCAGAGAAGTAAGGGAAATGGTGTCAAAACTTTTGTCAGAACATTGCTTGTATATTGTGGTGTAGTATGGGACCTACATTTTGGGTATCAAATATAAGATTTTGAGAGGGTGCGGAGAATGGCTGCTAGATTTGCCTTTGGAAATTACTGCATAACACAATCGGTAACTATCATGATAAAGGAGATGGAATGGGATTCGTTGGAACACAGAAGGAGGGTGAAGAGAGTCACAGGAGTGTACAAGGTGTATATTGGTGATGAAGCATGGAAAGATATTGGTGGGGAATTAAGAGAGGTGCGTGGAAGGGTAAAGATGACCACAAGCTGGCACTCGATTTCAGGCATAACAGTGTGGGAAATTTTTCTTTCGTATTGAAGGGTGTCAGGGATTGGAATAAATTACCGACAATAATGATGAATAATTTACCAAAAATACTCAAAAAAATTAAATTTTAAATTAGTGGAGGGTAAAAGTAGTGGAAGTGGAAAGGAGAAAAATGGGTGAATCGGGAAATTGCCACCGGAGCACGCGCTCCATCGCAATTACATTAAATTAAATGAAATTAAATTGATTTACAATGAATTCATTTAACCTAACCATAATGAGAAAGATTTAGTTTGATATATTGTCAGTAACACAATTTTACGTGCAGGATTGAAAGTAAGAAACTGGAACCACACCTTTGTACTATAATACCAATATTCTTGCTGTATAGTGGCTCAGTGGTTAATGTACTTGCTTTCAAAAGTTGGGGGTCTGGTCCCCATAGAGTCAGGAATTTTGGGTATTTGATCATATGAACTACACCAGAACATTTAATGGTTCTGATTCCACTTTAAACTGTAGATTCAACCACGACATAGGCGGAATGCGTGGCTTATCGAAACTCTGTGACCAGGTCGCAAGACAACACGAACCTACCAATATTCTTGATTGACACCTTGACTACAAATAGATCAGTGGACTAGTGATCTAAATGTGTAATGCACAAAACAATTGTGCCCACTTACTTGTTATGGTGTATGAAGTATCGCAATGTTACGGACATTGTCAGCATTATAGAAAGCAGTTGCAACATTGACACCATCTCGTCTGGCAGTACGGAAAGATGGCGGAAAACACCACTCAAGTGTCGCCGCAGCTGATTGGCGGGATGACCTGTGACCCTTTGTGACGTCAGTAGTGACCTCACTTCGAGCAGCGTTCCTGACAGATGTTACTGTTTCCACATCTTACACCTGTCGTCATCCTAGCACTGAGGACAGATCACTCACACAGCTTCCTATTGATCCCACCGCAACAGTTACAGTCATTAAAAGTGTCATCATAATGCGGGTAACTAGTATAATATATGTAGATGCATTGTCTACACATATTATGTTTATGCCACCAAATGTAATGACACATTCTGATTTCTCCCTCAGCAAAAGATATTATTCAGTACCTGAGAACTATATGATATGCTGCCTTAAAACTGAATTAATTATTATACAAAGTAACTTATAACACGCCCTAATTAAGAAATTCAACTTGCTTTAAAAACAACCTCCATAAATATACAGACATGTATGTCTACTTTAAATATTTTTAGATTGTTTGAACTTGTACTACCTTTTAATTCATTCATTGCCAAGAAACGGTTTTTATATACGGCAACGAAGTTAATACCTAAGAATTTCCTCTCTATTAAAATAATCTAAACTGGTTCCCATACTCTAATTTCTACTACTGCATTATGGACTCTCTTCGAGAGTTAGTTCAGCATAGATCTGTTTACTACCCCCGCTGGTTTGGAGTATTTGTGATGGACGAAACATTTGCGCCCGGTATTTGATTAAGAGGAGACGTATTATACAGGTGACTGGACATTTCGCACATCACCAGGCTGTGTTTTACTTGTAACACATATTCGTAACATGAGAGTACCACATTGCTGACTAGGAGTCCTTCACATGATTTGGACTCAGACGTGACAGTCTCTTCGCAACTATTCAACTACAGCAGGATGGCTACTGTACAGGCCCTAGTTCCCTCATTCATTCGAATTTATGCAACAATCAACATCATTGAATCTATCTTTTACAACCCCTAACGCGAAGCAAATCTACGTGTATTCTTACTGACGGTCACAAAGACATGGAGCAGTATCCTTTCATTGTAGTACACCTATTTAAAGAAAAATTTGCTTTAAACGACTTGCTGTAACTTGATCATGGAGTACCAAAATGCGCGTAAACTACTACGAAGGACTACAAGGAAATGTTTTATAGTTACGAAGTCCCGAATCTAATTGGTGGCCAAAAAGATGCCGCCTTTGAGATACCGAACTTGTTTTTTTGATATCAGTAATTTGTATAGCTTGATAAGCTAATTACTTAACCTTGTCACTCTTGTTGTTGACCAGCCGCTAGACAGCTGAGTACCTATCTACCTGTCAACTCGCCCTACTTCCGCCTACGTGTATAGGTTTGTGTGTAACAGGGAGAAAGTTTTTTTCCTTCCGGCTTTACGCCCCATCGACGTCGAGGTCATTAGAGGCGGAACACAGAGATAGAGAGACCGGAAGTGCAGGTATCACACCACACCTTGCTGCCACAGTATGACAGACAACAGGTAATGACTTTGTGTTTGATTGAGTGTGTCAGCCATGAAGTGAATTTTAATTGTATTGCTTCTGATATACCATCTAAACAGATAAAAACTTTACCAAAAACGCCCTCTGGAGAAAACTTTTTGTCAATATACCAAGCACAAATACAAACGTTACATGTATAACGAATTATTATGTAATATCAATGACGTAATTATCAGAGAACTAAAAACTTTTTTTTCTTTTATGGCTTTTGGCATCTTAGGTCATACAGCCAGCCTGATGAAATTTTTTTCCAGCTAATTAGTCACACCGTAGGACGGACATGATATTCACAGCTACAACACTTAAACACTCATGCCTGCGGACGGACTTGAACCGGTGACCTTCAGCACGGGGAGCAAACACTCTAGCCCCTCCGCTGCCGAGGCCGGCCTAAAAACATTTAACGTCATATTATGGCAGACAACCTCAATGAAATTAATAACTCATACATTCCGCCTTTGCTAAGATGCTTCGAATCACCGTCCGGGCATCCAAATTTGGGTTTTCCATGGTTTCCCCAAATCACTTCAGGAGAATGCCGGAAGGCATCCTTCAAAAGGCCAAGACCGAATTCCTTCCCGCTCCTTGTCCCCAGTTCCATCCCGCCTCTAGTGACCTCAACTTCGACAAGGCGTAAAGTGGCGGCCGTTAAGTCTGCTTAAATCTCCATGCTCACATTCGGTAAGCTTAATTTAAATACACGTTGTAACTGTTATGCAAGTGAAAAATTTATTTTGAAGACTTGGAGATAAAATTTGGTGCCCCAAATCTAGGTTGTCGGAAAAGTGCTGTGCAGTTTATTTTCTGTAAAAACAGATTTATCACATTATAAGAACCGCCAGTGTCGCTCAGTACGCTGAGGTGCCACACACTGGATCGAGGAAGTACAACGGGACCGTGCACGATCCCAGGTGTACCAGCCGTCCAGACTGCGGATGTTAGGCGGTTTTCTGCAGACATTAAGGCAAATGCCGAACCGGTCCCCAATCTCCGGCTCCTAAGCCACAAATTTCACAAACAATAAATACACTTATCACACACTGACCATAGTTTTACGTTTCACAAACAAGTGGCAACACTTCACTTACGACCATGCATTAGGTATATAATGCTTGGCGTCAGCAAGGGCATACGTCCGTAAAACCATAGCTCCAGATTTGACCATGCCAACGAAGAGAAAAACTCATGGAAGGATGCCGATCCCAAAATGTTGAGAAAAAGTAGTGGAGAAGAAGAAAATTTATAACAGTATAAAAATTTAGTATTCAATTACAACCTGAAACAGATGCATAAACACAACTAATTGAGGAGGCGTGTGAGAGAGGAAACAGCCAATGCAAAATCACACAGGGGCAACGTTTAAACTCGCATGTTGTGGTCCATGGGAACCGGAGGATGCTAGACGACCATTGTTCTGACGATTTGGCAGCCGAGACGAATGTCGCATAAAACATCGAGGAGAGGAACTGAACGACCACGGAGGCTCCGAGGAAAGCACTCAACAGTGTGGATTCATTAGCTGCCGACAGCTTATGAAGAATCTCCAACTGGGCTAACAGCGCGTTTTTGGAAGAGAAAGGCCCCATCCTCATCTCTCAACATATGCAAGCTGAATGCTGAATTTAGTTTTAATTACACGTAGTTGATAATTTATGATCACCAAAATTGCGAGGTATTGTTATCAATTGCAGAGATAAATCCACTGTTCCGAACAAAATATCACATCATTTATTTAATAGCGTTCCTTGCAATTAACATTTTAAATATTCGTGCTGCATTTTAACAAGCTCCGAATACACTTCAGAATATATTATGGTTTACATACAATGAAGCACAAACCTCCGCCATACAACATTAACAGCACGGGCGTGGAACGCACAATGAATGTTCGCTGAGCTGTTGCGAGCTCAGCCAAAGATTCTACAAATGCTAACTGTCGATAATACTTACGCTACGCATCACAAATTACAGCTTGTGAAAACCCGATAAGATACAAAACAATTTCCAAATGTTGATACAGTTATTCACGATACTTATAAATAATCAAAGCAAAATAATGTAATAATAACAGTAAAAATTATTGATGGGGTGTGGGATTGTCACAAAATAAGAAAAAATATTTCGCTAACTGGGGCTCGAAGACAATGGCCGTGTGCGGATCGTCTTCTACCATTTTGCCACAAATAGACGATATGTTTCAAAGTTTTCATTTTCAGAAACCTAGTACAGGTTTAACTGGGCAATTTGCAAGGATATGATCTTATTTGGAATCTCGTGCTGCAATATTATAACAGTGTAGGGAACGATCCCTGCACACACATCTCTTGAAGATCGCATGCGTGGAAATAGAACAGTAACACCATCCGACCATGTTCCTTTCCCTCTATCGATTATTTATAAACTGGGTTACGCCTCATCTACGTCAAAGTCATTAGAGGCGGGTTTTATATTCGACATAGTTGGATATAATAGCGGAGAAGATACCAGACAACAATTAAAAATAACCATCTGTAACATAAGAGCGTCTAGAAATCTCTCTAGCGTTGCATATGCATTGAACGCTCAAACAAAATTCTGGATATAAGGGTAGTAATAAATCACATCAAACAAATTTCTTTCAGAAATCATGATATGTTACACAAAATAAAACTCATGAAAAAATCACACAAAATTTATTTGAGTAAAGCATGTATGAGAACCTCTGGTCCGAAGTGCATTGCAACTGTCAGTTGGGAATTTAAGCTTCGAAGAAAAATTCCTTCATCAAATCAAACACCAATGGTTTCTACCACCTAAGTTGCTCTACTGACAGTGCTAGAGACTCTCTAAAGCCCCTACTTACGGAAAGGATTAATAGGGACATCGGAGTAAGTCCAAAGACGAGTCGCCAAGCTTGACACGTATATATAGCTAGAGGGAAAGAGTAAATGTTGAACGAGTTGGGTTGGAAAGACCTGGAAACCAAGGGCTTTTTTCTCGTAACAAGTTATTTGTAAAGTATGTGACAGATTTATTTCAGAATGACAGCAAACATGTTTTATCAGCAGTAACATTCTTTTTCAGGAAAGACCGAGAAAATAAGAGAACTTATGACCAGAATCAAATCTTTTCTTCATTCATTTTTTAAACGAGCGGTAATGGAATGAAATAGGAATGATTTTTGGAGCAGAAGTAGGTCTCGAGGAATCACTCCGGTCATCCCGATGTGGGCTTTTCATGGTTTTCCTGGGTCACTCCAGGCGAATCTTAAGGAAGATAACTCGCTGGCGCCTCCTGTCATTTCCTATATATCCCGTACTTTTACGCATTAGGATGCAACGCATCCTCCGCCACCCACTTTGTAGTCAATCGCGGAGTAATAGCAACAAAATTATTTTATAGTATTGAAAAATGGAACTACGCTTAAACATATGGAAAATCTCGTAAAGCAATACATTCAGAAAAAGAAATACCGATTATACGGATGAAAATTTATCATATCGTCTTATGTTTCACTTGCAAAACAATTTGCTACCCCAATGTGAATTAAAATGACGGAGGATCCTTGTTGCTTATATATCAACCAATCGCATTTTGAAAAATTACATCATGCTGGACAAAAATCGAAGATTTATAATGCGCGTTCAGTGGATGTTGCGTTCATGGTCAGTGTATCTGTATCGAAACTTGTCGCGTAAGCACTTTGTGCGGTGTTAATTAAATAAAACATAATCATTTTCTTTTAAGCGAGAAATGTAAATACGAGGTGTGGAGGGGCTTACTTCTACTGTACCAGTGGATTTAGCTCACTCTTATGCCGTCACGTCTTTGGATACATTGATAAGTGCAGCAGGCAGTGGAAGGCAAGGCCGTTGGCACTGCTACCCGAAAGAGGCGCGGCCTTCGCCTTGACCGGAAGCCGCTGCTCAGCATGGGCAGCTGACTTAATGCACCGCCCACTCATTACAACACTCAATGGCGTACAGATACGACCTAAGCCATCCATCAGGAGACATAACTTCTATTTAACATCAACATCATCGGCTATCCAAAAAGATCAGTGATGTGAAAACTGCAAGGTCTTGACGATTTACGTACAACAGAATGTGTCATTAAGTAAAGGAATGTGAAAAGTTACTTTGTATATCTGATTTTCAACGTTTAATGTAATATATATATATATATTAAAAATGCGAATGAACGGCACTAGACTCACAAAGAGGATCTTTGATGTGGTAAATGGTTCACTCAGGAAAACCAATTGGTTCCAGGAAATAGAAGAGGACTTGAATCACGCAGGGATCAGCAAGGACATGACACGGGAAAGGGGACAATTCAGGAACAAAATTATGAACTCAAAATTTTATATATATATTTTTTTTTATATTGTATTTACGTCTCTCAACATCGAGGTCTTTAGAGACGGGAAAGGATGGGGGGCAAGGATGGGGGCAAGGAATGGGAAGGAATTCGGCCATGGCCTTTTGAAGGAAGCATCCCGGCATTTGCCTGGAGTGATTTGGGAAACCATGGAAAACCCAAATCTGGATGCCCGGACGGGGATCGAACCGCCGTCCTCCCGAATGCGAGGCGAGAACGCTATCCGTTACACCGCCACGCTCGGTAAAAAACTCAAAATTTAAAATACAGAAGAAAACAGGAACAAAATGGACTGAACAAAGGAAACAGGAACACAGTGAGCGTATGAAGAGGTTTTGGGAAGAGAAGAGGAAGAAGACAAATACAAACAAAAACTGAATAATCATGAATAATTTGAGTTTAAACACTGTCCTCAAGGGCAATAATGATTAATAATAAATAATATTTTAAAAAATTAGTTATTTATGAGAAATTGATGATATACTTGATTAAGTAGAAATTCAGATTTTCGATATTTCTGCCCATATGAAGCCCAGCCTTCTTCCACGATTTCTGAAAATACAAGAAAATTTTCCAGATTTTGATGTTGGCAACCCTTTTGTTTGTTTTACGGGAAATTCCTCGATCGATTACACAGTATGATAAGTAGTTATGTTCCCGATATCTTTTGGAGAATACCCTGGTGCCCTACATTTTTGACATTTTTAGGGTATTCCCAAGCTAATTCGCTTGTTTATATAAATGAGAATTCGGATTACATTCATTCATTAGTTTTCATCACTTAGAATAGGAACGTTCTCCGTGTTACTAAGTCAAAATGTTGGCAGACTAAGTACCGATTATAAGCGCGAGTGTAAAATGAAAAAAAAAAAAAAAAAAAAAAAAAAAAAAAAAAATCCCTACAATTTTATAGAAAGGAATAGAAAGAAGAACTTTCCAAAAGTTGTCAATGCCCAATTCTAAGTGTTATAATAAGGATATTAATATTACATCAGAGAAAGACTCTCTCAAAAAACGTAATTATTCACAAGCCCATTCGGTATCATCAAAGAATATAAAATCACAAAAATATCGTGACTTACTGTGACAAATACTAAAAAATCTGATATAAAAATTAAACAAGGTTAAAATATTTGATTATTTTCTACCAAGTACCAGTACTTACATTGTATTAGCCTCGTTTGTTGCAGATCATAACCTACCATTTACGATTATGGAACACCTATCGAAACTGATACATTCCGTTTATCCCAATTCAAAAACTGTAGAAGAAGTAAAATGTTTTACAACGAAAACTCACGCCATAATTGATCAGATAGTAGGTAAAGAAAGTGCTGATAAATTATGTTAAAATCTGCGGAACTAAATTTTCGCTTATTATTTACGAGTCCAGTGATGTTAGCAAAACCAAACACTTGTGCTTAGTCGTGAGATATGCAAAAAAGCATCGCATCAAAGATTGTTTTCTTAGCTCTTATTCTGTTAGAAGGTGCTGATGCAGTATCCTTATTTGAACACATCGTAAACTTTTTTTTAGAAACAATGATATTCCATATAAAAATAATCTCATGGGTTTTGAATCTGATGGGTCAAACGTGATGATGAGGTGTAATAATTCTATTATAACATTTCTGCAAAACCAAGTTCCCAATATTTTTATAGTTAGTGACCATGCCATTCGTTCCATCTTTGTGTGTCATATATTTGTGCCAAGCAAATTGTGGTTATTAGGGTTGTATTTTTATTGTTTTCATATCTCTATGTTGGCTGCACATATAGCTATATTAGTTGGCATCTCCACCGATTTTACATTTTGACGTTTGAGACCACTGCCGGTAACAGAGTTTCGATTTGCCGCTGGACCTGGAGTTTCACGTGAAATCCCAACCACGGAGCGTCCTGGTTTAAGTCATACAAACAAAGCAAAGCTTCTAAAATATCCCTAGCCGCACCGGGATTTGAAACCTGAGACCTTGAGTGCCGAAAGGGAACGCTTTATCTACTCATCAACCGAACAGCTCTTTCTACCTGTTCACCTCGTGTTTCGTCGCAGTATATACTTCAAGCTCTTATCGAAAATGTCAACAGACTTACGTCTTTGAAAACTTTGGTTATTAATTAGTGAAACTGCCATGACAAGTTCATGAATTAAGGAGGTGATACCTTTGGAAGTGTCTAATGACTGATATGTAATTTCAGCAGCGAGTCCTTCCTTTCGCTTTATTGTGGATTTAGCATATCCAATAAAAATATGTTTTTAAGTGTCCAATTTCGCGTTACATAAGTTTCAAGTATCAAGTGACCGTGAGAGTTAATTTCTCCCATTCGTATAACATGATAGAAAAATCTATTAAGCAGCTAGAAATTTTTGTTTAGCATAGCATTCAGCTTAGAAAATAACCACTAGCATAGATGGCCACTAGTGTCTTTCGTCACATATTCAACCTCTAACGCAGAAGTCGACGCTGATGATAACCTAAGTTGTTTTTGCCCACCGCCTTCATCCATCAAAATAAACGATTACGGGCGTAGGCAGTTGCCATGGGAGATGTCCCCTCCCCCTGCCCCTTGAGAAGATGAACTAGGCTTGTTTTCCGTTGCCATCCCCAGTATGTGATCATATGTGTCTCTGTATTTGGGACGATTGTAATAGTGTGTGTGTTAATTTTATAGTGTTGTTTGAAATGAGAGATAGGGTAGGGTGAAACTCGGTGACGGCTAATTCAGGCCTACTCTTCCGAAAGATACCTAGCGGACGGCCAGGCTTAACGTCCACTTCCATTGGACAAACCACCACCAACGGTGTCGTATGCCCTCTCTCAATACGCACTGCGTAGAGTTTTGGGATTTACCCACGATTCGCGCACAGTCTCGTGATTAGATCTTGTGCACTTCCACCTCACCTTCCCCGCCAGCCAAGTCCTCATGAAAGTTTCTTCCACCGCAGGACACTACCCAGCTAGCCCCGTATGGGCGCCACAGCCAGTTGAGCCTACGGGAAGAGTTAATACACCATTTTAGTGCCTTGGAAAATGTGATGCCATTTGTTCTCACAGATAATATCTTGACGCAAGATTTTGTCTGCAACTTAACATCTAAATGTAATGTGTGTCGTTCTTGGAAACGACACACATTACATTTAGATGTTAAGTTGCAGACAAAATCCAACAATTTAACTTTTGTCTCAGTGTATTCTGAGTTCAGTATTTACTTTATCAAAGTGCAATACGTAAAACGTGGGTAAAATTAGAGTTTTTTTACTCCCCGGTAGTTTTGGTCTGCAGTCAAAAAGAGCTACCGTATTCTTCGCACGTCTCTTTCTTATTCCATTATCGTGAACTAATATTAGCTCTAAACTAAATAACAGATTCTATATATAAATAGTATTATCTTTCAGTTTTATTATTAAAACGTGTGTTGATATCTAGAGCAACCATTCTTTAATTCCTGTGATTATCTTAGGCCTTAGAAGCTTAGCATGGTGTTAATGGGTATCGTTTCGTTGCCACCTGCGTGTTGATCGCTATCTTAAGACCAGGCTTTGAGGTTATTTTGGGAACTGATTAGTAGACGTGTTCCTTTCAGAAAATAATGTAAATTAATTTCCTCATTTAGGTTTTTTTGGCGTTCTTTGTGATCTTTGTGTTGTCAAACACAAATTACTTAACAATAACGACCGAAAAATTATATGATCTACCCTAGCAATAGTATTTAATCCTGACATCTTCAAGATATGGTAGTTTGTTAGTTTCGTAACAATAATCCACCATCGTTTAAAGAAAGTAGTAAAGGAATTGTGGCACGATCTCTTTGCTCATCTCCGATGTAGAAGCGTTGTTGGATACTAAACTCATAGCAAGGTGTAAGCCAAACGCTTTGTTTTCTTCTCTAAGCTGGAACACGGGGTAATGGGAACCACGGGTTGTGAATAGTTCTTATTATATGAATAAGGAATCATTATTTCACTAAAACCTCAAGTACATCAGCCACCTGAGCTCCTTTATAGCACGTAAGTGAAAATAAACTCCAAATGGTAAATATAGCAGGTCCCTTATACTTCTAGACTGGTGGATAACATGTAGCTACTACGTTAATTTCTATTCATTGCAGTTGAAACTGATTTCGTGGTATGTCACGGACTTCTACTGGTTTAATTTCTTTTCGTCCATTTAATGATATGAGATTAGCGATAATGTTTGATGCGCACAGTGGGCACTTTATCCTAAAGAACAACTGTTACCACTTTTCCCATATTCTATAAGTTTGATTTATCTTCTGAATCGAAAAATTTCACTTGTGGGTCAGTTCGAAACCACTTTCTCTAACAGTGTAAAATAGTTTTTATTTTTTATAGTTCGTTATTTATGAACAAAATTCCGATACTAAGTTCTTCCAAAAATGTAGATACTGAAATGAAAATGCTACATTTCATTCATCGAAACGATGACTGAACTTCTTATTACGCCGATTTTAGGAACAAGGAATAAATTCGCCGTAACTGTAGACTGATTTGATGCTGCACATTGCTATACCAAGCAGATAGAAGTTGTAACAATTTGCTATATGATTGTAGTATTATGGAAACAAACAAGCATAGAATCTTTTAATGTTGTGATTCATGTCTATGAACACAAACCCAAGTAGTCGATATGTGCTTGCGGATATGGAGATGACATTCTTTAACAGCTCCTAAAAGTATTTAATTCGCTATAAATCTGAACGTTTGATGGTTGAGGTTTTTTTTTTAAGTATGGTCAGTCACGTCTGGTTGTAAATGTA
The DNA here is from genome assembly GCA_031002005.1 of Vandiemenella viatica. Lineage (NCBI taxonomy): Eukaryota > Metazoa > Arthropoda > Insecta > Orthoptera > Morabidae > Vandiemenella > Vandiemenella viatica. Next base: position 177,105,989 of record JARYHS010013630.1, read on the forward strand.
AGTTAAAATGTCGATCAAATGCAATGCACGCAGTACTGAATTCGAAGTCGACTGTATCGTCAATTTCGATAAATTCAACTCTAAAATGTGATACAAACTCAATTTTCACACGAAGAGGAAGTACCTACTTTGTGACATCAATGTTGCTGTCTTTGAATCTAACTCTCCAGTTCTCGTAAGTATCTTAACGCTTCCAAAAAATGACATATGACCGGTACCTATCTATGGGTTGTTACCTTAGACAAGCGGTCTTCTCGGAGGTATAAACAACGGAAGGGGGTGAGGTGAGAAGTGGGGCTCGGGGACATGACCTTGTGGCGCCAGTTGAGGGTGAACAGGGTACAGGGAGGCATCCTTGCGGTGTAATTCAGGGTTACGGAAAAAGTCTTCTTCCCACGAAAAGGGGATAACTCAAGCAATTTTAAAAATATACAATTGGTTGTTCACGATGTACAATAACTTTTAACGTACGAATTTCGATCAACATAGCGATGACTAAAAATAATACATAATAGAAACATCAATCGATCGATTCAGATGTGTTTATTCCTCTAAGTGGTTCCCAGTTTTTCCCGAGTACCTCTTCGAGAAAGAGCTCAGCCTCGCATACCCCTTACATCTGAAATGAGAAATAAAAAAATGAAATCAGCGTTTCAAGATTTATTATTATAATAAAATTCACACACATAAACAGTTAGATTTTTTTTTTTTTTTTTTTTTTTTTTTTGAAACCTGATAACTGTATCTCACAGTTTCTCACCTTTGCCACACTATCGTGGAAAAAAATAGTTGCCATGGCTTTTGCTGTGTAAAAAAATTCTAAATAGTACTGCAAACTACGCTTAATAAAAGTTTATGTTACGTATGTGTATAAAATGGTCTAGAGCAGTGTTTTTCATTCTTTTTGATTTCGCGACCCCTTTACAAGTTGAAAATTTCTGGCGACCCCCCCCCCCCCCCCCCCGACCGCGACACATCATAGAAGACAAAGAAATAATTTAATTAAATTACTACGTAAATGTTTTTTTCTTTCCTATTTTGGTACATTTTAATATTATCCAGATCTAGACTCTGCAAGAAGCCGCGAGACTTTTGAAAGTAAGTACGAGGTAAGTTGGTAAGGCTATGAACTTGGACGCAAATTCGCGTGGGTTAAACTGCGTCGGAGACGGCGACGTTGCCACACCGCAATGTTCTTTTGTTTCAACTCTCAGCTCACTCAATTCAATTAAGTGCAGTCAACAAGTACAAACGTCATTCTTTGGTTTTTTCGTTTGCTCCGCGCGTTTGTAAAATGGATAAGTTTCTCAAAAGATCGCAGCCTTCAACATGTGGTACGAGTGTCAATAGCGGTAGTGGTGAATCAAACCCGGAAAAAATAGACATTACGATGACAGTTATTTGAAATACGGGTTCACAGTCATAAATAATAAAGCTCAATGTGTAATTTGTGGCGATGTTTTATCACGTGACAGTATGAAACCGTCAAAGCTTATGCGGCATCTCACAACCAAGCATCAAAAAGAAGCCGATAAGCCGTTGGATTTCTTTGAACGAAAGTTTAAAGCTCTTAGTCAGAAGCAAAATACTATAATTCAGGTAATAAAATCGTTTTATTAATTTAATTTTAGCATGGATAACCGAATCAAGTCGAGTTTATTCTAATTGTTGCTATCTCTACTGTTGATGTCTTATGATGTTTATTTCTTTGCTGTTTGCATACAAATTTTATTATACTTAATTTTGGTTTGCAAAGGTTTCGCATGCTTAATTTTTATTGACTATTTCACACTCACTTTTATATTGTCTGGTTTATTTTCAGGCATCCAGTGTCAATGAGTCAGCATTATTAGCTAGCTATAAAGTCGCATATCGAGTTGCTAAAGCAGGGAAATCACATACAATTGCCGAAAATCTTATTTTGCCAACAACTCTTGATATGGTTGAAATTATGGTCAGTAAACAGGAGGCAAACAAGTTAAAAAACATACCACTTTCTGATAATACTATTTCACGCAGAATAAACGATATGGCCAGTGATATTCAAGAACAAGGAATCGAAAAATTAAAGAACAGCCAACATTTTGCTTTGCAGTTTGACGAATCTACAGATGTTTCCGATTGTGCCCAGTTTGTAGTACGAGGTGCATTCAAGTTCTAAGGCCTCCGATTTTTTTTTAACTAACTACTCACCAGAAAACTATGAAATTGGTGTTACTTCTTGCAGACCTTCAAATTTTCACAATGTTGACGCCATTATTCCATGGCCGTGGCGAAGGCTTCTTTAGGAGTCTGTTTTGACTACTCGAAAATCGCTGAAGGAATAGCAGCACGGCTGGTGAATGTGCGGCCATGGAGAGCGTCTTTCATTGTTGGAAACAGCCAAAAGTCACTATGAGCCAGGTCAGGTGAGTAGGGAACATGAAAAATCACTTCAAAGTTGTTTTCACGAAGAAACTGTTGCGTAACGTTAGCCCGATGTGCGGGTGCATTGTGGTCCATCAGCATTCGTGGCACCCACCTGGAGGACTCTTTTCGCATTTTCAGGTCGTCATGCAGGATTGTGTACACAGAACCCACGGAAATGCTAACACTGGAGGCGATCTGTTCAACAGTCACTCGGCGATCCCCCAAAACAGGTCTCTCTACTTGCTCGATCATGTCGTCAGACCAGCTTGTGAGAGGCCGAGGTTGTTTTGGTTTGTTGTCACACGATGTTCTGCCTTCATTAAACTGTCACACCCACGAACGCACTTTCGACACATCGATAACTCGATCACCACATGTCTCCTTCAACCGTAATTGAATTTCAGTTGGTGTCACACCATGCAAATTCAGAAAACGAATGATTGCACGCTGTTCAAGTAAGGAAAATGTTGCCATTTTAAGTATCTAAAACAGTTCTCATTTTCGACGCTGCCGCTAGAGTTCCATCTGTCGTACAGTGCTGCCATCTTTGTCACATATTAACAATAAGTGCACACTCATTTTAAAACAATGCGCATGTTTCTATTTCTTTCCAGTCTGGACAAAAAAAATCGGAGGCCTTAGAACTTGAATGCACCTCGTATTTGTGCGCTTTGAAGCAGGTGACAATATCATGGAAGAAATCTTATTTTGCAAAGCACTTCCTGCAAACACTTCTGGCCAGTGTTTGTACGATATGTTTTTAAAAAGCACTTGCGACTACGATATTGATTGGAAAAAATGTATCAATATTTGTAGCGATGGCGCTAAAGCCATGACTGGTAAAAATAGCGGACTCATTGCGAAATTAAAATCGATAATGCCAAACATATCCTGGACACACTGTTTTCTTCATCGACAGGCTCTAGCTGCTAAGGTAGTATCTTCTGATTTAAATGATGTGCTCAAGAAGGTAATAAAAATTGTGAATGCTATCAAAGGTAAAGCCTTGCAAACCCGGCTATTCAGAATCGTTTGTGAAGATATGGGCTCGCTTCATCAAAATCTCCTTTATCACACAGAAGTCAGGTGGCTATCCAAAGGAAAGGTACTGACAAGAGTTCTAGAACTGAGAGCTGAATTATTAATGTTCTTACAAGATACAAGATCTGAATACGCTAATCGTTTTTCTGACCCTATTTGGCTCTTGAAATTAGCATTTTTGGCACATCTTTTTAGCCACCTTAATAATTTGAACAAGAACCTCCAAGGTAGAGAAGAAAATATTTTAACAGCTAAAGATAAAGTCAAAGCATTTCACGCAAAACTTCGTTTGTGGTTAACTTCTCTGCAAAACTGTATATTCGAGTCTTTTCCGTGTGTTCAGAAGATTGTTGAAGATAACGCATCAGACCAAAGTCTCGTAGTAAGGGCTCACATTCCTTGCATGATACAGAGCTTGCATAATTTACAAGAGAAACTTATGACATACTTTCCAGACTGGCATTCTGAAGCTGACAAATGGGCGTAGATGGATTTTAAACCCTTTTTTAGACAAGTCAATAGATATGGCTGATGTCACCACAAATATGAAAGAATGTCTTATAGATTTAGCTGCTGATGGCATGCTTAAAATGGAATTTAATTCACAAAGTATCGACGTATTTTGGATGAAAAGAAAACATGAATACCCAGAGCTGGCAAGGGAAGCTCTAAAATGATTAGTGCCATTCGCCACTTCATACTTGTGTGAACTAACATTTTCTGCAATGGTAGACATTAAATCTAAAAAGTGAAATAGACTGCAATTAGAAAATGATTTGATTATTAACGTTTCAAAAATAGCACCACGATTTGATAAACTTTTGAAAAATAAACAAGCCCATCCTTCTCACTAAAATTGTGTTTTGATTGTAGTGGTAGAACCTTGAATTTTTCATTCAGCCCGCGACCCCCCGAGTAAAGCTTCGCGACCCCCCTAGGGGTCGCGACCCACAGATTGAAAAACACTGGTCTAGAGCAAATACTTTAATTTTAAAGGTTCATCGGAACTATTCCTTGGCAATTGCTTGAGAGTACTTACCATCACTTATCAGTGGTAGAGAGATTAATATCTAATCTTCAACTTGAAATTAAGATAAGTTCCGGAGTCAAGTGCGAAATGATTTCAACCTTTCAACCCGCACTTTACCTTGGTTTGAGACGTTCAACGTTATCCACTATTTGCTTCACCAAATCCTCTACGTAACAAATAGAGACTCGTTTCACGTGAATTATTATCGGTAAAAATAAAAACACATCATATCCTTATACTAGTGCGAAACAGGCAACAATATTTTATTTTGCAGTAGGTAATCGTATTTCGCTACTACATGTGTAAGTATTTTTTTTTTTAAATCTTCAGTTCCTGCTATTACGGAACAGTATAGGGGGAAAAAGAAGTTATGTCCAACTTCAGATTAATAAAGTGTTAGAACAACGGTCGTTCGTCAAAGTTTTTGACAAGATAATTTAATATTATAAATCCTTGAAAAAGTTTACCTCTTAGAGGAAAGGAAATCGCGAAAGTTGTGTTATTAGTGCTTCATTTAATTTTTCTATGAACATTCTTCGTCCAATGACTATTTTGAGGTATCCACCGTTCCATTAAATAGCCATGTATTTTTCTTTAATTTTCAGAACTAATCTCTGAAAAACAACAAACCTCTCAAGCCTGCTACGTCATCAGCTGCGTATAGGAACGGTATCAACAGAAATCAATAGAGAAACTGTTGCATAGCGGATTCGACAGTATAACTTCATTTTACATCGTACAGTTATATAAGACCTAAGTTATCAGTGTACAAATAGATTTCAAATAAAGAAACTTCAGGCTAGAATAATTTTTAAATTTTCTATACGTTAACAGTTATTCTGTAGTGTAGTCGTAACCATCAAAGGTACAAATGTCACAATCAAGCCCCATAGTTTTCTTGTAGTTGTCAGCTTTAAGAATAATTAAGAAACATTTTCTTGTTCGGTAGTAGCAAATAAACTATATAATAATCAAGTGGCTATAATAAAAGTAGAGAATCACAAGAGACATGCAGCAGTTAAAAAGGGGGTGAGACAAGGTTGTAGTCTATCCCCGTTAATATTCAACTTTTATACAGAAGAAGCAATAAAGAAAGTCAAGGAAAAATTTCCACGTGGCATAAGTGTTCAGGAAAAAAAAATCAGTATGCTACGATTTGCTGAAGACATTTTCTTGATAGCAGAAAGGGCTGAGGATATTGAGACGTTCCTGAATGGCATGAACAAAATACTGATGGAAGATTTTGGACTGAATATAAATCAAAGTAAGACAAAAGGGATGAAATGTAGCAGAAATGATACCAATCACAGTAGATTAAATATAAAAATAGGATCGGATGCAATAGGAGAAGTAAGTGAATTCTGTTACTTGGGAAGCAAAATTACAACCGATGGCCGAAACAGGAATGATGTTAAAAGTAGAATAGCACTAGCAAAAAGAGCCTTCATGAAAAAGATGAATCTTTTAGTTTCAAATATTGATCTAGGAATTAGAAAGAACTTTTTATGTGTTAAGCACAGCATTTTATGGTAGCGAAACACGGACTTTAGGAATACCGGAAAGAAGGAAAATTGAAGCATTTGAAATGTGGTGCTACAGAAGAATGCTGAAAATTAATTGGTCAGACAAAGTTAGAAATGAACGAGTTTTGGAAATGATGGGTGAGGAAAGAAGTTTGTGGAAGAATCTTACAGAAATAAGAGGCAGGCTGGTAGGTCATATTTTGAGACATGCGGAATTGGTTAATTTGCTGGTGGAGGGAACAGTCGAAGGTAAGGGGTATGTAGAGATGAAGAGGTTAGCAGAAGATAGTAAGGGATGTAGGATTGCATCCAACCAGTCAAAAGACTGACGACAGCAAAAAAAAAAAAAAAAAAAAAAAAAAAAAAAGGTCACAGAACGCTGTAAAACTCAAGGACGGAGTTATTAAAAATAAATTTGTGTAAGGTGTAAATGCGAATAGACTGTAATCAGTGAACACACGGTGTGAGGTAATTACCGGAGAAATAATAAGTATGAAATAATAAATGTTAATCGCAGCTCAGGCGGTGAATTACGGGA
>JARYHS010013630.1:177113529-177372161 GCA_031002005.1 Vandiemenella viatica
TATACACAATGACATTAGGTTCGAACGTTCATTTCAATGCATTTGTTAATTTTTTTTTGGTTTATGTCTTTACGCCTCCTCGACATTGAGGTCATGAGAGGCGGGAAAGTACTGGGGGCAAGGAACTGGAAGGAATTTGGCCATGGGCTTTTGAAGAAACCACCCCTGCATTCGCCTGGAGTGATTCGGGAAAACCATGGAAAACTCAAATCTGTATTGCCGGACCGGGATTTGAACCCACAACCTCCCGAATGCGGGGCCAGGCGTTACCACTCACCCATCACGCTTGATGCTTTAGTTGAAATATCAGGAAAATATAATGATACCTAAAAATGTCAGAGATCAAACATTACAAAACCTTCGTGTTTTCTGTACCTTTGTTTTCAGCTTTGAAACTCACTCTCTTTGCTGGTGAAGAAATCTGCTCGACTGTGTAAAGAATTGCCTCTGCAGCAACTAAAACAGCCACGTGTATCAGGTACGTTAAGGTTATCGTTTGCCACATAGAGAAAAAAGACGCTCATCACCATGTTGATAAATGTTATTGTCTAAGGCTACTTTAACACTTTACTAAATACGTAGAAAAAAAATTAAAAATATCAGTAAATCACATCACTTAAACCAGGGTTAAGTCATAGCATTAATAGTATGGAAAATAATGAAGCTGTAGAAATAAGTAATCATTGTAGTAAAATGAACAGGAATAATGAGTACGGGATCAGCAACTGGTGGAAGTCGCCTATGGATAAACCATAGGTTTCCAATTTTTCTTGGCCTTCAGACCCCACTCTAATAAAAAGTATTTACCCCTCTCTTTTCAGAAAGAAACTACACCTACTCCCCTTAAATAGTGAGACCCATAGTGCTCCACCGTTTTTACTCGTAACCCACTTTTTGAAACAAAGATTCTATTGCGCCTATCTTAGAAGAAATGTACAATATGATGAATAGAAAAATAAGGACAGATGTCTAAAATTACCTTATTAAAAGATATTAACAATATTTGTGTATTTTTTACAGTTTGATTAACAAATACATTTTATTAAAAAAATTAGAGGTCTAAGCTTGGAGTTGGCACTAATTTTTCGATGTTTGGTGCCTTATTTATCATCAACAGTCTCAAATCGTCTTGTTTACAACGTGATTTCTTAGCTAGTAAACTGCTGATCGCGCTAAATCCTCTTTTAGGTACGAATGATCATGGGAAGGCAATTAAAAACTTCTTTGATGTGGCCCTTAAAGCCGGATGTAATTTTAAATAGCAGGGGGGTCGGGAGAACGGTGGTTATTCCTTAACGCCCCCTATGGACTCTTCAACGCATACCAGTGGGCGGTAGAGTCCCTGCGGGGAACCACCAGTTTAAACAACTCAGCTATCTACAAGAGAGAGCGCACATACATTATATCGCTCACTGGCACCACGTGCCTACAAACAATTAGCCTCTCCTTATTCTAAAGTCAACATCAGATGGGGTCAATTATTACAAAATAGTGGTATAGCCCAAAACAGAGATAATTAACATAGTAACTGCTACAAGTCTGTGAAAATACCAGTTTTGTTGGTATTAGTATTTATTTTCACGCGCAAGTAAACTTCAACCAATGATTTACTGATTCAAAGTTCTTTAAAATAAATGAGCTATCAAATTTAAACTCATGTGGTACAGAATAACAGACTACTCAGAGACTGGACAGATGGTTGCAAGGGAGATTTACCAAAGCAGCAGTCACTATGTATCGAGTCCGTGTTCTTATTAAAAAAAAAAAAAAGAAATAATGAAAGTATGGTACATTTTAACCGCAGCTACAGTCAAAGTAGGACATTATGATTTCGTTTTGCTCTAGTTTGAAACTCTGTGGTTAAATTCAATCCAAGCCATCAGAAAAACATCTGAGACTAGTTGGTGGATCCGAAGATGCTAATATAGCGCCAAGGTTCCGCATTTGACAACTGTACGAGTATATTTAAAAAAAAGAAAAATATTTTCCTCTCGTTCATATAGACGTTTGTTTGGGATTCAGTAAAGGTTTAAGCATTTTTCATAATGATCCATTCAGAGGCTAGATCTAGGAGTTGAAGTTAAACGAACATGCAGTGCGATTTCCACAGCTATCATTGACCGGAGATCCACTGGATGATTGTCCTGAGGCCCTTTGGATGGTAAGCCTGCTGGAGACTCACGTGGCGGCTGCGTTGTGCGGGGTCACGTCTTCGGGCCCGCTCCGTTCCCGGGTAGCTCCCTCCACACACGTTATGCACGTAGCAGGGCCTCGTGATAGCAACACGTGAGCTGAGATTTACCGAGGTCGGCATCAGCACGTCTCGCACCTGTTACAAGCTTAATCGGTTCGCCGGCTGTTGCCTCTACATCTCTCAGTTCAAGGGTACGCTTTTTTGTTTAGCTTCAGTACAATTTACTCCTTCCGCGAGTTCAGAAGGAAAATTTTAATTGAACTGAAATAAGGAAATATTGATACCAAAAATACAATTCATGTAAATGAATGCCAAGTCTTATGGTTGCTTGTGACAAAAAGTTACTACATTTCGTTCTAACCGATAGTTAAGCGTATATCCACTTCACTTTTTCAAACAGAATTGTCTCTCTCGGTCTTATGGATAGTTGATTTAAAATTTAAAAAATTCTAATAACTTTGCTATTATCCATTTCATAATTTTTGTTGAAATGAGAGGCATATTATACATGGTTTGTGATCGTAGGTTATTCAACGAAATTTCGACAGCGTAAACGTGCCATCATCTTCACGTTACGTCTGCTGACTGCCGTGAGGAGCGCAGTCCGAGATCAATTCATTCGGCCGCACGCCCGAGAAATCTTCGAGCAGCTATAGGCGATTAATTCTAATACTTGTTAAACCCGAAAGACATGCGAGGGAAATCTTGGCTTTTGCTGTTTCTAAGAGAAATAAAGCAATACATTTAAGGTATTTTCTTAGATAGATGTTTTAATGTATATTTTCCTAAAACCTGTCATGCATAATGATCATATCACCGGATTTTTTAAATTTTGAATCAATGATCCGTAATGCCGAGAGAAACCATTCTGTTTCGGAAAATGAAGTGAATACACATTCTAAAGTGTGAATTTGGCTAAGAATAAGATCTCGTAACTTTTTGTCACTGAAAAATCACGACACTTGGCATACTGTATTTTAACAATGATTGTTTTTATGGGATCTCATTTCTTTCCGTAATTCGATCGCTTATTATAAATCTTCGCTCAAATATAGCAATTACATTTGAAAATTCTTGGATGAGGACATTTCAGAATTCTTATTATAATATGTGTTGTCGATACCAACAAAGTCCAAGCACTTTGGAAACAATGGATCTTCGTCCTGGACGAGCAATGCCGATTGCCGTAGATCTAACTGCCACCGTAAGTAAATTACAAGGAACTTTCAAAGCAAGCATATGTTTAATCTTGTAGATCATTATCGTAGTCAATAATATAATTTCTTTTTTTATTTTCACCAACTTCTACAATAAGCACAGAAAGGAAGTAAAACTTAACACATTAGTTAAATTTAATAAGTTTAGACTATAATAAGGCATATTAAGATATTAAAGCAGAAAGCGATTTGAGTTTTTGGATAGATATTATCTAGTGGTAAGTAGATACAAGTAAATATATTAGTTTTAGACATAAATTGTCGTGGTTATTAAAAGCTCGACATCCTGAGGAGTTAATGAAATTAGTATAACTCTAAAAACGTCATTCATGATTGAAATTGGTTGGGAAGAAGTATATAAGACATTGCAGTATCTGGAACCACAAGACTCGATGTGACTTTTCAGCCATTATCACCAGGAAAGGACTTTTGAAGAATATTTTGGGAGCGCAGACAAAAATTGTTATTCTGACACGATAATGAGGGAAGAGTTGTATCGTATTGTACAGTACATATTGCATTTCGATCCACATGTGCACTTTATGTGATGCATCATTTGCGATAGTTGTTTCTCGAAAACCTGATATCCTTTCACATATTCAAGGCTTTATGTCAAGACTCTGACACCGGTTCCGAACAATTATCTCTACATATAGAACACCACTTCTGCAGGAATATATGCTTCAAACGTACGTAGCCGTTGTTCTTTAGTACTTTTACACCTGGCAAAATCTATCGACATGGAGAAATAAGTATTTTAGTTTAAGTGGTGGAACGAAAACATGGGTGGTAAAGTCTCAACTGCTGTTATGTGGTATTTAATTGGATTTAGTGACAATAGCAGAGATGTATACTTTTTATCATCACGCTAAGCATGGCTCTTTATCTGTTAATCTCATCTATATGTGTTATCAAAATGATCGCAACCAAACAAGCGTTACTACGTCGACGTGTTACATCTAACATATGTGTAACCATTGCGCGACTTTTAAGAGAGTCAGAACTGCATGGTTCGGTGGAAGGTGAATGAATCTCTTTTAAAACGTTGCAGTAACCAGTCCTGAGAAGAAATAATTAATCAGACGAGTCACAGGAGATAGCTGTGAGATAATATATTGAAAAATTGTTTGCACTCTCAAGAAATAATCAAGATATCAGCAATATTCTTGTCAAACGTGTTATTGTGATGAAACATGTCTCATTATCGGCATAACAGACAGGTGACAGTTCCTGCTTACAGACAAGTGTTCGAGATTTGCGTGCAGACTTAATGGAAGGAAGAGTCCGTCCACTGCTTTGTGTGCAGGTCCGTACCTAAGGGACATAAAATGATTCCGCGAGGATGTAAGAATAGAAAGAATTCGCGAGGCAGCAAATACGCGATGTCGCCAATCAGTTCTTGCCCTGCCAGGACTTCGAAACATTGTCGCAGAGATGTATGATTTGATTAGACGTGTGCTGAAGTCTGGGAACATACCAACTGGATGGAGGCATGCGTAGGAACTTTAAGCGGAAAGTGAAGCACCAATGAAGGTGTGTTTGGTAAGTACTTTCTAATATCCTGCCACCCTGGGCCATAAAGATTAAAAAAAAGTTACCGCCTCTTCAGTCATAATCTCACCAAGTAGGAAGGGGGTCAAAATTTTAAGAACGACACTCACGAGTTATTAATGGTCGCTCCCTTTGGCACCCTATACAGTATGACCAGCAAGTTTCTTGACAAATCAAAGAAGTCGCATTAAAATTTTTGTTTACCTAACGCTTCGAAAAGTAAAATTTTTTCAAGCAACTACAAACTTCACTGCATTTGTCAGAAATTATCGAAGTAAGTTATCAGATGACTGGAAATTGTATGAAGGAAATAAATAGCAAATTATCATGAAAACTATGCATGTAGTTACGTATAACGGTTTAATATTTGTGAATCATTACAGAGTAATACACGAGTTCGTAACAGAACAAAACTTTCACACAATAATACTTCTTACTGTGATTAAATGAATATATTGTAGTGTTACGTGTCCTCTACATTACCCACAACGGAATTATTTCTATTTTAATGACCAAACTATTATTGTTTTGAGATGAATTCATAGTGTCTGACAGTAATTTTATTACTTACTTGATGTTAGATTTGCGCTGATATTTGTAACTATCGCTAGTGTTTTTAAGACTCAAGAACATTCGACGGTCCAAACATTGCAATTACCCAGTTTAGTATAAGAAATACACTCTGTCGATTGAATGTATTAAGAATATTCTAACGACTAGTGGCATACACTCGCTTCCACTGTAATAATGTAGTTCTGTTAAGAGTTTCGTTCGCCGAAATTGAAATCGTATGATTTAAGACTGTACGAGTGGTGAATTGGAGATTCGTAACATCATCAAAAGCAAACTATTCTTCCTATGTTTTCATGTTATTTATTTCAACTACTCATTAAATAACCGTTGTATGTGTATTGGTACGTGGTTCTCGCGTCCACTACTGAACGGGTATAAGTGATTTGGGCTGATCGAAATGCGTTCAGAAACCAAAATAAAATCATTCTTGAATAAACTTTTGAAACACGTTTGCTTAATCGACTAAAAAGGTTTTTTCAGCATCATTTATCCAATTTGTCAGCATCTTTGAATCTTGATGCAAAGGGCTAATTTTGTTTTCAGATGCATGTAGTTCGTGGAAGTACATTTTATTACTGGAAAAATGTCACTTGCCTATTTCATTCTAAGTACAAACCTAGCCATTTCCATTCATATAATATCTTCATTTTTCACTGTGTACAGCCAAAGAAGAACGTATACTGACGCCGGATTGGCTAACTGCTCGTTGATGCTGTAATAATTTACATGGTTTGAAGAATATTCCAATCGCAAGTAGTGTTTCTTTGCGCTAAGTACATTTATTTTCCTATGTTTCGAGACTGACAAGTATTGAAAATTGTATGAAGGCAATAAACTGTATTAACTCCAATTATAATTTAATGCCTAATCAGACAGAACACGTTTTTACTAAGAATAACTTTTGCCTCATAATTTCAGTAATCAAGAATTTAATATTAACTTGAAAACGGTAGCATATTATTTTACCATTATCTGTTTATACAATGCTAAAACCTTAAGGAAGATGTGTCTATGCGTTTAACTAGGTGTTGAAACATGGTTTGCATCAATATTAGGAAACCCCCGAAACAAATTTTAAAAATAATGTTGTGTGTGTGTGTTTGTTACAGGTTTCACACAAAAACAAATAAACATAGATAGATTTTAATGGAGTTTTCACAGTCTGACATAGAATCTAAGACATATATGTGCACTTAAAAACGAAGATTTTTATACAAATATTTAGATCCGTAGTAAAATCAACGCGTACTTTATATCGCGCTGATTTTGCTTAAAATAATGTGAGTCTAACGTATTTTTTAAAAATAAAGTTATAATATCTTTAAAATGGCATAAAAAACAAACAGATTATAGTTAATTTTTTAGTTTTACTTAGTTTCACTGGTTCACCTATCGGCCTGGTCCAGCGGACGAAGTTACGAATAGAGGAAATTAATTAATTATAGTTGAGCATATGCAGTATTGTGGTTTAGCATGAACTGTATTATCAGCGAATGTGAAAATATTATTTGCTAAGATTTCAATCATTTATAACAACAGATAAAAAGGGCTAAATCTGTGATAAACGGCGTTCAGGTATGGATAATTTTAATACTGTGCTTGACTTTTCTTTTCCCAAAGTGAAGTTTTCCATTCAGACATAGACCATTTTGTTAATTGGCGATGAATTTTTGTTTTTGTTTTGGAAAGTTTTGTTACCTCTATTAGAGGGAGTAATTTTTTTTTTTATCACAGTTATACTATTTACTACAAACAAATAGAAAAACCAACCTTTTCTCAGCGTTCGAGACTAGACTAATCCTTTAAGAGAGATTTCTAAAGCACCTGGAGTTATTTGCATCTGACAAAGGAGAAAAACAGATAACCTTGCAGAGCATTGGCTTGGTGCTGTAAACAGTCTTTTGTAACCAACGAGGAAGGCGCCCGTGATGACAAGTGAGTGAGTGCGAGCCGGCCAAGGACTCCACACAGCCGAGTTCCTGTCCCGCTCCAGCTGGGGACACGGGCGCGCTCGCAACGCCCTAATGACTCGACCAAGAGCAAGGCAGCTCTGTGCCTTCCCGTCAGAATACTTTCAATCGCCATCATTGTCACACCGATTGTGTACCTGACTGCAGAAATGTGATTGCACTACGTATGGTGAACATCACGATTCAGGAGGAGCGCTTGGCAGTCGATTCATATGCTAAGACGTATTTAAAAATTAGGCCTAAGTAATTGGTTTTAGACAGTGTAACGAATCAGATATTTACGGATACGGCCAGTTAACTGAAACATTCCTTTGTGAAGTGGAATATCGTATTCTGAGATCATATTACTGGAAAAGAAAAGCAAAATTACGTAGAACTCTTACAGTCGCTAATAGTCACTTATTTGTTGAGAATAAATAACAAGGACGACAATAAACTGTGCGAAAAAAATATAAATATCAGTAACGTATTCATGAAATGATTTGTAGACTGAGAAGTCTGAGGTTCGAATCCTTGTTCCTCCACTGGAATTTCCACAATCACTTAACCTGACATTGGCTCTACAATGAAGCTCTGAATATTTTTGCGAATAGATTTGGTCTAATTTAATGACATCAATTGGTCCTGATAATAATGTTTTTCGAGGAATGACACATCTTACTTTTACCACTAACACAACAGACTGCTGCAAACTATCAAAACTTTAACCGGTTTAGATATTAGTTTTTAAAATAATTTATAAAATCTTTCGTAGTGAATAGAAGTTCGATCCGTTAGTTCAGTTGGTTGCGGCAGCGTGATGGTGTCCGGCGCTGACACGGGGTTAGTTGGTTCGATTCCTGATGGTAAAACAATTATCTTGATATTGACGTGGTCGGCAGGGTAGGAGGGGTGGTGGTACACAATTCCTAAGCACCAAGTCCTGGGTTAAATCCCAAACCTATCCGCAGTGCGTGTGGAATAGGGCATACGACTTTGTTGGTGGTGATTCGTCTGTCGGATGGGATTTCCAGCTTGCGGCCGCGTGGGTATCTTACCAAAGAGTAGCCATTAATGGACCAGCAACGGTTTCACTGTCTCGTTCTTTCTTCTCTCATCCACAACAAACTACACTGAACACACACATCACCACAGCTGCACTCAATATAACACTTACGAGCACTGTGTAAGGCAACGGGGAACCACCTTAGTTTCATCTCTCCGGTATGCTTCCATGGATGGGTAAATATCTCCTAAGGTGACAGTCTACAATCGGATTAGAGTATGGCATTCGTAGAAGAAGAAGTGAACAGAAAGTTCAGTTATTTATTTTCTCAGCTGGTTGAAATATTTATCCCATAGGATGCACTGAATCACTTCATCTGTTTTGGCAGAATATTAGTTCGCTCACCGGACTGAATAAGTTCCAACTGGCTGAGCAATCGCACAATAAGCATACTTTAAACATGCAATGTAAGCTTTGCCAGAGATAAAATATAGGTTAATCAGGTAAACAGCCAATTAAAATTCAGTAATTGGAAAACTTACAACTTACATGAGTCGTATTAATCTTTCATTCTCGTAATTGTAAAAAAAAAATGGTTAAATTGGAAGTGGTTCTGCTGAAACAAAGAAATTAGGATGTTGCGTCTAGGGACAAAATAATTTCAGCGACTCTTCATTAGAAAGGGATTCAGTCCGGAGTACTAAATGTGTGAAACGTAGCAACGATACGAGGGGATTCAACATTAATCTATAAGTATCTTATAGCCTGTAGGATGTCCAAGTTATGTAGGCTTGCTAATAGAAGTAAAAAGTGGAAGAATACGTTCGGAGGAATGTTGCACTGGTTAAACATTTACATCTATCAAACTTAATGACAAGTTACTTCTAGGTTGTAAGGTTCACTGTACGTAGGGATATTATTGTTGTCTTGAGGTGTGTCGATTAATTTTATTGTTTGGGCTTTTTAATGGATTTTGCCGCCTATCATTTGGTCGGTAGTGGACTGGCTGTCGAAGTTGACAGGTTTTATCAACCTGTAGGTAACACAATACACATATGAATAAGAAAATACGATTATTCTCGAATCGAACTATTTATTCTTTCTTAGTGATCTGAAACGTTATTTATTTTCTTAACATGATATTCATCAGTCTCACAATAATCTTTCATCAGCGAAGTAACATAATCTGACAAGACTCCTTATGAGAAACAACACAAATAATACTTACTACATTCACAATTCAATGATTGTCATTACTACATCCGGATATGGGGCGTACTCCTGTGGCCCTACAAGGTTCTAATTAACTGCATTGCAAAAATTTTTGTTCAGAGTAAGTTGTATCTCAATTCAAAAGATCACTCTAAAAATATTTTTAAGCTTTAAATGTTGGTACTGAGTGTAAATTTTTTCATATCAGGTTAAAGACTTCACGGAAATTCTTTTAAGCGGTATCTGTGTTTATGTTACAAATGTAAACAGCTAAAAACTTTATTATTTTATTTCATTTGACAGTGGAATACACTGCTTTCAGATATTGCTTATATTCTCAGCGTCAGAACTAAGGAATCACCTTTGAAATGTTAATATATTTAAAAAAAAAATTTGGGTGGGGGGGGGGGAGGGGAAACTAAGAATACTGTGTCATAATAAGTAAGAGATCTGCTTAAACAGATTCCTACATGATGTGGATAGATTGAATTTAAGTTCATTTACCAGGTAATTAATATCGCACACAATCATTGGTACTTTAGCGAATGCTGTATGAATATGGTAAACAAGCTTCTACAAGAAAATGGTGGCATGTGGGAAAATTTCGTGAGCATAGTGTTCGCTGCCTGATCAAACTTTCAAACCTGAATCACTGTGTGGCAACCAACACTTCGACGCCTTCGCTGAAACAGCACACTTCATAATTTCATTTATCATTTCTGTCACCTGATATCCAAAGCCTTTCAGTCGTTTTGCTGAATTTTTGCAAGTTTCTCATGCGCTATTATATATCTGGATAGGCCCACTTACAAAATTTTAAGCTAATTGCTTCTCTTGTAAACCTGCACAATGTTTACTTCGCATGGTTACGATAACTATAAAATTATAATTTTTTCTGATTTTACTTTTTGTGTGGAGTATGTCACACGTCGTGTACAATGAGAAGTTGCGAAGTTGAAATGCTATAATAGACCGGTAGAGGCGGGAGTGTCACTGTTAACCAGTTCTTACCGGTTGATACCAGCTATGACAAACAAAGACCTTCCACAATACTGTTATACCTGCAAGTTATTATCAAATACTTGAAAAACTATTAAAAACTTACCGAATAATTCCGAGATATAGTTGACAAGAAAGATAGAGAAGATGCTTGGCAACCCGAGAGGAGCCTCTCCAATCTCCTACAGGAAAGCAATTAGCAGGACGCTTTTTTAGTTCACGGTTCTTGACACAAATATAATGTAAACCGATTTCAGTTTGTTGTTTCCACTAATTTAAGGATACAAAAAGTTGGTTTTAATACAATATCCTTCACGACAATGAACTTTATTTTCGCAGTAAGAGATATAGATTGCATGGAACAACATCGTTTAGTATTAATTTATTAAGGAAACTGGTTTTGAAGGATTTATTTATACCACAGAGAATCTCCCCTAGCGATTATAGTCTTCCCCGTTAAACTGTCGATAAAATTAATTTCGTTCTGCTCCTACTTGATTCACCATATACGGCTGCCTATCAAACGCCTCTGCCAGTTTTTAGGAGAGAAAGTAGAACTGGGGCTCCATATCTTTTTTGACTTGGCAGGTCTCTTTCTGTGACCCGTTTTCGTAGGATCGTTTTTGGTTAGCAAGTCCTCGCGGTCTCTCTGCTAATTGGTTTCTAGTAGGCTTTCAGGACCGAGGACAATGTATTTGCCAAGTATCTGGAAATGGTTGCGTAACGATATTGTAACAAAACATTCCACAGATAATACTACAGCACTCGTCAGTCTTACAAATAAGCGAATAACTTTGTTCCCCATTGTTACTGAACGATGAAAACTTCTTGTTTCAGCTAGGATTAGAATTCTGAATTGATCTTCATAATTTCAGTTTTTCGATTGGTAACGTTATTAAATGTATATCAATACAAGATATGAGAGAGAGAAGAAACAAACTGTTAACACCTTACGGTACTCTAGCTTATCGAACAGTTGACGGTTTTTTTTTTGCAAGAATAACGTCTCCGGAAATTTAAAAATAATAAGAAGTGAGAAATTAGCACAACGTCTTGTAGTTGGACAGATAACAGAAATGTTTAATAAATACTGTCTTAACTTATTTCAAAACTTTATCGTTAAAATAATTTTCAAATATTATGCCTTTTCACTTTTAATTCTTCGAGAATAATGTTTGTGGGTAATGGGAAATGGGTGAAATAAAAAGAAGTGTGTTAGGCTAAAATTGTCACAATGTGGGAAACCTACAGCGGTTGAGTTTTTTTTTTATGTTTGGTAAATGCTTATTGGTAATCATACTATCTTCACGGCACTGTCAGTTCCTGCTTCCAACCCATATCTTTTCGGTACTTAGCAAGCTATACCATCTTGTACAACACAGAATAGCTATTATGCTCTAATGTAATTCTTTCATCCGAATTACTCTCTTTACTACAGTGGTAAGCAAACTTGGGGAGACGAGTAAACAAACAATGTCCTTTAATGACAAACCTTGTCACTGGTTCCAAATTAATTCCAATTCTTTAACTGGGGTTACTAGTTGCATGAAAGGTTCTCTAAATTGTCTTTTGAAATTGTAAAACGCTAATGCAGTATTGTAATTGTATGTGGGTCTATTGGAACTACTTAAATTTAAAGGTCTGTTTAAAAGAAATATTCGGCAGGTCGCGGGTTCGAATCTCCATCCATTGTTTCCTCCAATCAATCCTTCAAAAGGTCATAGCAGAATTCCTTGCCGTTTGTTGCTCCCAGTCCGTTCGCTCCTCTAATGACTTCTTCAAGGAGTAAAACCAGAAAAAAGTAATATGAATCCATTCTTGATGAGATTTTCTTTTCTAATTATGTCGGAGAATTAATTGATCTCTCTTTTTTTGTGGTTTTTCGTCTCGCCGACGTCGAGGTAGTTAGATGTTAGAAAGTACAGGAACTATCTCGGCATTCGCCTGGAGTGATTTAGGGAAACCATGAAAAACACAAATCTGGATAACGAGACGGGGATTTGAACCCGCGTCCTCCCGAATGTGAGGTCAGAGCGTCATTGATCTTTTCATTTGAAGTATAAAACTTAAGAAATTTCATGTTTGTTTATAAAACGATATAACTGAATTAGGTATTATACTATATCTAGAAATTAGGACATTTTTACACCCTTTTTTATTAGCTTGATCTGCATGTATGTATGCATGAATGTAATGGAACCTTTCAACTCAATTTCCAGATGTCCGAGTTGTTTGAAAATTTGCACACTTATTAAGAACCGATGACAATACAATAATTTCATAGAAACATCCGGTTATTCTCATTACTTTGACAGTAAAAATAGAAAAATTGTTGAATACAATGGAATCTTCCATTTCAACG
This sequence comes from Vandiemenella viatica, assembly GCA_031002005.1. Classification (NCBI taxonomy): domain Eukaryota; kingdom Metazoa; phylum Arthropoda; class Insecta; order Orthoptera; family Morabidae; genus Vandiemenella; species Vandiemenella viatica. The sequence goes on from JARYHS010013630.1 coordinate 177,126,593, forward strand.
TTACCCCACTTCCAGATTTCCGAATTGTTTGAAATTTTTGGTACTTGTTACAAATCGGTGACAGTACAATTATTTCACAACAACGTACTGCTATTCTCATTACTACAATAACAATTAGAAAATTGTTGAATGTTGATTAAAATTTTGCACATTGAGAACCGATGGCAGTAAATACTTTTATAGCTGTGTCCTGATATTCTCATTACTTTGACAGTAACAATAGAAAAATGGTTGAATGCAATGGAACCTGTCGGTTCAATATTCACCCACTTCCAGACATCCGAAATGTTTGAAATTTTGTACATATATTAAAAACCGATGACAATGCTATAATTTTTAGCTATGTTCTGATATACTCATTACTTTGACAATAACAATAGAAAAGCGTTTGAGTTTAATGGAATATTTCATTTCAATGTTAACCCACTTCTTGACTTCCGAATTGTCTGAAATTTTGCACACGTATTAAGAACCGATGACAACACAATAATTTCAGAGCTATATCTTAATCATAGGTGGGTACAGTTAACTGAAAAATTAGCTTCGTTTATCGTTAATCCGCAGCTTAAAAAATAACTTTGATAATCGTTAAAGCGTTGCATTTTTACAAATTTAATGCAAGTTAAAGTTAACCTTAAAAGTTAACCATTCGAAAGTGAAACTGATGTTTATGTATTGCAATAGGCGTTACTGCAAGCAGTATAAAGGAGCTATGTACCGTGATGTGATTTAATAATACATGTACCCAATGTTATTCTGGAAATTGAGTTTTTACTGGGGTTCAACATTTTAACTAGCTTCTCAAAGTATCGGATTCTTCAACATGTAGTGGAATCATGTTGGCAACGAAAAGGTTTGCAACACATCGGTCCACACCAGCTTGGAATACCATGGTTCCGGTAGCTATGATACCAAATTTTTACCAGCATTTTGCGATGAAAACAAATCAATTCTGCTGCTATCTACATCAAAAGAAGCCACAGTACTTGAAGGCTTTGAATTATTATTTTTTTTCCCCCAGGAGCTGGCTCTGTTTTTACTTTTTCTTCAAACTGTTCACATTTGGATATTTGCATCCTCTTCATATGTTGTTTAAGATTATTAAGGCTAGACGTGAGCCTTAACTGTAGAAAGTTTAGGCAAATACAGTTTGCATTCATAAATCAACTGTTTTCCCAGTCTTGATTTAAATACAACATAATCACATAAATGTGTCCAACTATTTTTAATATTCTCGTTGCTATTGTTAGTGTTGCTGCTTTCACTAACGGATTGATGACGCAATAATGTAACGAATGTCAGTTTAAATTATTGCACTAACGAACACCAAACCAATAAAAACTAAAAAGTGTCATTTTCGTGGCAGTAAAAAAGTTAGATAGTGAAGATACCAAAATCAATCACCGATCGAAGCAGAAAGGAGTAATGAGCTCTAGTTTGCATACGTAAAATGCAAACGCTCCAAAACCCATGCCATGCCTAGCAGTGGCGGATCCAGGATTTTGTTTTGGGTGGGCTAGGATTTGGTTTGGGGGGGGGGGCTTGACTCGGGAAGGAGGGGGGTCGCCGACAGAACTCTCATTATTCCAGATTGCCGCCCTTATAAAAACAGTAGAGCGAAAAAAAAGTCCCCAAAATCCATGTCATCGAGGGTGACCTTGGTGCTTTTGGGGGAGGGGCTTCAGCCCCCTAGTCCCCCGCCACTATTGCCTAGCATAACAATTGTATTTGTATCACACTCCTACTTCGTATTACCTTATTTGTTCGCCATTCCACTCGCCAAACGTACGAGCGTGGCATGGCGTGAAATTTAAACATACCAGACGATGTCGACTACCAATGTAACGGACTAAAGTTAACGGTAGTTCAATTGTAGCAATGTGAACTAAAAGATTAAAAATAATATTCAAATATGAAAATTATAACTTTTTTGATAAGCTTTAAATAGGATTCTCTGATTAAAAAGTTAAATTTAATGTAAAAGAGCGTGGGGAGCTCTCTACTTATATATAATGACTCTACCTTTACTAACAGCTAGCGATAAAAAAATATAAGATTACTGATATCTTGGACTTCACACTTTTTTTTTTTTACATTAATGTTGACTTTTTAATCAATATCTTTATTATTATTTTAAGCTTATTCGAAAAAGTTATACTGAATTGTGGGAGGTCCTAGCGCTGTTCGAAAAAAAAATTATATTTAAAGATAATTTTTAACCTTTGAGTTCACATTGCTACAAAAGCGTGTATTTTAGTTTTTTAAACTATAGCTTTATTTCGTCCTTAAAACTATCCATTCACTTCTTTGTTGATGTTCAAGTAGAGTCCTTTCCCTGGCTGACAGCTATGTTGGTGGTCGTAGTTGTTGCTGGCAGTGCCGTGGAGGCCTTCCCGTGCCGCGGCGCGGCGGCTCGCTGTGAGTCAGTGGGGTCAAGGAACACCGCTCCTACCTGCCGCACGCTCATTGCCACCTACATGACTCACGTGTCATGCCTTCATTGTTTTTAAATTTCACAGTTGTTCGGTAAGCATTGTTCAAAAAACGTAAACACTATCAAATGGTAGTGATTAGAAAGTTAGCTGTTTACTCTATTAATTGTTGTTTTGTCTACGTCGATGCCATTAGAGACGGAACTGAAGTAGGGCCAAGGAACGGAAAGGAATTTTCCCATGGCTGCTTGGAGAACCGTATTGGCATACACATGAGTGATTTCGGGAAACCATATAAAAGTGAAATCTGGTCGGACAGACGGGGATTTGAACTCACTGCCTTCTGAATTTTTTATTTTTTTACTTATCGCTTTACGGCTCATAGAGGTCATTAGACGGGTGAAGGACTTTTAGCAAAGGACGGGAAGGAATTCTGCTAAGTCCTTTAAAAGGAACTATCCCGGCATTCGCTTGGAGTGATTTGGGTAAACCAAGAAAACCAAAATTTGAATGGGCGGATGGGGGTTCAAACCGGCGTCCTCCGATTGCTAGGCCAGAACGTTATCGCGCACCCCACGCTCCGGTGCTCTAGTGTAATAACGTTTATAGTCATTGATTTATTGCTCCCAGTCCACATACATTGACTAGACTAAATGAGATGTTAATATTTTGTCCATGGTGGACTTGTGGAATCAGCGACTGTGATATCAAATTTGGTTGATAATTGAATACATAAATGAGACGTGTTTCAGATTACGAGTATACTATCATTCTTTGAAGCCAAATTAAGTAATGTATTGAATATGTGGACCAGTTGCGTTGAAGTTGAAGAAAGCTACTAAGGGGAATAAAAACTTTTATTAACAAGCAAAGGGAAATGATTACAGTTTCAAATCTTTTTTACAGTTTTATCAAAGTTATTTCGAACAACAGATAGTACACTATTTTGAAGAACACAGTAATTCAGAGTGTGTCTGCCTCATAGCAATAATAATTTCCTCACGTATTCCGTTTCTGCATATTTAAAATCTGTTTTAAATTATCATCTTTTTTTTTTATAATGTCTCTTTATATCAACTTTTGCATTTCTTTACTTCCAAATTTCCGTCTAATAAGTAGTAGCACGTCTACACTTCTAGTAGTACAGTATAAAGAAATTATTATAATAAACTACCATTCATTTTGTTGTTAACAAACAAATATCAAAATTCTACACGTCATTGTGAGATCAACAATTTACCTTATTCTCTTCCAAGTGAATTAAGCTTTAAGGATTGTCTATAGCTTAAAAAGCACTGCTTCAGTGACTTGCAAGTGGACAGTACATTATATACATAGATCCAGCTTTTTGGTTGAAGTAACTGATCGGATGATATCTGAAAAAATGTGCTAAGTCAGTCTACGTAAACTGGTTGTTTATATCATTCACTGTGCTGGAGGAATCTGCTGCCAGCGCTGACAGAATTGCCTTTCAGCGTAAATAACATTCTTGAGAAACTTTTGCTGCACTCTGTGGCTTACTGTGAGCCTAGGAGAAACCATGAGGCAAATAGTAGTTTCTTGACATTGTAATATGAACTTGATTGTAACGTATGAGCCAACCTTCAAAGGAGAGATGTCAGTTAGAACTAATCATGAAATACTTTCAACTTAATGTTATTTACTTGTTCGAATATGAATCGAAAAGCTATACGAATTTATTTATTGATTTTGATATTTAATACTTGAGGGTTGTCCATAAGAAAGTTGTAGGATCTAGTACAAATTCTTTATTTCGTTTTATTTACAAAGAGCGAAAAGGAAGTGGCTTGTTTAAAATGTTTATAGCAAGCAGTACTTCAGAATAAACTACCATTTACCCGTTGCTTCCCACGCCCGGTCTTGCGGTGTATAGAAGTCAAAATATTAAACATAAAGTTGTGTGATATTTTTCAGTTTTTTGTGCAAGCAGTGAAAATTTCAATTACAGTGTGATCCGTGGCCCATAATTACGTTTCTAGAAATGTATTTAATTATTTCCTCCATCCCTTGCTACATATAAGATATTAATTATTTCCACAGATTTTAATTTGAACAATTACCTCTAAAAATTTGAAAACACCATCCAAATTGCTGCGGTAGTTTTTGCGCAGTTCCCGTTCTAATAATGAGACATACGCAGCTTGCATGCAGATTTATAATAGTACAGATTTATGAAATACCATTAAAACCAACAAAACCGATTCTAAGTTCTCATGAACATGTATCTAAGAACAGAGGTAAGATTTGTTTGTGTCGAAATTGTTTTTTGTAGATGGCGTAAAGTAAGCGATATAACGGTTAAATGGTTATTTTTTCCCATCTACAGCTTAAATTCAAACACAAAGCAATCTTTTGTACAGGCGAAGGTCTGTTAAACAGATTAAAGAAATTTATGGCATCAGGGAGACCAGAGTACTTCATGCATAAGTAATTGACAACTGGTGGTTTATTACAAAAGAACACAAAAAATTTGAAAGGTAGTATTTACAAAACAAACAAAAAATTACCGCCTTGGTTGACGAATCACTTTGTAAAGACTTGATAACAACAAATTCATAAATCTTCAACGATACCGAATCGAAAAACCCACGCGATATTTACTCGGTATCCAAACTCATTCCATACTCAAATGCAGCATATACGTTGTAACAGTTAGTCTCTTTTTTGCTTCATCAATCTTGGGCAACAGTGGCGGAAAAAGCACTACACCATTTACGTAACCCCACAGAAAAAAAGTAAAAAATCGCAGAAGATTAGTTGAGGTCTACTGGAAGGCCAGTGATGAAGTATCCGGACGTGATTTTTTCCGCAGTCAATACATCACCTTAGCAGTTTTCCATTCAAGTATCCGCATGCAAGTAAGTGTCAATGGGCTAGCGCTCCATCCAGTCGAAAAAATATATTCCCCAGCTTTTTTCTTTTAGTTGATAAAGCAACCAAATCGTCAACATATCCAAGTAAAACCTTCCATTAATAGTTGCCATCACGATTCAAACTGCGAACAAACTCGCGTAGTGAGATAAAGAGCACTCAAAGTAACATCTCTTGCCAAAGAAATAAAAGCTTGGCTGCAGAGTTATAGCCTTTCCAAGTTACGGTTTACGTTTTTTTTTTTTTTCTTGTTTTACGCCTCATCAGCCTCGAGGTCATTAGAGGCGTGAACGGACGCGGAACAAGGAACGGGAAGGAATTCGGCCATTTCCTTCTGGAGGAACCATTCCAACATTCATCCGAGGTGATATGAAGAAACCATGAAAACCAAAATCTTTCCGAATGCGAGGTCAGAATGTTTCCACTCATACATCATGCTTGGTTGTTTTCTTTTTAGACAGATTATTCTCTTCCTAGTTATTTACTCTGAACAAATATTGTATGTAATTTTGTTTTTCTTTTCCTGTACTATGTTGTCAGAATTTGACACTCTTGTGTTCAAAGCAACGTCTTAATGTACTGACTGTTTGTGTAACCGACCGAACAGGTTTGAGAGTCGCTTGAAGCTACAGCCTGGCATTCGAGCGCGGCTGTGTGGAACAGAATTCGGTTCTTGTGCAAGGTCTGAGAGCCCGCATTGTATCTCTCAGGACGTCAGCACTATTAAGGAATTCCATTAGGAGTCAGCTCGCTGCCTGCTTTCCCGGCACTGAACGCGACCTGTCAAAGCACTTTCGGAGTCTCGTTGCAGCTCTTTACATAAGTAGAAAGTTCGGTTGTGTGTCCGATGCGAGCTAATTGTTCCCCTGTAGCTCCCATATGAGGCTGACAAACAAGCTTTTGTCTCGTCACTCTCAGCTTCCTGTGGCACCGCATACACGCAGCTCAGTTCTCACAACTGACGTGTACCGCTACTGGATAATAGTCGGCTGCATTTTGCTGTCAAACGTGGCATGTTGAAAAGTAAGGAGAAATGGAAATGATCGTAAAGCATAGCGACTATGTACGTGAGTTTCATGCCAGGTATCAACGAAAGTCATACACGCAACCTCACATGTAACAGGTGGTGGCTGTTGTTTAGAGGGGGTCTCCACAACAATATATCTACTTATAGTATTGAATAATAGTTAATAAATAAATTTCTCCTTCTATGGGTGTGAAAAACAGGCAATACATACATAGCATTTGCAAGTGTTACGAGCTAGTATTCTATCTCTTGGGAAGTAAGCACTATTAAAATAAAGTAATACACTATCACTGATTATCATTTATCTATTAATATTGCCGTTCCATGTAGTTTTGTAATACAACATAGACAGTAAAAATTATTTTCACAACTATCTATCTGAATCGTTCACGTTCCATAGCGTATCGAGAGACGTTCGAAATATATGAGGTATTGTCATGTTAGACTGTATATCTTCCAAACTAATGTGAAAATATAAGTCCATGTTATGAGTAAATCAGAAACATACATTATGTATTTTTAAATGTATTAAAATGTCGCCATCTAGAACTTGTTGGTACAAAAAAACTTCTTACAACAAATTAGGAATATAGTAAGCAAAAAACGTAGACAAAGATAACTCCGAAATAATGAAAAATAATTTTATGTTGAAATGTGTTGAGAAAAACCATTATCTTTATAAGTTAAGTCAGATAGTTCCTAGTAAAATGTTCATATTACAATCTACAGCTGATGAAAAGCGAATTCCGTAAAACAGTTACAAGGAGACAGAAGCTTCTTAAGAACTCATTTCCGTAATTATAATTGCTGTTATGAATAACTATCGTTTACTGTTACCCTTAAAATATATTATAAGCTGCTCCAGACAGTATCGGAATAGTGTGATATGAATATGCACCTAATTTCGATCCACATCTTTCACACTGTCGGCAAACACAAAAATTAGTATTGTGAAATATAACCTAGACTCTTTAGTAATCACTCATGTCAGTGCGTCTATTAGACGGCTGCGGAATGAAGATCCTAGGTCGACTTACGTCATTCCTTTTCTCTTCCACCCTTCTGCTCAATGTTCCTCTCAACCATTTGCCTGTATCTCATCCGTTTTGGTTGTTCTGCTGCATTGCATAATTTTTTTTTATGTGTTCTTGTAGCATCTATTCTTCGTGTTTCAACTATCCTGTTAAAAAAAGCGTCTGAACTAAAAATTGAGAAAACGAGGGCTGAGAGATTTTAAAGAAATATCGACGTTAATTTCTGAATATTCGTAGTGTAAAATACTGTTTAATTCAATTTTAAAATCAGAAAGAACTGCTATCGTTGTTCAGTTATAAATTATATTAGCAAATCCGAACTTCAAAAAATAAAATGAAGACCTAATTAATTTATCACGATATTTTGGATAAACTTATCACCTCTCCTTTGATCCACAGTGTGCGCATTTTGAAATCTTGAATTTTATTTTAAACTGAAATCAAACTAAACATAAACTAATACAAAATGAAAAATCTTATTAACCTACATTTTAAACGACATTGCAATAACAGAAATTTCTACAAAAGAATCAAGTGATTAGTTTTTGTATAATAACTTATGGATTTGTAGCATGGCGCATGAATGAATAAACCACTGAAAAAGTCGTATACATACGGTAATTTTTTAAAAAAAGAAGAAAAACATGATGAAAATGACAAGAGCTGCTTGAGGCTGTATCATTCTGGTTAAAGAAGGGCAAGAACAAGTAGCGTATTAACGACTTTTTTCAGGTAGATGCAACCAGATTTCTGGGAACAGCAACTATGGGCTGGTAGAACACTGTATTCCTGGAGATACTATCTGAAGCGTCCCAATGACAAAAATGTGGCATATGTAATTCAGTCTCTAGCAACACTGTTTCTTTCTACTTAACAATCGTTTTTGATTGAGCTGATCACGTGACACTGATGTTCATAATGGTGAACATGTTTTGGTAAAATACGTGAAACTGAATTTCTTATTTTACACCCGCCATCTTGCACAACCAGATTATACAAACGTGACACTTACAGTGCTACACATTAGGTGGGTAAAAGTTAAGACATATATAGTACACGGACTGGAGATAAGTTGGTTTGAAAGAAATACTGGAGCAGTAACTTTGTCTTCCATATTTCAGCAGTGAGTCAATGTTGCTTATCTCTCGTAGAGTGACCTTCGCGTTTTGTAACAAGTTGTGCATGACTTCCTGAAACCAGTGTACGTCACACTAATTCCAGTTCTTGTTAAAAGTAGAACACTGGAATTTTATCGTTAGCAAAAAGCTTCTTCATTTAGTTGTCAGGTACGGTTCTTCTGATTTACGTGCCTCAGGGGAGGAATAATAAATTTCTCTTGGGCCTGTCAAAACTAAGCTAAGTTACATACACCTGCTGCGAGAATAGCAAAAAGACTTGATGAAGTACGAATGAAATAGCTATTTTCGACCTGACACAGGGCTGGTAATAACCGCTTGGTTCACACCTGGCGTGTTTACTAAGAACAATTTAGTGGAATGAGAATTGGTAGGAGGCATCACTACATTGATTAAATCATATTTACAAAGCTGTTGAGGTTGACAAAAGCAAACCGACTAAATAACCTATGCAATAATGTTACAACCAGTTTTACAAGCTTAATTAATGGTAATGTTGTTCAATAAAGCCCATGCAACTGTTCTTCAATCACATACGCGTTTAGCCTCTCATCGAGGTATCATCAGCATCGACTCTGCGTCGAAATTCTCCCTTAGTTTCGCGAATTTCGTTAAATCGTATTTGACGAAATTCTAAAATTGAACAATTTACTAGTGGTTTTTTTACCTGTTATTCATATATATGAGTTTCGTAATTGTATATTAATACCAATGTATATAGCAAAAAGATATAAATTTTAGGTTTACATCATATATGATTTAACTGAAGCTGTTAGGTTAAGTGAACATTTCGACACTTATTTATTGCTGAAGATACATGGATGAGATCCTAAAGGCATACAGCAATAAATAATTATAAAATATGAATTGGTATTATTTATTAACAATTCAGTTATGTACAGAACGCGTGCATATAGTTTCTGTTAACTGCAGTAAATACAAGGCATTAAATTTGGACAATATATTTGGAAATTCTGGAGAGCTCTGTCTGTCTGATTGTGTTATACCTAAAAATCGGAAAATGTTTGACCCCCTTTCTTAGAGGACGAGTGCTGCTTGAGGTATGTGTGTTTTATATTGGTCGCGTGCATGTGGTTTCCATCATTGATTCTTGTCAATGAAGCGGATATTCACTACGCCATTCTTAACACTTAGGGGAAAAATCGTTCCAGCCGAAGACAAGTTGCTTCAATCAAATTTTTCGATTGTTTTCCCTGTATGTGCGACTGTCTATAATGATGCAATAAAACAAGCAAAAGTTTTTACAACTTGAAACTAACAAAGTAGATACAGAAAAAGGCCCATCACCTGTATAAAATCGACCTGAATCTCCCGTATCACTGACTGGGGAAATCGTGTCAACCTTGCTAGTGTCTGGGTAAGACAAAAGCTTTCAGATATACTTCACAGCCAGTAGGCTACATATTTATTCAACATGTAAGGAGCCCGAAATATCTGATGTAAAACATTGTCATAAATTCGAAGAAGAGAAGTATTGAACATGTTAAAAAAGTAACTGTTGTAATGAGGACCGAAGTGAGTGCTAAAATAATAATAAAAAAAGTGTTGTATACTGGAAAACTGATGAGACGTGGAACGAAAAATTAGTACCCTTAGAACTATTCCTTCTTCGGCCATCGGTTGTAATTTTACTTCCTACGTATCAAAATTCACTGACTTCTGCTATCGCATCCAACCCTATTTCTATTTTTAATCTACTAGTATTGGTATAATTTCATCTATATTTCATCTCTTTTGTCTTGCTATGGTTTATATTTAGTCCAAAATCTTCCTTTAGTATTTTTTTTTATGATATTCAATAACTTATCAGTAACCTCAACCTGTTCTGCTAAGAAGACAATGTCATCAGCAAATCTTAGTACACTGATTTTTTCTCCTTGAACACTTACGACACATTCAAATCTTTCTTTCACTTCCTTTATTACTTCTTCTACATGCCAATATTGAAAATCTTTTATGCTTACGTATAACAGAAGCTTTCGTGTAGTTGACATTTTAGCCACTCATATTTTTTAAGACTAATTTGGCGGAAGAATCATCGGCAATTTGTTTATTTGATACTACTGCAAAAATTGAAATAATTACCGTACAGTGCTCTCTTTTTATCCAAATAATCTGCGCCGTCTAATATATGTTTACTGGACCAAGGAATCCGTTAGGTACGTAATAACTTTCGTTATCTCCATAAAAATGAAAGCAGTCGTTGAGATCTTTTTCTGTAGATTGAGCGTCGGATCTTCAAAAATATCTAAGTAAGCATTCTTATTTGAAGTAATACCTAAGAGAACAGTAATGTTGATTTGAATGTCTAAACCTACCCATTAGACTCCAATTTTCGATCGTGAAGAGAAGTGTGAGGCCAAATGTCAGGGTTTCCGACGATCCTGCATCAAGTGTTAAGGCCAGTCGCAAGGACAGGAATCAGTTCTACACCTTCGCTACACTGTTACATTTTCCTCAACATTCTACTATAGTTTTAGTTTGTGTTTCAGCTTAACACGTCATTAAAATGGCTCTCTTTAGTGGTAATTCATCTGTGCACACTCACGATGAAATTACCATTTCCTACTCATTTTATCATCGTGATATGACTAATGATAAATGAAACTATACAGCCGTTACTTAAATACAAAACTCTTTTGGATCAACATCAGTCTATTACTGCCAGGCAGCTCTATACGCTAAATGAATCAAGTCGTACACCAATTACCGGATTGTAAAGAAAAACCATAATTACTTTATACATTATACTTTATTTCAGTAGTAGTTAAATCATAATTTTTATTAATGATTATAAGCGTTTGTTGGTAATTTCGTCATATAGAATGGATTAAATATGCAGTTGACATCTACTGGATCCCAAAATGGTTAGTCAGGGTAGATAGTAATGGTTTTAGTCGCAGAATTGAATCCAGGCCATAACAGATCTCATAACAAGGCAAGGAAATTAAATAATTCGGTGAGGATTCTACTGTCAACATCATTTAGATAACATTGTAGAATTTCCTTTATTCGTCACATGACTCTTTTAAGAACTGTAAAGACGATGAATTTCGTAAAATTATTACCTTATCATTTATGGTTTTTATTAATATTTGCCGTTTTACAAAGTCTGTCAGTTTAATAGATGTACTCCTTATGTTAATGAAATTAATAAAATAAGTACATAATACCTGTGTGAACCAAGACTTTCACGGCGTGTCACTGAAATATAATCTTCGTGGTAGGGAACCCGCGAAGATTATATTACATAATAATTACATAATACCTAACATTCATTTGTGGTTTCTTTTTTTTTAAATAAAAATTCCTCTTGCAACCGTGTGCTGGAGTGGTCAGGTGATGGAACATGACCATTTCACACTACTGTTGCATAATAAATATATCTATCTATCTATCTATCTATCTATATATATATATATATATATATATATGTGTGTGTGTGTGTGTGTGTGTAATAATATTTTTGTTAATTGGGGAGTAATGATATGAATATCTAAATACAGACTGATGAAAGTACAATGAACTCTAAGTTCCTTGAGAGCCACGCAATAAAATACTATGTCCCAACCGAAACCACTAGTAAAGTAACTGATGTAACTCTGCCTTTAACCAAAACCGCAGCACAATGAAGGCGGAAAAGATGTAACCGCACGTCGTGCATCTCAAATAGCTTTTGCGAAACACCAATAACGTTGGGCAGTGGAGACTGCGGGTTTATAAACCTAAAAATCCTTAATTTTCCTGCGCAATCTGCACACGAATTTACAATAACTCATCATTAGGTGGATGTTACAGTTTACATGAACATCGTGGTGCGAATAATAGTTACCACTATCCTAAAAATGCAATCGGATCAGTATAAACATTAGATCTTTCGTTTACAAATCACAGCTGTTCAAGGCAGTCTAAGATAAAAAAAAAATAATAATAATAATAATAATAAAATAGAATACCAGTAATCCGTGGCCAATACTATTGTGTGTTATGAATTTTTCTATCACCTAACATATCCTTAAAAAAAGTGATATATGATCTGTGATTTACAAAATATACTGAGGGATCTATGGTTGGGCTGATCAAATTACATCTCGTAAAATTAAAACTGGACAAAACTGCATCCATTTAAAATAACCTTTGCGAGTAGAATCCAGAAGTTGTATTTGACCATATTTTCATAGAGGTTATCCAGCTGAGTGTATCTCCTATTAGTCAGCATTATTCATGGACCGAATATGAAAATGACGGATTTCAGGAACTGGTACAGCATCTAAGAAACAACGATTCTAATTTTCACCCGTGAAAATACATAAGCGTTTAAGGTTCGTGTCTATTCAATGTAAATTTATTCCATATGACTTTCATTCAGCACGATATCGAAGAATCTTAGTAATAGGTGACTACTAGGGGGATAAAATAAAGCATATTTTTGCTCAGATATACTTCTACTTAATGTTGTTTTTCATTGTGGCCTATATGGAAATGTGAAATAGTTTGTTAATATTTTTCTTGTTTTAGTTGACTTAGATACAGTGTATATTTTCGAGAGTTTATCTGGACAAACTTAACCAAAATAGATGTTATTAGATTCTTTATTTTAAGTAATTTACTGAAACAAGAGTTGCGATAGTAACATACCTCAAACTAAATCTTAGGTGGTAGTGCGTATGTGTTCTGCTTATTACATTTGAAACGCAACATTCATACCTTGTAGTTTCTTTCCACCTACGAGATTGTCTACCTGGATGCATCTCGTGATACATTTTCAGAACAAGAAATTCGCAGAACAGTATTGGGAATCTAACACTGGGACATTAAAAATTTCTTTTTCATGGTCTAAATGTCTTGTGGTTATCAGAATTACTAAGATATGTTAGTGGAGATTTTCCCTGAAGTATTGCATTACCGATAAATTATAATTTACGGTATTTTTACAAGCTACCGAATGAGCTACGACAATAAAAACTAAGAAATAGATATTGAGAAATGAGCGGCAGATTAGAGAGATAGCTTGTTTATATTACTTTTTATAGTTTCGGCAAATAGTGCTCCCATGTACGCCTATCAGAGCAGTTGACTGAGCAGTCTGGAAGCGGGTAACAACGCCTTTATTTCCATGTGAACTGATCCATGAAAAGGTTCATTGGAGTTGTAATTGCAGTGTTTAGGAAACTAGTTATTTGTTATTTCCACTATCCTCTGTACCCCGTTAGTTTATGGAGGTGAAGATGTGTGGAGCTGGACAACAATATAACTGCTTCTAGTCTTAAACAATTATACAATTAGTAATAAATATCCTCTCTCTCCTGCAAGATGTGAACACTAGGCAACACATGAAATACAGTTAATAAATTAAAATAATTCGAAACCGTCAAACTGAAGCGTTGACGTATCGAAGGACATCCGAAATACACGTTTGATTCAATGGAACGATGTCTACAAGCAGAGAAACACGAACGAGAAACATTCGCCAGCAAAAACTTTACGACTGCCACTTTGCGCGACACTCTGCGTGGGTGGGACACTCTCACGACTCCTTTACTGCACTCACATGTCGTACGACATTCACGTAGCGCCTAGCACGAGCGGGCCCTTCCCAGGTTCACAAGAATTATTCATGTGGCGACTTGTGGCCGAGCACGTACTCTGTGTAGAGGCTGCACTTTCGCGATCCATCACAGTGGCGGTGCTTGCTGTGTTCTCGGGAACTGTAACTGATGGCTGCTCACGGTTCTCAGTTCGGCTCGATTATCAATTTGCAGCAGCTGTTACTAGCATTTAGCAGTTACGGCCCATTCGCGTGAAGCTCTAAGGTAGTTCTGCAATAGGCTGAGATGGACTGGTTTCGTAGGAACTCTAACAGTGTAACAAGATGACGTTGACGATGATTTTTAGTAATTTTCAAAACTTTATTATTCAGAAACAGTATATTGTGGACGCACTAACATTCCATAACTATGAATAAGTCAGCGATTCACCGAACATCATTCAGAACAAATATTTGGTCATGGTATTTTTAATAAAAAATGTTTCTCTTATTTTTATTTCATAAAAGTATGGCGAACGTTGGTTATTTTCTTGAGCTTAGTCAGTCTATGGAAGACTGTTGTTGCAATAACTATCCTTCAAGAACAGAGGTCCTAGGATAGTACACTGTCATGTAATTGCATAGTTTCTGGGATAGAGAGTTTCTGTTATATTCACAGATACTTGGGAAAATAAGTATAATTATGTTTATGTTTTATTTGTTTCAGAACGAGCCTTATGAGTGAACAACAACGCTCGAGCAAATCCCCATCCGGCCATCCAGATATTAGTTTTCCCTACTTTACAGATATCACCTCAGACGATGGAATACTGGGATGGTTTCTTCAATAGGTCATAATCAAATTCCTTCCCGCTCCTTGTGCACATTCGTGTCACAGCTATGTTAACCTCAACGTCCGTGGGCCATAAAACTCGAATAAAAAATTGTTATAGTTAAATGTTGTTACTCACCAACTTCGTCCTCCCGAAATTTTTTTTTTTTTTTTTTTTTTTTTTTTTTTTTTTTTTTTTTTTTTTTTTTTAAAGATAAGGTTAGCGACTGCAACTTGTATTATAACGATTCCAAGCTATTCACTAACTTCTGCCTGAGACTGAAAAAAGCTAACTTTCTAAAGTTTTGAATAATACTTTACACGAACGGCACTTATCCATCGCTTTCAGTGCGATAATCGTTTCAAGTAACTATCTCATTAACATTTAATAAGCTATTAGATGAATTAGTTATTGAATCAAGGTCAGTATATTATCTTAGTAAAAAAAGTAGGCAACCTACAGTAAAACTTATGCATTGTACCGAGCTTGGTGGTGTAACTTTTAGCGTTCTGGCCTCCCATTCGGGAGGACGGCGGTTCGAATCCCCGTCCGGTCATCCAGATTTGGGTTTTCCATGGTTTCCCAAATCACTCTAGGTAAATGCCGGGATGCTTCCTTCAAAAGGCCATGGCCGAATTCCTTCCTATTCCTTGCCCCTCATCCTTTCCCGTCTCTAAAGACCTCGCTGTTAAGAGACGTAAAGCAGTTAAAAAAAATTAAATAATTGTGCATTGTTTCATTCGGATCGCATGTATATTAAGAAACGTAATCTCACAGTATGGACATAGGTTAAATAAAGACATTAACTGATGCCAAAAGATAAGTAGCTCTACCTACCATTAATTAAATGACTTGAGTTAGAGAATTTAGGAAAAGTGTTATCGGACTGAAAATGACACAACCTGGGTTTTTAATTAGGTACGACAACAGTAGATCACTGTATTGCTGTACCTTCACAATGTAAAAACATGTGAACAAGTTAATTTGATTCTCGGACAAACCACAAACCGGTTATTAGGGTACTCTTACAGTATCGCTGTCGGAATTTCCCCCGTCACCAGCCTCACTGAATCTGATCAAGGCTACCAAGTCTGTTCTTCCTACTTTATTATGCTACGAGTGACACACAACGAGCACTGGAACAAGTAAACATCAGAAATGTAATGTAATGTCTACTATTATGAAAATCAGCCAAAATGTACACGTCCTTGTAGCATTATAAACTATTTAGATCCATGTTAATAATTACGTTTCATGATTTATGGTGCGGCCAGTCCATAATCCTTCCTCTCCAGACGTTTCGACCATGGTCTACGGTCTTCCTCAACGATAAAACCAACCTGCTGTGTCTACTAGAGTCTCCGGTAGACTCAGCAGGCAGCTTGACCACTGAGGAAGACCGTAGGTCTCCGTCGGAACGTTGAAATAAAAAGGGGTACAGTTTGAATACAGTTTCGAAAAGTGATTGTTAACATTATGCAACATAACGTTTAAATCATTTATATTTCCATCAATCCATTATATTTTGTCTTCCAATCGGGAAAGTTAATCATTTTCCAATTTAAATTCGAACTGCATACTGTTTGAGTCATCATGGAGGTGTCAAATAAAAGTTTAACGTTGTCCGTTGTAATTTCTTAAAGATAATTATTAATTATTCATAGACTTTCAAATTGTATTCTGCAAACACCATTACCGAGAATACAGATTAATTTAAAAAAAAAAAAAACATAGCTTCATAAATCTAAACAAAGTGGAAGTATCCTGGGATTAATCTTCAACCAGTGTAAGAGAAATCGTTATATCTTCTTCTTCATCGCTATCCCCAACTGAGGAGTGCGAATGGACTTATTTAGCAGATGAGTTTTTCTTCTGTTCCCAATATCTCTTCATCCTCTTGCTGAGCTTTTTCATACGTTCTTCCGTCCAGGTGTTCCTCCTTCTAACATACTATATATCTATACGTTATATCTATAATCAATAACAAGAAGACATTGTATATTTGTTATTGCAAGCATTCAGTACAATGTTGCGTATCTGTTATAGACTTAATTAAATCGAAATATGATAGCGAAATGAAGAAATTTGCACTGATTGCGACCCTGCTGGGGTTGTTTCAATGTGCACTTTATATGGTAACAGCTTACATCTGGCGGTTATTTAAATTGAACGTGGATAATTCTTGACAACTGGTTTTTCCTTTGAGTTTAAGGCAGTCAATGGATGTCTGTAGAGCCAAAGATTTAAGTTGGCACTACTATCTTTGGTGAAGGAATATCTTTGACTATTCGACAAATGAATGTTACGCGTATTAAACAGAGTGAGATAAAAAAGACAACACGAGTCAGGTATATAATGACTTATTGGATTATGTTTTGAAAAAGAAAAGTATTTATTATGTTACGTGTTGATCTGACAAAATGAATTGTATCATCTCGATGTGAGTTGTTAAATATGAAAATACACATAGTAAAAGAAGTTGTTTATTTTGATTGGAGTTGGATTTTCTTGTATTAATGTAACGAACATTAGAGTTACAGCATCTCGTACTGTTGTGTCAGGTGAATCAGAAGTTGAGTAGCTGTATGGTAGTGGCGGGGCAGAGTATTACGCGAAGCCGCTTGTCCTTGACCGCCGCGGACTCTGCTTGCAGTACACACACACAGAACCTTACCTGGCGAAGCACCCGTAATGAATTTACATCGCCGCTTTAACTTCAGTAGCATCATTTGTACAGTTCTGTCCTTATTGTTTAGACATGTTACGAAATTGTTCAGTTGTCTTTATTTGCACATTGTTTTTATTTTATATATGCCATCGGACGATAATACCCTAAATCATAAGCAAGCAGTCTGCATTGGTTTTCAAACGCGCCAACATTTGTACTGAATGCAGCCTAAGATTTCTGCGGTCTATGGTTTTTAGGCTATCGGCGACGACAGACTAAAAACAGTTTGTAGTTTCATATCGTGTGTTGGTCCACAGAATCGCACCACCAGTTTTTATAAGTTATTTTTGTTTTGGATGCTAACAAAGTGTGAATACAATTTTGTTAAAATGAAAACGTAAACATTATGTCTGACTAATAGAGTTGTCAGTGTGATTGACACAATTCTCATCTTTGTGGCTGGAGGGAATGGTTGTCACGAGAATCACGTAGCCTTTGAGCAGACAGTATTTTACCAATTTGTGCCGTAGGTGGTATTTTGTTACGCTGGGCTGTCTGCTACGCACAAGGACGTTCCCAAGTGGCGGCCTTGTACCTCTGCACACAGCACATCCTTTGCGGTCTGCCACTAGGTGAACTCTGCACGTGGGCCAACGGGCGAACACCATTCACACAACACTTCAGCTTGTACTCCTGGTAGCAAAAAACACTCAACTACGTCTTTTTTATTTTTGGTTTTATTTATCATTTCATAACCTTGGTCATTAACTGAAATCATCTCGCCTTTTTCATTCAACGCAGATGGCATTGCAGAAGCATGGTAGCACTATCATCTTTAATTCGTATTCAGTGAGGTACAGCCTATTACAACGAGAAGACGAGACTCCAATCGACGATTCTGAGGGTCCAGCCTTACAGAAAGATTACTGTCAGAATTACTTCTCATAGAAATGTACTACCACCAGCGCTGTCTGCTAAGGTTTTTAGACATAAGGGTTGATATAATGTTGTATCGGAAGACACAAACATCGTATTTCAGAACTAAGCTATGACAATGTATTGACCGCAGAGAATCATCGTATTAACTGGTGCAAACTACTTTGTAAATTACGGGTGCACACTCTACAAAGCTGCATCTAGCCTAATGAAGTTGAACTTTTGCGGTCAGTATCTTCATGTATATAAGAAGGATTCATTCTAACAGCACATTCCATATTTATATTTACTTTCAAATATGGTACCTATAGTACTGTTTGACCTCTGAAGTCCAGTTTAGTTCGTAAAAACATAGTCCTTGAGAAAGAAATCCAACTATTTTCTGAGGCGGTAAGTAATTTACCAGTGAACCAACCCAAAAATGCAGGGAAACAATCCAATAGGCTCAAGGATCTCAAATTTTGTGCAAAATTTTTCTAGGAACATAAGAATTTGCTTTTCGGAAAACTATGTGATATGTAACAGAGGTATATCTGCATACTCTTTACACAAAATGAAAGACGAAAAAGAACACAATTCTCATGGAGCTCTTAGCTTACATTAATTCGCTAGTATTAGTGGTAATGTATGTTTTTAATTTAGAGTGATACTTGAAAAAGTTATAGACAACAGACTATACAAATTTTACTACATGCGGGACACGAATCAACTATCAATTCAGAGCGAGAAATTTCAGCAACAGGACAAAAAAAAAAAATAATCCTAAGCCAAACAGGCTGATCGTATTGTTATTTTCTTGGATTCCAGTTCACTCCAGTATCAAGAATCTGCGACAAGAGGGAAAAAAAATCTGACGTAAGTATATTCGTTGGCAGTTCTAAATCCCGAATAGTCAAAGGCGATTCATTATGTGTGCTATCAGTATTATTACGCAATCACCTAAGCCACACGATGAGCACAACGGTAAAAGTTACGTTGTGTGAATCACTGCATAGGCGATTAAAATTAAAAAATCTCAACGTGGTAAACATAGTTTACTTATTACTCGTGGAAAGTTTCCCAATCATTCATATTGTGGATTAGATGAGAATGTTTTTCTAGAATTCAAAATTTTTTCAACAAAAGAATAATGATCTAAAACTTTAATGAGACTGACGTTTCATATCACTCACTCTTTTATTATTGATCTATCTAACTGCAGATTTAAATAAATGTTTATTTATTATTAACTAGTTGGCCCGAAAGAAAATTTCGCTAATGATATGCGATGAAAAGCGAGGTTGGTGGTTTGTAGCAGGCTGAAAGAAGAACCAGCTCATTTGTAGCAATTGTTTATTCGTCAACTGAAATATATACGAAGCAAAACACTTACAGCTTCTTAAGAAACAATTAGAGATGATGAAATGTTTGCCTAACAGAAATAAAAATACCCGGAAAGCTCCATACTCTAGAAAACACAGACAGCTTATCAATATCTTTGGGATATGTGGTGCTGCTATCTAGCGGTTAAATGAGCACTCTTTATGGAGGCCAGCGAAGCCCAGCCCAGCAGCTTGACCATGACCGTGGCCTTGATTGCTCTTCATTTTTCCACTTACGGAGTGAAATTCGTAAAATTCCTTTCTTAATTAATGATGTTACCAAAGCGGAGAACATAATCTTTAAAATGAAAACACATTTGTTGGTATTGGGAAAGTATGAAGGGGAAAAAATCTTTTAAATATAATATATGTCGGATCGGGAATATGGGGCTAGCTACTAGAGGGCGCCACAGACGCAGCGAGCAGCGCCACAGACGCAGCGAGCAGTGCCACAGCGACATCTACGAGGGACTACTTAAGGGCAGCGCGCAGCACACGGAGGTCTCTTCCTGCCTGACCGCCGAGGCGACATCACTCCGTTATCTGTCATTATGTATTGTGAGACTGAGTCTAATAAACCGGATCCTTGAATCCGCTGTGTTCTCGTAGTTACTCTCCACTGTCCGAGGGATATCCACAGCCTACCTTCGCTGACGTGCCATCTGCTCAACCGGGAACTCCATTCAACCCGCCCGATTCCTGATCTTTCCCGGGTGGATCCGACATATATATGATGATATAAAATGCATACCATTTTAGTGTAGTCATATGGAACTGACGGAAGTATGAACAATTAACTTCGGTGTTAATGTACCGTTATTATTTACGACAGGCACTTTGTAATTTGATGAGCATTCTATCTGTAAATGGAATCGAAATGCGCAAAAATGTCTTGGAATGGTGTTTATTAACAGCTTGATAGAAGCTGATCAAAGCCAGTGACCGTAAAGAAACGAGTTAATAAACCACACACGCTTTGCATGTCGCCTGGTAACTTGAACGCACGTCAGGGAAAGCAACCTTAGCGCCCGTGGTTCCCCGAATCGGGTCAGCCTGCTTGCAGCACTGTACCACTCGTCGATAGCTAGCGATAAATTAACATCCTGATGTTCAGGTGAACTCATAAGTTCGCGTAGGTTGTGCGGGCAGGATGGACGCTAGTGTTTACGCGTTTGGCTGTCACTATTAATGTAAAGAGGGAAGAGCATCAAGATGATTTATATCCGCAATCAACAAAGAAATGTTGGGTAACACAGTCAGTTATTGACTACAAATCATTGTTAACGACACTTCAGCTCCCAACTTCTAGACTGTTTACTGCTGTAATATTCGCACGGATGATTGCAGAAACCTGCTGTAATCAGATGGCTTCTGCTCTGGCGGTGGTATTTGAATTTGCAACGGTCGTGCTTCTTAAAACCTATTGAAGCGCTCCTCAACCCGCCAAACCATCTAATGCGTTTCACCAGCCTTAATTAAGATGAGAGAAGGCCAACTAGGTTACGAAATATGAAAATATCAAGCAAAGGTGAAACACGTTCATAAAACAAGGTAAATATGTACATACAATTTTAATCTTGCTCTCTGTTGTAATTTTTGAACATCACATCTTTTACGAAAAAAAGCTTAACGATGATGTCTTTTTGCTTCACTGGGATAACACGTCTATAACAATTTCTTAATCTACATTTGAGTCAATATGAATAAAGTGTTTTCGTGGCACTAAAACCACAGTTGTGTGCATTGTCATGGAAAGGATAAACATATTCCAGACCAATATGGGGTAGCAAATATATGCAAACAACTGTTTGTTTAATGTCAAAACTCTTAGGGGTCACGGTGTACTAATACTTTCGCGAAAACTAATATGGTAGAACTAATGTTTAGTGTTGTAGAACTAATATCTAGTGTTGTAGAAATTATTTTCTTCTCTTATTATAAGAGCACTTCTAATAATTTCATGTATGACAATTACTATATATTTATAATTATTTTATAACAGCATTTTGAATTACGAAAACTTACATCGTATGTGCAGTTTTACTATAAAACGTATTCCGCAAGTGTGCCAAAGTAATTGTTATGGTTTGACCATAGAACGTCATTCTGGAACACGTGTGTCATATAGCTAAGCTACAAGCGCAAGAGAAATTGGTAAATGGTCGTCAGCTACAATATACACACTTTGACAATAAATTCGGCCGCCGCTGAAAAATTCTATCACTCTTATTTTGCACAATCTGACATCAATGTCATCCTAAGAAACAGTAATGTAATACTGGCAAGCCGAATTTATTGTCAAAGTGTGTACCATCTGAAGAACCGTCAACAGTCTAAGAGGAAGCGTCTCAAAATATAAATGTTACATAAGGGAACGGCGTTAGCCTGTGATGAGGCACAGAATTAAAAGCGATTATTCCCCTCTGGGATATGCATATTCCTTGTCCCTATATGGAAACTGTTTGCATGCAGAAATATTTTGATATGGCGTCTGACAATACAAGTTGTGTAATTCTGAAACAATCAAATATTTTCAACCCGCCTTGTGGCTCGATGCGCTAGGGCACCGCACACTGGAGCGGGGGAGATACGATGGGACCAGATTTGAGCCGTCCTGATTGCGATTTTTAGGCTGTTTCCCGCAACCATTTAGACGAATGCTGGGATGGTTCCCAATCTTTCCCTCTTAAACTACAAATTTCAAAAACAAAAATACACTTATCATACAGAATAGTTGTTTTGAATAGAGATGACAACACATACTTTCCTCTCACACGTTTAGTGCGTCGAGTCTAAGATACCCAGTTTGAATTAGGGCGGGACACAACTCCTTCTCCTCCTCTCATGATTTACACTCGCCACCTGTATAAACATAGGGCCGGTGGGCGGTGCCACGTGGTCTAGAGGTAGCCGGATCAAAGAGGGAGAGTTAATTGAGTTCCGGAACATAGAAAGAAGAGAACAATCCAAGTTATTCCTATGATACTGTTTCTCGCTTAATGCAGATGCTGTTATTTTCCTAAAAGATAAATTAGTTACTATCAGAAGTGATGTTCCATCTATTCCAACTACTTAAGTGCTAACTAATTTAATCTCGCCTAGTAATCACTACAGTGTTTATAAGTGATGTTTGATTTGTTAACTGATTTTCATTTTTCCTTGATGCACACTAAAATATGCACTAAAGGCATATTGAAGGAACTGTAAACAATTGTTTATGACACAGCGTATGTTCCCTTAAGAACTGGTTCCAGGAATTCTGATTCGACTTAGCAAATCAGATTTTCTGGAAGAAATAATCTCTTTCTCTAATTGTTTGCTATTGAGGATGGAATGCTGATCACAGTTTCCCTGCATTTCCATTTTCCTTTTCTCTATCCTGTTTAATAGAAATTTGTAATCGTCGTCTCCTCGTTTGCTACTTAGGTACCTGTCCCACTTTCCGAACATAACGACGAGTGTGACCTCATACGTGCAGCACATTTTAGAAACAGGTTTCCCTACCAACTTATCGCATAGTGAATCGACAGCCATCCCCAGTGCAGAAGAAAGTAGAGTTGTAAGCGACCAACCGCCACGCCTCACTGGGAAAGTCGTTCGTACGACCAGAACGAGCCGTGGCGGAGCCTCAGGGCTCCTCCCTCCTTGCTGGTCGTTTTCCATTTCGCGAATCAGCCACCTGCGTGTCTTTACCGTTTCTGTTTTACGGCTTGCCAGCCCGCTTGCGAAACCTGCCCTGCCGAATCTCCAAGTGGCGCAACAGATCAGCTTGGAGTGTCACAGCGAACAGGACTACTTGTGGTATGTATCGTTTTCATCAACTCCCATTCGCCATTCGGACCTTGGAATGTTTATCATACGATCACTGCGGTTTTGTTTGCGCCATGTTGAGATAAATGAAACTCCTCTCACGGAAAGCAAAATCCAGATTACCTGTCGATATGTACACTCCAGCTAAACAGTAAATTGGCTTGTTATCGAGTTCCAGCGCTCTGTCATAGTCTGTCTACTTAACACAGACTCACACATCAGTACCACTATTGAATCAGGTAAGGATTATAACATATTGATACACACTTATTTTTCAAACATTTACTAAGGTATCTATAAAAATTAGTAATATTTCAGAATACTTGTTTGAATTTTTCCATATCAAAACCGAAGAGACTTATATAAGTGATTGAATTCACTCACTTCCATTCTGTCAAAATTAATCGACCTTTTTTCACCGGCATGCTAAAAACAAGCAAATCATCAAATTTTAGCTATTTTGTATATTAATAATTTTCAATGGAATAAACTAGGAAATTTGAAAATAGTTACATACGTAATTAGTAAAATTCTCATGAAAATATTGCTTTCGAGGGAAAAAATTATTTTTGTCTGCGATCTTCATGTTTAACTACAAAATAGTAATGTCAGCTTTTGATACGCAGTTACGCACATTGAGTGACATTCTGAAATAATTTCTTTTGAAATTACACTCATGTAATCAATGGACACCTCAAGGAGACTTCTAAATCACTAAAATTGTGAAATGCTTGATGACACACTTAGTAACACTGTAGTTTTAGACACTTCTCACAGACAGACCACGGCTAACAAAATCCAATCACCATTCATTTTTTTATCCAAAATATTGGTCAACGTTTTATCACTATCCAGCTGTGTTGTTACAAACAACGTTACAGAAAATGGTTTTTTCCTTCAACTAAAATAGATATATTGTTTGATAGCTGTAATTTTAAAATGTATGAACACAAGGACTAGATTCTATGTTGTTAATTGCTCAATCTATCAAATTCACGATTACTTTACTGTCGATGTGATGTCTTAATTTTTTTTTAAAAAAATCATAGTTTTTATGATTAATTCAAATAGGAGCTAAAGGTTAATTGTATAGTTGATACAGAAATCTTTAACTTGTATTTAGTTATCCATAAAACTCTGCAAGTCACAAATAGTACATTTTCTACTTACACCTCCCATTGCTAATATTTCTTAGCGTTGAAAACTGTCACCAACCTTCAGACCATTTTGAACATTTAGATCGAATTTTAAGATCATGTTCAGGGAGTCTTCAAAATATAATTTGTTTATAGTCCTGCAAACTGACTAAGGATTTTGCTCTAGTAGTCTAAAAATACCTTTTCTTATGTTGGGTGCCATGTACGAATCAATAAGTGTAGTAGTGATCCAATGGCCGAGAACTGCCAACGGTAGACCTCAGGATTGTCTTTTAAAGTAAATATCAACATCTGGCGCCACCATTTTCGCACTTCTCCTTGGCCGAGAAACAAACAGGTATTTATAACAAGCGTGACCCACAAATGTTCTCGAGCGGCTGTTGCCTCCCACGCAACCACGATCACAATGTGCTTCGGAGGAATAATTCTACCTCATCTACTCGGTTGCTTACTGGAAACTCATTCCTGTAAAAAGGCTGATTCTTGTCTTACTGCATTTTCTGAAGAGAAACTGATTTCATTTCCAAGAGTCAGCAGTTTGTGTTCTTTCACGTAGGTAATGCAGATAGAAATCTCTAATCCTTACGGCAAACAAATTATACAACTTGCATTGTATTCAGTCAAGATGATGTCATACTCGAATGCCAGTCTCCCTAGGTGAGTTCGCTGATCTAAACCCATTACAAACACGCCTCTTTGTTCACATCTTGCGAAAACTTTCCAAGAGTCGGTGAGCTAGGTTCTCGATTCTGAAACATTTCCCGTGTCAGTAAGTCCTGAACGTCCTCGGTGTACCATCGGCCTGGCCTTGAATGACACGAGTGTTTACATGTCTCCCATTCCTTGTAAAGATCCACCGGAAACCATTTACCCTATTGCGAAGGGTTTTATTTCTTTAATTCACAATTAAGGCTGCCACATGGTTGAATAAACCTCTTAATTTCGTTCTGAATATTTTATGTTATTCCTTTATAAGTTACTCTCGGCGTTTAATTTATGCATGCTTACTACCTTATTTAAGTAATTAATTCATACTAAAACTATTAACACGTGCATGTTTAATGTGTCTATTAATATATCTTTACAGACACAAAATATTAACGTTGGCTTTACAAAAGCTGCTATAATTCAGTGAAATGCTTCCATGAGCATATTCTCTCCCCCCTCCCCCCTTTCCAAATGAAGAAAAGATTGCCGTAGATGTTTTAGCAAAGATTTTTAAAAAAGTCGACGAGGTTACAAAGTGGCAATTTAATTCCATGGCAGGAATTTCATGGGAACTGTGAAGAGAAACACTGAGAAGGCATTAAGAATGTAATACTTTTAAAATGTACACTACTCAACGATTTTATATCTATGTTTATGGTAGCGTTCGCATATATTTGGTGCACTCATCATGAACTAAAATGTGTGATAGGTGAAGAGATTGCGGCTGTGTGACAGCAGGTCATTAGTATGCTCTACTTTCTTAGGAAAGTAAAGTAGAAAATCTCCATCGCCTGAGGCTGTAGCTCACGCAAGACATGTGAAACCAGAAACAAAGTCAGCGAAAATTACGAGAGCAAAGTGCATGTTAAATACCATTACTACAGACCTGTGTATAAAAAGAACACAAAAATTAAATTATTTGGCACAGGAGATGTAATATTGTTTAAAGGTAGATTAAAGACGAAAACAGGAATTATATGTGAAAAAGGTTTTTTTCTTTTTTTAGAAAGTAAAAAGGTAATCAGTTGCATTTAAACAATCTATGCACGCTGCAATCGTCTGCGGGTCCAGGAAGGCACATTTCCACTTTTAATCTAACTCAAAAATTTACACATAATGGAATGGCTATAATTTTTCGTGTGTAACATTATAGTGTAGCTGTAACGCACTATACTATCAGATCGTTTTGATACATACTCAGACAAAGAGCGTACGGCACTTCGGTATGCAAAACATTTGCCAAGAATTTCAATCCCTGCACACTACACTGCTAACATGGAGGTCTTGTACCGTGGCCCAACCTTACTGAGTAACATAGCACCAGGTGCCAAGAGGAAATAGGAAAACTCGAGAGAAGGAGATGGGCGAAAGATATTGCTTCATTCACTTCACGAGGAAATCTCTCGTTGTTTGGTAGTTATCTGGTACGAAAACTCAGCGTCAGATGAATGTACAAACAGAGACTATATTTATCGCGTAGTTTCTGATGGATTTTTCTTGGGGATTTATGCCTTGTCGACTTCATTAGAGGCGGCAGAGGATTGGGACAAGGCATTAGAAAGGATTCGGTCAAACCCTTTTTGAAGGAACCTTTTCGGGCTTCGCCTGAATTTATCTTGGAAAACATTGTATAACCGAAATCTTGATGGCTGGACGGAGATTTGAACCCGTGTCCTTCCGAATGATAGTCCCAGGCGTAACTATTCAACCACCAGGTTCGGTAACTCTCCAATAGCTCTTGTTATGTTACCAGTCACATTTTATTTCAAATTTGACATGTTTATATGATAACTGAGATACGGCTGGGAATGTTGCAGAAAAATATATCTGGGCTGGCAAGGGGTTTTTAAGTTCATACTTTCTCGACCTCTTATTTTCATAACACAACAGTATTTTCTTCAAAGCGTCACAAAAAAGTTAACCTTCTATCACCATCCTCTGCAGTATCCTCTGTGTTGAAATTTTGTCCCTTATACGGTTTTAGGTGGTTTGGGAGTGTTATATTGTTGACTTGACCCTGTTTACTACAGGGTATCCACCAGCATTCTGCCACCTGTAAGCCTTGAATCCAATACATCTGTCGTTTACAGTGAGGTGGTTGTTATCCGTTTTAAGGCGGAATGAGATCCTTATTGGGATCCTCAGCTGTTGCCCCTGTGCGCGCAAGAACCAGGTGCGATTCTCTCATAGCTCCTTACTCGTTTCATCCGTACAACATTAAATCATTACATTCATTCGTTTAATATTTATTTAAAATAATTTCATATGGTTCTGAAACTTTTTCTTTAAATGTGTAAGTCTACATTAATTTGAATAATTATTAAGATGGTAATTTTTGGATGGAATAGGGGTGCTAGTTAATTGATCTAATTCATCTAGCTAATTCATCTGTTGCCAGCATTGTGGTATTAGTATCAAAATTATTCGTGTAATGTATGTTACTTGTTCATGGTGCGAACTGGTTTTTCGGAACGGTATTTCCATCTTCAAATTTACGAACTGTCGTTGAGATTGAACTGGGCGTAGCGTGGTGGATGAGTGGTAACGCTTTGGCTTCGGGAACACCCTAGTTCGAAACCACGTGAAAGACGGGGGGGGGGGGGGGGGGATGTTTTCTTCAAAAGGCCATGACAAAATTTCTACCCTTTTCTTGTCCCAAGTCTTTTACAGCCTCTTACGACAACGATGTTAATGAGCCAAAAAGTCATAAAAAATCAAAATAAAAAAATATGAAATCAAAGTGTTCGTGAAAGATAACTAGATGCTTCTATAACAATTTGTTTCTGCAAGGCTGAGATACAATTTAGAGAAATCTTCAGACATCAGTGAAATCCGTATAAAACAGTAGCTCAGAATGATGCATAATTTGTTTTTACAAAATTACATTTGTAAATAGTAGAGCTACATAATTATAAAATACAGCATGATAATGATTAAACCTGTTGCTAATTGAGTGTTGGATCCATGTAAGCGGTAAAAATAACTGAATCCAAAATTTTTCGAATCCCATGTAGCCCACTTTCGTTGATAGATATTGAGAGGTTTATTTATTTTTAGTTATTTTGAACTCAGCTGTCTCAGTTTTATCGTAGGTGAAGAAGGAATTAAAATACAAAAATAATGATAAAACTGTGGCTCAGTTATTAGTCTGATGCAAAAGGTCTTAAAAGTTTGTATGGTATATAATCATTGTCTTTAAGTTATAGTAAGCTTTGTTGAAGCGATTTTCATACCATATACAACATGAATTTCATAATAATTTCATAACTCTACTGTAAATTGCTAACGTTGCACTATGTTTTCAAATGATTATGATCTCTGACAACTTTATTAAAGTGAGAAGAAAATAATGCTGAATAGCAGAGTAATGTTAAGGGTATGATTTCCGTAACTGTTTCCACGTTCTTGTAGGGTTGCTTAAATGCTGGTAACCATCTATCTGTGTTTACTAAGTCAACAAGTCCCATTGCCAACTTGTCCCCTTTTAAGGCTAGTTTTAATGATATTGAGCCGGAACATGTAGATTATATTGTCCATTGTTTCGTAACTCGGCATCAAGAGTCAAAACAAGACGAAACCGACCTTAAAACACCGCGTTTGGACGTGGTTGACAGCGTCTTCATGTGATATAATTTTAGAGAATGCAGCAGGTTTTATTCCAAGGACTCATACTACGGGATTTTTTTCCAGTTTTCCAGTAGCAACGTGGCAGATTGCATACAGCTTTAGCTGAGTATATCTTGCGATTTTGTTGATTGCTCTTGCTTCGAACGCAGAGCTTTTGTCTGCCTTTTATTATTAGAATAAACATTGTTCTGAGAGTTCTTTCTGGACCTAAGATACAGTCCATCAAAGTGGATAATTTTTCATTGAATGCAATGAGTTGCCTATTCGAAGTATACTGTCATAGAAACGACTATTCAGTGCACATAGGTTGTAACAAAACTTTTATAACGACATCTTAGGGAATCATAACCCTTTGCTCTCTAAGATTTCTAAAGGAGGTACGGCAATGGTTTCACCAAAAAGGTATTTTTTTTTTCTATACTCCTAGAAATAATTTGCTGGTAGAATGTTTTTAGCAAAAATTTTCATCCTATTCTTGACGAAGTATCTCATTACGCAAGAGAGAAATGCATGCTCTTGGAATAATTTACGTTTCATGAATTATATTCTCTTTCAAAACGATAATAAGATGTTTCTTCTACTTCACTAATATAATACTTTAACATAATGACCTCTGATGATCATTTAAATGGAACAAAGCTAAAATATGAAGTAAATTTCCTTTTAAGGACAAGGTTTCCTCCGAAATCATATTCTCTATTCTACTTGTTGTACATTTCTTCCTTTTGTGTTTTTGTGTCGATATCTTGTCACCGTGACACAACACTTTATCTTGCACTGAGACGCGAAAAAATTAAACATGGAATTTCCTGTGCGGTTATATGTTGCGACCTCTGTGACTCGGTGAGCGACATAACGACAGCGAGGTATGAGTGTTACCTAACGGGCTCGTCCTATACTTTACGATCGCCTGCAACCTGTTGTTGCAAGGACAGTCGCAGCACTTGACGTTTCAACTAGAACTTCTCAGGTGAGATTAACACTCACTAATCGATAGAAGACTCTCAAGAAATCGTAGCTTATTCTTCAGAATGATATGTCCAGTAGAACAGTAAGAGATTGCCAGACAATATGGGTGTAACAAAAACCCAATTGCTATACACAATAAAGGAATGTGTAAAAATGCGACGCTTACCACGGTAAGGCGATGCAAGTGCATGAAAAGCTCGAAACAAATGAGAAATTTTCGACTTCGTAATTGTGTCACAAGTTAAATATGATTCAGCATTTTCATTTTCAATATAACTCAACTTTAACTCCAGTGTACATTTAAATCTTTGTGAATCTTAATATATATTAGGATAATTTGTTCTGCACCCCGTCTGAATACAGGCTTTTATTTCTAAAGAACGAGGGTGTTCCAAAACAGATATTAGTATGCTCTAGGTACATTCTGAAAATTTTGAATATTAAGTTTCTGTTAAACGTTTTTGTTACTCTGACGCAATGTAGTCTTGTTATAAGCCATCATGTAAATAACCTAGTGCTTAAACGACGTAGATTTTTCTCCCCCTCACTATATTTTCCCAACATTAAGGGGTTGGTTGACTTGGATGTTTTTTACTCATCATTGGCAAAGTCAAATTAGGAGCTTTGGTTTTACGTCCGCATGCCATTACTGTCGCCAAGCACTTTATACTTGCTACCAGACCCTACTACACGCTAATGGTGGAAATGAAGTGTTGCCATCTGTCTGTGAAACGTGTAACTATATTCTGTGTGTGATAAGTGTATTTTTTGTTGTTGTGAAATCTGTAGTTTATCTGGCGGAGATTTGTGATCGTTAAGGCATTCGTCTTAATAGCAGAGGAAAACCACAGTGAGGACGGCTGGTAAGCGGAGGTGCCACTGTAACTCTCAAATCCAGCCTGCGGCGCCTCAGCGCCTTGAGCCACCCTGGCGGGTCTTAAAAGACACCGATCGGAAAGATACAGTAACATAACGTCAAAAGTTGGGCAACTGAAACATTTTTGTTTGTTAATTTCCTTATACAGGGTGTCCAGAAAAGGACTCCCTGATTTCAAAATTAAATATCTCGAAAACAAAGATCGATAGAGGAATGCAGTAAACGGTATGTTTATTGTGACAGCTGTAAGAAGTGTATACAGCAGTGTGAAATAATAGTTACAAAAGCTGCTAACAGATGGCGCTGTACGCTGTACAGCTCATATCAGCATACATAAGTGAAATAATCGTATGAAAACATTCTTTGCAAACAATCACACCAACTCTTCCTTCGGTACGCTAACCTCCTTTCACGTTTCAATGGTGCAACTGATCGCCCCGAGCATCGGATCACTATTTAGGCATTACGTATGGCGATTACAGCGCCATCTGTTGGCAGCTTTTGTAACTCTTATTTCAAACTGCTGTATACACTTCTTACAGCTGTCACAATAAACATACCGTTTACTGCATTCCTCTATCGATCTTTGTTTTCGAGATATTTAATTTTGAAATCAGGGAGTCCTTTTCTGTACACCCTGTAGCTTGTACGCGGAAGAACTAAAAGGGAAAACTTGAGAACTGTCCTAGTAATGATTATTCACTTTGGGTTCTATACTTGTTTAAAACGTTTATCACAGATTTGCATCCGCTGAAGTAAAACGCTGTGCATAATTACAAATTTCAAAGTTCCTGGAATGATGCGTTATGAGCGTATAGCAGACGGACGAATAGAAAGACGGTCAAATTAACGAATCCATAAGGGTTCAGTTTTTCGTTCAAAATATGAGGAATCCTAATACACGGACTGCAGTTTTAAAATCCCAATGAAAAATTTCCGAATTGTACACCGAGTGTGTTGGGTGAGTGGTAACGCTCTGGCCTCGCAGTCAAGAAGGCACGGGTTCGTATTCCATTCAGCCATCCAGATTTCGGTTTTCCATGGTTTTCCCAAATCAATCCACACGAATGCTGGGTCATGGCCGAATTCCTTCCCGCTGCTTGCCCCCAGTCCTTTCTAACCTCAACATCGACGTCGGCGAGGAGTAAAGCCACGAGCTAAAAAAGAAAGATAGCTGAATTGTGCCATTGTTTCCACGTGGATTTGTAATGGCATTCAGTAGGTCCCTCTCCGATAAGCCAGCGCAGCCATCGTCGTTCCTTTCACCCGGTGCCGAAGGCCGAGAGTGCCCCCAGGGCGGTGGCAATGTCCCTGCGACATTGTGGCCAAGTCGAACTTCAGCTCACAATGAGAGATGTCGGCGAGCCGGCCCTGGCCTACTTGTCGCCACACAATTGTGCTCCCGATATTTCTACTCTGTTTACGGTTTCAAAGGGAACAGGCGTGTGATACTGTTTTCTACTCAGCCATCGACTGCGACGCGAAAGATACGCGAAACTCCGCAGCCAACTTCCGTGACTTACTCGTTGAAAGAAGTTCTTTGTAACACGTCCGCCGGGAAGCATATTCTTTCTGAGCAATTAAATGATAATGTATTGAAACCGTAACAATTTTGTGGAGCTACAATAGTACAATCACCCTGCGACGCAATGTTTTTCGGCCCACGCGAGTATTTACAGTGGACTGAGGATCATGAGGGGTAGGTGACTTCTTTACACTGACGAAGCAAAAATACCGTAAAAAAGGTAAATCTTAATTTTGAGTCAATGGTTAAACGTTTAATTGTAAACTGGTGTTGGGAAGACGGGAACTAGCAAGGAAAATATCGTCACTAATGCACCAGAAATCCTGAGCACGAAAATATTTCATAAAGATCGGCACGAATGCTTGCATCATTCTCAAGTTGGCTTCAGCAGTATAGCTTCCACAAGCACAGAAAGATGATACGATTCTTCACAGTGTCCAGACACGATGAAAAACATTTCCTTTCTTTAAAAAGAGCACTACCCGCTTAAACGAGCAACCCTGAGTGAGAAAGACAAGAAGAGAGAGAATAAATGGCAGAAAAATTAGACGCCTGAGGTGATGACAATATAGTAGAATAACTATTAGTCAACGACATTATTTTTATGTATCGTCAAGAATAATTATCAGTGAAATTAAACACATGACTGTAAAAACGTCTTCGAAATATCCCTGAGAAACCAAAATATTGATGCAGTAATGCGCACCGTATTACGTTCGCTTGCAAGGCGTTTCCGCAATAAGAACGGCACTAATTTAATTCTAGTAAAGCAAGTTCAATTTAACGGAATTTTTGTGCTTGAATCTATGCTACTAGAGCTTTTTTTTTTATTGCTTATGGCCTTGCGCCTCGTCGACGCCAAGGTCATCAAAGGCGGAGAAGGACTGCGGCATCGAACGGGAAGGAATTCAGCCATGGCCTTTTTGAAGAAACCGTCCCCACTATATTAGTTCTCTACATGAAAGCAGTATATATCGATACCACACACGCTGCAGTGTAAATTTATTTTTTCCTCCACCCCTCCTTCTTCATTTCAATGTAACCATTCCTCTCAAATAAACAATAGTTTTTATTTTGAGATTAGTTTGCTGTATACGACCACAATTCAAAGCACAGTACATTCTAATGATACCTATAACAAATTTAATTAGCGGTATGAACGAAAACGTGAGACCGCATTGGAGAATCGTGGAGCGGAGTTTCCTACTTAATCTGACGTACCACATGTGAGTGATGTGTTCATCATTATGAGTCGTGAAGTTCTACTGGCACTTACACGATCACTTAATTTGAAATAAACCAATGATATGAAATAGCAATAAACTAAATGTCATACGTTCAGCTAATACAGTAAGAGTAGTAATGCAATGATGGTAACTGGAATCAAGGCAGACTGAACACTCAAAGTATTATACAAGTACTACAAAAGTCTTCCTTGAGAAATCTTTCATTTTCAAATGATGACGAGAAGTTAAACGAGAAATAATCAAGGATCCCTATGCGAAGCATAACACGGATGCGTTCCGACTTGGGGATTTGTATGTCTGCAATGAAGGAACGAAGGTCATAAATAGTGGTTGTTGAACGATATTAAAAAAAGAAAGAACGAAACAAATTCTAGAAATACGTGAAAATAGACGAATTATTATTCAATTTAGTAAATATTATTATTATTGTTATTTGTTATAAGAATCAAATGGAGGAAGTGTAGTGGAATAGGTGCAATAACTTACGGATACAGCATGGTTCTATCGTGACGATACGAAAGTTTAGCACCTATGAAGAAAGGCGAATATATTAATTCTAGATAAACAAGCTCGGCCCCGAAACTGCAGAGTGTAACTGTAAACTGTTAATTGTTTTTGGATATCTTTGAAAGCAGAATATATGAATACATTTTAACAGTTCTTCAAAATGGCTCCCTCCAGCTCTGATGCAGACATGGAAACGTCTGTGGCACCCTCTGGAACAAACTCGGTGTCGCTCTAATCATGTTACAGGAAGCGAGAATTCTGACCAGGAGATCCCATTAATTCTCTACAGATAATACATAAGACTTTTCACATCGTTCCACAAGAAAAAATCAAGTGTTATACTGACGGCCAGCGCAGTTTTGTTTTGAAAACCAGGAAATTTCAAATAAATAACTGCATTTGATAATATTCGGACCTGTATTGTTAAAAGGAAATGTACTGCGGTGCCTTCCAAATAGTAATTGTCGGTTTTGGAAGT
This sequence comes from Vandiemenella viatica, assembly GCA_031002005.1. Taxonomy (NCBI): domain Eukaryota; kingdom Metazoa; phylum Arthropoda; class Insecta; order Orthoptera; family Morabidae; genus Vandiemenella; species Vandiemenella viatica. The sequence goes on from JARYHS010013630.1 coordinate 177,161,365, forward strand.
TATTGCACATAAACACGAATGGCATATATATACCGTATGATGTTTAAATTTACATGTTGTTTTTTGTTTATTTGCGACATCTAGTTGCATAAGTTTATGTAAAAAGAAAACCAACCGATGTTACGCTGCACTGTTGGTAGCAGTTACTCGAACTAGGTTACAAAATAATCTAAGAATCTTTTTGACAGAAGGTAAGAAATAAGAAAATTTATTAAAAACTCACAGAAAGTTTACACGAAATGTAGGTAATCGTGGAATATATAAGTCAAATAAAAAATAGTTATTTTTTATGAAATTATACTTTATTTAGAAACTTATCATAACAATAAATATTTTCGTTATATAAGGCCAAAAGCGGGTATTGAAAAAAATCGTAGCCAAATACTTCGAGAATCTGATCAGATAAAGTATAATTATATCACGAAAAAGATCAATTAATCGCTGTTCACTTTTCTTTGCCATCGTTTCCAGCAGGAATTCCTTCTACCACCATAGGAGACACCCGTCATTTTTGACGGTCGTTTAAACTAGTGTATGCATATTCCGCGACCATAGGAAACATTTCACTTCCATCAGTCGAATGTACTGTACACTTCAACATGTAAACAAACTACTGTCTAAAGACTCGTATATTACATCTGATTGTATCAGATATTAGACCTCGCGCCATGTTCACTGTATTAGTAAAGCTTAAGACTTAGGGCCAACTGCGTGAACTGGTGGAGTTTTGCTTCCGAACCCCTCATGGTGTACGACTTCATGTTGCGTGGGTTTCCTATCTTTATGTTATATCCCTTGCAATCTAAGGAAGATCGGCTTTGGCTTATAACTTGTGAGTAAGGCCTTACCGGAACCGGGAACTTGATGTCGAATCAATACATTTACCCTACTCCATCGTCTCTGAATGTTTGTATCATTATGATGGAAATGCCCCGTATATCGTAATAGGTATACAGAGATGGTTCACGATAGGGCAGACAGCTGTTAAGATATAAAACATGAGCCGTGTGACAATTTGCCAGCAGTTTTGCAGGTACGAGTCCCACGAGACGAACATGCGTGCTGGCCGTGGGAAGTGGCTGCTGCTAGCATTGCCCGCGGCGGACTCTCCAGCTCGGCCGCAACAACTTCTCTGCTGCTGATGTGTTACTCCCATATGATGACAAACTTGGACGCATTTCCCGTAGCTTAAGCGCAAGTTATTTTATATGGCTTTTGCCAAAGTGAGACGGTGAACTTGAATCAATCGTTCGATGCTCAGGGCAGATTTCTTAATTTTTGATAGGGTAGTTTCTATTAACACAAACAACAGTCGGTTATGCTTAACACAGGAGCAAATTTGTTTCAAAGTCTAACACAGAGGATAAAACGAAGGAATAGATACGGGACGTTATATTCGTATGACAAGGCCATATTATGGGAACCTAAAATTGAACCGTAGGCTGATCAGGTATTTTATGGCGAACTATAATTCTTACAAATGCAGTACGTTTTTTTCGTGACCTTGCATTTAAATGCAAGTTAACTGATCCCTATAAGATATAAAATCTAAAATAACCTTAGTATTAAACCCAAAGGTTGGCTGAACTTTCGTGAAGATGGTATGCTTTGCCTGGTATTGGAGGTAGGCTGGCCATCTCCTTTCCTCCTTACCTAACCTAACCCATTAATCCTACTGGGTAAAGGAGACCTAGAGTTTAAGGTGCAATACGAATCACCAAAACTTCCTAATAACATAGCAAGCTGTGTCAGACATGAAAGTCGGGTTAAGGACCTCTGTAAATTCCCGTCAAGACAGGGATTTGAAGCGGGGACCTTTCTATCGCCAGTCAGACGCCGTAATCACTGAGCCACCAGACCGCACAACAAGATAAGAACTTTAAGGAAACTTTATTGAAAATATTTTGTTCCTCTAAATCTCTCGAATGTTACTGCAAGGATATAGCGAATCTGTTGCCTTGTACCTCACTGTTCCTAACTCACGTTTGGGTATAAATGGCTGAAAGAAGAATATTCCCAGACAGAGTGGAGGTCATCTTAAGTTTCCCATCGCGGAAACAAGGCAAGCGGCGAAGGCCGTCAGGCTCTAACCATGACGTCTATATCAAGTCGAGCAGCAGTGTGGGAAACACAAACAACTCTGATACACATACGACCGATCTAAAAATATCCCTGCACTCTACAGAACTGATGTACCACGCTACACAGGAAATAGCTACCGAACAAGGAACGAACAGGAACTTCTGAGGGTTATCGGTACGGAGAATGCGAATAATAGCTCGAAAGTTTGCTCAAGTTATCCAAACGAAACACAGCTGGATTTTTGTTAAATTGCAGTATTTTGGTTCTTTGAAAATTGTGTCATTTTAGCCGCTTTAGGACTGCTGACAAACAACGGGAAGGAAACCATTTTGACATTACCCTTGAGTGATATTAGTAAATTGTCTAAAACCAAAATGTGGATGGAAACGCCGAGGACCAAACTGTTCCCCTCCAGGGTGACATCCTCGAGGCCACGATAACTCGTCTCCAAGTGCTGAAAAGTTTCACCATCCACGGAGCGAATAAACATTTACTTCTTCAGTATGGTGACGTTAGTCTTACTTAAAGAAACGATGCATTTTGTAAGAGTCAAGGAGTTTTCATCAAGTTCCCTAATCAGCGGACACTCTGTAATTGTCTCAGCGAGGTAACTTTCAGTAGCTTACCTACGGTTTTGTTACTTTTTTAATGGTAATGTTTGTTGCTGTCATGTTGGCGCCGACATTATTGGCACTTTTTTTAGTTTTATGATCTTGGACAATAATAAAATCACGTTTATTTGGCATTATGGTAATCTTTGTAATCTGTTAGTATGACGTGTCTACTGCAAAGTTAGAGGTACCTATATCGTAAAGTCCAATAATAGACCTGCTGTGTCTTGTGTGCAGGGTTTAATTTGATATAGTTCAGTAGTAACGACAAAATAGTGACGTAGAAATACGTATACACTGCAAAGTTTGGGCAAAGGTTCTGAATAATGCTCATCTCGAGGATAGAATCAACACTATAGACCGATTCAAACTTGTAACACATTCATAAATCATGCAAACCGTATAGTGTAATGATTATGTTATACTAAGATTTACATATATATAAAACCATGGGGTTGGCATATAAGATTCCGCTAAAAAAAGTCGGAAGCATTAACACTAGAGACGTGGTACCGATTCTTAGTAAACCGGAAGCACTGTTGTATTTTTTCCTTATTGCTTTACGCCTCGTCAACGGCTAAGGTCATTAGAGGCGGGATAGTACTGGGGAAAAGTAACGGGAAGGAATTCGGCCATGGCCATTTTTTGAAGGAAGCATGCCGGCATTTGCCTGGAGTGGTTTGGGGAAACCATGGAAAACCCAAATCTGGATGCCCGGACTGGGATTCGAACTCGCGTTCTTCAGAATGCGAGGCCAGAACGTTAACCGTTCACCCACCATGCTCGATGGAAGCACTGTTAGTCTTTGAAGAATCCTGTACCATAATGCAATACTGCAACCTTAGAAGTTGTGTTACGTAATATCCAAAGTAGGGCAACAGCATTGAAGCTAGATTCAAATCAATGGCGAATTAGTGCTGCAGAAGTGTGTGTTCAGCAGATTACTACGTGCCATTACTGATAATGGGACACAAAGCTTTGCACGAGATAATTATACACTATCGAATTTTTTGCTTTCGAATACAAAAGGTTTTTTGAGTATGATGTTTCGATTAAAACATTATAGGTTTTTGAGTTTGATGTTTCGATTAAAATATTATCTGCATTTTGACCACCTGGAGCGAAGTGTCTGGCTTGCTTGTAAATCAGTAAGCCTATCAGCAGCATCTTAACTCGTTATAAAAGAGGTCAATAACATAACTATTAACAAATTCACGTACATAGAACCCCATATCCGAACTAATTCTGTGCATGAAAATATAAGTTCAACATCGAAATTAAAATATGGTTTCTTGCTAGTTTATTAATTCTTTTATTTGACTGTACCGCTGTGATCCCACTTTTCTCTTCAATAATACAGTAAGTAAAAGCGAAATGGCATTTTAAGTGGAATTCATACTCTTGCCTGTCTTAATACAAATTAAAGGTTCGTAGCTGTCTGTTCAATGTGCTGAAGGTTTCCAGAAAATTCATATACTTTTATTTTTATTTTACAACGGCTAGTGAGATGAAGTAAGGCCTTCTAAGAGTTATCCGAACGGTCACTTGGGTCCCCTAATTTGCTGCCTGTGCGCTGTGAAGAATGTTGTAAATACAGTGAGAAATGCAAAGGGGCTCTTTTCTCTTATTAATAATTTAAACGAGTGCAGATGACGATAATAACTTTCAATTTCGAATAATACGATGGCGTTGGTACGAATGCAGGCAGATATTTTATCTGCGAGAAATAACATACCTTGCAGTGTATAGTAATCACTGGACACTTTTATCTTAATTTCTCAACTTTTCGACTTCACTTCAAAATGAAATATACCCTATTCAACTCTTGGGACAAAGGACCCAACAAATTCCGTCGTGCAGTATTTGCGTGAATCGCATTGAATGAAACGAACGGCTAGACGAACAGACAGGTTTTTCCTAATTTATCTCTTCAAGATACAATACACCTAAGTTTAGTGCTGGGACCCTGACCTGTGTAAAGTTTGATATCCTATAAAAAGTTGCCGAGAAAATTTTAATTTTTCTCTCAGTTGAAGTGTTTAATCTTTAATATATAAATAAGATAAATGATCATACGGCATTCTTTACATCCAGCCGTAGCAGAGCCATCGCGACGAGACGATTGCAGGAAGCTCTTCAGCAGACGATAGCCTGGGCCAGAAGGTGGCAGTAGTAAGGATATGTCTGTTCTACTTTAAATAGGTCACGCGCCCCGCCCCCCCTGCGGCCGCTTCCCCTATAATTAGGCACCTGGCCGACTGTGCGGCCTGTAATTATCTACCTGGCTGCCCCCCTCCCCTCCCCTCCTTGTAACCTGACACCATCCCGCTGACCTTGAAACATGCAGGTGTTCCTTCCGTGTAACCTGATACGCTACCGCCGACCTTGAATTCGAAACCGCGGGCAGGTACAAACCTGTTGTAACCTGATACCCTGTCTCTGACCTTGAATTCGAAACCCCTCGCCGTCAACCGGTTTGTATTGGCTGCCGGCGCCGCTTACCGTCATTATCTTTGTAGGTCACGCGCCCCGCCCCCTGCAGGTGTGCAGGCCGCTTCCCCTATAATTAGGCGCCCGGCCGACTGTGCGGCCTCTGGCCTATAATTATCTACCTGGCTCTTTGTAGGTCACGCGCCCCGACGGCGCCGCTTACTGTCATTATCTACCTGGCTGCCGGAGCTCTTTGTAGGTCACCCGCCCCGCCCCTGCAGACACGACGGCGCCGAGGCAGGACACGCGTACGCACACGCGTCGTCCCCTCCAAGTCCAAAATGGAGTTACGTGGTTTATGGACGCACCCTTAGCATAACAAATTTTCAGCTCCCCCTCTACTTGCCACGCATTCGGGAGGACGTGAGTTCGTATTCCCCGTCCTACCATCGAATTATTATTATTATTATTAAATACAATGAGAGACGAAGAAGGGGAAGAGAGAAACTTGGTGTTGGCCCATTCAGTCTTACTCTTCCGAACATGCGATCTTAAAATACTAATTATTCGCTAATTCATCGTAACTACTGAGATAATTAGCATTTTTTCGTAAAGTGCGGTCAACGGTACAAAACCCCCGTCGGTTTAATAAAGCGGGAAGGAATTCTGCATGTTGAAGAAGGGAAATGGCGAAACCTGGTGTCGGCCCATTCAGGCCTAATCTTCCGAAAGATACCAAAAGGTTTAACGTCCCCCTTCAAAGGTAGTTTACTAGAATTCGGTGAGTTTAGTTTTGCGCGAGAAGGAATTCAGCCATAGCCTTTTGAAGGAAGCATCATGGCATTCACCTGGAGTGATTTCAGGAAACCATGGAAAACCCAAATCTGGATGCACGGGCGGGGATTCGAACCCGCGTCCCTCGAATGCGCGGCCAGAACGTTAACCGTTCACCTACATTATGGGCGGTTGTCTCGCCATAGACATTAGCTAAATGTTCAGCTGACTAAATTTGCATTTTCTCTTCTGAAGAGCTGGACTTAATAAATTTTATATTTGGAAAACTAAATTTTCCGTTCGTCGGAGTGTCAAGAATATTTGCACTTGGCTTTTATAATGCCACGTTTAGTTGTTGTCGTATCCATGTTTATACACAGAATCTTTGACATTTTTATTTCCTTGGTCAGTTGTTGAAGGGACTAATAAAATACGCAGATTTTACTATTTACATAATATTTAAGCAAAAGAGAGTTAATTCGCTATATACCTGAATTATTTTTGCATTAAACTGAAGCTACATCAACTAGAAAAATGCAATATGGAGCAAATTTACAGCAGCATCCTTCAGAATTCAGGGCCCGAACTTCATCATCGTCCAGTAGCGTTGCAATATCGGGAGAAACATGAGGCTTAAGGTTGCAAGCGCACAGATGATTAAAACTAACTTCTAGAAAGCTAATGGAGTGACATTTCTTGAATTCACGCAGCACTAGACTTCTGGGATTTGAAATGTGGTGCTACAGAAGAATGCTGAAAATTAAGTGGACAGACAAAGTAAGAAATGAATTAGCTTTGGAAATGATGGGTGAGGAAAGAAGTTTGTGGAAGAAGCTTACAGAAGAAAGAGACAGGCTTGTAGGTCATATTTTGAGACATGCTGGAATAGTTAATTTGCTGGTGGAGGGAATAGTCGAAGGTAAGAACTGTAGAGGAAGAAAGGGATTAGAATATATGAAGCAGATAATTGAGGACGTGGGTTGTAGGGGATATGTAGAGATGAAGAGGTTAACACTAGATAGGAAGGGATGGAGGATTACATCAAACCAGTCTAAAGACTAATAACAGCAAAAAAAAAAAAAAAAAAAAAAAAAATTATTCTGATCATTAACTGAAGCTGGTTATCGCTTTCTCAAAATGATTGATCTTAATATTTCGTTGAACGCGATATGTGGAGAAACTTTAGCTATATGAATTGTTTCCGAATTTACATCGTGAGACAACAGAATACACATATCACAGTGTTTTATTAGTGAGCTATGCTTCTAGTAGAACAATGTTATCTAGTAAAAGAAACAATAAGCCTCAAAAAAAAAAAAGAAGGAAAAACCACTAAAATAGATCTTGTCTGAAGTATAAACAAACCTGGTTTTGAGTTTAGACCAATCAGCTCTCTTTCGATGATAAACGGTTTCAACAAGTCCAAGTCAGTTTGTTGGAAACAAAACCTTAAAATTCTACTTCGGTTATGATCGTTCGACAATTTAATAGTTTTACTTGAAATTTATACCAAGCGTCTTGCATTTATACGCCTTCAAATTCTACATTATCACTGAAATTTCATTTACTGGCTATTAAGAAGGCATCTGCATTGATAGAGGAAGGTTATAATGACACAGTTTTGCAGTTATAACCGGTAGGGTTAGAAGATATTAGAGTATAAACCGATTAATGGTATGTTTTCGAAGAACAAAGCTGAAGTATAGTTTCAGAGCAAATAAAATCTCTTGCCGTGATGGGATTCAAAGCGAAAACATTACTTTAGACCATACTTTAGGTATGTTTTCAACCAGAGTGAGAAACATCCACTTCATTCATAAATGGTTACAACAGCTATCCATTCACCCACATGCATAGAAAACCCTAATCCATATGCCTAGATCAGGATTCAAACCGGTATCCTCCTGATGAGAGGCCAACACTCTCGGTGAAATTATAGGTGACAAATAATAAGTGTTTGATTTAAAAGTGACATGTTTACAGCGTCAGCTAATCGTCTCCACAATTTGAGTAGCTGTATGGTGCAAATTGAAATCGACGTTTCACGAAATACGTCTTATACCCGTTGCGTTTTACAAAATTTCATTTATAATGACAGCCTATATACCTCGTGTTGCTAAGTTTCGCTTCACGCACGTTTAAATTAGCATTAGAGGCCATATTGGTGAACTATGGGACAAGCGGTCTTCCACAAACAAGATTTCACAGGATTACACCCACCACCACTCGCCCCGAAAAAGTCCTTTATCAAGTTATTTTTCATGAGTCCTTCATCACTTACTAGTCTTAAGACTCCAACTCGTAATAGACACCAATAAGACATAAATTTTTCCGGATATAAGTACTAAGTATGTGCCACTCCCCATGAATATTATTAAAAGTGTGAAAATGTGCAAAATAGATTAAAAAAAAATAATCAAAACTGACCAGTCAGAGAAATAGAACAAAGTATCGAGCATTACAGGGAACAAGAGAGAAGCATAATTTCGTGAAAAATATACAGTTTCAGTAAGAAGAATGAAAATCCTATAACTTACCTTAAATTTCATAAAAATCGGTAAAAAATAAAGATTAAAATACATAAAATATTGCCAAAATTATGTAATTTCCTTCCAAAACAAGATGTCGTTGGTTGAAATGACAATTACACCTGCGTGCACCACAGAGTGCAGTGCACAACTATATGATGTGTTTTCATTACTACAACTGGCTACAGAAAAGTGTCATATATGTACAAAAAAATGTATGTTTCGGCTGTAGCAACAGTTCTCAGAGAAACCTGCACGGCCACCTCCACCACACACATCACATTACCGTCAGGGGAGTGCAAACGATGAAAACTACAGATGTTATCGATCAAAGGGCCAAAGGTTAGGAAAACTATGTGATGAGTATTCACAACGCATACAATCTTCCAATAATGATAGGGTGAGCAAAGGATGAAAGCAAAATATGTGTGCATCACAGAACTCAATGAATTCGATCAAAGGTGCTGACATAACGTATCAGCCACACAAGTCATTACAAAAACCACTATCATGAAGGTGGGATAAGTTAGCGTAAGTTCAGGTTAATTCCTATTTTTCATAAATTGGGAGTGCATGTGACGCGATAACTTTAAATAATGAGGGTGGGATGCACTAGAAGTTAACACGTAAGCTAAGACATAACATCCTGGGCCTGCCTTACGAAGGAATGACGTGCGATAAGTTAGTGCAAGCTCAGGTTAACCCTTATTTTTTCATAAATTCAGAGCGCGTGTGATACGAAATAACGGTAAGGAGGGTGCGATGAACTAGAGGTTAACCCCAGTTTTTGGGTTATGAAACCATGACACCCTTGCACTAATTGAGGTTAACCCCAGTTTTGGGCTAAGAACCAAGAAACCCATACAGTAATTGAGGTTATTGTAGATAATTTAGGTTAGGCAGGCTCAGCATGTTACATTGTGTTAGCTTAGGTTAACGCGCGAGCGCGTTAACCTAAGCTAACACGTAACATGCTGGCCCACCTAACCTAAATTATCTACAATAACCTCAATTACTGTATGGGTTTCATGGTTCTTAGCCCAAAACTGGTGTTAACCTCAATTAGTGCAAGGGTGTCATGGTTTCATAACCCAAAAACTGGGGTTAACCTCTAGTTCATCGCACCCTCCTTACCGTTATTTCGTATCACACGCGCTCTGAATTTATGAAAAAATAAGGGTTAACCTGAGCTTGCACTAACTTATCGCACGTCATTCCTTCGTAAGGCAGGCCCAGGATGTTATGTCTTAGCTTACGTGTTAACTTCTAGTGCATCCCACCCTCATTATATAAAGTTATCGCGTCACATGCACTCCCAATTTATGAAAAATAGGAATTAACCTGAACTTACGCTAACTTATCCCACCTTCATGATAGTGGTTTTTGTAATGACTTGTGTGGCTGATACGTTATGTCAGCACCTTTGATCGAATTCATTGAGTTCTGTGATGCACACATATTTTGCTTTCATCCTTTGCTCACCCTATCATTATTGGAAGATTGTATGCGTTGTGAATACTCATCACATAGTTTTCCTAACCTTTGGCCCTTTGATCGATAACATCTGTAGTTTTCATCGTTTGCACTCCCCTGACGGTAATGTGATGTGTGTGGTGGAGGTGGCCTGCAGGTTTCTCTGAGAACTGTTGCTACAGCCGAAACATACATTTTTTTGTACATATATGACACTTTTCTGTAGCCAGTTGTAGTAATGAAAACACATCATATAGTTGTGCACTGCACTCTGTGGTGCACGCAGGTGTAATTGTCATTTCAACCAACGACATCTTTTTTGAAGGAAATTACATAATTTTGGCAATATTTTATGTATTTTAATCATTTTTACCGATTTTTATGAAATTTAAGGTAAGTTATAGGATTTTCATTCTTCTTACTGAAACTGTATATTTTTGCACGAAATTATGCTTCTCTCTTGTTCCCTGTAATGCTCGATACTTTGTTCTATTTCTCTGACTGGTCAGTTTTGATTATTTTTTTTTAATCTATTTTGCACATTTTCACACTTTTAATAATATTCATGGGGAGTGGCACATACTTAGTACTTATATCCGGAAAATATTTATGTCTTATCGAGTGTTGGTGTCTATTACAGTTGGGTCTTAAGACTAGTAAGTGATGAAGGACTCATGAAAAATAACTTGATAAAGGACTTTTTCGGGGCGAGTGGTGGTGGGTGTAATCCTGTGAAATCTTGTTTGTGGAAGACCGCTTGTCCCATAGTTCACCAATATGGCCTCTAATGCTAATTTAAACGTGCGTGAAGCGAAACTTAGCAACACGAGGTATATAGGCTGTCATTATAAATGAAATTTTGTAAAACGCAACGGGTATAAGACGTATTTCGTGAAACGTCGATTTCAATTTGCACCATACAGCTACTCAAATTGTGGAGACGATTAGCTGACGCTGTAAACATGTCACTTTTAAATCAAACACTTATTATTTTGTCACCTATAATTTCACCGAGAGTGTTGGCCTCTCATTCAGGAGGATACCGGTTTGAATCCTGATCTAGGCATATGGATTAGGGTTTTCTATGCATGTGGGTGAATGGATAGCTGTTGTAACCATTTATGAATGAAGTGGATGTTTCTCACTCTGGTTGAAAACATACCTAAAGTATGGTCTAAAGTAATGTTTTCGCTTTGAATCCCATCACGGCAAGAGATTTTATTTGCTCTGAAACTATACTTCAGCTTTGTTCTTCGAAAACATACCATTAATCGGTTTATACTCTAATATCTTCTAACCCTACCGGTTATAACTGCAAAACTGTGTCATTATAACCTTCCTCTATCAATGCAGATGCCTTCTTAATAGCCAGTAAATGAAATTTCAGTGATAATGTAGAATTTGAAGGCGTATAAATGCAAGACGCTTGGTATAAATTTCAAGTAAAACTATTAAATTGTCGAACGATCATAACCGAAGTAGAATTTTAAGGTTTTGTTTCCAACAAACTGACTTGGACTTGTTGAAACCGTTTATCATCGAAAGAGAGCTGATTGGTCTAAACTCAAAACCAGGTTTGTTTATACTTCAGACAAGATCTATTTTAGTGGTTTTTCCTTCTTTTTTTTTTTTTTTTTTGAGGCTTATTGTTTCTTTTACTAGATAACATTGTTCTACTAGAAGCATAGCTCACTAATAAAACACTGTGAAATGTGTATTCTGTTGTCTCACGATGTAAATTCGGAAACAATTCATATAGCTAAAGTTTCTCCACATATCGCGTTCAACGAAATATTAAGATCAATCATTTTGAGAAAGCGATAACCAGCTTCAGTTAATGATCAGAATAATGATTTTTTTTTTTTTTTTTTTTTTTTTTTTGCTGTTATTAGTCTTTAGACTGGTTTGATGTAATCCTCCATCCCTTCCTATCCAGTGTTAACCTCTTCATCTCTACATATCCCCTACAACCCACGTCCTCAATTATCTGCTTCATATATTCTAATCCCTTTCTTCCTCTACAGTTCTTACCTTCGACTATTCCCTCCACCAGCAAATTAACTATTCCAGCATGTCTCAAAATATGACCTACAAGCCTGTCTCTTTCTTCTGTAAGCTTCTTCCACAAACTTCTTTCCTCACCCATCATTTCCAAAGCTAATTCATTTCTTACTTTGTCTGTCCACTTAATTTTCAGCATTCTTCTGTAGCACCACATTTCAAATCCCAGAAGTCTAGTGCTGCGTGAATTCAAGAAATGTCACTCCATTAGGTTTCTAGAAGTTAGTTTTAATCATCTGTGCGCTTGCAACCTTAAGCCTCATGTTTCTCCCGATATTGCAACGCTACTGGACGATGATGAAGTTCGGGCCCTGAATTCTGAAGGATGCTGCTGTAAATTTGCTCCATATTGCATTTTTCTAGTTGATGTAGCTTCAGTTTAATGCAAAAATAATTCAGGTATATAGCGAATTAACTCTCTTTTGCTTAAATATTATGTAAATAGTAAAAATCTGCGTATTTTATTAGTCCCTTCAACAACTGACCAAGGAAATAAAAATGTCAAAGATTCTGTGTATAAACATGGATACGACAACAACTAAACGTGGCATTATAAAAGCCAAGTGCAAACATTCTTGACACTCCGACGAACGGAAAATTTAGTTTTCCAAATATAAAATTTATTAAGTCCAGCTCTTCAGAAGAGAAAATGCAAATTTAGTCAGCTGAACATTTAGCTAATGTCTATGGCGAGACAACCGCCCATAATGTAGGTGAACGGTTAACGTTCTGGCCGCGCATTCGAGGGACGCGGGTTCGAATCCCCGCCCGTGCATCCAGATTTGGGTTTTCCATGGTTTCCTGAAATCACTCCAGGTGAATGCCATGATGCTTCCTTCAAAAGGCTATGGCTGAATTCCTTCTCGCGCAAAACTAAACTCACCGAATTCTAGTAAACTACCTTTGAAGGGGGACGTTAAACCTTTTGGTATCTTTCGGAAGATTAGGCCTGAATGGGCCGACACCAGGTTTCGCCATTTCCCTTCTTCAACATGCAGAATTCCTTCCCGCTTTATTAAACCGACGGGGGTTTTGTACCGTTGACCGCACTTTACGAAAAAATGCTAATTATCTCAGTAGTTACGATGAATTAGCGAATAATTAGTATTTTAAGATCGCATGTTCGGAAGAGTAAGACTGAATGGGCCAACACCAAGTTTCTCTCTTCCCCTTCTTCGTCTCTCATTGTATTTAATAATAATAATAATTCGATGGTAGGACGGGGAATACGAACTCACGTCCTCCCGAATGCGTGGCAAGTAGAGGGGGAGCTGAAAATTTGTTATGCTAAGGGTGCGTCCATAAACCACGTAACTCCATTTTGGACTTGGAGGGGACGACGCGTGTGCGTACGCGTGTCCTGCCTCGGCGCCGTCGTGTCTGCAGGGGCGGGTGACCTACAAAGAGCTCCGGCAGCCAGGTAGATAATGACAGTAAGCGGCGCCGTCGGGGCGCGTGACCTACAAAGAGCCAGGTAGATAATTATAGGCCAGAGGCCGCACAGTCGGCCGGGCGCCTAATTATAGGGGAAGCGGCCTGCACACCTGCAGGGGGCGGGGCGCGTGACCTACAAAGATAATGACGGTAAGCGGCGCCGGCAGCCAATACAAACCGGTTGACGGCGAGGGGTTTCGAATTCAAGGTCAGAGACAGGGTATCAGGTTACAACAGGTTTGTACCTGCCCGCGGTTTCGAATTCAAGGTCGGCGGTAGCGTATCAGGTTACACGGAAGGAACACCTGCATGTTTCAAGGTCAGCGGGATGGTGTCAGGTTACAAGGAGGGGAGGGGAGGGGAGGGGAGGGGAGGGGGTGGGGCAGCCAGGTAGATAATTACAGGCCGCACAGTCGGCCAGGTGCCTAATTATAGGGGAAGCGGCCGCAGGGGGGGCGGGGCGCGTGACCTATTTAAAGTAGAACAGACATATCCTTACTACTGGTGGCGGATAAGTATAAACCCTGTCAAAACGCAAGCGATTATGCTGACGCGACGCCTAGGACGCCGTAGTGAGCAACTACCTCACCCGCAACTTCAGTTCAGAGGTAAAACCATTCCCTGGGCACCAACTGCTCGTTACCTTGGTGTAACACTTGACTGTAAGCTGACATGGCGAGCTCACATCAAGGACATCAGGCAAAGGGTAAGTGCTCGGCTCCATTCTCTTTACCCTATACTTAACCGGGAAAGTTCGTTGGTACCTCACCTAGGAGTTGCCATTTATTGCTCCTTGATTAGGCCGGTAATTGAATATGCTTGCCCCGTCTGGGGGTACGCTGCTAATTGCCACCTGAGAAAGTTGCAGGTGCTGCAAAACAGAACACTGAAGCGGGCACTACATCTGCCCAACCGTTTCCCCACCGTCGCAGTCCATGAGGCGTCGGGAACAGAGAAGCTCATTGACAGGTTCCGGCAACATGCCTATAAATTCTACAGAGCAGCACATCACTCTGCCAATCCACTGGTCAGTTGTCTCGGCGAATGTGAAACTGCCGCTGACAAACATAGCAGGCCATTGGTGCTGACGGAGCGCTAAGGACCAACTAATAATACGCCACCAAGACGACCAATCAGAAGTGAAGAGAAGACCACTCAAGAGAAGACTGAGGGAGGAAATGTCTCAGGACAACAACCCCCAACCGACCAGCTTTAATGCTGAGACTGGCGAAGATGCTTTAGCTTGCACCGAGATGAAAGAAGGCCGTTTTCGTCCTCCTACCTATCATTCGGAAGGGCGAGGGTCAAACCTCGTTCGGCCATCCTGGTTGAGGTTTTCCGTGGTTTTCCTCAACCACTCTAGGCGAATGCCGGGATGGTTCCCTACCAGGTCACGGCCGACGTTCCACCCCCCCTTCTCTCCCCGTAGACTAGATTAGCTGAAAAGAGTCTCGGTGACTCTTCAGCAGCCCGCCTCCCAGCTTCAGGCTGGGAGGAATGAAATAGTAAAAAAAAAAAAAAAATCCTTTAGCTTGACGGATTAAATAATAATAATCAAGTCTGCACTGTTTCTTCTAACTATTTTGCTTGCTTAAAAGATAAAAACGTTTACAGATAGTTTATAACGCATTTTTAAAGGTGGAAATATATCTATTTCATGCTTCATTAATTGTATTAAAAAACTGGATTGGTTGTACATCTTCCCTTTTAACACATGTGCATTGTTTTGTATTGTTTAGTGTGTACCTCCATTTCATTTGTACGAGTATAATGATAAGTTTTAACGTATGATTGGTAGTGTTTTACTCGAACTGATATTGTTAGTCTAATAATTAATTGAAAATACTATTGTACACATGGAAACTTTTGTAAATCGCTGGCTATGTAACAGGTAAAGCTAAAAGCCATTAAATAAATAAGTAAATTTCCCTCCGGCTATCAGCGTTTCATGATTTCCCTAAATCACTCCAGGAGAATGCTGGGGTGATTAATTTAACACACTATGGTCGATCTCCTCCTCGTTCCTTATTCCCTTAGATTAGGTTGACTGGAAAGGATTTCTGAGACACTGCAGCAGCCCGCATCTTGGGATTCACCGAGGAACATTAGGGGGGAGGGGGGGAGGGAAATACGGATCTGGTGAACTGAGATAATGTTTGACATGCGGGAGATCGCGTACGCAATTTCCATCCAGCCATCATGCTTTCAATTTTCCATGATATCCTAAAACCACACCTGGCGAATCCCGGAGTGATTAATTTAAAAGACCGTGTACGATCTCTTCCCTTTCCTTACCTAAAATCCTCCGCTGCCTTTTGGACGAAAAGAGAACCTATAATCCTAAACCAGGCCGCCTCCTGAGCTGCACCTGAAGGTGGGGAGGGGGGTGGGAAATCAAACGTAAAACAGCGCGAATTACTGATACACTAATTTCACAAAAACTCTGTTATCGGCTTTCTTTGGAACCTCGGTAACAAGTGTTTTAACTACCCTAGATCTTAGTTTCAACTCCATGGAATTGGATCTTTACTGTGGAATTATTTACCCTTACGCAAAGTCCATTCTGTTCTGGTACAACTGATGGTCTTATTATCCATCAAACTTTTTTAAAAAAAAAGAGTTATAAAAACCTATAAAATGTAATACTCTGCATGGTAGACCATTCTTTACCAATATCAAAGTGTATAAGAAAATAACGATGTTAACTTCCTGATTTTTTGATAACTTGATGCTATTCGAATTTCGGAAGGATTCGAAATGTACGAGCACGTATGCGTCAATTTTGCTACACTTCTTTCATCGTTTTACAGCGCGGATGGCAAAACTTTCTAGAATAATGGTCGTTTACCGGTTCCAGTTGCTTGTGAAATCTTGTTAGCAACAGACGTGCATACGGTGCAGTACCGGAGACGTGTTTGTCGTGGCTGCCTCGTCGATGCCGTGGCGGATAAGGCTCGGTCATTTCATTTGTGTCCGAGGCGTGCTGTGGTTCTGCAAGGATACCATCTTAATGGGCGAAAGGACCGAGGCAAAATATGCCCAAGGACGAGCCAATAAGATGTCTGCACGGCGCCCGGAATTCTTGTTATCATTTGGTAGTATTTTTGCTATTCTTTCTTGTCTACAGAGTCACGAACATAACGATGGACAGAACACAGAAAGCAGAATTTTCTTGTTCTTCCTTAGCTCTATGTTTCTGATACGGTGTTGTCAGTTTTTTAATTCCTATTTCCTACTTCCCTATTAAAGAAAACATCTGAATTATTACACTCATTCTGGCGACATTTTTTAAAACAACTGCGTGTTCTTCATAAGGGAGGTACCAATGCATGGCATATTTAATTACTCGACTGACGCCAGTATTTTTAAAACCACCCGTTCCCATAGTTTGATTCGAGCCAACGGCGTAAATTTGACACACATCAGTGATGAGCAAAATGCTAGAAGTGCTATAGGAAGGATAATTATAACGTTACCTCATTCAACAGCGAGTTTTTCGCTCTTAATGTTGACATCAGTAGCGTTAGATATAAATCCGTATGTTATACTTCTTAAAACGCAAGTCTTTTGGATCTAAAATTGAATCAATTTCTATTTTAATAGGTGCTCATCTATGATGACGTTTTAAGATATCGTAGAGACCTGTTGACAAAGACTGGAGTGGAAGTCTACTTCGGTGTATGAAAATACCATCCCGGTACTCGATCGGAGTTATGTTGGAGAAGAAAGTAAAATGAGAACGGCCTGCCAGACTGTGAACCGAAGCCATGACCTCCAGGTCACAACGCTACTGCTCATCCACCAGGATATCTCTCAGCCGGCCTCGGTAGCGTAGGGGCTAGAGTGCTTGCTCCGCGTGCCGAAGGCCGCAGGTTCGAATCCGGCCACGGGCATGGATGTTTAAGTGTTGTGTGTCTGTGTGAATGTCCTGTCCGTCCTGTGGCGTCCATACATTGGAAAATACAATAAATATTGGATGATGACTTATACACTGAAAACTACAAAATTACATTGAGCTGGCTGTATGGTCTTCGTTGCCAAATGCCATTAAAAAAAAAAAAATCTCAGATTAAATTCCTTCGAAATTTAGTGCTTCAAGTAAAGCAACAATTTTTTAGGATGTAGTTAATTTAGCTGAATATTATTTTGTTATGGTATTACTGAGCTGGTTAAATACGACTACTCAGAGTCAAAATTTGTAACAAACGATCATTTCTTCCAAATTATAATTCATAAAAGTTTTAGCCGAAGTCAACTTATCTGCTTTGAGTATGCTGTTACTGCTTATTGACGTTGAAGTGTTGGAACTGAGGTCAATATCTCAATGATTCACATGTTTACTGAAATACAGGGTTATTACAAATGACTGAAGCGATTTCAAAAATTTACTGTACCTATATTGTTTGAAATATTGTCATAAAACATTACTGTCATATAGTAAAAACTCAAAAAGTTTGGCAGCCGCATTTTAAATTTCTGCGCCATAGGAATTCTTAAACAAGAGATTGAGAAACTGCTAGATCAGTCGTGGAAGTATGACAATCAACAATTTCTATCATGGTATCCACACTCTCACCGAGCGTGAGGGTGTAACGGCTAGCGTTCTGGTCTCGCATTCGGGAGGACGGCGGTTCGAATCCCCGTCCGGGCATCCAGATTTGGATTTTCCATGGTTTCCCCAAATC
Organism: Vandiemenella viatica; assembly: GCA_031002005.1. Classification (NCBI taxonomy): domain Eukaryota; kingdom Metazoa; phylum Arthropoda; class Insecta; order Orthoptera; family Morabidae; genus Vandiemenella; species Vandiemenella viatica. The sequence goes on from JARYHS010013630.1 coordinate 177,179,443, forward strand.
AGTGATGCTTCCTTCAAAAGGCCTTGGCCGAATTCCTTCCCATTCCTTGCCCCCCATCCTTTCCCGTCTCTAAAGACCTAGTTGTTATAGGAGACGTTAATAAAAAAAAAAATCCACGCTCTCCTGACCTAACGTCCACACGTTACTTCTTTTTTTTGTGGGATTATGTGAAAAATTCAGTGTTTATGCCTCCTCTGCCAACAAACCAACTAGAACTGAGAGCTAGCATCAACAGTGCTTTTGAACATATTGATAGAGACATGCTGCAACGATTGTGTCAAGAACTTGATTGTCGATCATATCTGCAGTGCAGAATCACCAAGGGTACATATATAAAGCATTTGTAATCAGCAAACACAAAACAAAAAAACCTTTTTATGTGGCTGCTAAGTTTATGTCAAATAATATAGCTACAGTAAATTTGTGAAATCACTTCAGTCATTTATAATAACTCTGCATTTAACATGATTAATTTGTGGACCGTACTGGCAACAAGAAACAAGATAGCTAGGAAACTGAGAAGCAAACGAAGGATATTACTGCTAGAAACAAATGCAGGGACTTTAGGGCTTTTCATATTTGGGCAGCGACTAAGCTTGCCATAGCAAGTGTATGGAAGGACGGGTGCGTCAACGTGCTGCGCGTCGTGTCAGTGGTTTTGACCTGCTCGACAGTGGTGCCTCGTCAAGAACGAATTTCACCGGACGAGCTGCTTGAGTTACTCCGAGTCAAGGACGTGAAACCAAAGGCGTTCCGCGCCGAGAGCTCTGTCCAATGCAAGCACGGAGCGACTCTCACACAGTGCTTACTTCCGTAACTCTCAAAACACTGCTCTGCTGCCATCCTCAGCATCTTTCAAGGTCGACTGTCACGCATTACATCGATAGCAAGAAGCACACGACCTGACTAATCTTACAAAAATGAATGTGTTTTGTACTCCCCAGGCAACTTGCAACCACAAAGTTGGAACAAGAAACACAAGAATCTTCTGATTATTTTTTGAATTAGTTCGACCAAAACCAAATTCACATGCTTAGTATAAATAGAACATGGTCACATGTAAAGTAGATTCATACGAAAGAAATATTTATTATTGGTTAGTAGATCACACTTGTTAAACAAGTGGAAGGGAAAAGATGACCATGACCACAAGCTGGCACTCGATTTCAGGCACAAGGGTGTGGGAAGATTCTCTTTTTTAGGTAAGGGTGTCAGGGATTGGAATGAGTTACCAAGAGAAATGATGAATAATTTACCGAAAACTTTGAAGGAATTTAAAGATAAAATTTGTAGAGGGCAAATGTAGGTGGGTGGAGGATAGGGGGAAGATGGGTGTGTAGGGAAATTGCCACCGGAGCCTGTGCTCCATTGCCATTAAATTAAATTAAAAAAAAATTGCCCCTCTCAATAATTTGTCGAGTCTATATTGTTGAAGTGTAGCACAATTTTTGAACGCTAACAGCATATTCCTGAGTTGAAGCATCTGTACCATTACTTTTTTTCCTCATTCAGGAAGCATAAGAAGTGCGTAAAACTCTATTTTACATTCTGTCACTGTTTCTTATTTCTTTTGAATTTGATACTCAAAGCACAATGTGCTATAATTTGAACAAAATTGATTATTCGTCTAATTTTTTTTCACAAATTTCTTAATATCGCATGTAAAACGAATTCTCTTGTGGTATTGATTACACTAACAGCATGATATATCACTACACAGATATTTTTTTTATCTAGTGTACAAATGACTGAACATTCCTGTCTGCAGAATTTTGGAAAGTCACCTTAATATCTCGTGCTGTTTCAACTCAGTTGTTGCCGCGTAGCAAAATTTATTGGCTTTTTCTGCACACCAAAGCAAGCGTAATAAGTTTCTGTTGTGGGATTCTATAAAATAGCCCTAGTTTGGAATCTCCAAATGTTGATTGAAAACTGCTTAATTGTGGAATGTATTACAACCATTTGTTTCAGACCACCTGTCGGTGAAACGAAACTATTTACTGAACAGGGCACACCTGAGGGCAGTCAGACCTACTTAAATTGTGCAGCCATACTGAATTGACTACCGTGCAACCTGCATAGGGAGAGTAAGTACATCACATAATTAATACAGACGAAGGCAACAACGAACGCGTAGAAACAAATACAATTTATTTCGGTATAAAGCTTATTCGTGTAGAGAAAAGAGACATATAGCAAGGGTGTCGGAAGCGCACACACTGATTCTGATAGCCACACATCCGCCGGCCCGTGTGGCGTCGGGGAGGTACAACGGACCTGCCACCCTGACTGCGGTCTTCCACAGCCATCAAGGCGAAAGGCGGGATTGTCCCCAGTCTGCACTTCATAAACTACACATTACACGAACAAAAAATCATACGCTGATTATGATTAAACGTTTCACAGACAGATGACAACACGTCACTTCACCCATTTGTACTTGTACGGCATGACAGTAAGTAGATAATGCTTGAAGATAACAGGGGCATGCGGCCGCAAAACCACAGCTCACAGCTCCAAATTTGACAATGCCAATTTTGAGTAAAAGCTCCCGAAGGCAGCCTATCCCAAAATGTCACGAAAAGGAACTGAAGAAGATGGTTGTGATAGTTCCAGTTTACCCTCAGTTAAAGCAAACATTTTAATTAAATGCTTTAAGAAAGGAACAATATTTCAAAGTGCGTCTTTAGAGGTATGATAATTATTTTAAAAATATAAGTACAGTAAGGAAAATTATCGTAATGAAAGAATCACAAACAATTCTAATATACGGGTCAGGTGAAGCCCATTTGTACGGCCATTTATCTCTGAGGAGAGGAAGGGGGTGTATTCTGATCGAGTGAGCCGGAGGAGTGGGGTGGAGTAGTCAAACTGGCAGGAGCCCTCTACAATGTCCCCAAAACTAGCGTCACTAGGGTGAACGTCGCAGTCTGTACTTTGAGGAAGGCGAGACGGACGATTCAGGTTAAAATTCCTACAAGAGTACCTGAGGGTGTGAGCAGCAAATGGGAGCACGCTGGAAACAGAAAAAATTACATGTTTGGTTGAAGAAAGTATTCTACGTTCGCAGGGAAAGGAGAACGATGGTAGAGATACGAAAATTACTACAAAACAGAAGTCTTGCCGTAGAAAAAATACCAATTTATTAAGTCTAAAGTTTTATTATTTGAGATTATGAGATAAGAAAAACTGTCATTGATTTTTGTGTCGTCTTTGGTAAGCATTATGTGGTATGGCAGTCTGCAGATGCCGTTAGCGACTGTAAACACTTCGGTGGTTAGGCAACTAACGGAAACAGCCAACACTATTACCTCTAATGAGCCAGACAGCTCCACGTGATAGTATTCGCTCCGGAAGAATGTGGTGCCTTACGAACCTTCTAACTTTATTACTTTACCATATTACTGAATTGAAGAGTAAATTACTCTAAATTAGAGGTTCCCAAAGACATATCATAAAGAGGGGGGGGGGGTTACGAGGTAGTTTTACCGGCCGTGTGGACGATTCGCTAGTTCTACACCGTCGCGGGAGAATACAGCTGGAGCCCTCTGAAGGCTGGCTCGCAGGCGTCAAGGTGGTAGCGACTGAAGCCCGGGTCACCGCGCAATTTCCGCAGTAATTCTCTCAAGAGGCCACAGAAAGACGTTTATCCCAAGTACTGTTAATGTCAGACTCGGAGCGGGGGACAGTTCCTTCTCGTCCAAACGAGGATTTTGGCATTGAGAGCAGCACCCAGGGGTACTGGGAAGTCCCTGCAGTAACCCTGATACACGACACTGCAATCTGCGATGGAACAAGGTCCTGTGGACTTCTTGCAGCCACAGCGTTCCTGCGGCTCCAGGAAAAAATAAAAAAATCCATATCGATTACGCAACGACGTAGCCACTGGCCGCTCCAAAGAACACGAGGGCATCAGTTTCACGAGGCGAGACCAGAACGATTCGGCTCCACGGACAATCACTGTACCATACAATAAGGGGTACCAACGTACGAACGGAGATTTTCCCTGCGTATGTTGGAGTACTGTCGGATTGTATTTTAAAAACTCGATATTTCGTTGGCTAACTCCACCATCTTCCTCATGTGTAAACCAATATTTACTGGTCAACGGACTGACAGCTAAACTAGAGTGAGCGATCTGGTGGCTCAGTTGGTTAAGGCGCCAGACGGGGAACGGAAGGTCCCTGATTCGAAGCCCGAGCTCGCCTGGAATTTTTACGGCCTTAAAAACTCTGGCAAAGTCTTGCTTTGTCATGTGAAATACACCAGGACTGTCCGTGGTTCGGATTTAAGGTAAAACTGCAGGTTCCCTGTGCCCGGTAGAGTTATCAGCTTAGGTTAGTGTAGCCAAGAAAGAGACGCATACGCGGCAAATTGAAACCCTGTCTACCGGCGGTTGAACTACCCTACCGGGACTCTCAGCCAGCAATGCCATACGCCCCCTCATCAGCTTAATTAGACGGCACCTGACAGCTGTTGAAATATCATTTCTTTAAGATACAGACCGGCGATACACACGTGAAGATGTATGTAATATTACAGTTTGCCTTCCGAAAAATGATTTATCTTACCATATCTATCAAAGGAAAACATCTATGTAGGTATTATGGTCGAAATATAGTTTCTTTAAAATACAGACCGGCGATACACATGTAAAGATATCATATTACAGTTTGCCTTTTGAATAATGATTTATCTTACAATATCTATCAAAGGAAAACATCTGTGTAGGTATTATGACATTTAAATTGGGACGTATTGCTCCATTCAGCTGTCAAGAATTATTGAATCGTCTGTTAGCTGAATGGTATTATCCATGTTTTGTTAAATCTTAAATCTAACTCCGTGCATTTTTTGTTTTTACACTATGTTTCATTTACTTTAATAAGTTATCACTATGTGTAATATTTTTGATTATTTAATTTGCCATTAAACTTGTTTGAAATCTGTTTGAGAAAATAAACATAACGTAATTATTAAGTATCTAACGTTCATACTATACAAGTTCTCTCATGTAAAAAAATAATTATGTATTTACACAGTAAGAAAATGATTTTAATAATTATTTAAAAGAATAATCGTTTGATTCCGAAGGCTATTACTAGTTGAAAATTAGGAGATTAATGTAACACGTATTTTTTTGTTCGACGAAAAATTTGAAGTTTTGCGAAAATAAATTCGTGTCAATGAAATAAAATAGCTTTATAATATAAAATTTCACACTTTTCGCAGGCGTCGTTTTTAAAAATTGCACTTCGTTTCTTTTCTGGTTTGCGCTGTATTTTTCTTGCTGGTGATGCCAACGTTTCGACCCCAACGAAACGAAACGATGGCATCAGCTGCAAGAAACACACAGCGCAAAAACCCGAAAAGAGAAATAAGTGCAGTTTTTCAGTTTTATCATTTCGGGACACTTTTTGATGTCTGCATCACACTAATCACTTAATTTTCGTGTATTATCTTTTACTGTTAACCCCCATCTTTGGCTACAGAAAACACAGGCCCATCCATTCATAGTGGAACAGAGTCATTGTTTGTCGCTACCGCGCACTGTGCTGGTTTGGGCGAGGTCGCGCATTCGGTTCGGTTCACGTCGTTCTTTTGTAGTGCTGGGGAGAAAATACAAGAACTCTGGCCTTCACAAAGATTCTTAAGACGACAATTTCTTGTGGTAGAAGCGTTACTCAAACCAGAAGGATGATTGAAGTTATTTTGCTTGTAATACGGGACCATTGATTGGTATAAATAGAAAGCATATTTCAGTGTGACGCAGCTGCCCTTGCATGTAAACTTACGCAAATGATCAAAGAAACATAATTTTAATGTTACTTTCATCGCCATGTAAGGGTTGCAGAGCATAGTAGACAGTTTCTTTTGAATGGTAGCGTACGTGGAACTGAAATTGCGGCACGTTAATTTCTTTACGTTAGTTTAGTACATTAATCTACGAACAGTTATGAGCGTACTGCTTTCTAAGCCAGATTATTGTAATTATTTACAGTATTTCATAATTCAGAGTAGTAATTAATGAAAGACTCATAGACGTTATAAACTGAGTAGTGAACGTTCTACTGAGAAAACGAAAATTAATTTAATGACAAATAATAAATTTTTGTTAGTTAATAAATCATACAAACGTCAAAACAACCATACGTTAAAAAAATCATACAAATGTTATTTTTTAAGATTTATCTCAGCGGTCTTCTGTTATTACAATCATATACCGAATATTTACATTTATCTTACACACTTTCTTAAACTTTTATTAACTTGTCGTTAAATCTTGTTATAAAACTACAACATAGTGTATTAAAATCTATTACAACTGTAAATTGCTGGATAATTCTTTCCGGCACAACAGAATGTCATTGGTTGCTACTGATACAAAATATAACATTACAGTATGATGCAAAATTGAGTTAAGAATTTTACACAGAGAATTTTTTTAACAGGAACATGGTTAAAAGGTAATATCTGTCTCACTTAAGTAACAGGCTAATACCCTTATGCGCCATGCCGTTCCGTCCTCAGAAGAGAAGTTATTATTTCCACGAAGAGAAAAGTCTGCGTCATGGGAAGCACGATAGAAGTGAGAACACCGCGTCTTTCTTTTCCAGAGATGCTCCCATACGTAACTTTCTTTCTAAGATATATCTGCCCCAAATACTCTCTCGTTGTTCAATTTAAGTTACACAATTCATACCAATACGTTTATTCTCGAGTGCAATGCCTAGCTATCACCCTACTAAACAACAGTAAAAAAGTCACAAATAAGTACATGTGCTAAAGCCAAAAAGTAGGAAACTGCATACAGTTATAACATATAATATATTTTAGCACAGTCTGGTTAACCGTTGATGACTAAATCAATGAGTATCTGCAACATCTGACGCCATCTAACGACGTATTCCAGAGTATAAATAAAAATTGATTAATGTCTTTAAAATAATAACATAGTAACAGGGATAAACAAGTGAACTAGAGCCGATGGGGCATGCACCATTGCGTGTCTACATCCAGCTGACACGTGACAGCGAGTTCACACCTCAACCCAGCTACCACCATAAAAGTTGTCACCAGCTAGTAAAGTGTTCAGAAACATTCAAGCTTTCGTATCTTTCAAATTGCGTTTTGTAGCAACCTGAGGTGATAATCCCTATTGGATATTATTGTAGATGCCTTGCGATATGTAGATTAGATATTCACTGACTGCCAGGTACGCTTTTGCAATCTACGCTACCTGACAAAAAAAGTGAAGCACTCGGAAGGGGAAGAGGAAACAAACAAAACTTCACGGGTTGAGAGGGTATGTGACGTTATTTCAGTGATTATGAAATCGAGTCAAATTTACAAAGAATAAGCTCCCTTATCAGTATGACGTTGCACTTCCTCTGGTCTGGACGCATGCACCAATTCGCTTGGGAATGGTGTCGTAAGGCCGTTGTATCATCTCCTGAGACAACTGTTCTAACTGGTACTTGATATGCAGAATACTGGCTCTGGGACGGAGTTGACGTCCGAGCTGGTCCCACTAATATTCTACCGATAACAGTTTTGGGGATCTTGCTCAAAATCAGGCGGAAAGTTTATAGATATACGTGCCGTGTGTGTACGATCCTGTTGAAAAATGACATCACGATACCGTCGCATGAGTGTTAACACATAAAGAATCAGGATGTGCATAACGTACGTTGTGCTGTCAGAGTTCCCTCAATCACTACCAGCCGTGACCTGAAGTCATACGCTATGGCTGCCCACACCCCAACGCCAGCAGCAGAACCGATGTGCCTCTAGAAATCATTGGAAGAGCGGGACCTCTCTCCTGGTCGCCACGTTTCTCACCGACGATGGTCCTCAAGGTAGTGCAGAACCGCGATTCATCACTGACGCCAGTGTCAGCAGTTCACCACGGTCACGGCACCATTCCAAACATAGCTGTTTGTGTTGTGTTGTAAAGGCAAACTGCGCATTAGACGGTAAGTCCCTGCTTCTAGTGTCCGACCAATGGTGCGAGATGACGCAGAATATTGCAGGGAGTTCATTACTTTTTATCGGATGTGAAGGGGATACGATGTGCTTGCAGCACAATACAGTGATCCTTCCTTGTGTTGGTTAGACCAGATCATTGACGATGCGTATGTTTGCCCTCAAGATTCATGCAGTCCAACATCCGGCCACTGTCACATCCGCATGTTTCCCAAATCTGGATATTGCAGATTCGATCAGCTGGCCAAATGGAGACCTGCAACGAGGCTCCTGTCGGGTGCTGACAATACTGTCTCACACGAGCACGCGTGTCCCTAACAATGATCACTCAACATCTGACGTTGTTTACATGCCTTATATATCCTACCAGGCTTCGAAACACTCACATAGAGTTCAAGACATGCTGCAGCACTAAACACGAACGATATTATCGCACTCCGGTAGCCGTGCTACTTGTCACATTGAATTAAAACTCTACACAGTTTCATACCCGCCCGTGGTGTGTATGTGTTCTAAGTTACATTAACATTCGACCATGTCTTCTGGGTGCTTTTAATTTTTTGTCGGCAAGTGCAGTTAAGGGGGTGCCCATTAATTACGTGAGGTATTTTTCTGGAGTTCCGGGCCTTACCCCCACTTCTGGTGAGATTTGGTGAGATATGGCCGGATCTCCCCTAAGATGACGTTAGATTTTGACGGAACCCCCCTGTTAATCGACCTCAAAGTATTTTTTTTTTTGCTCGCGTGATATTTCTATCGACCCCCCCCCCCGCTCCCCCTTGGTGAGATTTTGCCGTATTCTCCCCCCTCCCCGTCTCACCTCACGTAATTAAAGGACGCCCCCTGACAACCTATAAGCTGTCGTTAAGCTCAGAGAGTTGCACGACAGAAACATGTTGTTCGGGTCAAGGCGCCGGGTTAAATCGATCTTCGTAAAACAATTTCCTTCTATCTATTTATGTCGAGTGCTTCTGAAAAATCGCTGAACACTGTGACGCAGGACACTGAAACAACAAACAGGGAATCGTATCGGACGCCGAAGTCGTTACAGTTATTTGGACTGACCGGTGATACGTCTAACAAAATAAACTGTGAAGGGCTTGGCTCGTGCTAACAGCTCTCTACGTAAATCAGCGAGTGACGGGCACCTGTGGCCAATAAACTGTAAAGAACTGCGTGCACATGGTCCATCTAATACTTCAACACCAACAGATTAAACGCTCTAAACCATCTTTACACTAATTTTTTTTTTTAAATAAAATAAATAAAGCGTGACTGAAGACGTTAGGTTGCATAAAAATTGTATCAGTATTATATATTAGAGGAGGTAAAATATTACTGAAAACTATGGCTGTGTTAATACTCTCTGTAAATGTATTTTTCACATATCTTATATATTATTTCTAAGAAGTGATACTTTTTTTTTGACACATCCTTTTTTCCCCCTTCATACGTAACCATTATCGATAAATGAGGTATAATTTAAAAAATCAGGTTATGCCCTTCAGATTTTTAATTTGTAATTGCACCCTGTATTATTTGCTTATAATGCGATGTTTTGACACCAGAGTTTTTTTCACCGGATGGGTCGATACGGCACTGGTGGCTCGATGTCTTTTCTATGGCCACTCGATTGAATACTTCTTATTCGCAGGAATAACACGGAATCAAAAATTACTTCATAACACTTGCCCTTTCTCTGAAGTGCGAAATTAGTACACGGGTCCATATATATATATATATATATATATATATATATATATATATGCAGTTTAGCTATCTATAGATTTTATGGAACTTAAGATTGCAGTACAGAGCCCCTTTCTTCTCTTCCCAGATCTTCTTAAGTTCTTCAAGCGTATCCATCCGTTCTTTTTATACCAATCTTTAAGGTTGTGGTGGCCTCACATTCGGGAGGACGGCGATTTGAAACCCCTTCCGGGCATCCAGATTTGGGTTTTTCATGGTTTCTCCAAATAACTCCAGGTGAATGCCCGGATGCTTCCTACGCCATGGCCGAAATCCTTCCCGTTCCTTATCCCCTGTCCTTTCCCGACTCTAATGGCCACGACTTTGACGATCAGTAAATCCATAAGTAAAAAAAAAAAAAAAAAAAAAATTAGGTTGTGGCACTAGAAGTTCTCTACATGCTATTTATGTTGAAATATTTGGTCAGACAAAACTGAAATTGTCTGCGACATACCAATTAGTATGAACTGAAGAGTAATACGACAGTTATGGTGATATCATGGCAACCGCTTTTTTGCATCATAATGTGAGCCAGGAATTTTAAAATATACAGTGGAGATCCCGTATCAGAGAGAAACGCCCTGAGTATCTAAAAGATCCTTCATGACAACGCAAGAATCCTTACTCGCGTTGAGGATGGGAAGTACGCCAGAATTCACCTTATTCAACAAACCATTCTCAATGTGATTTGGAACACATACTAAAATTGAAAGAGCAGTTGCGTGGGATACGCTTATGGACATTTGAAGACATTGGATGGCAATGAGTCTTGAACTCAAGAGATATCTGATGGTGAGGCTGAGGATATCTGACATCTTCCACGTCGTTATTGTGGATTCTCTGAAAGACGCACGAGTATGTGATTTAATAGTTGTAGTTAAAGGAATAAACACATATGTGACGAATGACTGATGTATCTTATTTTCGTCCTTTTCCATATCCTGAAACAGATTTCTATGTTGTTCAAAATTCGTGAGGTTCCAGTTTTATATTTTAAAATTTCTTTCCTGATCCTCTTTATTGAGAAAAAAATAAGTTACCATGACTTTTGTGGAAACCCGCGTATTATAATTTTTACAAAATGTTAAATGCGTCGTCACTGACAATTTCACTAGCGAGGAGGTTTTAAAATTATTTTTTTCAAAGTTATTCAATTGTCTTGCAGAAGAGTCTGTTCAGTAACTTGGTTGTTTCAACGATTATAGTTTAAGTTTGTTGTATTAATTAACTTCATAGCTTGTCTTAACATGTAAGTTATGTGTCCCGAGAAAGGCGTATACTAACTAAATAAGAACAATGCGAAAGAAAAAATATGCCGAGAAAAACAAGCGCCGAAATTTTCAAGAAGTTACGTCTTGTAATCAAACAATTTTAGTCAAGGTAACAAGGAGCCAAATGTTTGCTATTGTATTAAGACGCCGTCCCATGTGACCGGCACCTGATAGCAGCAGTGACGCAGTTCACAACGAAATCATGAGCATTCTGAGGACATCATTTGTCCATTCTGCCAGTCATTTTACTTGAAATACGCCGATATGTCTTGAAATTCGAATTTCTACTGGGGGGGGGGGGAGAGGGAAACTCTAGAAAATTATTGATAACAAATCTGGAGGATAAAGTTTAATACTGCAGCCCAGAATCTGACAGTCCAAATCCAAAATCCAGTAATATCAGCCGATAACCGAAGGATTTGTTACACTGTGTCGCTTCACGAGATGACGTTAGTACATTATCTCATTTATTTGATACTGTTTTCATCAGGTATTTATTTTTTGCTCCGTCACTAGTTAAGGTAAGGTTAAGCAAGACGTTTATCTGCGAAAATTCCGTCAATATTTGTCGAGTAGTTTTAAAGTTATGCCATAATATGCATATAAAAGTTTGATGTTTACAACAGAAGTCTCTACTCCGGAGACACATGACGTAGCGTCAGAAAGGACAACTAAGATTTTCAGTCAGATCATAAGTTTGTAAAGTGTAAGAGACTTTTCAAACTCTATCAACTGGCTTTATCATTTTAGCACAACAAGGAGACAGAGTCCCGTTATACATGTTTTAATAATATCATGCAGCATAAGTTCCCAACAGTTTTTTCCCCACCGTCCACTTTACGAAAAAAAAAAATTCTTACAACTCCCTTTTCGAAAATAAAAATTACTCTCCTCACCCATTTCAGAAAAAGAACACACGACTCCCTCATTATAATAAAGTAATGTAACTCTCGGTATTATAAGCTTTTTAGGTCGTAACCAACTTTTTGAAACTGTGATTCGATGACGACTCTCTTAGTTAAAATGTGCGATATCATATATAGAAAAACGAGAATAGATTTCTGTAATTATTCAATCAAAAGATAGCAATATTGGTGATTGTCACAGATTGATTAACAAATACATATTATGAAGAAATATTATTACTTCGAGGGCTGAGCTCGGTGAAATGACACTAATATTTCTATATTTGGTGTGTTAATAGCCGCCAGCATCTTAAATCGGCTCGTTCTACTACCGACAATCAGTTTCTTTTCTTAGCTAGTAAACAGCTGACTAAGCTACGTGCTCTTTGGTTACATATGATCATGCAAATGTAACTGAAAACTTCTTTGGTGCAACACTTACAGCCAGATATAATACTGCACAGCAGGGCCTGAACGCCCCCTAAATATGCCTTAGACCAAAAACGTCCTCCACGATCTCTGCAACGCCCACCGGTGGGCAGCACCTCCCCCATTCGCTTGGGAACCACTGATATAGAACATAGGTCCCGAACACTTTTTTTAGCCTACCGCCCCCTTTTCGGAAAAAAATTACTCACCGTCCCCTTTTTCAGAAAAAAAGACACACCAACTCCGCGTATTGTAATAATTAATGTAACCGATAGTGATCCACTTTTTAACTCATAACAAACTTTTTGAAACAGTGGATCGGTGGTGCCCCTCTTACAGGAAATGTGCAATTTCATATATAGAAAAACATGCACAACTTTCTAAATTTGATTTTTTTAAAAGATAATAACAATAGTGGTGAAATTTTAACAGTTTTACTAACGAATATATATTACGAAAAGATACAATTAATTACAAGGATGAGGTCGGTGTAATGATACTACTTTATTTAATATTTGACGCCTTCTTTGTCATCAACAATTTTAAATCGCCGCGTTCTAGTCATTATAATATCTTTATTTTCTTGGTTTATAAATTGCTAACTACGTCAAATCCTTCTTTCGGTACATATGATCGTGGAATGCAATTAATAACTTCTTTGATGCAGCCCATAAAGACGGATACAAGACTGGAAAACAGCAGGGCGACAGTTGGTCCGAACGCCACCTAAATTTTCCTTGGACAAGAAACACACTCTTTAAACTCTTCAACGCCCAGCAGTGGGTGGTACCGCCCCCGTTGGGAACCCGGGTACAGAGGGTAGGTTTTTGGTCAGAGTTAGCGAGGGCTACGTCAGTGATGTTTGTTTCGCTGGTGACCACAGGCTGAACGGCGAGAAGTCACCTGACAATGCTACGTTGATAGTGGCAATTAAGCATTACGCAACCCGTTTGCTCGTTGTTAAAGAGAAGCAAACCAGTTTATATCTCGGTTGACGACTGAGCTAGTGCTGCAATTAAAACGTAATAATTGTCACGTCATTATTCCCGGCTGTTTCAAACAGTAGACACCACGCTTTACGCCCTTACTGTTTCGTTTAGGTTACGAAATATTCTTAATATATTACAGAGTTCATTTCGGAAAGTTTAATTGTCTTAGAAGCTGTATTGTAATTATGTGAATTTTGTGCTGATTTTTTTCCAATCTTTATAACTGAAATTTTTCACGCTTATCTTAATAATAACTGACAGAACGCAATTGAAAAGAAAATAACTGAAATACGAGAAGGGATTTTGTTTACATGTGGGATACTAAAAGTTACATGGTGAGATTTACTTTTTTTTAACTGCTTAACGTCTCTTAACAGCGAGGTCTTTAGAGACGGGAAAGGATGGGGGGGCAAGTAATGGGAAGGAATTCGGTCATGGCCTTTTGAAGGAAGCATCCCGGCATTTGTCTGGAGTGGTTTGGGGAAACCATGGAAAACCCAAATCTGGATGCCCGGACGGGGATTCGAACCGTCGTCCTCCCGAATGCGAGGCCAGAACGCTAACCGTTACACCACCATCCTTGGTGCGTTTTACTGAGAATGAGGCTGTAAAGTAGTAGCGATACTGCCACGTGTTAAAACCCTGACAGCAACACAGCAAAATCTCAAAAGCAATAATTCGTTATGCAACGAGTGGTTTTGCAATTACTATGAGCTAACTCCTCATAATGTCTAGAGTTCTACGACACTCTCTTTCTACAGTAAAATGTGGTGGTAGCTGAAGGTTTGTTTCCAACAAGAACTACATTTGCCAAGTTCTATGAAAACTAAGCTCATTTCGCTAAAGAACAACATAACATGTCGAAGTGTAACAAATCAGATGCCTTCAGAGTAAAAAAATGATATGTAACACGTAGGACATTCTAAAATTTACCTAGATAAATATCTACTTTTTATCATTTCCTGCTAAAATATGCTGAACAATTAGGAATGAATCGTTATAGTTTTTGATTTATATTTCATATCATCAATTAGAAATATTATTTCCATCTTCCTATCCCATAACTCTGGCGCTTCAGTACCCATCCGACGCACGAATCACGATCAACAGTGCTAAATGCCCTCAAATTGTGCTCCACGTAATGATGAAAATTTCTTCCACGACCAGAACTCGAACCAGCTAACAACGTATCAATCTCTGGCCACTTCCCGAGACAGCGAAGCAGTCCAGTTATGTTAGGGTTTCTCTTTGTGGCTGGTGTGGGCTGGAGCAATGGCCCGGTGTTGGTTAGACCAGACACTTTCCCTTTCCGCCCTCCGTGCTCTTGAACTTGACTCCGTCGCTAGACCTTCCGCAATCAGCCACCAGTTAGTGCTACTGCAGCGCTTTACCGACATACCTCACAGCAAGTTGCTTTTTTTATGAGTCTTGCGTAGTCTATCCTGAAAATATGCTGACACACACTACAACGGTCTCTTGTTTCGAAACGGCATTTCATTAACTTGCTATAGCATTACGCATTACAAGTTGCTTCTTTTCCCAAAATCTATTCAGCCATTTTCGCCTTATACACACGTACCGAAAAAAAAACTGGGACTACTTTGGGTCAGCACGGGTAACTTTGGAACGCCTACTTTTTTCAACTGTTTTAAATCTACTATAGTCACTAGTTGCGAAGTATTATATCTCTGCTGAAGTGTTAGATTTTGCTGCTATATATCAGAAATTTTTAAGAACTTTTTTCACCAAATTTTATGAATGCCAGCCATTTTTAATTTGGAGACGATCTTCAAAATGATCTGTTCTTCTGCAGAATTTCATATGGCAAAGAAAAACTAGAAGTAGACATGAAAAAAGAAGTAGTTACAACAAGAAATACATGACATATCTGCCTTTTCTGGACAACAATCAGACTATATAACATAATGTCTATAAATTTTGGTAATGTCGACCGAGCGTGGTGGGTGAGCGGTTAGCGCTGGAGGACGCCGCACAGTGGGCCAGAATCGCAAAAAGCTGGCCAAAATATAAAAAGTGGTTCAATTTGTACCAAAGTTAGTATGTAAAGGTTATCGAAGTTGCTGATTAAGAACATAATATCAAAAAGTGAAAAAAGAAAATGGCGGATCCAAGATGGCGGACAAATAGTGCTAAAAGTCGTTTTATTCATAAAAAAGTAATTTTTGTGGAATTATCGAGGTTGCTAGAGTTGTTCAATTTGTACGAAAGTTAGTACGTAAGCGTTATCGAAGTTAGTGATTAAGAATATGGTATCAAAAAGTGAAAAAAGAAAATGGCGGATCCAATATGGCGAACAAATATTGATAAAAGGTTTTTGATTCATATAAAAGTAATTTTTTGGGATTTATCGAGATTGATGATGAAGATTATGACTTCAAATATAAAAAACAAAATGGTGGATCCAAGATGGCGGACAAAAATTGGTAAAATTCTTTTTATTTATATAAAAGTCAATATTTAGAGGTTGTTGTAGTTAATGGTTAAAAATATAAGCTCAAAACATGGAAAGCTCGAAAACAGTACCAAACAGAGGATAGAAAATAGTATAAAATATGACAATTTTTTTATTTCAGTTACAGTTATTCAGTTAGTAAACTACTTGTGACTATAATTAAAAGTTGTCGTTTTATTCTTCTTTTTTATCTTCATTATCTTCTTCTTCTGCATCTTCAGCTGAATCGTCATCATCTTCAAAGACTGTTTCATCATCTACATCGGAATCTTCATAATCTTCCGGCACAGGAACTAAGAGGGCAACGGCATCTGACGACAAACTCTTAAGTTTATTTGATGATTTGCGTAGAGAAGAAATGTGGAAGTCTGTGGTTGCCAACAATCTCCCGAACACGTCTTACATATTCTTAGGTCCGGAAAACTTTCGAGAAAAATTTATGTGATACTGCTTTATCAACTTATTGGTTCAGTCTTGAGCATCCTCCGACAGTTCATATTATTATTAATTTATTTAATACTTATTTCTTAACACGTATTTGAAAGTGTTAAAAAGTAACTCAACAAAGTACGTAGAATATTTGTGTTTCAAAAAATGTACTTTTTCATAATTATTAATGAAAAATTAACAGAATATTAATAATTTCATTTTTTTAAAAAATAACCAAACATTTTGCAAGCATCGCTTAAAACGTGGTTCAAAGTCGGAGTTGGTACTAGTAGGTAGATTTGAAGGTTAATTCACTAAGGTAATAATATATACTTGCGGACACAGTGCAAAAGAAAGCGGAATATCGTGGAATTCGTAACTTATCTCTATTTTTTTAAGCACATTTTAAAATTTTCTCGCGCATTTTCCGGTATTAAGTTAATCCAAAAAAATATGTGTAATTAATGATTTAATAATGACATAAATGTATTTTAATTAGTACATACTACCTGGAACACCGTCCATATTTAAAATCTTCGTTTCACATACACAGAACACAAATATTTATCTTTAACGACAATACTATTTTGTAGCCTGGTCGGCTGCATGCACCGCTAGCAATGAAGTGCCGACTTTGACATGAAATATAAAGGAGGAAATGAACAATTGATCGTTCAAACAATCGGTATTCAGTAGTTCCAACATTACTGTAGCCAACCTGATAGTCGAAAATTCCCAACCAAAAACTTTTTTTTTCCCTTTTTGTCCACGTTTTTAAGATTCTGGCCCACTGTGCGCCGGTTCGAATCCCCGTCCGGGCATCCAGATTTTGGTTTCTCATGGTTTCCCCAAATCACTCCAGGCGAATGCCGGGAAGCTTCCTCCAAAACGCCATGGCCGAATTCCGGCCCGTTCCTTGACCCCAGTTCCATCCCGCCTCTAATGACCTCGACGTCAACGAGGCGTAAAGCCATAAGTAAAAAAAAAAAAAAAACTAATGTTGAGACTCCGCGGGGCAAATTTGGGATCTATCAAACGAATTAAACTGATTGTTTATTGATTACTTATAAGGTACATTATATTTTCCCTAAATGACATTTCATGGCCAAGGAGAAAAGTTCAGTATTCGGTACCAAATAAAGCAATTGAGGCATGTTTACTGACATTGTTCGCTTAAAGTACCTCAAAATTTTTGATTTGATGAAATTAGAAGATCAATCAAGAATTAAATTGGAAACAACTATTAATTTGATTTGAACTGAATACTTACTATAATTGATATGTCCCTAAGGTGGTGGCATTAGATAGCTAATTCTTCTAACAACGGTAGAAAAACACATACGTTGTAGATTAAGTTCAAACATTCGCTAATAAATCCTTAATGGAGCACATCATCCGAAAGACCACTGAAGTCACCCAAGTTCGAAATATTTCTGCCGAAGCCTTTGAAATTCGGGGGAGAAAAACACACGACACAGTAACTAAAAATGTGTGTAATATAGGACCAAATAAAATGGTTCTACTATATCTTTGGTACGAGTATTAACAACTTCTACTATTGATGTTAACTTTCTCCCAAGTTTCCCCTCTTCACTGAGCAACTTTGGTACATAAACGGAAGAAAATTCTGTGATTTGTAGTGCCATTATTAAAAACAGGGAGAACTCGCATTATTTTGTTAAATTGACACCATATTCTCCGAATTCTTAAAAAAGTCTAAAATGTGTACCAAAGTGCCCCCCCCCCGTTTATTGTAGCCCTCTATTCACCCGCCTTTTATTTTCTAATGACTCAGTAATAGTAATAGTAATTTACGCAAATGTATCTAGTTGTCCATCTTTGCACCGTCTCCAGCCCCTTTATTTCATACCCGCAATGTTACTACCCACCATACACAAGCAGTGATTTGACCAAGGTTCTTCATTTCAGTTCTCTTACTCCTTGCTACATTACCTCATTGCCATCTCTGATAAATGCAGTACTTTGTAATCTTTCTCTAAAATGTACTACCTCTCAGCGTGTCATATGATATATTAAGATATTTACAGTTCCTGGCTTCATTTAATCGCCCCCGCTCCCTCACACTGCATAATTACAGTCCTTTCCTTGCACCTGATAACCTGACTCTTTTTTGCGATTTTCTTAACTTTATGTAGACTTACCTAACTAGATATCCAAAACAGTTCTTTATGTGGTTGTGGTAAATCATAGCGACACAAGACCTGCGTAGGTTTTACCCTCGTATGCACAACGTTTACAAACAATTTCGACCTGGTGGTTTGTGCGTAACTGATCCTGCAGAACATCTCTTCCTCAGCTACTTCCTAGCAGCGATACCTTCTTTTTTCTAGTTTATTTTTTCACTCCCCTATTTCCCTAGAACCTTTGAAATTTGCCTACTACCTACATTTCCAAGAAGCATTCGCTTTTGGATTTCGCTTACGAGTTGAACCTATTTTACTACACAATTTCGAACGCCTTTATTGCATTCTCCTCCTACTCTTTTTCTGCCTACCTATTTAACTGATTTAAATTCATTTCTTTCTCTAGCGGATGAGCTTGAATTTCCCTGTTAATTTCCTCCAAATTTAAAATATTTATATCCCTAAAACAAAGTTAGCAATACCATGCAAGAGCCTCGTTTACATTCTCTTTTCTCTAGTCACTACAGCCCCCTAAATGGAACCATTTCTAACATCCACTGCCATAAGCACCGTTCGCCAGAACTCTGCGACAAGAGTCACACTTTCCAGTCTCGATTTTCCCTCCTAACTTCAGCAGGACACATGTTAAATGACCTCTAAGACGAAGCTTAAGGAAGAAAACGTATTTCCTAAATTCAATTAAATTGGTAGACATCTAATAATTTATCTTAAACGTACATTTTTACTGCTTGTTTATTATAAATTAAGTTTAACTCTTCAAACACCACACTATAATTAACAATCAAATAAGACAGTTTTTAACACAAATAATTTTTAGACATAATTTTGGATGCAGGGTTATGCCAATAACCGAACTAGATCAATAACTGATAATGGAAGAAGTGTAGTCATGTATTTTTAATATAAATGATGAAACGCGCCTATGTTTAACACTAGCAAGTTTGGTTATTTTAATATGTTATAATTATTATAAAACAAGATTCAGCAATTTGTAATAAAACAAGGCCTACAGTATGTGATACAAATAAACAGCAGCAATCGTACACTAAAAATAAAACTTTTCACTACTATTAAAACTAAAAAACTAAGTTATAATATACTACTTTAAATTCATTGTAGCTATTCCTAACAACGTAAACCCTACGATAAATGTGTAACACAATTACTACTTTCAAACATACGAGAAAAGGTATTTAATAAAAATAATCCTAGCAAATTATTTCATAATTTAATGTTTTAAATTAATCTACCCAACCAAATTTAGTTAGTAATATAACTAATTGTGAACTAGGAGCGCAAACACTTCAGGACATGCAACCCGCTACCAAGCAGTGTGGAGAACCGCGGTTCAGTCGGTTCTTTTGATGGGTCTCGATATTGAGGGGAATGATGAAGAATTGTACGTGATGTATATTAAACCAATGATGTATCCCTTAATTTATATCAAAATAATTCGTTATTGACAAAGATCACTCGTACTTTATCAAAGAACTTTCACTGAAGATCAAATTACCACAGATCTACAATTCAGTTGGTGGATCTTATGAAAGCTGTGCGACGGACACATAATACTGACAGACAATAGTTTTTCCGCTATGAAATTTGTATGAAAAATTAATGATAATTTGTTCGATTACGTAGATGCTGAAATATTTATTTGTGCTTGTGGACCAGAGTTAGTTTAAAACTATATTTTTTATCCGATGAGCTAATTAACTGTTGGATTACTATTCGATAAGTAATCGTCGCTTTCCATTCAGCAGCAGATGTCGACTACTAATAGACAATTAAAATCTGTGGATGGGGTACTCATACGTAACATTAAATGCTCGAATAGTTCCATTTTTATGTAACAGGATAGAGAATTAGTTTATTTTGCACCGCAATTGCGAATAAATTTAAGTAATTCAGATTTTATCTCTGACCGTTGTCTCGTTAACATTAGCTCGTTAATGTTTTGGTTCACTGGTCACACTGTGCAGCTGCTATACAGAGAATGAATCACGAGGACTGCTGAATTATCTAGCTGAACATACGAGGTGACACAAAGCTCACCATATGGCGAGGAAACTGGTTCTCCAACTGAAGGCCAGTCGCGGTTACTACTTGGGGTCATCTGAGCGACTCCGTGTTGTCTGGGCTGGCCCACTGTGTTTCCCTCTGGCTCACGCACATCTGAAGTAGGGTCTTCGCCTTCCCAGGAAGTTTCAGCCTTAAGGCGGTATAAAACGGTAATTCCACAAAGCCCTTAAGAGTGAGCCAAATTAGCCGTTTCAGTATGGTGTCTGACGTATACAATTTCCATTACAATTACCCTTAATTTTCCTATCAATGCATCAACATTATTGAACATTAATTTTTGGGACATTTATATTAAATCCTGCGGGTGACAAATCGGCTACATTCGTTACGAATTTTGGCAGTTTACACGCGAATAACTCGATAGTTTTAGGTTCCCGTAAAAAAAAAAAAAAAAAAAAAAAAAAAAAAAAAAAAAAAAAAAAAAAAAAAAAAAAAAAAAAAAATCGAATTTCACTGAGTATGAATACGAATACTCCCGGATAACATTTCTTAACTCCCTTTCTTTACAAAATAGGGAATTTTATTGATTAACCGGCTGAAAAGGTAAACAAACATTATACTCACTTGCAGTGATGCATTTTGAACAGGTCTGTATAAAAATCTTGAGCAATTCATATTCGTCTTTGGTACTACCTTGAATTTGAAGTATCCATATTTGAATACATCAGAAAGCAGCTTTGGCAATACACAGCATGCTGCGCTTTGGGCTGATGACTTCTTTAATTTTTCAGCGTTTTCATAGTAATAGTCTCAGAACAACTGCGCACTTTCTGAATAGTTTCACTCCATTTCAACATTTTACTCAGAACTAAACAAGTAAATTCTTTTTAGACTTTTTTTTGCTTATTGATTTACACCTCATCGACATCGAGTTCATAGGAGGAGGGAAAGGACTGGAGCAAGGAACCTGAAGGAACTCTGTCATGGCCTTTTGAAGGAACCATCCCGGTGTTTGCTAGAGTGTTGTAAGGAAACCATGGAAAACCGAAATCTGATGGACAGTGCTGGGATTCGAATCTGCGTCTTCTCGAATGCGATATCAGAGCGTTACTGTTCATCCACAACGCTCAGTTTTTGAGACGGAGTCAATGTCGAAAGAAGTATCACATTTATTTACCAATCTGGTCAAATCTTAATCTGTCCGTGTTTCTATTTAGAATCCTGCCTCTGTTGTTATCACAGTCAACACAGCCTACGTCACAAGACAGAAGACTGCTTCTGTCAAACAACGTGACGCTGCACACAACGGCAGCACTTATCGTCGCGCTAACATGTACTAAGTGGTGAAGAAACGGTCGCTAAAAGGTTGGGGCCTATAATGCGGCATCAGCTGCATTTTACAGAGCACAATACTCAAAACGTAGGCCTATGGTACACTGTTGACTAAGTAAACCACTGGCCGCTTCTCTGTCGCTAAAACCATCCCAGCAGTCATAAGAAGTCTAGTTATCAGAGACTAGTCTATGACTAGCTTATGGCGATAGTTATACTAATCTATAATGTGGAAAGCAGCTACATGCTTCGAAATAAACTGGATGATAATCACCGAGTCCGGTGGGTGAGCGATAACTCTTGGGCCTGGCGTTCGGAGGGTCAGGTTTTAAATCTCCGTCTAGTCTTCCGGCTTTTATTTTTCCATGGATACACGAAATATCTTCAGTTGAATGCTGGGATGGTTCCTTCACCCACCGTGGCTGAATTCCTTGCCGTTTTTTGACCGCAATACTCTCCCGCTTCTATTGGCTATCATTTCGACGAGGTTAAATCCCGGAGCCAAAAAATGACGATAATCAGAAGTTTTATATCAAAAAAGAAAATTCATTATTGAAAAGAGCTGGGGAGAACACTTGTAACATTGTGCCTACAGGAGGAAGATGTTCAGTTACCGAGGCATCTTTCATGATCAGACGTAAACATGATATTCCAAACAGAGGAAATAATATGTGTAATGTTATGTTCTGAATAGTTTACATTTATACTTAGCTTTGTCTTGTAATCGCATGACTAAATTATTGTTACTGGAAATTTTAAAATTTGTTGTTGTTTGAATTCTTCATTTTCGCCGAAAAACAGAAAATAAGTTTTAGAAATAACCGTGTCATACAACAAACATTGTTTTCTTTTGAATTGGTGTCGTGAGTCACTATTGAGAGCAAAATCTGACAGTGTGGGATGATAATACACTATTCATTATTTATTTATTTATTTGCTTCAAACGAAGGCATTACTAAACACAACAAATTAAAAAAAAAACGAGCGTGGTGGATGAGTGGTTAACGCTGAGGCCTTCGCATTCTGGAGGACGCCGGTTCGAATCCCCGTCCGGGCATTCAGATTTGGGTTTTCCATGGTTTACCCAAATCACTCCAGGCGAATGTCGGGATGCTTCCTTCAAAAGGCCATGGCCTAAATCCTTCCCGTTTCTTGTCTCCAGTCCTATCCCGCCTCTAATGACCTAGGCGTCGGCGAGGCGTAAAGCCATAAGTAAAAAAAAAGTAGTCAACAAACAATTAGTTAGCAAAGTCATAGCACAATTTGTACACAAAGAGAGAAATACGCTAAACCTAAATAGTCAGATCAAAAATCTTACCGTTAACTGACAAGATGGGAATGTCCACATACCGTTTCTCTTTTAACGAAGAGCTGCGTGTTCCTTTTAATTATGAAGGCGGGATGCATGCATTACTTCTGTCTCAAGGTGTATTACGTCACTACCTCTATTCTTTTAGCTCGTCCGCCCGAATCTATAACTGCCATTGGCTGTGGATTTGTTTTTCTACACTTTAGTAACCGCTGTTTCGGACTGCCTCTGACCTTGGGAAAGTCTAGAGGAATTGACTGTAATCTGGTGACTGTTCGGTAGAAAAGTAACACTGGCGTCCGTACTCATTGCCACGTAACGCACTGGCGTCGGCATTTTTTGTTTATATTGTTTAAATCATTACCATTTTGTGGAAAGACTATCGACATTGTTCGAAATTACACAGGGATCAATATTTTTTGGTCAGGAATCGCAGAAAGCATAATACACGCAGCTAAATTTGTCATCGTTAAATGTTGTAAATGCGCGATAGTATGAATGGGAAAGTAATATACTCTTTCAAACAAATGTGGTAAGCGCAACAATGACATCCTTTTTCTATGCGTGCTAAACCCGTGTCAAGCCGGCCTGGGTAGCGTAGGGGCTAGAGTGCTAGCTCCGCGTACCGAAGGTCGCCGGTTCGAGTCCGGCCGGGGGCATGGGTATTTAGTGTTGCGTCTGTGAATGTCTTGTCCGTGTTGTAGTGTCCTTGTGTCAATACTTGATAGCAACAAATCACATTGAGCTGGCTGTATGGTCTAGTAGCCGAATGCCAATAAAAAAAAACCGTGTCAAAGAGCAAGCGGGACCATGGAGGATGTTTATCTGTCCATGGCAATGTCTGTGGAGATGAATTGACAAGGCTTCCCGTTGCCTTCCCCAGTCTGATAGTGTTCGCAAGTGTGTATGACTGTGCTGTGATAGTGTGTGTGTGTTCAGTGTTGAGTGTTGATTTGCGTTGTCGATGAGAGATGGAAGAAAGGAGAGGATGAAATCTGATACCGGCCCGTTGACGCCTGCTCTTCCAAAAGACACCTTACTCCTCCTGGCTTAACTTCCCCATCCGTCGGACGAATCACCATCAACAATGTCGTATGCCCTCACTCCATACGCACTGTGAAGGGGTTTGGAATTTAACCCAGGACTTTGGTGCACAATCTGCTGATTGGGAATATTGCACCACTACCTCTCCTACCCCCGCCGGTCAAGCCCTAACGATGATAAAAATTTCTTCCACCATCAGGACTCGAATCAACAAACCCCGATTCAGCTCGGACCCAACTGAGCCAATGAGACGATCCTACATTCGCATTAATTATCAACTAGGTTATCAATTATTTTCAAATGAATCGTGGCAAATGTGTAGCATCACCTGACAGTATGGTCACCTGTAGATCACGATCACTATGCCTGATACCTACCAGCATTTGGGTAGTTGTAGTGGAGAGCGAGCCGTCACGGATGGGCCTGGTCTGATCGGCCTTGGTCCGGATAGCCGACAGGCCGCATTTCCGAGTGGCCCCGAGTGCAGCCGACCTGCTCGGCCTCAACCGGATCGCTCAGTTTAAATACCACAGGAAACACCAAACTAATAACATAGTCTAACATAACGCGCTACCTTACATAAAAAAAGAAAAGATCTAGAGATCATAAGGAGAGGAGAAACTACAACTCTCAATTCGCAATGGAAAGCAGTTGAAGAAAGAGGTACAGTATAAACTATTTACCACGTGGCGTTCTCTGTATTTTGGTTCCAATACACAGCATTACTTTGTCGTAAACATGAATTTATGTTTAGAAACCCTAAAATTATCCTTGATGATATATAAACTTTAGTCTTTGATTATTTGCCTTGGATAGTAATGCTCCAGAGGTAAATTGCTACAGACTGAAGAGTATTTACCACCTCCAATGACGTTTCGATTAATTGCGACGGGGCGTCTACCACGGTGCTGTTTCGCTGCCGTCCTGCTACTGAATTTCACTAATTTTTAATTTAAACTTTTTCAGTGTTTGAGGCAAATTATTCACCATATCCCCCGGCAATTTGTTACAGTTCCAGGCTCCCCTACCTACAAAAGAAAATAAAGATTTTTTTTTTGGCTCGTTTTCAAAGTCATTTTATGATCACAGTCATCTTTTCCATTCCACGCAATATTCATAGTTCTTCCATCAATGATTATACAACCCTCATCTCCAACATATATCTTGAATACCCCCATACCTCTTTAAATCCGTTCCATCTGTTCCAAAGACCCTATCATTTCAGTTACTGACTCTCTTTCACAAGCACTTCCGGCTGCCCTTCTTCGCGCACACCTCATATCATGTATTTGATGTCTATAATCCAGGTCCCATACTGCCACACAACACTCAAGAAACGGCTTCATCAAAGTTCTGAATCCCATTATCCTCACTTCCTCCGAATACCCACCCATCAACCGCTTCATTAAATACAGTACTTAGGAATCTTTCCCTACCATTTTCCCGACATGTACCGCCGAAAAGAGGTTATTATCAAACGATGTAAATTATATCAATTTGTTATTTCGGATAAACGACATCCTAAAAAATATACTGGACAGTGGAATGAAGCTGAGATCGTTTGCTAAGGCAATCTGTCGGCAGTAAACTGCCCTTACAGACGTCCCTGAGGCAGTAAATTCATCGGCGTAGAGGGAATACTCCGGATCATTAGCCTGTACTAAAAGCAGGATCGTAGGATAAAACTGGTAACAAGTACTTGAAGTAACGTAGTATGTTAAAAAGGCCAACAAACGCAAAAGTCTAATCTAATGTGATCAGAAACCTCTAGGTATCAAGTCGCTAATATGAAGTTGTTGCATATTTTGGGTCATATTTAGTTCTTAAGATGGTTACCGCGGATATTAACCTCTGCTTCAGCATAGGTTTTGAAACGTTTATTTGATTTCTCTCAATTGTTGAAAGAAAAGTTATGAAAATATATCTAAATCAGAGTCTAAAAAACCAATTAGGAACATAAAATTCTAAATAGTTTAAAACGTCGTATTTGCAAATCTTAGTGAAAATTACGTATGTAATGTTTGTCTAAAATCATGTTGATTGGTTTTCTGTCGTCTGTAATGCTCAGCACACACAAAGGTTGAACCCACGTCAAAAAGAGTCAAAATGACTCCACGGGACTCATACGCATCTAATTTGAAAACTAACTTTAAGGCAATGTAATACTTTGCTACACTTATCTATGGGAAAAAAGTAATAGAATGTAATAACAAATTGACGAAGAGCAACTTAATTACTTGTATGTATCCACCGTAGCTTAATGACTTGTATGTGTCCACCGTTGCATTTAGAGACTTTACACAACGACTTGATGTTCGTTGAGCAATTTAATCTTACCCTGCACAATATATATTTTTCTTCTTTTTATAAATATTTCGCAGTCACGCGTTATGATGATAATCACTAATTGCTACTGAATAAAAAAAAAGAGCTCAAATAGTTATATATTCTCTAAAAAAAGCCTTTATTTTTCTGTTGGGTTCAGTGAAAAAAACGTACATGTTACATAGAAAAATGCAAAAAATGAATATCGTCCTCCTGGATTGAGAAATATCATTTTATGATTACATTAGCGCTACTTAATTACAATTTCACTGGTTGACGTATAGTTATCATGGATCATCAACATCATATAGACAGTAAATTAACACCTTTATGAATTTTCTAATGTTAATTTACTCTTATATGCGTCGAAACAAAACAATAGCAATGATGTGATGTAGCCGTTTATCGCTGATTTCTCTTCTGGGAGTAAGTGAATTCGTCTTCTGAAGTAATTTGGAGAAAATCAACTTGCTGTATATATTCCTAATGAACATGGCTTGTCAAAGCAGCCTACCTACCACATGTGTGTGGTGGATAATTTATAACAACGTTCTGAGATCACTTCGTTAATGAATTGCCTAGCCATCCAAGGA
This sequence comes from Vandiemenella viatica, assembly GCA_031002005.1. Lineage (NCBI taxonomy): Eukaryota > Metazoa > Arthropoda > Insecta > Orthoptera > Morabidae > Vandiemenella > Vandiemenella viatica. The sequence goes on from JARYHS010013630.1 coordinate 177,206,464, forward strand.
ATATATTTCCCTTAAAAAAAAAAAAAAAGGAAACATGGATGAGAATTCGTTGTTTCACGCAACATGGCCTCTCCCAGAATAAAAGGAACTAAACTGCACGTCGAAGCTGTCGTACAAAGAATGTTTTAATGACATGATGCTGCACAGTTAATTATTACACAATGTTGCAATATACCTACGGAATTAGCATATTTCCGAAGTTGCTGCGAAGTGGAGGGCAAAGATAACTTTCTTTGGGCTGCCAATAAAACATTTATCCCGAAATTTATCGCACATGGTATTATCAATTGGAATTACCAAATAAAGCATATCGAAGAACAGTAATGGAATCGGTGCTTCATTGATTTGTAACTTGTGAGATACGAGAGATCGAAGTAGTCGCAGAGACCGAGAAGCTGTTAATATACGAACTGACGGCAAGAATAACATGAAGCATTTGATAAGTGACAAATTTAGTGTCCTGAATGGATATAAATCTGTGGAAATCACAATTATCACGCCAGTAATATGCAGCAGTGAGACGACTGTACTTAGAAGTTCCTTTTAAGCTGCTGGCGCTTGAACGTGGGCCACTTCATGTCACTTGGCGCAAATGTTATTGCGACTTTCAAAATTTCCATCATATCAGTGGACCCAAGCAAATGTTTAACCCTTTAACTTCTGAAAATCACCACAGTTAATAATATTCTTCTCAGAATAAGCGATCTCCCTTATCTAAGAGAACTGTCAACTCTTTAAATTATGTAGGAATAAAAAGGGTTTGAGATTCATATATAAGGACAATGAACGACTAAATGTAGAAGAAAAGTCTTGTATGTATCACGGTACAAGGACATACCGTTGCGCCAGCAGCTGTATACGGAAATCACAAAGCGACATTATTTGTTGAAAATTTCTTGGCAGTTGCCACCCAGTGGCGGCCGATATAATCTGTTTGTTTAATTCATTGTGCGCTCCGTTAGTGAGGTGTAGGTCAGATATGGCAGGCCGGAAATCCCGTTTGAGTTAGCGCCTTGGAGGGCCGAAGCGGGAGGGTGAAGGTCTGTGCGTGAGGCAAGGCGGCCCTGATCAACAACACGGCGCGCGTGGCCCCTGACCTGACGCAAGGCACGCTGTGCCGCAGCACAGTGCCAACAGCTACAGCGGCCTGGCCTGCCCGTAAATATTGAGCCATCAGCAAATGCTTGATTTTCAGATAAGAGGGCAGCTAGTGAGTGTATTGGTTTTCGTGTTGCATAGCTTTTAATTTCCCGCAGCAATTTTTTTTATAATACTTGTGTACTTGATAAAATTATATGTGCGTAAACTTTTCTTTACTTTCTGTTTACTTTAATCATTTTTATATGCACAATCAGCCAGAATAAGTCACACCTCTCAAATTTCCAAAAGTACCGCCCGATGTTTCTTGTGACAAATGAGTACTGCTTCCCGTACCTATCACTCTAATGGAGTTTCATTGACTGCTTTCGTTTGCTGTAGCCTGACAAATTTTTCTTCTAGTACAGAATACCGTGTATTCGTCACCACTTACGTACCATTCTTCATCGTTGTGTATCACATACTCCCCTTAATTTTCAAGCTTATTCTCGACGAGATTCGCATTTAGAGGTTTCAGTTATGCTAATTCTTTATATAGAATTTAAGGCAGTATAAAACACGTGAAGTAAATATTGAAGGCAGTAGTAAGAGGCGACGAGGACGGTGGAAACAAGGATAGCAGTCCTGATGTAGAGGCTCCAGTGCGGGCAGGCAGGGAGGCCAACGACCTCCACACAGGTCGCCCGGAGACCGCACCACAACAGTCAACATAACAGCTTACGAGCACGAGATCTTTCACGTATTGCTGGAATCCTGTTCTCTGAACTTTTCACCCGTCCTTATTTGTTGCGCTATCACGGCATTGATAGTGTAACCTTCTTTTCGGCTTAATTAGGAAAGTGATAGGACCAACAGACTTTTGTTTTTAAATCAGGTAAGTAATAGAAGTACAGCAATATATAATTAAGACACGACAAGTTTAAGTTAACCTTCACTCCCCTAGGCGTTTATTATAGATTTTACGTAAAATATTTATATTTCGATTCAGCCACTGTAAATGTTCCATTTCAGAGTTTCTTATATTATCCCTACTTTAAATTTCTGCTATTTGTTGTCTCAGGTTTCTTTTTATCTACTCTGGTAATTATTATTCACTATTCCTAAAGAATTAAAAATTTATGAAAAGTGTGGTAAGAATTTTTTTACGATAACCGTGCTATCAACGATTTTGCGAAAATTATTTAAATTCGAAATAAGAACACAAACAGAGAGTATCTTAGACTGAAACAACATAATAAACATATTTCCATCAGCATGTTGTTTTTCATATGCTCTCTGATGCTGAAGTTTACATTTTTATCTAGTAGTAGAATAACCGTACCGAGCGTGGGGGGTGAGTGGTAACTCTCTGCCCTCGCGTTTTGGAGGACATGCGTTCGAATTCCCGTCCGACCATCCAGATTTTGGTTTTCCTTGGTTTTCAGTCCAAGCAAATGCCGGGATGGTTCCTTCAAAATATCATGGCCAAATTTCTTCCTGTTCCTTGCCTCCTGTAATTTCCCGCCACTAATATTATCAATGTTGACGAAGCGTAAAACCACAAGGAAAAAAGAATAAACTCTAAAATTATTTGAAATCTAGCAAAACCTTCTATCGAATATGCCTTTAAACAGAATGCCTGCTTAAATGCTTATGTGCTATCAGTGTAAGAATGCTTCTCCATTGGCTTAGAAGGATATCATTTGACAGCATTTCTAACTGCTTATTAAGCCTGTCAAGAATAACAAAGCAGACGAGCTTACAAAGAAACATAGTTCTATTATCACAGATAATTTACTTAATATTCCGCCTTGATTGTTTCTGTGCTATAAATCTACAGATGGTTGAGTAATCGTTACTAACGAAAAAAAGAAAACCGTGAAAACGGAAGAAAAGAAAGAATATGTAGCTATCAGTTTCGGCGTAAATATAAATTGTTGAATAAATATTTATCTTCTTTTCTCCTTCTGTCTTTTTTTTACTAACCCACGGCTAATTCTGAATGCTTTTGCGGGGAATACGAAAGCAAAATGTGTAAGCTGTCCCTACTTTCGGGAGCATTTTAATTTTACCTCACTCAGGGTCAGTTAAAAATGATAGTGGAACAGCTGTTCGCTTCAACAATGAACTCGGAGCTAGATCTGTCTCGTATTTTACCCCGTGGTTGTTGGGTATATCACTCGCGACACAAACATCTTCAGTACTTATAATCCATTTAATAAACTGTACAATTACTTAAGCAGTATTTTTATTACAACATCAATTCAAATAATGTAATAGCCAAAATCTCTTTGAAAAAGATCCAATCAGGCTGCCGGGTGGATGAACAGGTAGTTAGAAGACGTTCTTATTTTGGCTGGACAAAGACATTAAAAACCGTTAAGAAGCTTCAGCAAGCCTTCATTTCGGATATGATCAACAGGAAGACAATTTCAAATCAGTTCTTTCGTTCTTCCTTCAAATACTGAAAATGGTGCTTTTGTTTTCAGTATTCTTATCCTCCAAAACTTGTTTGTTTGTTTGTTTGTTATTTTACCTGCACGAAAGACTCTGTTCGTGGAATTGCATCAGCTAAGAATTCTGGAAGGGATCTAATATGGGTCCAGACATGCATGTCTTGTTTGTCAGTGGTTCACCGTATTCGGTCCAAGCAATTGATGAGATTCTAGTTGAGTACGGATCGTCCCTAGTTCACATCCCACTTCTTTGTAAAGAATGAAGCTTTTAAGCCATAACAATTTTTAAATTCTCGACAAACTGATGTTCTCAATAGCGCACGTTGCTTCACCAAGTATTGAGTCTTTCAGTTCGTGCTTTTGTAAAGAGTTTAAGGTTCAAAACAATGCAGGAGATAACCGTTTATCACTGCAACTAAAGGTTGAGACTTGACGACGTATCCAATAGAAAGCTATATTCCTGAGAGACTTTGCAGTTAGAAACGCAAAGAGTGCCTAAGATTCTTCCAGAAAAACTCTCTTAAAAGAGATAAATACGACAAAGTATTGAGCTAAATTTCCACTATACAACTATTGAATTGGAGACTACGAAATTCATAAATCGCAAGAATTTTGTTAATAATATAATAATTTATAGGTGTGTTATGGTGTTGATCGTCATCGGTGTTCGATACCTAGTGACAGGTCCGCGACACCACGCGCCTCTCCGTTGTAAGTAGCTTCATGACCACGGCTACAGCGTTATCTGAAGCGGGGAGACGGGGCGGCTGTTGGTGCTGGCTGCTGATATACTGCGGCAGGATTTGCACGTCACGGTTGGTGTAACACAGCTCGCTGCCACCGCGCCATTGCGCAACCAGTTCCTCAGTACCGGCGGTTTGAGGACCTTACGTAACAAAATTGTTGTTTGGAGGATGCCCTTCACCTCTACCTCGCTCGTGTGCACGAATTGTTCCGAGCTCCTGGAGATTTATGCAGACTGGAGTCGGTGTCTACCAGAGTTCAGCCGCGGTGGGATTAACTACTTTGCGGTAAGAGTGTCAAAGCTATTTTCAGCAGAAGCCATTGTTTCCGCAATCGTAAGGAATTGAGATGAGATTGCGGAGTAAGATTAGAGTTTTTATGGATAATTGCATGTGATGACAACGTAATGAATAGAAAATAACAGACATTAGGCTTGTCTATCCGATTTCTCCACGGTCTAAAATCATTTTACATCTCCAAAAAATTTAATGTGTGTCAAATAAGTGCAATTCTGAATTAAATTCCTTAGATTGCAATTTAATACTTATTTAACGATCTCAGTTTCACTTTATGGCAAAGTTTGCAGTATCAAATCTGTAATTTCTAGTTTGTTCAATTTAAAGCACTGCAGCAACTAAGATTGAAGAACGGAGAACTAATTTCTTTTCGGAATAACTTATAAACAGATTGCTTTTTGTAGAGAAGTGAAAGCATAAAATATGTTAATCGCACATCGTCCTGAATTTCCCAATTTTTTTGCGTCGCCTTATGTGAAATTAATGGAGGTAATACAGTTAACAACTGGTTGCGTCCTTTATGGTCAGTTGCATTTTAGCCAACAATAAGATCGAAAATTGGGTGACATTATCTACTTGCGAATGTAGGTTAGTTTTTAATTTTCCTAAGGATAATAAATGCTTTTAATTATTTACTGCCGCTAACACACCTACAGCTAACTAAAAAAAATACTTCTTAGAATATAATTTGCTGTTCCGTATTTATTTGGGTATAACTTTATAGAAATTTCGAAAATGTCATCAGTGTAAATTAAAAACGTCAGTTAACGTATTCTGGTTGCTGCTTCAGATAATGTTTTAACCACTCATGACCCACTGTATAGTATAACAGGCTACCTAAAGAAAATAATTACTCTGTGAAATTGGTAGCTAGAATAACGTTTTTTTTTAAAAAAAAAAAAAAAAAAAAAAAAAAAAAAAAAAAAAAAAAAAAAAAAAGGCAGATAGAATAAGATCGGACAAGCTTGGTAAAAACCGTTGGAGTGTTCGCTTTGAACTTTAAGTTGCTGCTGAAAGAACTTGTAAACATTCGGATAATTGAGGATATTATGACATGATAATAAAAAAGGAATTAAGTCACAAGTTTATTATTTATTTGAAGTATGAAGAAAGAGTCGAATAAACAGTAAGCTGAAAGTTTACTCAATCACGAATTAAAACCGATCGTGTATCCTAACTACGATACAAAAGGAAGAAGATAAAAATAAAACATTAAAAGGGAGTATCATCATAGAAAATACGACGACGGGTAAATAAATAAAAATACGAGACCTCATGGATGCAAACAAGTTGACAACACTGACGATTTCCTAACAATCGTGTTAAAATTAACGGTAGATGATGTGTGACGTTGAAGACCTCCTGTTGGTCAGCGAGTGACAGTAGAAGCACGTGCTGGCCGTCCTCCGACTCACCTGGCTTCTGCGCCGGCGCCACTGTCGACGGTTTCGATCTCCAGACACACGGGAAGAAACTGTAGGTGGAGCACATATCTCTGCGTGTTCGCGCGCGGGGCGCGGGCGACGCGCGACTGGCGGCGGCTGCGTCGTCAGGAGGCGCTGGGCGCCGCGACGCTGCCTGGTGCGCGGTGCGATAAGGAGCGCATGGCAGAGGCAGAGGCACAGGTGACGAGGGTCGAGAGTGAAAGTCAATGTCGACTGCGTAGTGCGGCGGGCGGGCGACTAGTGCCGCGGCAGACGCCAGCCACAGCACCCGCGCCGCGCCGCGCCGCCGACCACCGGCCCCGCGGCGCGGCCGCCGCTTCTGATTGGCCGCCGGGCCCGCGCACACCTGTTGCTATTGGCCGCGCCGACTAATGACCGGCCCCGATGACGCAAAGCTGTTCATCACAGTCTGCACTGTGATACGCAGGAAGGCGACTCGAGTCGGTGTTCTTCCGATTCAGTGGGAATAACTCAAACAGTTTGATAGTTAATGACTGTCTTGGATGTCGCGCACGAGAGCTTTTGAGACTGAACCATCAAGAACAGAGAAAAGAAAAAATTAGAAGCCCCGTTTTGTTTTTTAGCTGTGTCGTCTTTGATGGGAATTAATTTTACTCCAATTTTAATGGAATACGTTCTTTGGTAGGTTTTTAAATAGCCTGCATGGCAGAGGTTACTAAATATCTGTTCATATTCCTAAAATCCATTTCAGTAACAAGTTTCAAGGATAGAGTCTGAGAAAAAGGTAGCTAAAATTAAAAGGAATAAGAAAAGTTATTTCAACTTTTGATCATGTGGTATATACAATTTAGCTCGTTTGATAATAACATGTGATAATTTATCGTGTAAGAAAGTTTCTAGGCTAATATAATTTGCTGTTATTTATTTATCCAATTTAACCGAGCAGACAATAAGCTTATCTGGAAAAGTAAGATATGGTTGGAACGTACTATACTTCGCTTCCAATTAATCATGCACATGAATATGAAGCCAATCGGGTTTTCATACAACTGAATATGCAAAGAGCACATTTCTTGAGTTGCAAAAACGTGAAGACAATGATACAAGCCTTCCGGAATTTCAAACAAACATGATAAGAAAAACGGTTAGTGATATCATCTGTGGTTTTAAGTAGAACCTACATGATCAAACCTCCGGAAAAAGAAACAATCTATCACAGGTAACAGGTTTTAGTGAATTTTCAGCTTTATTATACGACATGGCTAACTCAAGGAAAAAATCGATTATAACTGCGATTGCTAAAATAATAACGATTTTAAATCTTGAGAATAAATTAGTCATAGACGACAATCTGCTGGTTAACGGGAAAGGGGGAATTAAAAGAATAAAATTTATTATTTTTTGATAATGCTTTATGAGGTAAATAGAATATAATTGCACAATATTGTAGAAGAGCAATGGTTTCCAAAATTCACCGATGCGTACTACTTACTATTGTCGTTCAGAGCCATAGTATTGGAGACATAAACGAAATTTTAATTTAAGAGTGATGGATATATTCAGAAGGATTACCGATCAGGAACTGCATCATTGAAGCAAATTACGAGAAAAACGTTAATTTATTCGTACTTCCCATTAATTTATGCTCTCCCTTGCAAAAAAAAATTAAAAAAATTTAAAAAAATATGTATGCAGCTCTCTTCAAAACCGCCACTGTTTCCATTGCTCATATCTGTTTGGGCCCACTGAGTATGCAAACTCCTTTAATGTAACTGGGTGGACGAAAGAGAAATTCATGTGGCTATACCTGCATTCGTTTATATTAATCGCTAACCTGCCTCCTGCGGCTGGTTCTTATGTTAGTGTGAGGCAGCTCAGTCGTCTCTTCTCTCATTGTTGTAGATGCGTTCATTTAATAGTGCCTTGGCATTATTATCAGCTTCGTCTCTCCTGGTAAATTCGACAGCACTCCATAAAACTTGTTTTCTTTTTTTCTTCTGGACTTACGACTCGTCTACGTCGAGGTCACTAGACGTGAAAAGGACTGAGATAAAGGAACGGGAAGTAATTCGGCCGTGGGATTTTGAAGGAAACATCTCGGCTTTGACCAGGAGTAATTTGGGGAAACCATGGAAAACCTAAATCTGGATGTCCGGAAGAGGATTGTAACCCGCATCGTCCCGATACGCTATAGCAAGTGATAACATGTAGGTTGTATCTAAACGTAAAAAAAGAAATCCTTGTTGTGCTAGGAAAAAATGAAAATTTTGTAAGAAAATGTTTAATATTATCTCAAATGATTGTCAGTAAGTTTTATTCCTGATTCAGTGGAGGATTGTTGCCAAGGAATGAAAAACAAATCTATCACGCTTACAGTAAGCGACGATTCCTTCTATTACATGAAGTGGTTTCTGGAAACAGCCGGACCGGCAATTCAGATTGGACATTGGAGGTCGATCGTCCACGGGCTTGGAAAATAATGCAAAAGCCCTGTCAGAGCAGGTCTCTGATGTCTGTATTCAAGTCTCAGACTAATCGCAATAAACGATACGTATTCACTTCCACTTGAGGATAATACAAGTTTACCCCATTAGTGATAGTTGAATTCTTTTTAATGATTCTTGTAGCTTCTATGCTCTTTCTTTGTCTGCTGACTAACCATCATTAAAGGGGCCTCCAGACGATCATAAAACTCGACAATTCATTGGCGCATCGTAAATGCGGCGCTCTGCCGACAAGTGCCCTGATGAACAATTTAGAAGTTTCTTTTTCTGCCTCTAACTGCCAACTAAAGGATGTCGTTTTTAATTTCTACAAACGGCTTGCTTAAAAATTTGTAGAGCATGTTGTACTGGCCAGATTTTTTTTCTACGTTTCGGATTTCTCGTTCGTGTTGGCCTACATGAATAGATAAAATTACACCTTACAAGAAATAGTATAGTGTTTCTGTATACAAATTTGACGTCATTAATGGTGTTGTGTTCTTTCTTGACACAGGTCCTGCTCGTATAGGAGCGGTACTAGGGCCTTATACGAAGGCAAGTTGGACAGCTACTTTCCCTTTGTTCCTAAGTGTTATGTGTGTAGACGACTGTTATTGAGTGTGATTTATTATGTATATGAAGCAGAAAGAAAATAAAAGGGAGAAATTTCGTGTCAACCTATTCTGATCCACTCTTCCGAAAGTTTAACATCCACTTCTGATGAATGATTCACTATTAACAGTATGCTATGCACTCATTCCATATTCGTTCTGCAAAGGTTTCGGATTTAACCTAGTACTTTTTTTCATAACGTAGTGACTAGAAATCATGGACCACTAAACATCCACCCGAATGGCGAAAATTTCCGCCACCGACTAACCAGTCAGTTTGCAACGACTTGAGCCAACGAGATGGGAATATTTGGCTGTTATGTGTGGTTCACAGAGAGAACAATATTTTCTAAAATAATATTAATAACCACGTAGCAACTGTTAAACAACAGTAACTCACCAAACTCAGAATTTTAGTAAAAAAGTTGTTTTAGTGTAGACTATTTGTGTTTTGCTGAGTATGCTTAGTACTTACTTCCGCTTAAGTAACATAAAACATAGGAAGAACCAGAAAACAAAATCTAAAATTTATTTTTTACAATACTTGTTAAAACGTATTCACAAAAAAGGCTAAACAGAATGGGAAAAGTAAAATAAAACATTTGAAATTTACTACCAATTACTGAGAAGAAACGATGCATTTTATGTGCCTAATAATTTTAAATGCTTGAATAATATTTTTTTTTCTTTTGTTCCAGAATAGAGCGGTTGGAAGCTTGCGGTTAGTTTTGACGCGGGGAAGCATCAGATGTAGCACACAGATTTCGTTTGAACCATCATATCGAGGAAATACTAGTTTTTTTAATATTAAATTTTCTCTAATTTTCTAGTAACACTGAGATACCTTCACGACTCCAATTCATCTGTTTGGACGAACGATGAAGTGGAAATGAATATTGCTTCCGCACTTTTCGTTTTGTGAGGGTGTGTGTGTAAGTCACGAAATTTCACCTATTCATAAGTCGAAAAATCACGTGTTTTATAAACACTGAAACTTAATGATTATCTTCTCCAAACGTACTGAGCGTGTAGAGTGAGTGGTTACGCTGTGGCATTCGGGAGGATCCGAATCCGAATCCCCATCCGGTCGTCCGGGTTTGGGTTTTTCATGGTTTCCCCCACTCCAGGCGATTGCTGGGATGGTTCAATCAAAGGTCCATGGCCGAATTCCTTTCCGTTCTTTGCCCCCATTCCTTTCCCACCTCTAATAAACTCAAAGTCAACGATAAAAGCAAAAAAATAAAAGAAAAAAATATCCCAAATGTAATCAATTATTTTGTACTTTTAGGAATTTCTTGAGGATTTGCACTTCAGTCCTTATCACGGAAAGTAAAATAAAATGATCTTCGGTAAATTATTAAAACAACAACTGGAGCTGTACACGCAGATTCGAGCTGTTTGTCGCCGAGAGAGCTAGCTCGAGAAGTGTGACGCGGCTGCTTTTCGGTATCAGCTGAATTACAGCTCCCTGCGCGACCTTTCCTGCCCGTCACCATATATATATGATGACGCTCAGCAGTATCCTTACCAAACGTGTTGACGCATATGAAGCACCAGCATAGTACAAGATTAGGATACCAAATTTGCACGTTATAGAGAACTGGGCTTATCATTAGTTACGAAATTAAATAGAAAGAGAAGAATAATTTACCTACACCTTGGTCAATGAGCCGTTTACGTGCAGTGTCCATACACAAGAAGACGACTCACCTGAAACAGAAGAAAATGAACATTTAGTTTGGTATCTCAACTTTTTGAGCAATTAAATTAATTGAAAAATACATTGTTATTTTAATAAGAGCAATAACTTTTATTTCGGCAGTCCTAAATTCCGAATAAATTATGAACAGCAGGTAAGGTATATCTGTGATAGTGGAAGTTACGAATTAGCATTGGAGCTTTGTTCTGAAATAACAAAGTCTAATGCAGCTTCAAAAATGTTCTCTGGTTTAAAATTACTGGTGTATGTTTAATTTTCTTCTCATAAATAGTGACCTAGATTACGCATGTGAATAATAATTTTCTTGAGTAGTAAAATATACATAGTACCCCTACATGCAGGGTTCTTCATTATGAATTATTTGGGGTGTTCTGCAGCCAGGAATAAAGACTTTGAAGATTACTGCTGAATTTAAAACGGTAACTACGCCCTATATGGTGAGAATACTAGTGACACTAATATATTTTTAATAATGTTGTGTAGTGAATTAATCAATAAATTTTTTTTTGTAAATGATGCAGACTGAAATAATAAGTGAAAAGTGACTGCTAGGACAGCTACAGCTGGGACAAATGATATTGCAACAACATTTCTCTGCAATAATATTTCCGGAGTGTTCTTGGACGCATCTCATATACATCCAAAGCCACATGATAAACGGAAATGAACTCTACTTGACTGGCGGTCACAAACTATTTTTATACTTGAAACATACTGGCCACCAGGCGCTTTTATATTCGGACTGAATTTCTTAGCAAACTTCAAACGATGGCTTCAATATAAAATAATTGTTTAAAAAACATAAAAACCGCCTTCAAAAAAAAAGCACTAAAATTTTTAAAATAACTTTATACCTTGCTTAGAAGAAATTAAATCAAATTGGACAATATTTACATTACTGTCATTAAAATTTTTATATTAATTAGTTATTTTTGGAGTCGGTGCCAGCTGTCACATCGCGAAGATCGAATTACTGAACATCTTTTGGTGTTGGAGGCAAAACGGGGAGTACGAAGAAAAATTCTCAATATATTACAGCATGTCGTGAGGCAGATAGTGTTATTGCGGGAGACAGCTTATGGAGACAAATGAACAGTGTTTTAATCTGTGGCTCGGCCTTATTGGTCATCCAGGCATATCTCTGGCGCTACAGTGTCAGTTGGTAGGCTGTATCATGCAGTAAACGATTTGCAGTTAGTATGATATCGGCGTATCATCTGTATGTTTAGTTTTGTTGAAACATGTTTCTAGCATTAATTGTAGGTAAGCAGTAGCATGATTTTTATGTATTATTGTTATTCATTATTGTTTTTATCTTTTTGTTTTTCTTGCCTTCGCTGGCACCGACTCCAAAAATAACTAATTAATGACAGTAATGTAAAGTATTGTCCATTTAGGTTTAGTTTCTTCTAAGCAAGGTATAAAATTATTTTAAAAATTTTAGTGAGCTTTTTTTTAAGTCAGTTTTTATGTTTTTTAAACAATTATTTTATTTTTAAATTTTTAGTGGTATTATAGTTTGTTTTGTATTTTAAATATGCCACAGCAGCTCTCATTTTGCGAACTTCCTGCTAGCTCAGTTGTTAAAGCGCTTGCATTCAAAAAAAAAACTTCTGTCTTTATATACCCCAACAACTTCCAGAACGAGGTGAATTGGATGCTGTGTTAAGGAATGTCAGGATACATTTTGGTCCAGGCTGTGTTTCGACCTAATCATAACATCAGTTTAAGCTGCCACTCGATAATCGAAACGTGTAACATCTGGGCATTAATACAAACAGCATACACAAATCAGTCTCTGGAATATACCTGTTTGTTCCGGTATCACACAGAAAATATAGATTTTTAATTGGTTTTCACAACGTGAAAGCTTGGTGAGAACGGCGAGAGGGGTTCAGTTTTTCCAAACCAAAAGTTGAAATTATTTTTCTCTTTGTTTTATAGTAAAAGTGTGCAAAGTTCTATCTAAACCGGATAAAAACTGTGGGTGTGTATAAAAATTAAGCGGTTTAGTGGGGAGAGCGGGTGGATTTTGGATTTTTTGTCAGAAATGTTCTTCGTGAAAAAAAAATGTATATAAGTGCCAGCTTTCATGGTAATCGGTCAAACGGTGTCGACTGCAGCTTTTTGTTAAGAACATTGACCAAAATTAAGGGGTGGAAGGAGTGAGAGGGTTTGGGATTTGGCATACTAAATAATGACAGGATTTTTCTCTTTATTTTAAAGTATACTTGTGCAAAGTTCAATCAGAATCAGATAATAAATGTAGGTTTGTATAAAACTAAGGGGTGTAAAGGGGTATAGGGGTAGATTTTTTTATGTCAGATATCTTATCCATGAAAAAATACATGTATTTGCCAACTTTGGTGGTAATTGGTCAAATTGTAGCTTTTTATAAAGAACATTGACAAAAATTAAGTGTGTGGAAGGAGGGAGAGGGGTTGAGCTTTGGCAGACCAAATGTTGACAGGATTTTTCTCTTTATTTTAAAGTATACAAGTGAAAAGTTCAATCAAAATCAGATAAGAAATATAGGTTTGTATAAAATTAAGGGGTGTAAAGGAGGAGATGCGGTGGTTTTATATTTTATTATTATTATTATTTTGTCAGAAACCTTCTCCGTGAAAAATTACATGTAATTGCCAACTTCAATGGAGATCAGTTAAATGGTATCAACTGTAGCTTTGTATAAAGAAAATTGACAAAAATTAAGGGGGTGGATAGGGGGTGAGGTGCTCAGTTTTTTCAAACCAAATGTTGACAGTATTTCTCTCTTTATTTTTGACTATACATGTTCAAAGTTCCATTGAAATCGACTAAAAAATTTGGATTTGCATAAAAATTAAGGGGTATAAAGGGATACAAGGGGCGGTTTCTCAATGAAATTCATATGCGACCACGTTTGAGATATACCCTATCCACTAAAAAAATTTCATTTAAATCGGTTAAAAATTGGTGAAGATGTCGCTGAACATACATCAAAAAATAAATACAGACGAATTGAGAACCTCCTCCTTTTTTTGAAGTCGGTTAAAAATCTGGAGCAGGTTAAAAAGTGAGAAGAAATCCATGATAGCGTTAAAATCATTCTCAGAATTTTCATTACAAATCCTGTGTGCAAGAATTCATTTATTTTTTTTTTTTTTTTTTTAGGTGTTCTTCCTTTAAGGGTCATCGACTTTTACATAACTTTTCTCAAAACATCCAATGAAATGAAGCTAATAGACTGTCACGATCTGGATATAGAACTAGAGGTCTTTGCCATAGTGAGTTGAAAGTGACTATTGGAGTCGAGATACATTACCCGCTTAAGTTATAAACACACCTAAACGGTTTAATGGCTTGGTGTCATCAACCCATCCTTTTGTTCCTGCTGCGCAATGGTCAAGACATTTACTGCAGGATGACGTTAGCTGGTAGCTTTTTAATGACTCTCCGCTTACAAATGAAGTGATTTTCTGCGCATTGGGTATTAACAGGGAGTAAAAGCAAATAATTAAGTTGTTAACCCTGCTAAATGTTTTATATCTCTAACTGTGGAGTGTCTGTTTTCTAACCACTGACCTGCTGTTCCTGTTTAGATTATATAGTTACAAGCGAATGCCAACATAGCAACTTGATACCCCCATTTCTTGGAAACAGGTGCGATATAAATTTCTTCGTTGTTTTATAGCGAGTGAAGATTTCACTCGTTTTTAATTTCTTCTCTTTTATTGAATACTTGAATCATTAAACATTAGTTTGATTCTACTGACGTTGACTACGGTATGAATCGAACGTGCAGATGGGGATTTTGATTTCGAGGCGATGCAGCCATCTAAATTCTGTGAGGGCTAAACCATAATGAGTTGTAAACATAGTTCATATGGAGACACGACACGGCGCAAGAAGAAATGAACTTAAACGCCCATGCATCAGGTTACGACACTCCACAACAAGAGGTCGACAATCGATATTTTTCCGAGACTCATATTTGTTTCGAATCTAGGAAATAGTAATTAACCATAGTTCTAGCCTAATGCGAATGTTCCATCCATTCCTGTATGCCACCAACAGTAGCCATAGAATTTCAAAAGCCTATTAATAGTACTGTTTCCAGTCATTGTGAAGACCCAGTGATGCTGCACCTTACAGATAGCTCCACCAGTGATCTTAATATAAACTTTCCTAGCAGTTTAGGAAGTACTTAGTAATTTTACGTAATTTTGTATTATTTACAAATTCCTTACAGTCATCAAGTAATTTGAAATTTCAAGACTGTCAGAAGCTACCGGCCTTGATAATGTAACTATTTCATGATTGGCAGTAGTGCGAAGTCCAACATTTCAGTTCGACGATGGTTTTGGGGGTCGTGATTGAATCATTCACCAGTGAAATACTCATCACTGAAATTTGTTTTTTACTTGCCCTCACTATTTAATTTAATACATAAGCGTATTTTGAGACTATGGAAACAAAGGTATCATAAAGCAATTAAAGCTCTTGAAGTGTGGGAAAGCGCTAGGTCCCGATGGTACACCAGTAAAAGTATTTTCGGAATACGCAGAAGAAATAGAACCATTTCTGTCAGATATATTTCGTAAATCTTTAGAAGAAAGAAAAGTACCTTCTGACTGGAAAATAGTGCAAGTGATTCCCGTTTTCAAGAAAGTAGATCGGAGAAATCCTAGGAATTATCGACCCATATCTCTAACATATGTTTGCAGCAGAATTCTGGAGCATGTCATATGCTCTAACGTTATGAAGTTTCTAGATGAATACGACTTACTTACAGCAAACCAACACGGATTACGGAAGAACAGATCATGAGAAACACAACTGGCACAATTTTCGCAAGTCGTAACGAAAATTATGGATGGATGATTACAAGTTGATGCAATTTTCTCGGATTTTCAGAAAGTTTTTGACTCTGTACCACACAACCGACTTTTAGCGAATATTCGAGCATACGGTATATCTGATCAGATTTGCGAATAGATACGCGATTTTCTAACTGGTCGGTCACAGTATGTCGTTGTTGACGGGGAAGCCTCTTCTAAGTTAGACGTTACTTCGGGCGTTCCTCAAGGAAGTGTAATAGGACAACTTTTTTCCCTAATTTTTATAAACAATCTCGGTGACAACGTTAATGGCAGGATGCCATTCTTTGCTGATGACGCACTTATCTATAGGGAAGTAAGGTGCTCTGACGATTGCTTGGAAATTCAGCGCTATATGGATTTTATTTCGGAATGTTGCCATAAATGACAGCTTACAGTTAAATGCAAAAAGTGCAAGGCAATGCAAATAAGTAATAAAAAGACCCCGTTTTCTCACGAGTACAAAGTTAACAATTTAGTTGTTGACACTGTGGATTCCCTGAAGTATCTAGGCGTAACAGTACAATGCAAGATGAAATGGGACTTGCACAGAACTTCCGTCGTAGGCAAAGTTTATTATAAACTACGATTCATAGGTCGTATTTTGAGAAGTTGTAATGCTCATTCAATGGAAATAGCGTACAAAACACTAGTGCGTCCGCATTTGGATTATTGTTGTGGAATTTGGGGTCCGTATCATAAGGGATTGATTAAACGTTAAAGAAAGTACAGAAGTGATCCGCTCGATTCGTGACTGCTAGTTACAGTCCTTACGTAAGTGTCACAGAGCTGATACGTGGGTTGGGCTGGATTGTTTGGCGGAAAGACGACGTCGTTTTCGTTTGAATTTGTTGGAGAATATGCAAAAATCTTTAATTTACGAGTGCAATGAAATACTTCTTCCGCCAACCTATTTAGCTCGCAATGACAGGAGGGATAAGATTCGACAAATAAGATGCCGTACTGATACTTTTATGTATTCTTTCATTTCTCATTCTGTTCAGGATTGTAATGCACAGAATTAGGATTGGTGCTTAGCATCCTCTGCCACCCACGATATTTGTGAATTGCAGAGTATAGATGTAGATGTAGAAAGGTATTTGTAGAAATATTTTTAATACTGCTCCGTGAAATTACTACTGTCTGTTTCTTTAATAAATCAGTTTCTGTGTCATTTTAAATTTCAAAGCAATATACTCTGGCCTACTCAGTTTCCACTCGGAGTAAACCCTAATCACTTCCTGTAGAAAGAAACTCATATTGTTCATACGAGAGACAGAAAAATCATCAATGAACATTAACTTTAAAGGGAATTTGTTGTTGTTGTTCAGGCTATGCTATGCTTTCTTAAATTACACCGCAACACAATTAAGAAATTGGGAATGGTGTCAACATAAATTTTCAATAGAGGCACCTTTCAGTGTTATTACTGCATCTGATTATTATTTGTGAATTTTCACTGTTATTAGATGAACTCAGGGTCACCTCAAATGCTAGGGAAATAACCTGTATAATGAGTTCAAATCCACCAAGAAGCTCTCACGCTGGGGAATGTTTACATTAGAAAGATTTGAGAAGTTGAATATCACACAAAAAATCTGCCGCATTATTCGTACGATGTGGCACATCATCCTTATTTCCTAGAAAACTACTCTACATTCTCACCTAAAAAATCAGTTATGTGTTTCATTGAAATGTTCTTTGTTCTATTCATAAAGCTATTTCTGGGAGAAACATTAACATGTTGTTTGTGTTGAGAAAATTTACTGCTGGGATTACCTCGAGCTCCATTTACTAATGGCTTTTTAAAATGCTGATTGTATGATTATCCAGGTCAGTGACTCTATGTTTGGATGCCACGTGATGAGCTAGGCTGCCCCCTAAGTGTGAAAGATGACAGTTGTTAATTTGGTTGATTTCCACAATCACCCTTGCCTTCCTTACTTTCTCTTTACACGGTTCGAGTTGTTTAAATATGTGGCCTTTGGCACTTACTGAATCAATTGATGGCCCTGCGAAACATATATGCACTATAAATTAATATATTTGTCTGAAGAAACTATTCTAATGCAAACCACTCTAAAACAACCCAAATTCTTATAAATTGCCTACGATTACGAATCACATGGATATTAAATAGGTTATAGAAAATTTAGTACGAAAAGAAATGAGAAGTACACGCGACGAAGGAGTGCTCCCTACAAAATCTTACTCAATAAATGAACTTTCTACCAAACAATCTGTGAATTAACCTTTTAAAACATTTTGATTTTATAATATTCTAGAAAAATGTGATCTATGGTCATCAAAGATTCTCAAAAGTTAAAAATACCATCATGCAATTATTACTAGCTCACATAAAGATTAAAAGTATTGTAATAAAAAAATAATTAATTAGGAAGAAGACTCATAAAAGTAATTTTTAATTTGGGTGAAATACGAGGGATACTTTCCATTAGTTACCTTCGAGTTGTCTATCAAGAATTAATGAGTCAGTTGTCTCCAGAAAAATGGTTGGTAATTAGTCAACGTTAAATCTCAGTCCATACTCTTTAAGGTGCGTTCCCACGGCGCGTCCCTCGGAGCGTGGTAGTGGACGCCTTTGTCTCACATGTTAGCAGGGACGGCGCGCTTCGACCCACCGCCAGGCGGTAAAAGATGAAAGGCGCGTACTGCCACACCACGTGCCGTGGGAATGGGCCTTTAGACTGAGGGGTCAAATGCCACAGAAGGCGTAGAATATCCTCTCTTCGTGCTTATTCCAGACAGTCTAGCATTTATCGTTCCTTCTTTTTCTCTACGTAGACAGCAGCTGTCTGTTTTCACAGGTAGCTAATGTTAATAAATTGGAGTAGGGAGAATTAGAACCAGAATCGTTAGATCTGGAGTGTTCCTAAAATTTTTGTGTTGCCACCAGTCTGCGAAACATGTGCCTTGTATTTTGTATGATTAATGTAATTAATGTTAAGTATATTTTATTATTGAAGTGTGTACTTTGATGGGTGGAGAGGGGAGCAACTGCCAAAAACGACAATCAGTACGCTCGGTACGGGCGGACGAGGGTTTGAACCTAATCCCGCCCTTCTCTCCGATGGTGTCGTTTTAACGCAGTGATGTCAAAGATACGGCCCGCGGGCCGCATCCGGCCCCCCGGGCCCTATCAATACGGCCCGCGATCGCAATGTGACACAGAAAGAAGAATCATGTTTTTTTAGAGCTTTTATACTTCACTCGATTCCTCTACGGAAGTTTTAAAATTCGATTGTTACACTGAAAAAATAAGAATGGACACATTGTCATCTTTAAAATCTAAACTTCAAGGTCAACAACCGTTGTTTACTAAAGCTAATACTGAGAACGAAGATGCCCTGAAATCAAGTTTTATTATTGCATTAGAAATCGCGAAGAGATCAAAACCTTTCACTGATGGTGATTTATTAAAGACTGTATGTTGAAAGTTGCCGATGTAACATTTCCATCTGAAAAGTCAATAATTCAAAATATTTCGCTGTTAAGAAA
Organism: Vandiemenella viatica; assembly: GCA_031002005.1. Lineage (NCBI taxonomy): Eukaryota > Metazoa > Arthropoda > Insecta > Orthoptera > Morabidae > Vandiemenella > Vandiemenella viatica. The sequence goes on from JARYHS010013630.1 coordinate 177,225,635, forward strand.
CACTGTTGCTTCAAGAATAAATGATTTATCTCAAAATTTGGTTCTTCAATTGAAGGAGAAAATTTACAAACTTTTCACTGGCTGTTGACGAGAGCACTGATACTGTTGATACAGCTCAACTTGCTGTTTTTATACGAGGTATTAACAGTAACTTTGAAATAACTGAATAACTATTAAAGTGCATTCCATTGACAGGTACTACAACAGAAAATGATATCTATTCTGCAATTGAGCATTTGATAGCAGAATATGAACTCGACTGGAATGTACTTAGCAGCACAACTACGGATGGTGCTCCTGCCATGGCTGGCAAACATTCGGGCGTTGTAACTAAATTAAAACAGAAAACATCAGGGAATTTTGTGGGATTTCACTGTATAATTCATCAGGAATCATTGGCATCCAAACATTTAAAAATGGACCATGTCATGCAACCTATAATTAAAATAGTAAATTTTATAAGGAGCAGAGGACTAAATCACCGACAGTTCAAGCAGTTTTTACAAGATTTGGACGAAAAGTTTTCTGATGTCCCTTATTTCACCGAAGTTCGTTGGCTCAGTCGAGGAGTAGTTTTAGAAAGATTTTTTGCATTACGTGACCCTATTCAAGCTTTCATGTTAGAAAAAGGCAACCCAATTGATTATGACAATGACTGGTGGGATGCTTGTGCCTTTTTGGTAGATATGAATAAACACTTGACTAATCTGAATGTAAAGTTACAGGGTAAAATTCTGATTGTCACTCAAATGTATTCATGTACTCAAGCATTTGAAACAAAGTTGAGGCTGTGGGAAAATTAGGTAAAAAATCAAACTTTGGATCATTTCCCTCATTTAAAATCATTTGGCACAGTGAACCAAAAAAAAAAAATTGGATTAATATTCTCAACTTCTGCAAACTTCTGATCACGGAATTCAACAATCGTTTTGAAGACTTCCACAAAATGAATGAAATGGAATTCCCAATTTTCAACAATCCATTCAAATTTGAAGATTCACAGGCACCAGTTCATTTGCAAATAGAGTTGATAGATCCTCAATCGTACAGTATTTTGAAAGAAAAATTTAAAGAAGTTAACGCTCTTTCATTTTACACACAATATTTCAAGAGTTTGGATAACTACCCGGAATTAAAAAAAGCATGCAGCACGCATTCTGAGCATGTTTGGTAGCACCTATTTATGTGAGCAGATGTTTTCCGTCATTAAAATAAATAAGAACAAACGTCACACAAGACTTACGAATGAACATCTCCTATCAATTCTTAAAATAATTACAACAAACATGATACCTGACATCAATGAGCTTGTCAAAAACAAGAGAAATCAGGTATCTGGATCCTCGAGCTCAAAATAATTACCCTCTTTTATAACTTTGATATGATTTTTAACAATCGTATATTATATACTATACAATTAAATAAATAAAATGCTATAATAATTCAGTACATTTTTTTATTTGAATTTGGCCCGCCTACACATTCTAAATTTAATATACGGCCCTCTGCAAAATTGAGTTTGACACCTATGTTTTAACGCGTGCAACCACAAAGGAGCATCAATATTTCGTCTTTGATAAGCAAACTGTCCTCCTGTCCTGTTAGTATACATACAACTGGAAAGCTAATTAATTATTTTATGGTATTTCTAATATCAGTGACGGAATGAGACAGCTTGGCAATAAGATACTTGGAATACGTATTAGTGCTCCTGTTTCTATATGAATGGTGTTCCAACAAGCCACGTCTGAGAGAAGTGTTGCTCTCGGTGGATTGATGTTTGCGTAAGGTAACGCCAAGGTTCAAGGCTGGGATAGTTGTCTGTAATAGACGTAGTTGTTACCTCTTCAGCGTGACTAACACACTGAGACGAAATATATAAGCATATTTGCTGTCTATGCCGCCTGAATCTACCAACGAAATTATAAAAAAAAAAAAATTAATCAAAACTATATTTCCATTATTGCCCAAAACTAGTGTTGCAAACTGAAAAAAAACAAAATGTTTCTTTTCAGCTTTGTGAAAAAAAAACATGAAAAAAAAACCTAGCACCCATGTTTTTTTTTTCTATTTTTTTTTTCAGAAAACAATATATTTGAAAAATTATAGTTTTATTTAAGGAACTTCCATTTTACAAGTGTGTTTTAAGTCTTACTGAATCATATAATTTCTCACATAATGTTTCATAAGTGTATCTATATAGGTAACATAATTTTATTCATCCTCTATGTCAGTACCACATTCACTAGCATCAGCACTACCAACACTAGTTCGGTCGGAGTCGGAATTTTCTGTCTCTTCTTCTGTCTCCTCTAGATCCATAACTTCAGAAATAGTTAAATTTTCTTTTACTGGTTGTTATTGTATTGTACGCAAAAGATTTTGAGATTGCAATTTTAAATTGCGAGCAAAGTACACACTGTGCATAAAGACAGTTCTGTATTACGGTCTTTTAAGTTTAAATTAAAATCTATTATCATGCAAAATAGGAGCTTTTCAATCGTTTGTTTACACCAATGGTTGCAAGGAAACGATTCATAATTAGGGACGGTGCACAAACTACGTGGCTCGGTCCAGAGGGAGGAGGGGATAGCTGGAAGGCTACGCTGGGAGAGGGGGGGGGGGTTCCGAGCCAGGCCACATAACTTTCCTTTTGTAACATTTTTCACAGTTAAAATGAGGAACTGAACTCACAACAGCATGTGAGTATTTATTTCCCTCAGTTAATTATATCCGTATGTAATTTACAATAGTCTGACAAGAGAAAACAGTGCAACATGTTTTCTGGAATCAAAACGGAAGAAAGCTACGTGCTTCGTGAGCGGTGGGGGGGGGGGGGGGGTAGGCAAAAGTCACGTAGGGCTACGTGGGGATTCACAGGAGGCCAAAATGGAGCTATGTAGTTTATGCGCGCTCCCTTACTGACAATTTAATGAGTCAGTACCACTATACTTTGAGAGTTAACAAGTATACGAATATAAGGAAAGCCCAATAAGGCAAAAAACCTTGGATAAATTTTAAATTCCTAATTTTTTTAAAAAGATCTGAAGGTAATTTTGTAGGGCTAGCAGCACTATTTTAAATAGCAAGTATCAATCCAAACAATGGGGAATGGGGATTCCTTCTGGCGCAACCTAGTCTCTTCGGGAAATCCCCGTTCATAAAGAAAATTTCAGTCAATTTTGCCAATATTCATGGGCGCCGGGAGGGGGGTGCAAGGGGGTGCACTTGCACCCCCCTACTATGAAAGAAAAAACGCAGAAAAGATTAAGAGAATTTTTTTATTATTAAATTCACATTTTGAATAATAACTTTAGGCGCCTAGCTTGTTGTCCAAATTTGTTCAATACCTTGTCAATAAATTCTGTTTCCTTAATTAATAAGTAATAAGTGTTATATATATAAAAAAAGATACTGATGCACCTCCCTTAGAGTAATCCTGCCGGCGCCCATGCCAATATTTTCGTAATTTTTTTTTCCTACTGAATCAGAAAAATGTAGTAGATTTTAAACTAAGATAAGTACTTAGAATAAACTCTAAAACAGTCATTTTAAACGATAACTGCCTTACAAATTTGAGATTTAGTAGTTGTGAAAAAAAACGTGTTCCAGAAAAAAAACCATGTTTTTTTTCAAAGGTTTTTTTCATGTTTTTTTTACAAGCCAGAAAAAAAAACGTTTTTTTACAACACTACCCAAAACTAATATAATTTTATCCGAGAGAAATTACTACAAAATTTTGGATCAAGATCAGTAGACTGTTTGGCGGTAGACACGAAAGCAATCTGAAGATATATATGCTTGTCTCAAAATACCTATCACAACAAAGAACTCAATGTAAGAGTATGGCGAGAGAACAAAGAGTTCCTAATTTTACGAGGACCTTCTAGAAAATTCTCGGACTCAAAAATAAACTGAGATTCTGTTGATAAACATAAACATAAAACATGGCGAAAATTAGGTTATCTTAGATCTTTAAATACAATTTTACATTTGGTATGACATTATGTAGATTGTTATTGCATGAAAAACTAGACATACAAATTTTAAGGAAACAGCAGTATATTCCTTCTTTTCTCTCTTTTCTGCCTTTTTTGGTATTTGAAAAGTGTTATTAGGAGATGTTTCCTTCATCTCAGTCATTAAATCTTTAATATAATAAGGGCAGTATCTTCCATTAAGCACAATATCTTCAAATTAAACAAAAATTCTTCAAATATTGCATAGAGAAACCTATACATAAAGTACAGACCAAGTTTATGTAATCAAGCAGGTCAAATTTGTACATCAGCTAGACCTTAACAAGGTACCAGACCTTCGATCCTTTTCTAATCTGTATTACTATACACGCTGACGTCACGCGCCCGACTCTCGTTGGTTTAGCAACGGCCAGAGATGTTTAAACAAAACCCACGTTACGAACAAATCAATTGCAGAAAATGTTAAAAAATACTTTCATTAAATTTGTTTTCCGTAGCATTTCATTTTAAATCAAATACGTTAATGTAGTTAAAAACATTTGCTAAAGCTTTACGCCTGAAAAAACGTGGAATAAATTTGTACTTCACGTTTCAATTAAGTGTTTCCCGTTGTTACCATTTCTCAGTCGTTACTATCACGCCGCTCGGCCATCTTAAGGTATTTACATTTGGCATCATACTTGAGGTTAAGGCCCATAAAAGTAAAACACGTGGATGATTTTTTTTAATACACAGAATTTAATGCTAAATTTAAGTTCGTATTTTAGCCAGATGAGGTCAACCTGTCATTACCTCTGACCTTAAAAACGGGAAAAATTATAGATCCGTGACCACACGAAAAAAAAAAGTTACGGGTGTACTCCTAATAAGTAAACAAAGATAATTAAAATTACAGTTTTGTTTTAATGCTTCTCTTTGTGTTGAACAGAATGCTGCTGCCATCTGTGGTCAACAGGAAGTATTAATACTGATAAGTGTTTCTAGTGGCTCTTTCCATCTAGTGCAGCTAAAATAAAAACTTTTCTGCATTAGACGGTAAAATACATAAAATACAATAGAAACCCTCATTAGTAATGCAGCTAAGGACAAAAGGTCTAAATATCAACAAGTATTAATACTGTTTAATATATGAATCGTCTCACTGAAGAAGAGAACATTCTCTGTACCTACGACCACGAATCTGCACGCAACCATGTCTTTAACCTTGCCCCTTCTTTTTTTTTTTTTTTTTTTTTTTCTTTTGACTTTACGCCTCGTCGAAGTCATTAAAGGCGGGTAAGGACTGGTGACCAGGAACGGGAAGGAATGGTGTTCTGAAGGAAGCATCGCGGCATCCGCCTGGAATCATTTGGGGAAACAATGCAAAACCCAAATCTGGATGCCCGGACGGGGATTCGAACCCGCGTCGTCCTGAATGCGAGGTCAGGACGTTAACCGCTCACCCACCACGCTCGGTTTAACCTTCCTGTTGTTCACATTCTGGTAATGTCAGTAGTGAGGTGAGTAAGCAACAGTCACTGAGGCCGAATCTCTCTTCACCCACTCAAGCTGGTGTCGCAACCTTTAACACTTTCATCTGCCGAAGAGACGCAATGTGTACTGTGATGTCACATTCAGTGCCATTAGATTGTATTTGCAACACCCCAATTTAAAGTATTAGTACTTACTTCTGGCAGTTTGAGCCATGTGCAACACTTCTCAAACTGTATACATAAACCTCTTGGTGTGCCGACCGATATTTTTTGAATGCTTAATTTGCATTATGTCAGATCAGCCCCATTTATGAAATAATTAGGCCCTTCTCTTCAAAATTACTTTAAAATCAAATAATAACACTTTACTATTCTTAATGCCTTTATTTAATTTCATCAAATTAAACTACACAACCAAATTCACAGCTAACTTTTTACTATCTCCAGAGATTCTAGTCTAGGCCTATCTCTTGTTGAATGCAACGATATTATTCTATATTTACCACAGTATTATACAAACTACTGTCTGTGGAAGCCAGTTATAATTAAATATTTACATCTTTTTTACAAATTATTTATCATTACGAAATTAACACACATACATAAAAAAGGAAATCAATTAGGAATTATAATTAACGACGGTATCTGCACGGTGTATAACAGATATGTTATATATTAATGTGAAAAACTTTACAGGTGACAAGGAAGCCACCGACGATCTACCGGGCAGTTCTACAGACAGAGGTACGGAGGAAGCGTACTACCCGTGGATGACCATGTCCCTGCAGTGGAATACAGTCAAAACAAACACGCGGATCATTTTGTGTCCGCAGTTCCAGCGACACCACTGAAAAAGAGAACGGAATCATTGAAAGTTGATCAGAGGTCAACAACGCGCCCTCTAAAATGACGCTGCGTGGACCAAGCGAGAGATTGGCACAAGTGACAGACAATTTTGTTACTCCGCCCATATACGAGGGGCTTGCTTTATCCTTCTACAGGAGAAACAAAACATCGTTTTGGTCCGAAATTCCACTCCAGTCACGGCGGGGGACGTGAGTGCAAATTACGAAAATCAACTATAATTCTGAATGGCGTGAGACGCCAAGGACGAGAGGTTCCGTCCATAGGCCACAGTAAGCGGCCGTGTTACGACAAGTCACCGTGGGTGACGACTCTGCCAAAGTCCACTGTGTGACTTCCTACGAGTGGCGAAGGATGGCGACTCCTCAACGGACGAACCTGGTCCACGAAACCGCCGCGAAAACTGTCGGAGGCACCCACCTGGATCCTGACGGCCATCGGGATGACCAGCCGATATGAGCCCACCTAGCCAGGGTGACATAAAACGGTATGCTATAGTGTATTTGCCATGGGCGAAATAAGCCATTATTCCCTGCGAGAAAGAGTTTTCGTTGAGTTAGCTGAATAATTAAAAATAACTAAATAACTAAAAGGTTAAAAATAATCTTTAAATATAAAGATTTTGTTTAACAGTGATAGGACATCCCACAATTCAGGATAAATTAATTTCTTTGACTTAGCTTAAAGAATAAAGTCACTGATTACAAAATTAACTTTAATGTAAAAAACCATGGGGTGCTATATCAGTTGTCTTACATTTTTTGTCGTTGGCTGTGAAAGTTATGTAGAGAGCACCCCACACTTTTTTTACATTAAAGTTGATTTTATAATCAGTGACTTTATTCTTTAAGCTAATTCAAAAAATTAATTTATCCTGAATTATGGGACGACCTATCACTGTTAAACAAAATCTTTATATTTAACGATTATTTTTAACCTTTTAGTTCACATTACTACGAAAGCGTGTTTTTAGTTTTTTAAACCACAATTTTATTTTTAACTTTTTAGTTCAGATAGTTTCAAAAGTATGTTTCTTACTGTTGGTTTTTCTTCACTAATCTCTCTTTTTTCTTTATGTTGTAGTTTCATTTTTAATTATTATTCCCATGAGTAAAGTACAATTAAATCGTCAAACCCACCAGAGATCTAATAGCAGGGTAAACGTGGAAGACCACTCTTCTATAATAATACGAAGTAATATTTTGAATACTCACTATTTAACATCACGTTAAGCGACTGCAGACACTATCGTAGCAGCTTGTATCTATGTTAGTCAAATGATCATGTGCAAAAGGTTGCGAATGTTGTTAATGAAAGTAATGAGAATACCAGGTTACAGCTGTGAAATTATTTCATTGTTAAACTTCTTAATAGGTGTGCAAAATTACGACAAATTAAGACGCCTGGAAGTTGGTAATTAAATTATATTCATATGGCGACATTGGGCGAGAAATCTCTGATGAAAACTTTCTAAAAATTAAGACACCCTGAAGTTTGTAATTAAATTAAATGCATATGGCTATATTGGGCGGGAAATATCTGAAGGATCCGGCCACCAAATGATGAAGGTTTCTCGAATCGCGCCTGTGCACTAATGTCGCAGCTGCATTTGCCTAACTCGGTAATCCCATCAAGTATGGGATACGTGCAGTTTAACCTGAAATCAGAACCATGGGTTATCCTAATCTTTTCCATTTATAATATCCGCAAAAATTCTAACCGAAATCGGGATTCAAGCAGGGAACGTCTGTTCGCCTGTCATGCGCCTTAACCAACTGGGCCACAAAGGCGAAGCGAAAAGTGGGTGAAAATGAGCAACATCTGTCATAAGACGGTTAATTCACTTTAGTGTTCTTACTGTAAACGTAATGAGATTACCAAGACATAGATATAAAATTATTGGATTGTCATCGGTTCTTAATACATGTACAAAATTTCAAACAATTCGGACTTTCTGAAGTGGGTGAAAATTGAACTGAAATTTTCCATTACATTCAACCACTTTTAAGTTGTTTCTGACAACGTGGTGAGAATGAAATTATTGAATTTTTAGCGGTTCTTAATAAGTGTGCAAAATTTCAAACGATTCGGACGTCAGGAAGTGAGTAAACACTGAAATGAAAGTTTCCATTACATCCAACCATTTTTCTATTGTTACCGTCAAAGTAACGAGAATAGCAAGACGTTGCTAAGAGACTGGTGTATTGTCAACGGTTCCTAAAACGTGTGCAAAATTTTTCTGTTTTTATTGTCAAAGTAATGAGAATATCAAGACATAACTATGAAATTATTGTATTGCAATCAGTTATCAATACATGAGCAAAATTTCAAACAATTCGGATATCTGGAATTGGGTTAAAATTAAATTTCAAAATTCCACGACATTCAACCATTTTTCTGTTGTTACTGTCAAAGTAATGAGAATTATTGTATTGTCACCGGTTCTTAATATGTGTGCCAAATTTCAAACATTTTTGACATCTGGAAGTTGGTCAAAATGGAGTTGCAAAATTCCTTTACATTCATTCATACATACATACATACATACAAGTCAAGCTAATATAAAGCGTGTAATAAAATCAGTCATTTCTACGTGATGTAATGTTCTGTTTCTGTAAATCATATGAATAAAATAATTAATTTTGTTCTCCAAATAAATCAAATTAGCCAGCCATAGCAAATAAAGATACTGCCACCCATTAATAATTTATTCTTCTTTGCCCACGGTTTGGACTGCTGAAAATCATCTGGTTTACTGGTCCGCATTTTTGTAACTCTTGTTTTATTCGTTTCCTTATCAATCGGATCCATTCACGCAGATATTTAATTTTCTTAACTCTCTTAACGTTCCCAAATTTAGCCTTCAAATGTTTCTCGTTATTGTACTTGTGTTCTGTAATTTTGTTTTTCCCGTATGAGATCATGAATCCTGTTTTTTCGGGAATCTCATACAATTTTTCAACCATTTGTGGGCTTCTCCTTTACTCTGCACTATTGATGCCAGATCATTAATACATTGTTAATAAATAATAAAATTAAGGACGTAACTTTGCGTTACTTTAGTACATACTCTAGACATGGTACTCTACGGTCTCCTAGGATGGACACTAACGTTGATACAAGAGCGTGTCTCACAACAGAATATTTGATTTATTTTTAGCTCGTTTTCTTATCGCCACGCCACTCGTTATGATAATATAAACAGCGCATAAGTTACCATCTTCAGAAACTTTCCAGATGAAATAAATAGATAAGAACAAAATAATTATGATCTATGGAGATGCACTAAGTAATTTCCATTTACGAGCTCGCAACACGTTAACAGTTTTTCTTCTGACTAATGAATGGAAGTTTCCTCAGTAGAGCTTGTACAGGTATACGGGAGTTATTTCCGTGCAGTTTAGTGATTAAAAGAGAATGCAGTGAATATCACTGGATATCTTAACAGAATTCACAACGTAATGGTCTGGATCAAGGGTGGCCAACCCGCGGCCCGCGGGCTGCATGCGTCCCGTCTTAAACATTTTTCCGGCCCACGAGATTCATAGCACTTATACAAAATATTTTTTATATTTCATTTTTAGTGTAATGTATTTCTTTACAGCGGGCGTTTAGTATCATTATTATATTATCTATGTTTTCATGTAACAATAATAGTAAACACAATAATAGTAACTCATTATGTTCCATTTTTTCACTCCAAAAAATGTCTATATCTAATATGAGGATATATAATTTTATATGCGGCTCGCGGAGTTGTGATGCATTTTCAAAATGGCCCGCGAGATCACTTGGGTAGGCCACCCCTGGTCTAGATGATGAAACTCAACAATTCTCAGACTAAGGAGGCAAAGAAAGCGTGATAGAGAATTACTTTGTGTTTAGCTGATGTCTATGGTAAAAAAACTTTTTTTTTCTTATGCTTTTACGCCTCGATCACGTCGATATTATTAGAGGAGGGAAAGAACGGGTGCCTTTTGAAGGAACCATCCAGGCATTCCCTTGGAATGATTTTGGGAAGCCATGGAAAATCGAAGTCTGGTTGGCCTCCGATACCGCTCACCCAGCAGGCTCGGTAAACATATCTGTCAGTGTTCATTACTGTAAATAAAACGCTGTTTTACAACTACATGCGGTATTATAATTATAAGTCGCTAGAAGAATGTAGAATGTATGAAGATAAATAAAAATAAAATGAATAGAGCTAATGTTGAGACCAACTTTTCGAAAATAAAAATAAAGGCGTCTGCAGCCGGCTTTCTCTGTAAAATGTATAACAATGAAGCGTTCAGAAGTAAATTATGTTGTCAAATATACTACAGGTATAATGAACTAAGTCAATACATAATATCAATCATTGTTCACAGTGTGCTCCTGCTAACAGAAACACATGTAATGTTAATTACCACAGGTTGCAAATTTAATTTCATTCGTGTTATTAAGACAGAAACCATCAAAATTACATTTCTTCTCTCCTTCTAGAATAACCAAAGCTCAGTAATCTATAGAATTACCAACTATTTTTTTTAAAAATTACTTTCTTATAGTTTATTCCCTATCAGCCATTGCCGCAAGGGGGAAATGACTACATCCCACAGTCATCATAAACTTCAGATAACAAAGCAAAGCATCAAAATTGTAGCTGACCAAAAATGAATGATAAGGATTAGAATGTATGCAGCGGAAAATTGGTGAGGTAAAACTTTGTACGTATTTAGAGATCAGGAGACATCCTTAATGTTGTGGCACTGTATTATGGTTTTTTTTTTTTTTTTTTTGTAGTGATAAAGGTTTAAAATTTGTAAGTAATATACGAACAAGAGCGGGAAAATATGTTCGTGCGTTCTGTGGAAATTCTTGCAGAAAAAATTAAAGAATTTATTTCACTACCGAGAAATGCCATAAAGCATTTTGATGACACTAGAATTAAAACATTGGCAGTGTACGTAATGATAGAGAGTAACATTAGTATCTTATTCTCTGCATGCAAGAGCTGCTTCTGATTCAATTTTACATTGTTCAAGTGCAAGTAATATCAACTCTTCTTTATCTATGTAAAGTACCTATATTGCATCTGACCGACAATATGCTACATTTTTTCAAACGACATGAAATTTTAGTTTAGCAAGTTATAGCTATTTTTCATCATGAATATCAAACTTTAAGGAGATTTAAGAGTGAATGAGAGAATTTAGAGTTTCGACAAGTATGAGGCTGTATTAAACAAACATACTGAAAATTAGAACCACAAAAATTTCCTTCTGATTTCTTCGAAGAAACTACTGACAGGCTGTCAGATTGCTAAAGCAGTTAATGCTGTAAGTATTGATTCTGTCGATTTTTTTCAAGTTCTTCTTTCCATGTTGCTACAAACGTAATCACAAAATTAATGAAGAAATATTTTTTATAAGTGAAAAGCCGTCAACACAGAATAAAAGAGCATCATAAAAATTTGCAGACTTACGCAAAGCGTTGGGTTATTGGTACGTCACAGTCTCTTTCCATTTAACAATAAACAGTAAGTATAAGATGGCCCACATTGATGACTCATTTCGTCAAAGCGTTATCATTGATTTGTTGGTTAAGGAAGAAATACTAGCGGTCGAAACTCACTGCAGACTTCAGTAACCATATAGACGTACAGTGCATGCATGGGCGCTAAGTGTTGAAATACGGGTGTAACATTTCAAACGCGGAAACACGAGCACCCAAAATCAGCCTCTAAGCATTGTTCCCGAGCTGCCCCCACTGAGTGTAACACGGAGAGAGTTGATAACATTACTAAAGATCATAGTCTTGCCAGTGTGAACCAAAGTACATAAAAACTTGCTATAGGACATACTGCAGGAAATAATTGTAAGCTTAGGCTATTGAAAAATTTGTGCTCTCCGTTTCCCGCGATTATTCAGCGAAAATTGCAATTTCAGAAACAGAATGAAAAAAGAAAGTGAGTTGGGAAGTTCTTCCACATCATCTTTATAGACTCTCCAAGGCACCCTCATATTATCATCTTTTCGCTTTTTCGAAGATACAAATGCGAACAGAACGCTGCCACACTAATCAGGAATGCAGCGTTTTCGTGTCTTCTGGCATCTGGAATCGAGTTCTACCGCAAGGGAATTTCCAAGCTGGCAGATAGTGGGGAAAACGTGTCCTGAGAATCCAGGCAATGCAAAGACGTAAAGAAAATTCCCTGAAGAAAGACGATGAACTCGATTTATCTGCAATAATAAAAACACGTTTGTTAAAACTCGTTCCAGTACGTCACTAGTATTTTAATTTCTCTGTCACTGGAGTCATATCACGCCAGATGATTACTTTAACGTGTTTTACGGTCTCTTCCCATTTTTTTTCTCGCCAAACTATTTATTGGTTTGTTGCTGTGATCTGCTTATCCCTAATCTGCCATGCCTTCTCAGCCATACGTACTCCATGATACTTGCGTCTTCATTTGTCTCTTTGACGTGATCTACTATAATTTTTAGCAAATTAACCGAGTGTTGCATATACGAAAAGTCATAATTTTATATTTTCTTCTCGTATGATACTTTCAGAAAACCTCTATTCACTAGTTAATTATTTAAAAAAAAAAAAAAAAACAAACATGTATTTCGTTGTAGAATATTACTTCATTAATATCCTTACAAAGCAATTTCCTATTCTTACGATTTGCTCTTTCAATCATTTCCGAATTCCTTGATTCAATTCATTTAATTCTAGTGCTCCATGTTCGAAGAATTTTAAAAAACTACTTCTCAGTATTTGGTGCCAATAATTTGCTATACTTATAAAAAAATTAATTCTTATATCATTATTATACCTTCTTTTTTGCCAATATTTCTTAGCTGGTATAGTTTCACAAATTTTATGACTTATCGATATTGGGGTCACTAGCTATAATTTATGATTACCCAACAACATAAATGTCTTTCTGGTTCAACTGCATCAATTAAAATTTGACTTTAGCCTCTTGTCTCTCATAATTCCGCCAGCAATACTGTAATGGGAAATTTTTATTAACCAATTTGTTTGGCCAAATATAAATCTCAAAATCATTAAAAAAAACTGTCCCCCCTGTAATTTTCCTACCATAAAAATAAAAAAGTTGAAACAATTCAAAATGTTGGCACTTAATAAGACATTTCAGCAAAATTCCTTTTTGATGAGATACGTGCACAAGATTTTTATATTTTTAGATTATTCTGTAGACAACATACAGCCTTGTAATCTTGAATCATTTGTAATGAACATTCACAGGAACATTTGTAGACAAACAATCATAAAAAAATTAAGTTGCTTCCAAAAAAAAGTTTATTTTTTCTCACCTCCAATCGGGTGAGTTATCTTTAATCAGGTATTCGAAAATACAATAAATGTGGTTTTGGAACATTTTTATTTAGTTTGTTTTTCGCGAGATAAAGGCGTATTGATTTTGGTTCGAGTGTGCTTAATTAGTTACTTATTTTTAATGCGAATCTTCCACATGGCTCTTCAAAAATGTTTTTCGCGACTTACATCCAAATAAGAAAGCATTAATAGTTGGACTTAGTTTGGAAGAGGAATATCGTTTGCGTAGATGTTGTATAGAGTTGCTGAAAGTACTGATCATTTAGGGATTTCGTCCGTCATATCTAGGATGGACAAACTCGAACATTCACACGTCGTAAAAATCTTTATCTTGTCAAGCAATTTCCTATCAAGTTTGTATAGCAGCGTGGGATGATTTTTTCGGTTTCCAACGTGCATATTAGCTTGTATCTCCATTCTCTATTGTAGGCTTTGTCTAGAGATTTTCTTTTCTTGAACGCTGCCATCATTTCTTCGGCGAGATGTAACAATGAGATTGTTGTAGACACTTTGACTGGCACTCGAGCTGTTGCTTTCTGACTGTGGATGGCTGGTTTAACGTCCTTGCCGTCACCGCCAGTTGACAGCGAACATATGGGCGTTGTGGCTCTGTACGTGGTTCACTCCTCCTTTTCAGTAGTTTTGCTGGCGTCCTTTAACCTGTTGCGCACCTGTTTCAGGATTAATAGCGCCGGTTTCGTGCGTCACTCTGAGTCCTGTGGTCTTATTTCCACACCTTCATTTACGATAGATTCCCAAAGAAGTGGGTCTGACCCAGCACCTTCAGATTTTCACAATCCTTTTTATAGCCTTTGTGAATAGCATGTTCTGCGTCGTCGGACTTCCCCAGTTGTAACCGGCGAACGTTGCGCTTGTGTTCAGTGGTAGCCCACGAAAGGTCTGCCAAATGCTGAATTTTTCACATTCACAGGTAACCCCCCATATTTTTAAGCCCAAGTCGCCTATCACGGAACGAAGCTGTTCTCGAATTTTTGGACGCGATCGGAACATACTCTTCATCCAGTGGCGGGCCAATATCATAACTACCTTCACAGACAAAGGCTAAAACCGCTAACAGGTGTCTTTGCTCAGTTTTTTGTTTTCTAGCTTTCTTCCGAAACATCTTCTATCTGATCTTCGAAGTAGCCGCTCTGCCTGAATGTTTTACGGAGTTTTTGATGATGTGGCAGCTGGCTTTCTCCATCGCAAGTTTCTGTTGCCCTGTGCAAAAGTACATAACAGAGTACTATTCTGTGCTAGATGGTGGTAGCTGCTGGCATCCAGGCAGTGATCAGTGTGTGTTGACTTGCGGTATACAGTATATGCTAATGATTCATCTGGTCTTCGCCCAATAAGGATATCGAGGAAAAGAAGGTAGTTGATTATCTCTAAATATATACTGAAAGGAATGTTTGGATTAATTCCACTAAGGTGTTCCAGGTATTTAGTTAATGCACTGCTACCGTGGGGCCAAACAATGCATGTGTCATCAACAGTAAAAGCACTTAGATTTTACTGCCTTGCAGTGTTCTTTCCACGAAGTATTCCATGAGAAATTGGCCAATACTGGGGACAAAGGCGGCCCCATCGCCACACCCTCAATCTGTTCATAGAATCTCACCACATATCTAAAATATGTAGATGTAAGAAAATTTTCAAGGAGACCTACGATACTGATTTTAAAATAGCTATGCAAACGCTGCAGAGACTCTTTCATGCTAATCTTGGTGAAAGATGATCTGTAGTTCTTCCCGATACAAACCGAAAAGCGCTGTCATTGATTAGCTAAGATACTGATTTCAAAAGAGTTATGCAAAAGCAGCAGAGACTCTTTCAGAGGAACCCAGGTGAACAGTGATCTGTAATCCTTCCCGATAATAACCTAAAAACACAGTCATTCGTTTCGTTGAATTGATTTATGTGCGTCCTACGTTTGTGTTGTAACCTGTAAAATCTATAAAATTACTAAAATGTATTTCTGACCTTGCTTTTCATCCAAAGATCATTAATCCGACAGGTATCATCAACTTATAGAAGTGTCAGTAAGCGAAAATATACTTCATTTACGAATCTTCGCCATAAATACCCAAGTCACGTATCGAATTTTCTGAGAACGCTCAGTGGCAGCTTCTACGAGTAAGAGAAAACATTCGTCGGGGCAAAATCTATCACTCTATCACCTATATCACGTTACACTCTCTTCCAATTAGCCTGTTACTTGCCAAGTTGAGTTGAAACTAAAAGCAGCTATCTAATCTTTGGTGGTTATAATTAGTGTGTTTCTTCTATGGTGTCAGATTGGAACTCCTGCGGACAACCTCACTAGCGACCAAATCATCCACTTGAACTGTAAAAGAATCGACCTGAATTATACCTCATCTCTTGTGTTCGTACATGTGAGCGGCTTCTTTCTACAGACTGATAGTGGAAGCTTGTGTGTTGACATGCGGTCGGAATGGTGCAAACAAAGCGTTTACGCAAGCGGGCCGTTCCTGTCGCCTGCAGCGAGGCTGCTTCCTGCCTCGTCAAGGTCTGCAACCATCACGACACTGAATCACTGCAGCTGTCTCCATCAAACTTATTCCTATTCCACAAATGGACTCAATTTGTTCATGGCTGTGCTTCTTCTCTTTATTATGCTTTTTATGTCAAGAGATATATGTGTGTACCGATAATTCACGACCTGGGTTAAATGTACGGTAAACACTAGTTCGCTGAATTTAGCTCCATTTAAGTCTGTAGACCATCCTTAAGTGAATTCACTATGAAACAATCCCCCACTCTCAGTATTTAAGTAAACAGACAGGTGTGCTATCGGGGTAGACTTCCACGTTGAGCCTGGTGAGTCAGCGGTCAGGCGTTCGTGTGGAAGCGGCTTCGATTCCTGGTTCGGTCATGTTTTTTGAAATTCAGGCCAATGCCGGGATGGTTCTTTCAGATGGCACTGAGCGATTTCCTTCGCGTTTCTAAGCCTCAGCCGGCTCTAATAGTGGCAAAAACCTACCCTCTTTTGTTGAAATAAAGAATATCTGCCTCTGTTAGATGGTTCGACCTTTAATTGAAATCTTTACGTCATCAAAATGGACACAATATGGTAATGCATTAACTGATCAAAATCTCGTCAGCCTGACAACATATTTAGAATTTTTCCGTGCTCATGTAAAAAAATTTTTGCACTTCATTCCCGAAATGTTTTATAAGCAGCATAGCATATTATAATGAAATTTACGTCGTTAGCAGAAGGATTGCAACGCACACTACCATCTATTAAAATCCCTTAACGACTATCTCGATAGGACAGAGACCCGGAATAAAAAAAGATAGCTATTCGACTGCCGATTTTAAATAAAAAAAGAAATGAATAAATACTATAGGTCACGGTAGACTACTGTCAGGTCAGATCAGCTCATGATCAAGGATTGTGGCTGTAGCATTCTCACTCGACGTCAGATCAGGTCAAATTGTAGTGTTTAAGAAATAAATTAAGAATTTAACCATTACAAATTGTTTTGTTATTGTTCAAACCTTAGTTTAACAAAATAGCTGATTCTACTTTAATAAACAAAAGAGAACAATGAATCGAATTTTCGATATAAAATAATCAACTTTTTCCGAGAATTCTACTTGTTGTCCAATATTGTGCAATTTTATAATTTTCATATTTTTTTTTTTTAAATGTGAAGCGTTTTTTTGCGATGTCTATACAAATATTTTAGTAAGATAAATTACAAATTTTTGTGAATAATATACAATTTATTGAAACGCCAAACTAGCTGTATGAGACGTTGATTTGACCTGACTATCGATCGTTCACACTAGGGGTTCGATCAGCTCAAGTCAGAAGTGCTCCACTCTTGACCATTGTTGAACCGTGGCAGCTTGATCTCCGGGTCAACTTAACTCGCCCTGATCTGACCACGGAGCAGTGAGAATTCTCTAATTGGATTGCGTGTATAGCGATTCCAAACTTCGCCCTTACTTGCTCTCTAGTGTAAACCGGCTTTAACTGAGGATTCAGAAACTATTCAGAATCAGTTTCATTGTTACACTTCATGCTGTACGGATACTGAAACATGTGTAGAATGTCTTAGTTAGAAGTTTTTTTTTTTTTTTTTTTTTTTTTTTTTTTTTTTTTTTTTTTTTTTTTTTTTTTTGTAACGTAAGACATAAAATTAAAACCGAGCGTGGTGGTGTAACGGATAACGTTCTGGCCTCGCATTCGGGAGGACGGCGGTTCGAATCCCCGTCCGGGCATCCAGATTTGGGTTTTCCATGGTTTCCCCAAATCACTCCAGGTGAATGCCGGGATGCTTCCTTCAAAAGGCCATGGCCGAATTCCTTCCCATTCCTTGCCCCCATCCTTTCCCGTCTCTAAAGACCACGTTGTTAAAAAGGGACGTTAAACTGTTACAAAAAAAAAAAAAAAAATTAAAACAGATGCGTGTTCCAATACTATTCGTCTGTTGTTTTTTTTTAAGTCTTGCTTTTAATATCTTTTTGAGCAAATCACAAACAACGATTCTTCTTTTCTGTTTAGTGTCCTTGAATTTCGTAAGCTCTCACAATCAGCATGTTGTGGATTCGTATCTTAGTACATTCGAGAACGCTAGCCTCCTGTTTTCTCGAACATTTTATAGCTTGTTCACTATGTATTGAAAATTTCAGAAGTTAAATAACAAGCTGTTAGGACGCGACTAACGTCCTGTGCATATAGGTTCCAATTTATTTATAGTATACAACTAGTGTTTTTATCTATTGCAATCCTTCCTGCTCAGCATGTGCCTAGGGGAAGAAAACATGCTGTTTGCCAATAGCTTATCAACTAATCTGCTCGTCTGTAGGAGCACACATGTGACATCCGTCCGTCTTTGCGTTACGTGTTGTCACAGGACGGGTAAAATAACTTTTGTTACAAGAAGTCGTCGATTCGTTCAACTATAATTAATGGTGCTGACCTTGAGCCCAGATCTGCAAAATAGTTCGAAGTCTGTGCACCCACATGGCTGAGTTTCAAGTGGCCCGTTAACTTTGTGATTGAAGCGTCTGACTGGGGATCCAAAGACCTTCTTCACCTCTGGCACAACTTGCTGTTCAATGTGAAGTGCGCCAGGACACTACCGTGGACCGGTTTACGCGGTAAACTGTAGGTTACCTTTACCCGGTAGGATTACCGGGTTAGAGTAAGGTAGTCACGACAGAGGCGCATGCGCGACAAATCAAAACTCTGTCAGTTGGCTGCCGAAGCTTCCGGGAGTATTAAGACCACTAATGTCATACACTGTTTCAGAACTTAGTACTTACTACGCTTTTATTTACGACAGGTACGTTTCTGTTGCAGAGAAATTCTCTGTTATGCTCTGTTGAACAGCGATCGTTCTTAAGCAGGTGAAAGTTTCTTTTTTGTGTCTCTTTTTCGTTCTGGAGTGCACGGCCAAGTTCAGCTTGGTGAAGGCCAGGAATCAGCTGCTCTTCTCTGCTGTTTGCCCGTAGCTTATCAACTAATCTACTCGTCTGTAGGAGCACACATGTGACATCCGTCCGTCTTTGCGTTACGTGCAGCTACAGGACGGGTAAAAATAACTTACCCGACCCTCCCATCCAGTAAATAGCATCAAGGAAAATCACAGAAAGCGATGCCCTTGAGCCTTCTATGATGATAATTAAGTAAGTGGGCGTAGCATGTGTACTTTCATCCTGGAAAACAGTATTAATGTGGGTACAAGACGTTATTTACTTTCTGCGATTTGTCGCTGGTGAGCGAGAATGCGTACAGCTACATAGTATTCCGGATACACGCAAAATTCTTTCGAAGTAATATGGAGATACACGATAGCGTCAGAAAATGTAACCTTACTGACAGTTGAACTTTGTATTCTAAATTGATTTCAAGGAAATAAAATGTTTTTCGTCAATTCTTTAGCCAAACAAATGAGGAACAATTTAAACAGTTGTAAACAAAAACCATACAGCAGATTTTGCGTTTTCGCAGCCGTCGTGATGTAGATAACTTGGCGAGATTTACGCTGCGTCTGTAGTCGTGAGGATGCGTGGACATATAAGTCATACCCGTCTGAGGCATCCCAAAGAATCAGCCATTTTCGAAAATCAGCTGGAAGAAGAACATAATATATTGTGGAGAAATAAAAGAGCGTTGGCCAGATCCATTGGTTCTATACAAAGAAAAGTAAGGGAGGCTGTCAAGATATTCGAACAGCCAAACATCCTTGATAAAGATGGCACCTCGTCCAAGCCAAGCATGGAAACCTGTGCTAAACAAATAAAAACAATACTCCGTCCAGAGATATTGAATCTTAAGCATCATATCACTGGGTAAAAGATAGTTGCTAGAGATTCAATAGTTTTCATACTATAAATACGAGAATAACCGGTTACAACGCCAGTCTCTAGCAGACTCAGCAGGTGACTTGTCCCCGAAGAAGACCACAGACTGTGGCCGAAACGTAGGAAAAAAAGAGGAAGAGTGTTTAGGCGCAGCGTAAATCTCGCGAGATTATATACAATATAATACTGCAGTTTAAAACAGGTTAAATTTTGGCTTAATTCTATTTATATTAAAATGTTTATGTTCAATAACAAACTAACCGACAACGACTAATTTTTAACTAGACTTAAATGTTTTCAGATTGCCTATAGGTTTAATGAAAGACGGGAGAGGAGCGATATGTGCAGTCTATTGCAACAAGAGCCACAAAAAGTAGAGGTCATACTTGTTAGAAGAAAAAAGTTGCTAACGTTAATAGAGGGAGCGGTTCAAGGAAAAAGAACGAGAAAGACTGTGCCGAGAAAATAACTGACACAAAACACTGATATAAAAAGAAACAGATCAGATTAAGATCAAAATAACGAATTTTGTTCCTAAACAAAAACAAAATATTTGTAAGCTTAAAAACGGTGGCCAACCGGCGACTGCGAACAACATGAGTTTTTTTTAATTTTTTGTCAGAGCTTTACGGTTCATTGACTTTGAGGTCATTAGAGTCATGATAGATTTGGAAGCAAGAACCGGGAATGAATTTGGCTATGGCATTTTAAAGGACTCACCTAAGCATCCACCAGGAGTGATTTCAGCAAAACCAAAATCGTGGTGGCCTGACGTGGGTTTCAGCCCACGTCCTCATCCACCAGGCTTGACGGTCCGGCGAAAAAATAGTCTCTGGCTCGTGAATCTTTACCATCATACGCAAAATTTTATTGAAGTCAGAGATTCATTAACAATCGCAATATAAGGCTTAAAAAATGTTCCCAATAATTAAAATATAGGGGGAAAAAATTACAGATATCTGCATCGCGTCGCCGCGAACAAAAAATTTCACACAAGGCGTGGTGGGTGAGCAGTAACGCTCTGCCTTCGCATCCGGGAGGACGCGGGATCTAATCCCCGTCCGGACATCCAGATTTGGGTTTTCCATGAATTCCCCAAATCACTCCAGGCGAATAGCGGGATGCTTCCTTCTAAAGGCTATGGCTGAATTACTTTCGGTTCATTTCCTCCAGTTCTTTCCTGCCTCTAATTACCTCGACGTTGACAATGCGTAAAGCCATATGGAAAAATATTCACCGTCACTTACATTTTCTTTGTATTACCAAAAATTAAATTGTGTGGAAACATAAATTAATTTTAATTTGTACCGTCTTATTTCCGCATTCAAAATTAATATTTTGTCTTTAGCACCTCCCTTCTTAACCACTTCACACACTTTCTTACATTAGCTGCGCAGACAGTTATAACTACCGAAAATAAATATGCACGTCTGATTCCAAATTTCTACGAGGAACTTGAATCGAGGTCTGAAGATTTGAGGACACGACAGCGACTCCATTCACAACTGCAGACGGAAAGCTGCGATTTGCATTGTGATATACAATTAGGGGTAAAAGTTTCAACAACTTGCATTACTGTAATTTTGTAAGCAATATTTCGAGAAGTTTCCTCTTTTTTTGCAGTCAATCACTACTCAATAATTCTCAGTTAAGAAACCATTTCTTGTGTGACCCAAACAAAATCAGAAGTGCGGTCCACACTTACTCATTTGCATTTTGGAAACAACTGATGTGCGCGGAAAAGAGTATAATTTCTCATTTCTCCTTTTTATTTTATAACGTTTCGTCTCCGTGCCGATATATATTCTTTTTCTGAAAAGGATTTGGCACACCACACAAAAATCTGGACGATTGTTGCTTGAATGTGTGTTTCCCTGATCTAATTTCCGGATCACTTCTATAGTAAATTAGAGTTCAACAAATGAAATACAAATCACAAGCATGTAACTGTACAGTTTCAGTATGGATTACAACTTTTCGTAACATGAATTTCAAAAATATGTGCCCCTTGAATAGACCATATCATTTTAAAAGAATGGAAAGGAATTCCGTTTCCTATTCTGTTCGATCCTGTACGGAGTCACCATTTCCACTGAGCATGAGAACCAGTAACTTGGTGCTCGAAAACACCTAATATAAAGCGAGTTAGAGAATCGCTTACGCAACGCCAATATTCTGATTCCTTAGAGACAATTTTAAGTCATTACATACAAATGTTATTATGTTCTCCCGAGTAACTGCTTCCTTAAGGATATTCTTATCTACGACAGTATTTGCGGAAGGGTTCTACATTTAAACTGTTGTAATGTTGCATGGTACTGATGTTCTAGACTCTAGAGGGTATTTGCGTGCTTACCTGACTCCAAAACGAAGTAAGAAATCACGAAAACTACACTCGGTGGCCTCACGCTCTCTACATGAATTAATTCTGTTTTCTGGCACCGTTGAAGCGAAAACAAAATTAGACTCTTCTTCACTTAAGCATACAATATTGTAGCAAACAGTTATTGAGTAGTTTACATCATAAGCATAAATACAATTTCTGTGACACAATATAAATAAACTAGATTGTTTTTTCTGGCAAGTACCGTACTTTTTGAAGTAACAGAACTTCAATTTTTGGTTTTATCATGGTTTAGTCAGTCACAGAACATTCTATTCCTTCATGGCATCTTCTTAGTTAGCTTGTTGCATCATTAAACACACACACGATCACGATGTATATATGTCAGAATTAATAGCTCACAAAGTTGTTGACTGTTTCCTTCAAATATTTGTTTATTGTTGTATAATAAGGTTGGTCCAAGGTTGCATGCTACCCAGGAAAACCAAAACCTTTTATACAGGGACCTTCAAAACTCATTTGCAACGCAAATAGTATAGGAGGACCAAATTGATAAATTTTACTAATTAATTTAATAACCTAATTCAGCAGAAAACGCAACTTTTACGTGATTTTTTTAAATTAATTAAACTAAGTCGCAAGTTACCGATTACTGCAAACACATTGAACGGAAAGCGATAGTTGAAATCAACCAGCCTTTTCGTGCAATAGAAACTACAAAAAGAATTAGCTATTGAGTGGCAGCAAGAGGCATAAGAAATCTGTCCCTGTCTTTGAGAAACCATGCGCATGCCATCTTTAATCCTGTTCATAAATTCTCTAGCTCTGTTTCTCAGAGATAAGAATATATTTTGGAGATCCTTCAAAGGATGTGGGCATGATTCCTTTTCGACGTCAATTTTCGTTACAAATTTGTAGGTTATCATAATAAGAGTGACTGGATAGCGTGTTTGATCTAAGATCGATTAATTTCATGAGATCGATTGGCCAAGCAGTGTAAAAGTCGATGGATTATTATCAGTACAGAAACCTTATAATGGTGTTAAACACATTATTTTACAGGTAAAATACATATTTTTAGAGCATGGAGGAATCTTTTTACTATTAACTTCAGAAATACACCTTAATTGAATCTTGCTGGTAGTGTTCTAATTGTGTTGCTCCAAATATAATCCTAGTTTATAGAGACGTGAAGGTACTAGAAGCATGAACAGTAAGGAATTCGGCCATGATATTTTAAAGTAACCATCCAGGAAACCATGGAGCACCGAAATCTGAATAGCCGAAAGGGGATTCGAACCAGCATCCTGCCGAATGCGAGGCCAGAACGTTACCGCTCACCCGACACGCTCAGTTTGAACTAAAACATTAGTGTCACCTGTATCTCATGAAGCAGTTGCGGCAAAAGTGATGCATTCTGCAATACAATAGTTATCTACTTGTATAGAACAAATGTTGCATTTTTATTGCTTATTGTGATTTTTGTATTATTCTTCTGGAATTTCCTGGAAGAAAAGACGTTCTAGGTCAGCAGGGAATCTGTAAACGTGTTTGACTGGTTTGAGTATGTAAATCTACATACTAAACAGCCTATAGCTAGACACGTGAAATGAGTAATTAATAATGAATAAACATCAGCGAGATTTATGTCATGAAACTCCTATATCACCTGCTGGTAAGCACTTTCTAATAAGTTTCAAGAACTGCACTACGTCAGAGTAACCCGCAGATGTCACTGCTTCTTTTTTTAATAATTTTTTTTTAAAAAAAACCTAGGTATCCAGAAGTGAGTTGGCGTGCTGAAGAATGATTAGAGTGTAGTTATAAGTAACGTTTAGTCTTTGATACTAATTTTTTCCTCACAGACCTTTCAGTTTATTATATAAAAACTTCATTAATAGTTTACGATCTAAGTCGCTTCTGACAACATTGAGTGTTAATTGATGCCTTTTTTGAGAAATCTGTTAACTCGCTACACATCATATCATTGGTTTTAAGCTCGTAATATCAGCAAGCTTCCCAACGACAGAAGAAACAGATTTAATTCCAATTGTCGAACGCAGTATGTTGACGAGACAATCTGTTGGCGCCGTGGTAGTAGCGCTGCTTGTCTCGAGAAATGTGCCCAGTCATGACTCACAATAAGGAAGGAGAAATGAAGGGCGGACTCTGCGACTGGAAGCTGACTTTGTCGTTAACATCTAATACAATAATCAGGAGCTAAGACACATAACAGTTATGTGGTTGTAGATACATTTCATTTATCTTGATAATATCTCTCCACCAATTTTATGACCACGTTAGCTTGAACCTAGACTCCCTTTATTTTAAAATTTGCTTTCAATAACTAAGTTTCTTCTCGATAAATGTTTGTTAATTACATCTAATTTTATATTTAAAAAATCTTAGCTCACAACCCGAAGGATTTTTGGATCCTCCCGGAGGAGGCGTACTAAGGCAGTGTGTCAGAGGTAGGACGGCCAGTTCCTTTCATCCAAGACCTACAGTTAAACGTTGAGTCCGAACCAAGGAGCGTATAGGCCTACTTTTAAAATAAAATATAAATAAAAAACACAGTTCGTAAAAATTCATGACTACAGCGGGATTTGAACCCGGAACTTTAAATATTGAAAGCGAACGCATTATCACTGAGTTCTCAAACAAATTACTCCATAGTTAAACATTACTCATTCAGATTATTGAACGGACTGACGAAAGACATGGAGTTTTGTTTACTTACGGTAGTGATAAATTGTATACGACAGTATGAATACAAGGGAAACAATATTATATTTCATGGTAAAGTATCGCGAAACCTCTACTCGTATTCATTGCCATTTTTCATACTTTAATGACGGCTCTTATGATGTTCCTTGAGTGAAACCGGCAGTTTGGTTACATTGAATACTTCAGGGTAGGCGAATCGACGGTTCAAGTACGGCCTTATGAGTCGTTACTTTTGTAGTATATTGCATAAAGCGTAATAAACAAAAGGTATCTAAATGTAGCGTACAGTTTGGGACGGTTTCACGGAGTGACATCGAATGTGCTGTGAACCGTATCAAGGGAATATCGAAAAAAATTAACTATAAGCGACGGCGTCCCGACTGTTTTGTGTACGGTATGGTGTCAGGAGCAATAAAACCGCAGGGAGAAACGGACGACCAATAGGAATTAGCTTCCCAGAAATGCCTGCTGCAAACAGCAGACTGCTGCCACGGGGATAACTTTTAAACCAAGTAAGTTAAGATAAATTGCTTTATTAAACACCAACCACAACAAATTATCACGTAACCGCTTGAAGGTGGACTCAGGTAACAATGAAAGGGGAAGACTAAAGCCAATCGGAACTCCGGAGTTTTGTTATAAACGTTGTGTGACGGAGCCGATTGAAACGACGGGAGATGTTTGCTGAACGACGAGATCTGGCGCAGATGAACGACCCGCGGTCCACGGCCCATCCACCAAGATTTCCTGTGTGTTGGCTCATTTCTTGTGGTACTACACTGCGGCTGTTATTGCCGAGGGGCGCTGCACGCGAGTCAGTTCTCTACTGGTCAGTTACAGCGCCTGCCGACACCAAACGCGACCTTGACCACCGCAATGAGCCGACATCTCGAGAACCAGTCGATACTAGTTCCACGCTGAGCAGATCACCCCAGGGTGCCCAGATACTGGTACAGCCCAGTCAACACGCAAATATGTAAGCCAGCGTTCTGACCCCGCATTCGGGAGGACGTGAGCTCCAATACCCGTTCTGCCTTCCAGATTTTAGTTTTCCATGGGTTCCAAAAATCATTCCAGGCGAATTCCGGGATGGTTCCTTCGAATGGCCATGGCCTAATTCCTTCCAGTTCCTTGCTCCCAGTCCTTTCCCGCCTCTAATGACCTCGACGCAGACGAGATGTAAAGCCATAAACAAAAAAAGTAAGCCGGCATCGTACGTGAGAGACGATTGCAACAACTTCGCCCGTAACTAGCGACCCACAGACTCTCATGTGATCTAAAGCGAATGAGTTAGTGAGGTCAAGAAAGTATTATGTATTTTAATATTTGTTAACAGCAACAAATACTAATCTTATAAATGAATAAATTCCTTGTTTGTGAACAATGTTAATTCTTCTTTTACAAGAATTTTGCAATCCATTACCTTTAACCTCTGATATCCTAAGAAATGTATTAAACTGTGGTCAATGTAAGGGTCTATAGGAGTATGGCGCCCAGTGATATGTGGTTAACGAGTTCTATCAACAAATCCACTAGAAATTGGTTAATACTTAAGGTTAGTCACTATGTGCACTTTGCTCGAATGGTCAGAAACAATGGAGAGATTTTTGTCAAGAGTGCGGCTTCAAACGTGCCTGATTAATCTTCCAATTCACATTACTCATTCTGACACATCATAAAAAGGAGAAGTTTTAGTGTTTGTAATTTAAGGATCAAACTGAAAATTCTTTTTGCTTCTGAGAAGTTTAATACTCCAAATGGATTTATGTTTCCACATCCCATAAGAGTAAGAAGAAAAATTTGATTTTTCAATTTTCACACCTATATGCCGTATACTTCCATTACATATAAATCCAAATTTATGCAATAAGCATTTTAAGCACTATGGTAAATTTTATTGGCTTGAGTTTACCTTTCTGAAACACTGGTCATGGTCGTCTAGTATACAGTTACCATCTTCCCTTCAGTTCAAAAAGTAATTATAACTGTCCAAAAAAGCACAGCGGAAATCTAAGGCTTAAAATTACGATCACCAAAACTATTCTAGTTATTCTCTCTGGAATCAGGTTACTCTCTCACATTAACCAAAGAGCTGAACTCATCGCTAAGCAAAGGTATTTTGTTACGGAGTTGGTAGCAGTAACCAAACGATTTGTTTTCTAGCTGTTGTACTAATCAACGCTTTGGGGACTAATGGTAACAAGTATTTGGCATGCGACGCAAAGATCTGATGTAGCGTAGCGATTGACGATCAGGACTCAATGGAGTCATCAAGCGGTCAATAGTTAAGGTATCTGACTGCGATCGAAAGATCACCGATTCGAATCCCGGTCACCCCTGTCACAGCTTGCCCTGTAATGTGAAGTACGCCAGAACGCCTCCGTGCTTCGGATTCCACATTAAACTGTAGGTCCGTAGGTCCCCTATACCCGGTAGGGTTAGTTTAAGGTGGCTACTTCAGGGGCGGAAAGCGCAGCCAACAGAAACCCTGTCAACAGGTCATTACGACCAAACGGAATTATTATTATTAGTGGAGTCATCGCAGTTTACAGTCTGACGTCTGTCCTTAGGGTTTTAGGCTACTTGTTTGGTCAGTGTTGTGTTTACAGTAATGTATGTTAAGCACCTGGATCACTGACACAAATAGTTGCTAACAGTAGTACTGTCTCAAGACTGAGAATCGTTTACTATTTTAAAAAAATCGTCTTTTAGATTTGAACTATAATCTAAATAGAATTTCTATCTAGGAATGGTATCCATTTTAAAAATATTATTAAGTAAATCAATATTTTTCTTATGACTTGGCTGTAATCCAGATCATGGACAGCTGTAACGTGAAGGGAATACGTGCATGCATCACTTAGTGTTCGTATAACCAGTGTGGCGAGTTTCCTCTTAACACACACCTAGTCTTGTCGAGCATAAAATTTATGATTAATGTTCAGAAAGTATACACGAGGAAAACGCTTGTCTTTTTGCGTCTACGGCAGCAACGTATTAACTTATTACATGCGGTACAAGAGTGATTTTTAATACTGCACTTTGATTCATATGTAGTGAAAATGTTAAGGATATTAGACCCAACGCAGGAGTTCGCTGCATGGCTTAATTTGTAAAATGAAACATAGGGACGACAGTATATCCGTATTTAGCTGGTAACACCTTTCTCTCCGCAGCAGTAGTCGAGTCCGGTCAAGTTGATGGATTTTTAATGAGAATGTTATATGGGTATTTTGTTTTCCACCACTCTGTTAGTCGCCAAGACTTTGAGAAAATATAGACACGGCAATAATTTAAATACTTTAGAGTTGGCCGTGTGACTTCATCAGCCAAGTGTCATCTTAAAAATATAACAGAAAACTACTTATCTCTTTCAAATATTGTTACAAAAATAGTATTCTTTTATTTCTGCATACTAAACAAATTAATAACTTAAACGTTGATACTTAGTTTGCAAATAACGTACGGAATATAATTTTCAATAACAGAGGGTCTCCTTAAATTTTATAAATAAAACGCCGTCCTCCCCAGAAGCGTTTCGCCTTTATGATATGCGGCGTCATAAGATCGAAACACGGCTGGAGATTAAAACAATTTCTTTGTTGACTGTGTTATATTTGTCACATTTATTGTACAGAAACTGCGGAGAAAATGGCCCATAACCATATTAATACAGAGATTATTTTAATAAGTTGGATTTTGGTGCATAAACCAAGCTTTCCAGCACTATGTTTATCTATATTGGTGTAATCTAATTACAAAAAACATCATATCTAAACGATTCCAGAATCAGGACACTATTGCTTGCAATATGAGAACCATTACGGTAGTCGAGTGAAGAGACTCCGTGGATTTCTATGGTTTTTCCACCGGCAGCACACCTCATCTAGCTGCCGCGCTTATGCGAGTCTCACTAAATCTAAACTCCTTATTATAAATGCATACTAATATACTGGAAGAAGATGTGTGAAAATACCAGGAACTGTAGTGCTAATATCGTTGGTCTTCCACTTGTAGTTTGGCGATTCTTTAATATCGAAAACTGTTTGCAACGAAGCACTAGTCTGGTATTGATCTAAATTGTCTCCCAAATAGAAAATTCGGATAAATAAGTGTCATTGTTTCTATCTCAACTGGAAGACCTGGAGAGGGCTAAATTGGCTCAGAAATGGAGTGGGTAGGTCCAAGGATAACCTAGCAAGATGGTATTATCTTGAAGATCCTAATACTGCGTGTGAGTGAGGGGCAGAACAGACCATACAATTGTCCGCAGTGCCCATCAACCTGCACTCTGCAAGATCTCCTTCGAGCCAGTGACAATGCCATACAAGTTGCTGACTTTTGGTCATCCGTTATATGAACTCTTTGGTGTCAATGGATTTTATTATCTTTGTCTTTCTGTTATTGTTAATATTGTTTCTAACAATTGTAAAAGCAGCGTTTTTGACACGAAATAAATAAATAAATTGTTTTAATAGCTCATTTTAGTATGACACCTCACTATGGTGACATGCTAGTTTCAACAGGATGTAAGTAACCGTAAAAGAAAGAAACAGTCAATTTTGTAAATAAAAATCCGTCAACCAACAATTGTTGAGGTGAATGTTATTTATAATTCCCCAGACGTGTTTCGCCCTTGTGGTGTGGCGGATGTTCCACTGTCGCCATCCTTTGTCGAGACATGTGTCTTGTTCCATATGATGTTAGTTTAGATGATCTCGTTACCATATTAGTATACCGGCTAAAATAGTAATCGCAATAACAGAACTTAAAAGGTTGCTCGATATCATCTGCTGAAACAGAAATCTTCCCATATCAAGAAAAAATTAAACCGACGATTCTTCTAAACCAGAATTGATGAGTAAGTTTGAGAGACCACGAAATACTATTATTTGAAGAGATTATATTAACACACTTCCTGGTTGGCTGTATGGTGCCAGGTAGCGCTGAAGATCAAACAAAAAAAGCCACCGTTGATCCCCATATTCCACGTTCATATTGTCAGATTGGCTGGGTTTCCTCTTCTGGTTTAGGACCACATGCAGGCTGTAGAGAACAGAAGATTTGGGACCTGCGTGCGACATGGCACTCAGTAAGGGAGTCAGGCAATGATTAAACGTGCTCAAGGGCGTAATTCACATCGTATATAATTGGGAGATTCTTCAGCCTTGCATTATTTCTACAATATTTGTATTGCCAGAGGCAGAGCGCCACATTCCATCCATTGTGTCGACAGTATGACAGAGATCTAATGATGAGCACTGTTCTGTGAGGAGATAGCAACATGCTGACCGCGGTAGCGTGGAGACTATACTGCTAACTCCGCATGCTGAGGGCTTCTCTGGTTTGAGTCTGGCGTATAACATAGCTGATTTAAGTGGATGTTGTGTTCCTCTTGAGCAGTCTTGTGGCTCAGTGGTTAAGGCTTGCTTTCAAAAGTTCGGACCCCGCGTTTAAATCGCGGATGTTCTACAAATTTTTAAGAGTTGTATTTGGTCGTATAAGCTACGCCACGACATTCCCTGTTTCGGATTCCGCGTTTAGTTGTAGGTTTCAGTGGAAAAGAAATGGACGTCCCATCTCTGGCTCAATGGGTTAGTATGCATCTTTCGGTGGGATCCAACCAACCTTCGGGTTGTGGAGTAAGCTTTCATTTTAGTGTCCCTCTTATTTTGCTCTACACTTTGAAATTAATAAAACTCTTTGAATTAATGACACTTACAATTTGATGTTGTTGACCGTTTCATCAGTTGCAAGATAATAAATTAATAGCTTAAAACAAAGTAATTAGATGCAGATCAATATAACACATTGAATCACTGAAGATGCTTCTGAGTATAAAGCGAAACGCGTTCGGTAAAAAAAAAAAAAAAAAAAAAAACAACTAAAAATGCATTGGTCTCATATTAATTATTCATACAAACTGATGTGCCAAATAATGATTGTATGATTTTTTAAAAAGAAACATACCGATGGAGCTCAATGTATGGCTCAGAGTGGCAAATGGCTACTAAAAATATTTTTTAATCAGCTATAGGGAAACATAGAGAGAATTTCTAAATGATACGCGACAAATGGTTAAGTTATACAGCGCGTAGTTAACAAATAAATTTCTGCTATAGTTATACGCTGGAACTGATATGATGGCGGGAATCATAGAATCTGGCAATTTAGTTTGTTGCTGGCCATCACTGGGACCAGGTTCGACTCCTGATCCCCGCGTATTCGTCACCTTTCCTATGGTCTTTTAACGGTTTCCCGCAATTACCAAGACGAATGCTGAGACGGTCTCCAATGTCTTAAACTACACGTTTCATAAACAAAAATACACTTACCACACAGAACACGAAAATTTACACGTTTTGCAGACTGATGGCAACAGACTTCCCTCCTTTGGAAGTACGGCGGGTCTAGCAAAGCTACTTGTGCAAACAGCAAGCTGCTGGCTTCTCAGTTTATATGGCTGTAACCAGGAAAAAAAAATAAAAAAATCTAAACCTCAGTCACGTGGGGCACGTCATGGAAGTCGCAAGGTAAGCTTTCGAAGTTCTCTACGTATCCCCAACGCATGTCAACCTTCTTCAATCCTAGGAACAGCGAAATATCAAAATCAGTTATACGGACCAGCAATTTAGAAGGACCTACTTTTAAACCTATATGTAAATCATTAACCAACATTACCATTTGTTATCGGAAAGTACCGCAGTCCCTACGGTAAATCCCTCATAAAACAGTCATTGGCTGTTGAAATATTCATGGCTTTTATAAAGTTTGATTTATAGCCTTAAGGCTTATACTCTGTTATAGCCGTATAGAGTACGAATAATCTATCGATTTTATTTTAGCATTTTTTGCTAATTTATTTTTTGTTACGATCTCTTTAATTAAATTATAATTAAATTTTTCTGCATACGGACCACAGTTGAGAAATACTGTTGTACGGCAATGAGTTCGAGAATTAGTCGGCGGAATTTTCGTCATACCTTTATCCGAGTATGACTGTTTCCTATTGCGCTATAAACACAGACCGGAAGTGGAAGGTTGTTGTTTAACTGCTTAACGTCTCTTAACAGCGAGGTCTTTAGAGACGGGAAAGGATGGTGGGGGGGGGGGGCAAGGAATGCGAAGGAATTCGGCTATGGCATTTTGAAGGAAACACCCAGGCATTTGCCTGGAGTGATTTGGGAAACCATGGAAAACCCAAATCTGGATTCCCGGACGGGGATTCGAACCGCCGTCCTCGCGAATGCGAGGTGAGAACGCTAACCGTTACACCACCACGCTTGGTGGAAGTGGAAGAAATACTCAATGAAGAGAGCAAGATTTGTCTGCAGAAATCTCTGTGTAACGAATCTAGCAAGGGACATAATAAAGGATTTCGGTAGGTAGGAGGTAGAGTAGATAGTGTAAGTCAAACAGATTAACGGCCACCACTGGAGATACCAGCAAGGCATCAAATAATGAAAATGTATCAAGAGTCAACAGTGAGCAAGGTTCACTATTATCGCCAGATATGTACCCTATCAAAGCAATAGCTATTTTTTATTTTTTATATTTATGTATTTGCTGTAGTAGATATAAATTAGTGTTAGTCACTACCCAAAGAAATTGTTGATGGTGCATAATGTATTTTGCACTCGTATTTTCTTAATAACTTGTAAATGTTAATATTTACGGAATTAAATGTACTTGACATAAAGCACGCGAGTGGTGAGTCAGTCCTCCAGCAAATTGCAAGGCGTCACAAGATTTTACGACTCGGTGTCAGAAAATTGCATCATTCGTGGTGCCACGGCCGCGAGAGAAATTAAATCCCGATGAGGGCAATTATCTCGAGTGAAGACAAGTCTCCCTTGTCCCCGCTTTCCAGCATTCTCCGCTCGCGTGGGGCGCAGCCTTCATGGAAACGCGTACACGGTATTTAATAAACGCCTGTGACACTCGTATCCTTGTTATAGCTAATGAGTAGCCGCTTCGAAATGTCAAGCCAGCGCGCAAGGATAATTGTTTTCTGTGATGGCGAGTGGTAGCGTCGCCTGACCCAGTTGCGTGGAGTCTGACGACGCGCGTACACGTGTACCCGTGGGCACAGTGGCGCCCAAGGATAGTACGTACGGACTCGGCGGCTGAGGGCGATAGCCGAGCAATAGGGTCAAGACGGGGCCTACACACCTGTCCGATCACTCTGCGACGCCCTTAAGAGCAAAACCGAAATGACGGAAACATTATTACAAGTAAACGCAAGAAGTTAACCACTGGACGTTGGCGCCGTCCCCTCAGTTGCTATATGATTGATTTGAGTGAATAATTAATGTCGTGCCAATGCAACTGAATTTGTTTATTTCCTATTGATTTTCTCGAATGCGTTTCACTTCATACTCTCTAGGATCTGAAGTGGTATTATCTGTTGAGTGGTGCATAAATGTGACTTTTTTTAATACTACAATTTACATAGCGAAATTATGGTATAAATACGAATTTACTTACATTTTAATTGTTTTACATTTACTTGTGTTTATACACTATTCCTCGCGTCAGCAGTTTTACTACTGCAGTTTTTCCACGACCAGCCTTTTTTTTTATCTTTTACACTTTCACTGCCCTGAAACTCCAAAATAGGCTTCCAACTTTTATTAGCTCGTGTTTTATTTGCTTTAGAATGTGTGGCGCTGAGTTATAGCGTTTTGTTTTGCGCTTGTCGTATGTTTTAATTGGTGTGTAGCGTGCATTTTGAATACATGTTTCCGCTTACTTTGATGTGTTTTTCGTGTTTCATTGTTAACTGTATCTCAATATGGTAGATGGTTGTATTTGTTATTCCCTTTTGAGTATTGTGTGTAGTGTTGAATTTGCCAGGTTCGTGTATTCATTTATTACGTTTTTCCTTCAGCCAGTGATTTTCGAACGTTAGTCCTCTTCAAATGTTATCATTGGTATTGTTTATGGTTATTATTTGCTTATTTGTCTCTATATTTGTTGGCTGGCGATTCTGATCTAGGAGGTGTTCGGAGAATATTGGAAGATTATTGTATTTTAATGTTTTTAGATATTTTGCGTATCTTGTATCAAGTTTCCTGCATGTTTGTCCTACTTATTCTGCATTTCACTCATTGCAAGATAATTTGTGTTTGCCTGAATTGCGGTAAAACATCAGGAACAATACACAAATCAAGGAACTCCACTACTCAGGTATACTCAAACTAATTTTCAATTACTACAATACAGAACATATAGGCTAACCATACAGGAAATATATATGAATAAGGGAATGAGTAAAGATTAATAAAATGAATGAGCGTCATCAGGTAGCTGAATGGCCACAGAAAATCAGTGCAACGAATTCAACATGAGATACGCACAGTAATTGCGGAACGAAAACTTTCTCATACCGCAATTCTGTAGTGATCACTTGACAACTTACAGTAAGGAAAACAGACATAGATGGTGACACGCTTTTGGAGAAAGTAGAGAATCTAATACTGCTTGATAACTGTTGAAACCGTCGTGGAAGTAATCTTATCTAGTTATTGAACTATCAAATATGATACATCGCTAGATAGACCTTCCTAAGTGCGGCAAGAAGAAAGCCACGTTTGCTTATCCCCCCCCCCTCCCCTTAAAAGAGGATTCTCGAGTAAGCAGCACTATTACGTAGCTGTAAAGTGGTTTATGAGGATTTTTACAACCAACTGATAACAATGGACGGGAGACGGCTATAAGAAAAGAGAAACGTTGGAAACAATTGTATTCTTCTCTTACTGCCAGTGCTGCACGTAAAGGGATTGTGAGGGATTCGCCCTGGTGGACTACGTATTACAGGGTCACCTATTAATTTGGTCCCTTATTCCGGTTACTTGAGGAACTGAGAAAAAAGCAGGGAAGGGTGAAATTGTTGGCAGACAACACAATA
This sequence comes from Vandiemenella viatica, assembly GCA_031002005.1. Classification (NCBI taxonomy): domain Eukaryota; kingdom Metazoa; phylum Arthropoda; class Insecta; order Orthoptera; family Morabidae; genus Vandiemenella; species Vandiemenella viatica. Next base: position 177,260,621 of record JARYHS010013630.1, read on the forward strand.
GCACATTCTAACATTCATTTTAATAAGAGTTCAGTTGTGATTTGAAATTTCATTCCACCGTGCATATTTCCTAGACCTTTCATCAAATGTTTTCTTCTTCTTTCCTGAAATGAAGAGCCCACTTAAATTACACTCTGACACTACGGACGACAGGGTGCAGCAGAGGTTTTAAGTTAAAAATGCAGTGTTCCATAAAAGAGTATTACACAAAGTGTCAGGAAGCACAAATGTTTTACCAAGCTGGCTGACAGCTTCTTGCGACACGGTGTGAAGCTGGTTCCCTCCTGATTGCACGCTTTTTGTTGTTCCGATAGAAGTAACAGCCATTTTCGTTCACAGAAAATTTTGTAATATATCTGTTAGCTGCTACCTTTCAACCTCAGAAATAATCTAATTCTTAAAATCATATTTGACATTCCATCCTCAGAAAGTTTCTAGCCTTCGCTACTCAGCAAATTATATCTAAATATGTTTTAATGTCTCACCAGTTTCCATTCTCCTAAATGATTTGCTCCTGTATATTGAGCCAGAAGCAAGGAATTATTGTATAAAAAATTGAGATGGATGTTACGATTACACAAACGATGTTAGGGGGTACTGAGACGTTATTGAGAACTATACAAGAATAAAAGTACTTATACCTTGCTGACTCAAACAGGGTTTTAGACACTGATTTATTTGGCTTGACTGAAGAGATTGAGAAGCTGTGGATACAGGAATAGTGTAACAGTAGCAGAACAGCGAAAAAATTAGGAAGACATTAACGGGAGGCAATGAGAAATCCAGGAACAGCAGCAGCACATTAGATGTTGCAGCGTTCTGAGTGGTGCTGAGATCCTGCCCTTAACTTGGAGTCACGTTGTAACATTAGCTGCATCATGCGCCTCAGTCGGATGAAGCGAATTATGGAATTTCAGACTAGTTCTGGTCTTAACGTCGTTTGATACTCCTGCGTATGAAGCTAGTGTGTTATTCCAGTTTATGCGTTTCCATTTTTCATATTTCATGCAAAAATAATGTGACCAGCACTATAACACGTTTCGGACATAAATAATAGTCTCTATTATGCTAATCACTAACGGTTTCATCGTTGGCAAGATAAAATAGGTAAAAATCATTCATTTGATATTTAGTTTGACTTACCAGTAAGCTTTGTCCCAATGCTATAGCTATTCCGTGTGCACTAAAGTGTCTTCATTTCTAACATACTCAAATCAAATCATCGTATAATATTATTTGTTAGGAGATCCGGAAGGATAGTTCGTCCGACAAGTGAGAGAGTTTTCAGATTTCCAAATTAGGATACTCAATAATACTACCGGATATAGGGATTCTACAGCTTAAATCCGAACCACGAAAATTTCTGGGTTACTTCACATTACACTGCAAGCTGTGCCAGAAGTGAAGGTCGGATTAAGAGCCCCTGAAGATACAATCTGAAACCTTGATTCGAACGATAGAATATTCGATGTCCAGTCACACGCCTTAACCACCAGAACATTCAGTAACGTACTAATGGTACACCGTAAATGTGTATTCAATGTGGTTAATGGGTATCTGGAGGCGTGGTTTGGCGGATCTGTAGTTAAGGCGTCTAACAAGATCGAAATATCCCCGGTTGCAATCCCTGTATCGGCTAGGATTTTTTTTTTTTTTTTTTTTTTTTCTTATTGCTTTACGCCTCGTCGACGGCTAAGGTCATTAGATCCGGGATGGGACTGGGGACAAGGAACGAGAAGGAGTTAGGCCTTGGCCTTTTTGAAGGAAGCATCCCGGCATTCACCTGGAGTGATTTGGGGTAACCATGGAAAACCCAAATCTCGATGCCCGGACGGGGATTCGAACCCGCGTCGTCCTGAATGCGAGGCCAGAACGTTAACCGTTCACCCACCACGCTCAGCCTAAGTTTTTAAAAGGCCTCAATCCGGCCTTCACCTCTGACACAGCTTGCTGTGTAATGTAATGTGAAGTAACACAGAACACTCCCGTGAACCGGATTCCTGGTTAAACAGTACTTTTACAGTAGGATTACCGGGTTAGGTAATGAGGGAAGGAAATGATAGTCACACCTCTGATATTAGGCTTTACAGCGAACGCTTAACTTTAATATGTATCTATTATTAGAATTTAATTACAGGACAGAAACATGTATGTACCAATGTTCTGGTACGGATAATGCGACATAGTAAGTACTGATAATGCTGAAACTGAGCTCATTCACCAGCAAGCGTCACGTCGGTTACCACGGCCGCCGACGAGGATACGAGCGCCAAACATGGGTGAGTGTCCTGGCTGGAGGCCTCGTCTCAGCACGCGTCCTTCGCTGTGGCACGATAAACAATTTAGACCGATCAAGGTCAGCCTAGATACATGCACTGATATCGCCTTCCGCCTGCTCACAGTGCAAACCGCGGGGAAACGCTTAGCACCCTGTTATCGCGTCCTCTCTAACATTTCCATGATAATAATAATACTAGATCACCATCACATATTGCTGCTAAGTCGCTTAACACGTCGTTACGAAACGTGAAATGTAAGTTATAGGCAGCTATAAACCTGCCGTCTGGTAACTAAGAGTTGGCTGTATGAAAAGGACCTCGTACGCAGCAGCCAACTTCGTTTATTTCTGTGGGACACGGGGGTAATCAGCCCAGCGGCTGTTGTTGCCGCCGGGCAGTATCAGTCTGACGCTCGACGCGATGTTAATTGATTCCAACCCTGGCTGACGGAGAAATTTTCATCTTTCGTTACACTTTCAACTAGGTACGAGAGATGTGCATGCCAAGTTAATAGTCATGACATTGTCTGCAGCATATATTTTTTTCTGTCATCAGTATCCATCTCCCTACGTCTCTCTACCTTGTGTACTTCTTCAACTCAACATACCCACGTCCTCAGTTATCTGCTTCATATAGTCTAATCTTTGTCTGCCTCTGCAGTTCTCACCACTAATTTAATTGCGATGGAGCGCACGCTCTGATGTCAATTTCCCTACACCTCCATTTTCCCCTTTTCTGAACCCGCATATTTTGCCCTTCACAAATTTCAACTTTTAATTCTTTCAACGAATTTGGTAAATTATTGATCATTTCTTTTAGTAACTTATTCCACCCCCTGACCCCCTTACCTACGAAAGAAAATCTTCCCAACACTTGTGCCTGATATTAAGTATCAGCTTGTGTTCATGGTCATCTTTTCCCTTCCATCCACTACATCTAATTCTATCACCAATTTCCATGCATCATCACCAATATACGCATTGTACACTTCAATTACTATTTTCTCCCTCCTCCTGTCTTCCAGTGAATCTCATTCCAGCTCCATTATCATATCCGTTTGTCTCCTCCACTAACAAATTAACCAGTGCCACGTGTCTTAAAATGAGACCCACCAGCCTGTCTCTTCTTTCTGCAAGACTCTTCCACAAACTTCTTTAATCATTTCCTAAAAACGTCCTTTCGTACTTTATCTATCCATTTAATTTTCATAATTCTTCTGTACCACCACATTTCAAATGCTTCAATTTTCTTCTTCTCCTGTATTCTTACGTTCATGCTTCGCTACCATTGAATGCGTGCTCTACATAGTGAGTTTAGAAAGTTCTATTTTAGTCCTAGAACAATATTTGAAACTAAATGATTTCTCTTCTTCAAGAAAGCTCTTTTCGCTAGTAGGCCTATTATTATGCTTTTAACATAATTTTATTTCTTAAGTAACATAATTCAATTACTTCCCCTATTGCATACGATCCTATTTTTATATTTGATCTACTATTATTGTTATAATTTTTGCTACATTTCATCATTTTTGTGTTGCCATGGTGTATATTTATTCCAAAATCTTATCTTCCTCCAGTATCTTTTTTTCCTATGCCATTCAGTTACTTCTCTAGGTCCTCAGACTTTTCTGCTGACAGACAATGACATCAGCAAACAGTAGCATACTCATTTCTTCTGATTGGATTGTGTTAAATCACAAATTTCTCTGTGGTGAGGGCATTCATCATCGTTGATGGAGGCTCGGCCGTCTGATGCGGGATAAAAAGTGATAGCAGGTCCTTAGTGACCCTCGTATATGGCAGGTCGTTTTATTTTAAATAAAATTCCCTCTGCTAGTTATTAGAGAGGATTTTATTTACATTCGACGCCAAGAAATCCTTCAGTCTTACATACGTTTCACTTTATCCCTTCTTCCACTTGGATACACAAGCGATGAACACACTTAATAAAGACTTATTGAACACATTGTAATGTCTATTAAAACAAGGCGGAGGCGGAGGAACTAGCCTCCCTACCTGTGGATCATTGGCGTAAGTATGATTTCTAGGGAGACTGGAACCTGCCATTGGTCAGACACCAACCTACGCCGGTGGTCTTTGTGAAGCACTCCTGAAATTAAAACTGAAACGTTACAATGGAAGTTCTTTGTGTGGTATCTTACTACATCTTTTCATTCCCAGAGGCGAAAACGTTATCATAAATTCGTACAGTTTTATTGCAGTCATAATCTTTCCGTTCCTTTCATCTGCTGATGGTACTACGGATAAGAGAACATTCTTATCATAAATATACTCGATTTACTTCCATGCGTTAGTAAGGAAACAACGTTTTATATCTGAAATAGTAGCATTCTCCATAAGTCACTCAAAATCTCGAATTACCCATGCACGACACCAACAGAACATGTGTATTATGCAGAAAATAATTTATACTGCAGTAGGCATCCGCATACAGTAAATACTCATAGACTAGATAAAACTGAAATTACTTCATTAGTATTGTGATTTCTTCATGATTGTCGTACACAGAGGAAATAAAAAATAATTTTTGTATTACAATAAAGTCATTGGTTGTGTTCATCGAGAAGACTCTGCTATTTTTCTTTCGCTTTCGTTTGAATAAACTTAGAAATGGTCTCACTAATTATTTAGATGTAGACCATAGTTAAGTATTGGAGCAAAAATCTTTAGAGTTTCGCATTGACGATTTTTTTAACATCCATTTGGGCACCAAAATAAATTATTGAAGTTGCAGTTATCAAGGTATAAATTATCCAAGACTAATTATAGTCACGATGAAAAAATTAGTAGTTCCATAAGTTTGATTTCTAATTTTTGAGAGAGGTTTAATGCCTGAAGGTGCAATTCTCCGTTGGGATGCAGAGATAAACGGGATAGAAAATCGCAAGGTATCACAACATAAGGAAATTAATTGTCGTTTTCACCAACGCTAACGATCAGCAGTGTAACCTGTATTCCTTATTCACCGACTTATTGTACGTTCTCAAATGAGTAACTTCATTGATACGCATGAGGTGTGACATTTAAATTGTTCTATTGTTAGAAGGAGGGAAATTTACAAGTGACGTTGGCAAAGTGGGTATGAAAAATTAAAGAGAATGGAGCTGTTGAAAAACGGTACAGCGTACGTTGTTCTCGAAAAACAACAAATCAGGAATTCGTAATTCGTTAGACTTTCGTTAAAAAAAAAAAAAAAAAAAAAAAAAAAAAAAAAAAAAAAAAAAAAAAACCTGTAGTTATTTTAATTTCATCCCAGCTGAGATGGTCTCAAGGTCAGGAGTGAGCAATAAAACAGTCATAAGGCGCTTACGAGAGCCATGCTCACAGTATACATAAGCGCTACTAACCTTCGTATCTGAGGAAAGAGACAGGATTTTTTCAGACCAGGGTCACTAACACCGAATTATCTCCACCTGGGACCAAAATCTCCTACAGGACTATATGGGGAATAGACCAATTAGTTTCTTCTTTTTTTTTTTTTTGTTTCTCGCTTTTCCCTTTCTTGAAGTCGAGTGTGACACCCTGTGGAGCCACCCAAACGTCAAGGCCAGGCGAGCGCTGGCCATTGTATGATCATCTCGCGCGGACTGACGGCCTCTGTGAGCAGTTGACCGCGCGACCTTCAAGCCACTTCAGCTCCTCCAAATAGGATTTTGTTTTTCTGTTCCTTAGCTGCCAAACTGGTGTGTAGTAAATGTGACTTAAGTGGATAGTCACTGATAAAACGCATTTGCAGGAAAACATTAGTCAAGTGTCAATACTAAGGAAAAATGGACAGTTATAAATTAATCTAATTACGTCCGGAATATTAAAATTAAAGTACCGTGCAGCAAAACGTCATGAGACAATTTACTTGCGGTGCACACACTGGTTTTGGGGACAGGGTACGTTTGGTTTTTCTAGCGCCAGGCCAAAGATTCTACTCGTTTTCATCTCCACTATTGCGGTATTAGCTTTTCAGTTAGCATCGCATATCACCACACAGTTCTTTGAAGTTTGAATGTGGTCTGAAGCCAATGAAGCTAACCAAACGTATTCAGTGGTGATTGTTCCATACTTTCAATAATCTATATAAAAATCGAAAAAATTCCAAGATTTATTCAAACCATATATCGATCGGAGAATAAAACACTCCAAGCAACAAGATATTTTAAAACTAAATCTCTATCAATTGGAGAGAATGTGTACATTTTTATATAAATGTGTACTGTGATTTAAAATTTCTTCCGAATAAAATTAATATAGTCAGGATGAAGCAAATAACAGAATTACCCGCACGAAATTCATGAACAGTGAATCGAGCTATTAAGGCTTGTATCCGGATACAGATCTTAATTTTCCGCGTTTCCGCAATCACTGCAAGAGAATGAAGGACGTCTCTTGCTTGACAATATCCGTAGGGTCTATTGAATTTCCGAATAGTCTGGTAGCTCGGTGGTTCAGGCACTTTCTTTCGCAAAATCAAAGCGCTAGTAGTATGTAGACCAGTTGGTTGTCTCTGAGGACATTTCTTTGTGTAGTAGGGACTGGGTTGAAGATGATAACCCTGTCAATCTGAATAAATAAGTTAAACGCGACATAATGGATGTTAAAATATATTTTACGCTCCTCATTAATCTGTTAGTTTGCATTATTATATTTCAAATTCTCTGCGTTTTCATGAAGTAGTTTTCGAAAATTTGAATTAGCTTATGAATGAACATCGGAAAACGTGACAAGTGAAATAATTATATGGTCTGTAATTGGAATAATTACTTAAAAATTTTAAATTATATTTTGTTATTAGCGTCTATATATCCAGAATTGTTATTATCACTATATCTATATCACTTTTGTAACTGCGTTGCCATCAGCTTACTCGACCCGCTGTCCGCCAACCCTTCCCATGTGGCCCGAAGTCTGGCAATTATAAGCCGAATTCATCTGAAATTGTAAAAATTCGTAACAACATCAACGATTCCATTGATGTTAAAATAAATGCTTACTTTTGAATGTGTAATTTTATTGTACTGTAGGTTATTGCGGCCCATCTTGATATATTGAAGCAGCAACCCTTATGCTGCCCACGAAGAAAAAAATGTTGAGTGCCACTGGTCTAATGGAACTCTGACAGTTCAATATCAGGATTGCATAACGTGTGTGTTAATACTTAAAAGTAAGGCTTTGTCGGAACATTACCGTATACAAAAACAATTTTAATTCAATGAACTTTCGTATCTGGAAATTTTCACCAAAATGTAAATAATTTTTTTTTATGATTGCAGGTTAGTGAAACATACTTCTCTGTCGAAATTCTAATTTTACTTAAAAATACCGATTTTATTGTTCATGTTAGACTAACTGAAAATAATTCCTACCCCACACAGCAGACGTGAAAACAGAAGTCTTAGTTCACTGAGCGATACGGTTTGAGAGTTTCCACTGCTTGAAATACGAAGCCGTGATCGATGACTAACGAGGACTGGTGGTCACTTGTAAGATCTGATGATTTAACTTGCGGCCAGAATAAAAAGTAAGCTGTAATTTTAACCTGTCCGCCTTGATCAAGATGACAATACTTGTTCCTACTGCTTATATATATATATATGTTTTACCATTTGTTTAAAAAAAAATAAAGAACTGCGTCCTTTATATCTCATCTCTATTAGTTTTTGGGTTTGTTTATTAAATAAAAATTATAAGAAAATTTGTTTATTCGTTTTCCTTAGTTTAGAAAAATAAAATTAATTATAACTGTAGAAGAAAGCATTGCTCACTGACACATTTATTTTACCATCATTTCTGTTACAGATTGGGATATAAAATCTCCTTCTATTACAAATTTACTGAGTAAAGAATAGAATATGTTGAAAAATTTTATATGTTTATTATTATTATTATTATTATTGACGAAGCTAATCACAAAATATGAAAACGAATTGATATTTTCTCATAACTGTAAGGTTACGATGATACGCAAGGTCGATATAGGGGAAGAGAGGGTGGCCCAGGACGGCGCTTAAATTTCTATGAAACGAACGGCGCAATGTCGGAAAACTTTATTGTAAATTTGCGCCCTGTGGTGTAAAAACAAAATGCAACTGAGTTTCATGATACTGCGTGTTTTGTTCCCGTCAGAAAACAAAAAAACTTCGTTGGAGGTTATCAAGTATAATAAGTAAGTGTGCGAATCTTCCTACTGTTTGAAGCTGAAGGATATTTGATGTATTTAAAGTCTGTACTAGCATTCGTAACACTTCCTGTACAATTTAAGAGCTGCGTCTAAAAGTGTTGCATGGTAACGGTTGGGTAACTCCGGACACCAAAATGACGGGGACCCCGTACATTGTTATATGTTTTGAATTTCCCAATATTATTAATTCAGTACCGATATCTTTACTGAAATTGATTTTTTTAGCATCGTTGGTGACAGATGTGGCACAGGAAGTTGCTTCAAAGGAAAATATTTCCAATCATTTCATCGCCAGGGACCTCATCTAGCCCGAGAGCGGCTTGGTGCCTCAGTGGTTAAGGTGTCTGAATCCCTATATCGGCGGGATTTTCAAAGCCCCTTAACCCGACCTTCACCTCTGGCACGGCTTGGTGTGTATGAGAAATACGCCAGAACGCTTGCGTGGTTTCACGTTAAACTGTAGGATACTGGATTAGGTTAAGGTGGCTACGAAAGAAACCCTGTCACCAGGTCATTATGACCACACGGAATTACTATAAATATAGCCGTACATTGCCTGCAACTGAACCAGTGCCTTCAGCCAGCATGACAGATTTATTACAACAAATGTCACCCCTTCCTCATGCGTAAAAAAAAAAAAAAAAAAAAAAAAAAAAAAAAAAAAAAAAAAAAAAAAAAAAAAAGTTTAGTAACGCGGGCTCGAAACCCCAAAAAAGCGAGATTTTAACATCTTCACCATATAAAAAACGTATAGAGTACGGGGAGGAAAAAAAAGACAGTAAAAAGGGTGAAGCGAAAAACCAAAAAAGATGAAGGCGCTAAAAACACACAAAAAAGTATTCAACCTTTCCGAAGAAAATCGAGGAAAAGAGACCGAACGCAGGATTTGTTGAGAAACGTTTGAAGAAGACTGGATTTAGTGCTATGAATAAACAGACTGGTGACATGAAGATTGTTTTATGCATGTTCTTCAGATATCCATCCAATGTTATCATGGTTTTTGTAAGGCCAAAAACGGACTGAGAAAATTGATTACTATTTTGTGTTACAAAAAAATTAAGGACAAAATATTTTGAATTTAATTCGTTAAAATAATGTTATCGCTTTTAGTTAATATGATTGTAGAAGTTGTAGAAGTTCCTGGTTTAATTTTAATATTGAAATAATGATATAAAATGTGCTTATAGTACTGTTATTTGCAATTAATTAAAGTATCCGGGGCTACACGACCTTCCTCTATCTGATAATTCCTTTTCCTACCGAAAGATAGACAAAATCGAGTTACAGAAAGTTGAAAGGGCAACAAACGGCACAGAAAGTTTTCAGTAGATTTTAGTTCAGAAATTATAGGAATTCTAGATCTTGATTATCATATGTCTCTTTCACAGAAGGCGCCTTAGGAGAATATTGCTGAATAGACTTCGGCTGTCCACAAAAACACGCAATACAACCAATTACTTTCAACTGATTACTGTATAAAGCATTCAAATTTATGACGGAGCTACTTCATGTAAAAAAAGTAAACTCTGATTTTTTGTTAGATTTCCCATAGTGTCAGTAGACCTGTAAATGGAACAGCAAACCATTAGTCGTTATTACAGTTGCTTTCTAACTTCTTATCAATCAGAAATAACACCTTTAGCGCTGTTGACTCCAGTCCCAGGCGTATTGTGCAGATGGCTGGCAGTTTCACGACGCGCTCAACAGGTGGCTCTGCTCATCAGGATGGACGCCACGCCGCCATGAGGAGACGGGAAGTTTTTTCGCCGCCACACCTTCTGGGATGAATAAACGTAACTTTACGGCTAACTTCACTCACGGTAGGTAACTGCTATGCAAATTTTTTCTCCTTGCACAGTGGGAGCATATCTTCTCTTAGCAAAATCTAAGGGAATATCTCGGTACATGGTCGAGTATAACTAGAAAATTACTTTTCCACCATATAACAAAGCTACATATTAAAGACTAGCATTCTCGCACTAACTCGTTCGCGAGGACCTCGATGTACGCAGTAATGCGCCTGCCTTTTGTTTTATTCTAATAACAAATCATAAATATCATAATGTATATCTTTGTGACATTTACCTTAAATTAATTCCACAATTTCGTTACACTTTTTGGAGAAGTGATTTGAAATCGTTTTCCGTGTATTTTAACGTTTAATACTTCAGAAAACTGACTAAAGATAACCAAATGTACTGAGTCAAAATACAGTATTAACATAATTCAAAGTGCGGAGAGCTTATCTGTGTTGTGGGGTGATCTTTGGTGGGTATCTCGAAAAGGTGTGTTGGTGTGAGATGCAGAGTGATGTGTGGCGTCTATCTGTATTACGTTGCCCGACCACGTAGAGTCATAAGATATAACACAGATTTTAAGCTGGAACATAGCTTTCAAACAGTAAAAACGCCATCCAGATTGGTTCAGCGATGTTTGTGTGATGCTTGGACGAAAGTGACAGACAAACACAATCCACTTACAGATTTATAACAGAATAGATTCCAAAGTGCCATAAAGAGCTAAGGAAATAATATCAAGGCTGAAGCACATTGCGACATTCTGAATACTGTCAGTGCGCTGGGAATACTTCGACGTGGATACTAACATTATTGTGTTTCTTCCTCAGCCTTATAATCACTTCTTTATTAAATTTAGTGTCATCTTTGTGATAAAAGACCAAGTAGAAGAAAACTGACTGGATTTCTGTTATGTAAACGAATCTACGATAAACACTTCTTGCGATGGTAAGTGCACGTCGGTAACAGATATTGTAGTTAATAAAATAATCTAGGCAAAACAAATATGTAAGGTTTCCGCTAGCCACCATGCTAATTTAAGTACCGCATTGCTCGTTCGACTTGACAGCTCTATTAAATGTTTTCAACTGTTTTCATCCAGACCACATTCGCCTACTCCTCGGTTCTGGAAAAACTCTTCTTATCGTATTAGAGTAAAAGTTTTCGTGTGATTTTACGCGTCGTCGACGTCTAGGTAATTAGAGACGGGAGTGATTTAGGGAAACAATGGAAAATTAGAATCTGAATGTCCGGACGAGGATTTGAGCTAGGTCACCTTAGCGGATGCGGATGTAGATGCGGATGTTCAGTGCTTGGCATCCGCGGATGCGGATGTTTTGCGGAAGTGGGTGTTGAAAATACAATTATAATTGTTCAGATTTTAATATTTTATCAAAAATAAACTTAAAATCTAAATAATTATATTTTATCACAAATTCTACATTTTTTCATAAGCAAAGTCTATTTCCACCTAATGTTGACATATTCTTTTCTGCCTCATCTTTCAACAGCATAAACCGTTGGATTACTTAACAATTAAATTATTTACATAATTACGCACGCGTCAACAAAGCAATCTTTGTTACATGAACTTTGCGGAGTTCGCGGCTCCACTAAGGGAGCGTCCATAAACCACGTAGCTCCATCTTGGCCTCCTGTGAATCCTCCTCCCCCCCCCTAGTAGCCTAACGTGGTTTTTCTCTCCCCCCCCCCCAACACGTAGCACGAAGCTTCTTCACTATTGATTCCAGAAGACATTTTGTTCTGTTTTATCTTGTTACACTAACGTAAATTACATATGGAGAGAATTAAATGACAGAAATAAATATTTAAACTCTGTTGTGTGTCCTTTACCTCATTTTAACTGTGACAAATAATATGAATGAAAAGCTACGTGGTCTGGCTCGAAGAACCCCCCACCCCACACAACATAGTCCAACGTAGCTTTGGGGGCATCCATAAATTACGTGAGGTGTATTCCGGATTTCCGGTCCCCCCCCCCCCCCCCCTGGAGAGGCTTCGTGAGATCTGGTCCGACCCCCTTCCCCCATCTGGTGAGATCTGATCCGTGAGATCCCCCCCCCCCTAGAAATCGCCCTCGTAACTTTTTGAGACCTTTTTTTAAGGTCTCACCCTTCCAAAAGCCGGTTACACCCCCACTTTACGACGAAATACCCCCCCCCAAAATCGACTTTCGCATCATTTTTAGACCTTTTTTTTTAGCTCTACAGTCCAAATTTTTTTCAAAACCGCACGTGAGATTTCCGTAGACTCCCTCCCCCCCCCTTGGTGTGATTTCGCTGGACCCCCTCCCCTTTCTCTATTTCACCTCACGTAATTATTGGACGCCCCCTTTCCAGACAGCCCACCCCCCTCCCCATAGACCGAGCAACTAGTTAATGGATGTTACCTAATTCAAGCGTCAAGCACAAGACTACGCTACGACCTATCTCCGTGCCCGTCACCCGTCTTCCCACCGCTCTAGCGGCCCATTCATAGTCCAATTTGTAGGACCTACGATGATGCGATGTAGGACTCTTGTTGAGCCGTAAAAGGGGCCGCAGTACTAGATTGTAGCATGTGCTGGATGTGGTTTCCTTCGGTGCTGACAGTAAACTGCTCGTGAGATGGTGGTGATTGGACCAACACAGCCCCTTGCGTTGGATCTTGATTGGAGGAAACACCCATTCGTGTGTGCAATAAGGTCACTGGTGCGCATCTAGAAAGTACGAGAGGAAAGGGCTGCTTGGAACCCTTCTAGTAGCGTAAATGGGTAAGTGCATCCTATGGAAGTTCTACACGGAGCTCCAAGTTGAACCGTGAATAGGCCGCTTTAATTTAGTTCAGCCATGTAAATTCGTGCTTAGGTAATAACACTTTCAGTTCATTGTTACGTTTGTTTCAGTATCGTAAGAAAGTACCACCTTTTTATTAGCTTCTCGTACAAAGAGAAAATAATGATATATATATATATATTGCAATGTAAACAAAACATCCTCTATTCTTCTACATTAAAAGTTGCGAATGCGGATACGGAGGTAGAATTTCATGTGGAAGTTCCGCACTTGCGGATGCGGAGCACCGTTACATCCCTAATTAATTTGAACGCATGTCCTCCTTAATGGCAGACTGGAGTGTTACCGCTCACTCACCTGGTCGGTAAACGTATTCGTTTCGATTCTGTGTCAAAGGAATTTTGGCGAAACTATACGATGTAATTCTTTTCTTTAAATAATAATATTACAAACTAGTTATAAAATGTTAATTACCTAGCGTCTGAAAAACTACCAATGCTTCCATCGTTTATTACGTGCTATTTTAAATAATTATGTATCACCTTATCTTTTTTTATCGGAAGACATTATTCCACATTCCAGGAAGGTTGCTTTTAGACATACAGTAGAGCGTCGAATATCCGAAACAGTCTGGGGTAGGGGGGGGGGGTGTTTTAATAACTGATTTTTCGAATAACAGATCATTAAAAAGCATATTTGCACCAGTGTCATGAGACAAATATGAAACCAAGAAAACTGTGATACGCATTAAACACAGACCCGTATACAGTGTATGTGCTGTACTGTGTGGCTCATGTCTTGCAAATGTAATAAAGCAATTCGAACAGCATGTAAGCATTTTATATTTATCCGCACATCGGATATCGCTACCGGTGAAATACACAGACGACGAATTTGGTACATGTGACTGATGTCCATACTCACCTTACCTTCCCTGTTGTTCCACTTACCAGATATTAACCAGTTAATTTAATTCCTTCTACATGGCTTCCAATATCTGGTATGTGACAAACACTTTAACACCTGAAATCTCAATACTGTTAATCACCTATCTAACACATCGCTTAAATGACTCATCGAGGCTTTCTTTGACACATTAATATTACAATTTATTTTCAATCTTACAACACTATTAAGATCAACAAATTGTACTTATCTTTGTTTCGTTTCACAATGCGTAATATTCTATTGACATGCAACAGTCACAGATCATTTACAAAGGTTTTTCTTCACCCTCTGGCTATTTACATTTAATGTACAGTACAAACATTAATGAAACCTACCACCCTACGAGAACAGATTCATTTTTCTTTTAGGCTTCCTTTTCGCCAAGCCTTTTGTTTTTATTATAATCGTTTCGTATTAATGGCTTCCATTCTAATTCTGTCCACCAATGATACTCCTTCACGCCTCTGGTGACATCTTTGATCCTTTTTACTAAAATTCCAGAATTAATATTGCACTTTATTGTTCTATATTTACGCAGATATGTTCATAATAATGGCCTTAACTCCAAGTATAGACTAAGTACCTTAATAGAACTAACTTTATACAGGAACTCTGTTTTTTCTCGGCGTCGGGAAACTAGATTTGTGAATAAGGAGTTTACACGCGATGTTTCAGCGGTCAAAAAACTCCATCGTTATCTTTTGGAAATATCATGTGTAAACTCCTAGTAAACTCGGCTAGTTACTCAAGACTATTATATTTGTACTACTTTCATTTTACAAGATGAAAATAGCTTTAAAAGGTGACCAACAGTGTAGTTTAAGTAAATAATCAATTCTCTGCTGCATTAAATGGAAATAAAATATACGACAAAATCCATTTTTAAGCAGTAATAGGTCTGACCTTGACTAGTTTTTTAAGTAAAATGTTACAAAACCAATCTTTTTTTTTTTTTTTTTTTTTTTTTTTTTTTTTTTTTTTTTTTTTTTTTTTTTTTTTTTACATTTCATTCCTCCCAGCAGAAGGCTGGGAGGCGGGCTGCTGGAGAGTCATAGGGGACTCTTTTCAGCCAATCTACTACTACGGGGAGGGAAGGGGGATGGAAGGTCGGCCGTGGCCTTGTAGGGAACCATCCCAGCATTCGCCTAAGTGTCTGAGGAAAACCACGGAAAACCTCAGACAGGATGGCCGAACCGAGTTTAACCCCGGTCCTCCCGAATGATAGGTAGGAGGCCAATATTGGCCTCCTCCCATCTCGGTCTCAAATTACCTGTTATATCTATATATATATTTATTGTCATTTCATTCAACCCCCTTAATGGGGGAAGCGGGCTGGCAGCACACATGTCGTGCTCTTCAGCCAAATGATAATATGGTTTACAATAGATTTTCGTAAAGGAATGTTTACACTTTTACAAAAATAATACAGTAGATTTGAATTTAGATGTTACATGATCAGAGTTGTAGTTTTGTACAATATTTTGTTTGCTTTTCTTGCAGATTTGTGGCTAGTAGCAGGCGATTTTGATGTCATTCACAGAGTGGGGTAAATTTTTGTTCTCTTCTCTTGTTGAGGTATGGTAGGCGGTCGGTCTCTGTGCTGGGTTATAAAAAGGATATTTTGGAGGTGCAGTGTTGGTGGGATCTGTTTGTAACAGGAGGGGAGATGAAGTGGTTCTTTAAGTAGGCGGTGAGTTATTGGATTTTTGTTTAGAAGGCTATTGATAGCATATTTTAGCCGGAGGGATTCTATGTGGATCAGTATGTGAGGAAAACGCATTCTGGTATAAAGCTGTTGGGTAGGAGAAGGTAGTCTTATTCGGTAGGCGATTCGGAGGGCGTGGCGTTCTATTATTTGGAGTCTATTGTAGAAGTGATCAGGGGCGGAGAGCCATGAGAGGTGACCATAAGTTAGGATGGGGCGAAGAAATGCTTTGTATGTATTTATGATGACCTGGCTATGTAGTCCCCAGGATGTTCCAGTAAGTAATTTTAAAAGGTTTAGGCGGGTTTGGGCTTTGGAGTTGATGGTTCTAAGATGAGGTGTCCATGTAAGATGTCGGTCGAGGGTGATTCCTAGGTATGTAACTGTGGGTTGTAGCTGGATGGGATGATTGTATATGGTTATGTTAAAATCAGCGAGCCTGTATCTTTTACTAGTTTTTCCAAAAATAATGGCTTGAGTTTTATTGGGATTAATTATTAGTCGCCAGCGGTTGCACCATTTAACAAAGCAGTCTAGTATGATCTGTAGGGCTTTCTCCGACTGTTGAAGGGTTTTATGAACGGCGAGGTAGGCGGTGTCATCGGCGTACTTAAGGATATATGTAGGTGGTGCGGGAATGGGTATATCGGTTATGTACATGATGTATAAGAGGGGCGACAGGACAGACCCTTGGGGGACACCTGCGGTCATGGTGAAGATGCGGGAGAGAATGTTGTTTATGGAAACGAAAGAGGTACGGTTGGTGAGGAAGGAAGCTATTGTGCGAATGTAGGTGATAGGAAGGGCGAAGGTTTGCAATTTGAAAATGAGGCTAGCGTGCCATACTCGATCAAAAGCCTTTTCAATATCTAATAGTATAAGTATTGCTGATCTGTGGGTGTTGATGTGGGTGGTCAGAAGGTGCATAAGTCTGAGGAGTTGATCTTGGGTCGATAGGTTTGGACGGAAGCCACACTGGGCGGGGGATAGGAGAGAGTGTTGTGATAGATGTTTGTGGATACGTCGTGATAGTATGGTTTCAAATGTTTTGCTGAAGACGGAGGTGAGGCTGATGGGGCGGTATGAGTTCGGATCTGATGTGGGTTTGTTAGGTTTGGGGAACATAAGGATTTTTGAAGATTTCCATTTTGGGGGATAGATGCCAGAGTATAGTACGTTTGTATATAGATGAGCTAGAAGTTGATGGAAAGAGCGGGGTGCTTCTTTAATGTGGCGATAAGTGATTGAATCTGGGCCCGGGGCAGTATTTTTCTTCGTGCTGAGGACGGATAGGATGTCATTAGCTGTGATAGGCGTGTTAAGTCCAGTACGGCTGACGGTTTGAATGTAGTTGAAGTCGGGTAGGAGGGGAGGTGATGTAGGGTTGGCACGCTGTTCGATGATATGGGAGTCTGAGTAGTCGAATTTGGGGTCGTTTGGGACAGTGTGGATGGTTTCAAGTAGGTTGGCGAAGAGGTTGGCTTTTTGAGTGTTGTCGGGGACAGGAAGGTTGTTGTGGAGGAGGGGGTAGTTGGGGGCGGGTTTGAGACCAGTTAAGCGGCGGAAGGTGGACCAGTATTGGGAGGAGTTTTGCGAATATTTTTGGCTTAGTTGGTTGCAGGTGTCCCTCCATGTGCGTCTTTTCTGAGCGGCGATACAGTTGCGGACTGTTCGCTGGAGTTGTCGGTGGAGGGTGAGTAGCTGACGGTCATGGGTTCTTAGGTAGGTGCGGAAGAGGCGACGTGAGATATGAAGAAGTTGAAGGGCTCGTCTGGATAGTGATGGTTTGTGAGGGGTGATAGGAGTCAAGGGGATATGAGCGGCAGTAGCGTCTGTGATTGTACGTTGGAGGTATTCGGCGGTTGTAAGTAGGCTGTCTGCGTCTATGATATTTGGGTTATCTGTCGCTATCTGGTCGTCTATGTATTTCCTGTAGTCTTTCCAGTTGGTTTTATTGTAGTTTTGAATATATTTATGGGGTGTGGGGTTGGGTGGGTGTGGGGTGTGGGGGGCATTGTACTGGATGGAAAGCATAATGGGGAGGTGATCACTGCCGATTTCGACACTACGTAATTTTATATTAATGACATAAACACTCCGACTGCGAGAAACAAAGTACGTTTGTTGATCGTTCTCTCAGTCTGTCGGTATGAACGGAATTCACGGAAATCTATCCCTCCGATTTTGGTTGAGTTTTG
The DNA here is from genome assembly GCA_031002005.1 of Vandiemenella viatica. NCBI lineage: Eukaryota > Metazoa > Arthropoda > Insecta > Orthoptera > Morabidae > Vandiemenella > Vandiemenella viatica. Next base: position 177,278,534 of record JARYHS010013630.1, read on the forward strand.
AATAATTTATATCCCGTGGTCCGGAGGTAAAATAGGGTAAGGTTTATGCTGAAGTGAGGTGGGAAAGCTGAGAAATTTAAGATAAAATTGTCCACAAATAAGTCACACTCCCCCGTTGAAAGCGATTAATGCAAAAACTACTTGTCGAAATGCTTATGGAGATTTCAGCGAACGATTGGCATCGTATTTCTCGCTGGCTTTGTGTTAACTGTAACATAATTGGTTTAAGAGAGAAGTACGTCCCTGAACGAAATTGTGGATAACAGCTAATATTCAATAAAGAAGCTGCAGAAAAATTTATTCCGCTGTGCATAGGAGATGGCTGCTTGTAACCCTTATGGATCTCTTGTGTACTGCAAGTACTATGGCTGAACATTTCACACTTGCTTTTTTGATTTTCTTGCGGCTTCTCGTCGATGTCGAGAACATTATAGGCGGAAAAGGACTGGGAGCAAGAAACTGACAGGAACTCGGCCATCGCCTTTTCAAGGAATTATCCCGGCATTCACCTGTAGTGATTTTGGAAACCACGGAAAATCGAAATCTGAATGCCCAGAAGGGTACCCAGTTCAACGTCATCCCGAATGCGATAGCCTCATTTACAAACTGTTGTATGATGTCCTTGGCTTTACTCCTCGAGCACCCACACCGAGGGTGTCGGGTGAGTGGTAACGCTCTAGTCTCACATTCGAGAGGATGCGGGTTCGTATCCCCGTCCGGACATCCAGATTTGGGATTTACGTGGTATCTCCAAATCACTCCAAGCAAATTCCAGGATGTTTGCTTCAAATGGCCATGGTCGAATTCCTTCCTGTTCTTCCCTCAGTCCTTTCCCCCCTCTAATGACCTCTGTATCGGCGAAGCGTAACGGCATAAACAAAAAAAAAAACTCAAACAATTACGTTTTTGCCACTTAAATATCTTCTGTCAAGAATAATTTCGTCAGAAGGTGACGCTATTACTGAATAAAGAACGAATACATACGAAATATTCTGTCAAATGTTAATACTTCCGTATAAGCTAATGTAGCCACCAGTCTTCATGAAAACAGTGCAGAAGAAAATGTTTATCAGAAATTGCTGTAGCATTTGACTCCAGTTTAATTTGCTATCTATGTAAACACACATACCAAATTCTTTTGATTGTTTTCCCTCAAACCTTACATTAAATCCCATCTTTGTTTCACTTTTTGTGCTAAACTGAATCATCTATAAAACATTTTCAATAAATTTTCTTGTTAATTTCTTGTTTAAATTCATTTTTTATGGGTTCGATAGTTTTTACTTAATAGATATGGTGGTTCAACACACAAAGTAACAATATTTCCACTACTGTTTAATAGAAGTAGCATATTATTAATTTTATCAGTAACAATACACGTCGCGTCCAATTATTCCCCTTTCTGGTTATATAACAAAAAAAAATGTACGTATTTCAGGAACACACATCTCCTTCTATTTTGTAGAAATATTTAGGACCAATTTCAACTCCACACTAATACCAAATGTTCTGTTTTTCTAACTTTTTTTTAATTTGTTATTTTTAGTTACGATTTAGGTAAAGCAAAAATTATAAAACATGGCGAAACAAAGACTCTTCCTGGTGCGAGTATTTTATTATTATGTGGAGATACATAGCCAGTTTTATATACTTATTTTACAATCATCTTTGAAAATGTCCGGAAATTCTGAGTGAAGATCTTTGAAAATTATTTGAATTTTGCAGTCGAACAATTCATTTTAAATTTGAAATGTTATTTTCTATTCTAATTTATTTTCCAGTATGAAAATAAAAGCTGTAAAAAAAATAACAAAAAAATAAAAACCCAAGATGAAAATGATGTGTGGGAATTTTCGACCTGCTAATCTAACTATGGTCTATTGATATGTCAAATGAAAAATAGTTTACTTCCGGTACGCTGTAGAGCAAGGCTGCCCAACTAATTTCGATTCTAAGTTAGCCTGCCAGCCACAATTTCTATTATTGAGTAGCCTGCGGGCTATCTAATACTTGCCTTCAGTTACAAGAGATATTTAAATAAAATAAAGAGGTAAATAACACAGTTTAATTATAATAAAAAAGTGAAAAAAAACAATGAAACCCCGTGGGCCTGTGGTTGGTCAGCTTTGCTGCAGAGCGTTAAAATTCGACCCTTTTTTTTATCAAGTAATCTTTCAGTACCTGTTAACACAAATTTTAATCTTACGGTTGCCAATTAACTTTATGAATAAGGGATAAATGTAACAGTCCCATTGACGAACACCATTATTTAACATTTTAAAATCATAAACGTTAGGAACATAGTGTAAGCATGTTTTTGAATAAAAATCCATCTTGTAACAACTGTATTTATTATTAACCTTCATCTACCAGACGCGTTTCGCCCTTCTGGAATGGAGCATCGTCAGTGGTAAAAATTGTGGCAACTAGCACTTGTCAGTCGAGAACAGCACCTTCCGCCTTTTTCTGGACAGTTGTTTCTTCCTTCAGCTTAGCATTATTTCCTTTAATATTGCTCACTTCACTCTATTTATATAATTTTCTGTTAAACTGCACCTTTAGCTACACCAAACTAGTTATAGTGTCTTCAGCAATGTAACACTATAACTAGTTTATGCAACAACTGCGGAACATGGTAAACAACAGAGTTATAGTGTAAGAACTTTACACACATTATTTCTACCTAATGTTTTTCCGATTTCGGTACATTACTACGTTCTTACATAACAAAAGCTGCTGTAAAAATGGATTTATTCTTCTAAAATATATACTGCTGTTGTAAAATTAAACAAAAGTATCAACATTTCTTGGTTGAGGTAAAGAAAATATTTATTAATTTCTAAGTAAATAAAAGCTTTCTTACTTTTCGTAAAATTTCTCCGTAAAAGTTCTAATACAAAAAGGATAACTCAGACACAGCCTTGGAGCAAACTTCATATGATTAATATATTTTTATTCCGGGAGGACAGCGTCGTGATTCTGTAAGCGCTCCTCAAAGCGCCGCATCCAATGAACAGTAAATGTACAATGTTTGGCATAACGGCGCTGGCCCAACATAAAAGAGGAACGACAGCGAGCAGTGCAGATTAATCTCTGTCCCAAAAACTTGGACGATACTTGTGTTTATTTTAACACAAGGAACAGAAGAAAATTGACGGAGTATAGCAAGAAAAAAACGCCCTTGGTACCCAACAGAAGAAGCAGACCAACTACAGGTAGGTGAATGTACTAGTATCAGTAGAAAACTGTTATCCATGCGAGTTTATCGGAAAATCCTAATAGTTCTTTACACTTCACAATGAACGCAACCGCATTACGACGCAATTTCTTAATAAAGCTATAGAGTGGCAGAGGTAGTATTAATACGGTAGAACTGATATAAAAAATTCTGTTCTCTGTCAAATAACTAATCGGAATCTAAAATGAATTCTTCATAGGAGTTCAGCCGAATAGCTTCGTTAAAAGACAACGTATCGACAACCGACTCGGTTGTCTTCATCAGGTCTATTACTTCAGATACTGTTACCTGAACTCTCCACTCACATAATCGGAATCTACTTAGAGTTTATTTACTGAGCGTGGTGGATGAACGGTTAACGTTCTGGCCTATCATTCGGGAGGACGTGGGTTCGAATCCCCGTCCGACCGTCCAGATTTGGATTCCATGGTTTCCCCAAATCACTCCAGGCGAATTTCGGAATAGTTCCTTCAAAAGGTCATGACCGAATCAGTTCCAGTTCCTCGCCCCCAGTCCTTTCCCGCCTCTTATCACCTCGTCGTTGACGAGGCGTAAAGTTATAAACAAAAAAAGATAATTCATTTCACTTAGCAAGTTCCTCTGAATAATACAGCAGTAAAACACCTGTTCGGAACGCTGTCAGACTTCATTATGTTGTTATCTGTATTTTACTCTTTGAAAGTGTTAGTTGTCATTAAGTATTAACAGCATGACTTGAATAATTGTTTTCAAACGTACTTCAGTGTTCAGGTGCATCATACGTATGCCAAGCTATCTTTTAAGGGGAATATTTCATCAAATTTGTCAGCTATTCGTATTAACAAAATCATTTGCCCTTCAAAACAGTTCAACTCGTACTTGGAACGGCGGAGCAAATTTGTTATCTATTCTCGGCTACTGTTAAAAGATACCTTATACATACGAAACTGAAGCCGAAATAAGTAAACTGGACATCTAAAACGGAAAAGAAAACCAGTAAAAACAGTCTTTACTATTTTAGATCAACAAAACCAGACCATTCCTTTTGAGATAAGCATTGTTCCGATAATTTAATAACAGAGGGGTAATAAAACTGGAACGTGAGGCCATTAACTTTACTTGTTTATGTAGCGCATTAGGATAAAAATACCAGCGTGCTTTATAGGTTTTTTTTTACATTACGCCAAAGGATTTTGCATCCGAATTGTCCCCATCACTTCATCTAGCATTATCTGATGTGCATCTTGTTTACAGAAAACCCTAAATCCTCAAAATAATTTAATAATCTCTAAAATTGTACATTTACAAACTGGTATTTAACTTCTTCACGTAAGGACAACGAAGAAATTAGATTTCTGCTTTAAAAGAAATGAAGAAAAAAAAGAATTCGTTTGTTATAGATTTTTTACCACGTATACTGAAACCGACATTTATTATCTGAGCCAATATAATTCTTTAATTTTTTTGAGTGAAGTTCCCTCACCATAGCGAAAGAACTAGTGGAACTTTTTGCAATAAAGCACTTACGTGATCCAGATCCTAATCTCGAGCATTGCTGGTTATGATTTTCTTTAATATACCAGACGAAAGCTTAGAGTTTAATTTTTTCCTCAATAAAATACACGCTTCACAAAGAAAATATCAGCTGACAGCTAAATGATACGATGAGAACAATATCTGGAACTGTTAAACCTACACCTACAGACTGGCTGCCTATACTCTCTAACATCCACCCACCAAGTCTCCGAAGACAAGCAGCTTTAAAAAAGTAATGACAGAAATGCTTAAGATATCCACACCTTCCAATTCATTAGAACTGCACACATAAAACTCCAAACAGACTAAAATCTAGGTATTCAACGTGGAAGTTTGGTCAAGTGCTGGTCCAAAATCACTTCAACATAAGTGAAGCATGGTGCGCTGCGTGGACCAATTCCAGCTCTGATAAACATTTACTAATCCAGGACCCTACACGACAGCCTCCTGGATTCTACCTTCCTAGGAAAACCTAGACGGCACTGACCCGAGTGAGAACAGGCCACGGTAGATACAACTACTGGATGTACAAGTGGGGAATGAGAGAGAATCCTTCTTGTGACTGCGGTAACCATCAGCAAACCATTCACCACATCGCCATGGAATGACCTCATAGGAGATTCAGTGGTACAATGCATCAGATTCACGAAGCAACCACAGAAGCAATTGAATGGCTGCAATCGTTGGACATCAGTCTGTAGTAACATCCATGTTTGGTTATATCTATTGTGATTCAATGTAGTTACTGTTTTTGTATTCTTGTGCCATACGAAATAAATAAGCTGACAATGAGAATTTAGTAGGTTTGCTGACATGTGGCAACCCAGTGTCAGCATAGAGAGCGGTGACTACTTGATGAAAATTCATTGCATGTATAAATAGCTTCACGAAGTTATGAGCAAATGCATTTCTCCGCGTTTCCTTTGTCGCTCTAAGACAAAGATTTCCCCGGGGCGAAAACGAAACTTTCACCTGTAGAACGAAATATGTTACAAAACCTTGTGAGACTGCAACATGTTTGCTGAAATACAAATGCGCTTAAACTGTTAAAACAGCTCCTCTCGATATATGGAACACACTGAAGTGCCATAAGTCTTGGTATACGTCCTTTTATCGTGTAGAGCTCTCTTCGGCACGCCGAAGTGCTGCAGCCCGACATAGCATTGACTCTACAAGTCGGCGGAAGAGCCCCGACGAAATATTCTACTAAGCTTCCTCTACAGCCATCCATAATTTTCTGAGTGCTGCTGGCTCAAGACGATCTGCATAAACTGATCTTTCCATTTGATCTAGGTGACCAAATTATTAGAATGTTCTTAAAACCAGAAGTGACCGATTCTGGCCCAGATATGGGACATTATCGTCCTGGAAAATTCATTCGTTGTTAGGGAACATGAAGGACATGAATGGTAGCAAATGGTCTCCAAGTACCTGAACGTAACAATTTCCAGTCAATGGTAGGTTCAGTTTGACGAGAGGTCCAAGTGCATGCCATGGAGCCACCAAGAGTTAGCGCAGTGCCTTCCACACTCATCTTGAATCGTGAATCATCTGAAAACGCATCCTTTTTACAGTCATCACCTGCCCTGGAGAGGCGCTGCATCCGATGGCGTTTTTCTAGCAAATGAATTCGTGGTGGTCTTCTACTAGCATATTTAATCAACGCACGAGCACGTCTGTCGTACGTCCTACATTGGGCGTTGCTGTCCTTTGACGCAGTGTTGCCTGTCTTTCAGCACTGACACCTCGATGCACACGTCGCTGGTATCGTGGTCGCCACTGCTTCGTCCCTGTCGGGATGTAGTGCCGGCACCGTGGATCGAGGAATGTTGAAATCACCAATAATGTGTCTGGCGCCAAATACCTTTTCGCGTTAAGTATACTAAATCATATCGTGCGACCATAATCCCCATGACTAACGAGAGTACAAATGAAAGCCCAACAGTGCACGGTACATATATAGTTTCTTCAATGGTATAGCAAAACAGACCATGATCATGAAATTCGTCGATCTAGTGGTCTTGTTGGAAGTAGCATGCTCGAAGCAGTGGGTCAGAGGACGAACTCTCAATTCAATTATTCCAGGAACGTGATCCAATGCGCTTACAGCAGGCATTGTACGTTAGCCGGCCCACATTCGCAATCCAGGAAACACTTGCCGATTTGCAGTCGCGCCCGAGCTGACTCACAGCTTCCGATCGACTAACGCGCATTGCCAGTTGATGCATCCAGCCACTGATGAGATTCGTCTAATATCAAATGCTTAATCGGAAAGAATTTTTTCCTCAATAACTATGAAAACACGGTGAACAATTATTAATTCTATTTTTTTGAAGCAACAAGATTCCAAACACGCGTTGTATTCTCTGGTTTCAACAACTGAATACTGATTTTTTTTTATAGAAATGAGGTCACCTACCCGTACCATAAACAGTAATTAATAATATTAATTTAAATGAAAAGTAACAATGTTCTTATGGAAAGATGGAAGATCTTGTATAGACATTAGAATGGGTGACGGGAAAAAGTTGCTTGCACGAACAACCATATACTCATTTATAATGAAGAGTATGGTCTGCACTTTTTACGAAACAGTTTGCTTTCAGCACAAAATACACAAAAAGTAAGGGAAGGGAGAGGTGGATACGTTTACTGTAGATATTAGTGATCATTTTATTTGTTTAATTATTTTTATTTTTTCATTATGGCTTTACGCCTCGTCGACGTCAAGGTCTTTAGAGGCGGGGAAAATCTGGATGCCCGGACGGGGATTCAAACCGACGTCCTACCGAATGCGAGGCCGGAGCATTACCGCTCACTCACCATGCTAGGTATGAGTGATGAGGCTTGGGTGGATGTTGAGTAGCATTTAGAAGAGAAAGGAGAATCAGAGCCAAAAGAAAAAAAAAAAGCGTGTTGAGTCGGTCGTAACGCTCTGTCCTGGCATTCTGGAGGACGTTGGTTCGAATCCCCATCCGGCTGTCCAGTTTTCGGTTTTTCATGGTTTTCCCAAATCACTCCAGGCGAATGAAGGAATGGCCAAATTCATTCCCCTTCCTTGTCCATAATACTTGCCCCCATCTAATTACCTCGACATCCAAAGAAGCGTAAAACCATAAGAAAAAATACAATAACCGGGCAAGTGCTTCCGGCAACCTACAAAATTCTCTCACTTGCATCCTGGAGAGAAGTCCCAAGTTGGTCACCAACGAGGCGAATACCAAGGGGGTTTCAGAAAAATTCGCTCAACAGTTGAACAGATCCACAACCTCAAGACGATCATCAGATATTATACTCTGAGGTCGAAGCAATATGTGTTAGTGTTTGTGGACATTAAGAAAGCTTAAGAACTCGCTAGACCCGGAGGTGCTATTAAGCATCCTTAATGAATTTGGAGTTGACCTAAAACTATTGGCTCTAATTAGAACCACCCGAACAAACACAAAAAAATATTCGTAAACCTGATTTATAAAACAGTATTTATATATTCAGACAACTTCCTGGGGAAAAAATTAAAAATTCGGTTATAACTGGAAATTTGCTGCCCTTATCTATTAGTATAATAGACAAGATGTAGCGTCTAGCACCTACAACATGTCATGCGGTGACGTCAAGCTATGACGTTGCGCTATGACGTCACGCTTTACGATATTATTTGTGGGAGTGCGCGTTATTTAATATCATTTCCAAGCAACAGTGAATAAATTAACTCACAGAACACTGAAATAAAAGTATGTATTGCGTTAAAATCGATATATCAATCATTAGATGCTTATATTTACGTAATATTCTTTTGATATATTGAAGTATTCCTTAAATTCTTTGTCCATAGATATTGTAAGATAAAAGCTTTGTATTTCGAGCATCAGTGCTGCTAAATGTTTGGTTAGAGTATAACTAGCATGGATTAGAATTACAAGTTTCATTTGACGTTAATGCAGAGGGCATGAATAATTTAGTTTTTTTTTCAAAATTTAAACTGTGTCCTATTACTGAAATTATTTGTGTTTAAATTGGCATATTAATTATCGGTTTTTTTTACTGAAACATTACATGGTTCAAATGAAAGAAGTTGCAAATTGTTCGCGATATATACGGCCTAAACCACAATGAAATATTACATGGCATAGCTTAAGTTGTTATAGCATCCTTCGTTCTTGCTGGAGTCATTATTTCAGCAGATGTAAGCTTTCTTAGCCGTTAAAATATCAATCTTCATCATAGGTAGCTATTAAGAAAGAAATGTGTCAGAACCTGTGAAGATTTGGGATCAAGTTTATATCGCGATGCATGGAATGTATTAAATTGCGCGTGATTGAAGCTTTGCTTTTCTATCAGAAATTTTAGCGGATATTATGGTTAAGCTGAAATGCAACCTGGACCAAGATGACAACTGAAGCTTTTGGCTACAGCACAATGAACGATAAATTACAATGAGCTTTATTTTGTAACAATTCTGATTAGTTAAGCAACTGCAGAGAAATATCCACGTTATTTAATAACATTTCTAGGCATCCACGAATAAATTAACTGACTGACCATACTTATTAGTTGCTTAGATTTATTTAATATTAGTTTATGTAGAATTATTCGTTGATATCACATATGTAAGTTAATTTTCGCAATGTTAGCGGCAGTTTTGATAGATTGTTATTAGAATTGGCACTTGAAGTTACAGCAGAGGGCATGCGTTTTTTTTTTTTAGTAGTTTTTTTTTCTGTTACTTATTTCATTACTTCGTTCTAACGAAAGTGTTGCTAACATTTTTCGGTTGCGGAGCGTCTTACGTTTCAGAATTTTTAATTTAATTCATGGCGACGTTTCGGAAAAAAGGAGGGTGCAAATGTGAAGAAGATGCCATTATAACGAAGCAATTGATACAAATTTCAACAGGGCAGTACCAGTTTCCGGCCGGTGGAAAATATCACCTTCCACCCATTAAAACTAATATTACGTTGGAATGACGTAAGCTGTTAAGATTTATTTTTAATTTACTTTGGTTTTACTGATGCCTTATTTCAGCCGCATGTAACTGTGTCAGCTATTCAAATGTGTTAGTATAATTCTGAATAACGAATATAAAAAATTAAGATTGAAGAACCCTTATAGATTTTTTATTTGGTTTATTTCGCGATGCAATGTGACCATTGAAATGTGATAAGTATATGTATTAATATGCGTGTAAAGTAAGTATTGTTTCTCTGGCGGCATGTTTAGCACATGGAGGAAGGAAATATTTCCTCCATGGTTTAGCGTAGTACTGTACGTGGTTATGGCATTCTACGATAACCGTGAAGACGCAATTTGTTGATGGATTCTTATGTAACTCGACGAAAAAAACTGAAAGTAGAGAATAAAATGTTTTGATATCTTACTTAATTCTCGAGATATTGTATCTCAAAATTGACGTGGTTAGGTTGAAATGCGGCCTGGAACATAAGAAATATTTCGACATTGACAAATTTGATGATGATATCGTATGTAACTCGAAGAGACAAATCGAAAACAAATAATACATTTTCTTTCCATATCTCGCTTAGTTCTCGAGATATTGTATCTCAAAATTTAGGTGGTTTGGGTGAAATCTGGCCTCAATCAGAAAAAACAAATTACCAAAACCGCTATATCTACACGGTGGAAATGCACTATTTGTGTATTTGTGTTTTATTTTCTTCCTGGTGGTTGTTGTTAGGTTGAAATACGTCCTGGACCAGAGGAAACTTCACCAAAATCACAGTTATAATTGATTTTCAACATGCTATATCTCGAAAACCAAGAAAGATGTCAAAAAAATTTATTCTTTATTTTCGATTTATTTCGTCGAGTTCTACAAGAATGCATCATCAGATTGTGGCACCACGGTAATGATTAAACTGCCTGTTGTTAGATTGAAATGCAACCTGGGCCAGGATAGCAACAGAAACATTTTGTTATTGCGCAAGGCAATAGGAATTATATTATGATTTATTTATGTGTTTATTTAAGCGATTGCTAAGAAATGATTTGCCAGAATACTGAAGTTGTTATGATTTAATTTAGTATCCTTCGTTTTCACTGTGGTCATTATTTCAGCTGTAGGCTATGTAATTTATGTCATCCGTTAACACATCGATCTCCATCGCATTATTAGCGAAGATTGTGGTTTGACTGAAATGCGACCTGCATCAAGTTGACAACTGAAACGTTTTGCTACATCACAAGGGATGAGAAATTACAGCACATTGAGCTTTATTTCAAAACAATTCTGTTTAGGTAAGCAACTAAAAAGAAATTAATTGCCAGAATACTCCAAACCCGTCAATTTTGACGGGCTTTGTGGCTAGTATACTATAATAACTGTGCTTGGATAAGGTATAATCCCAATGATTTGCAGATTTGTTTAGTACTCAAATTACAATTAAACAAAGGGGATATTTATTTCTTTTCTTTGATTTGCGCAGAGAATATAACCATCATTTTTTCCTTTTAAACATGCAACACCATAGAGAAAATATTACAATCATGCAAAATGTATAGTCTTATTTTTCTACCCATCTCTATTTTTTCTGGACCCTCTGACGTCATTTCGTCTGTTTTTGTCGTGGTATCTGTGTATCTGGCAGTGCGAGTTCTAATTTCATCAAATTGTTCAGATATCCACTACTGGAACTGAAATATTTTGGTTCTATTTTGAGATACAGTATTTATATCTATCAATTTTCTCTCTAAATAAGCACGAGAGGTATCTGGACAAGAACAGACAAGAATAACACTACATAACAATGAGGCATTTCAAAGATTGAGACGTTTGTTATTGATTATCCACACCTGGAGGTAGTTTTCCTCGATCTTAAACAAATTGGGTGACCAGTAATTCAGTTTCATATTTACTAAATTCGGCTGTAATTTTATAACTCTCACAGATTGAATGCAACAAGAATTAAAAACGAAATTATCAAACAACGAAATTATAAAAAGTTTCTGGGGCCCTCATTCAGGTCCACAGATACACTAAATATTCTGTTAATATGGAAACATAAATGAGGAAAGTAACAATTATTACTCTTATCAAGCAAGTTACTCATTTCGTACGGCTTAAAGATACGAACATAGTAATTACTTTGAATTACAATAGGCGAGATGAGACATAGGTGTTTTTACACGCTTTATATTAGCTTGACTTGTATGTATGTATGTATGTATGTATGAATGTAACGGAATTTTACAACTCCATTTTGACCCACTTCCAGATGTCCGAGCTGGTTGAAATTTGGCACACATATTAAGAACCGGTGACAATACAAGAATTTCATAGCTATATCCTGCGATTCTCATTACTTTGACAGTAACAAAAGAAAAATGGTTGAATGCCATGAAATTTTGCAATTTAATTTTAACCCAATTCCAGGTGTCCGAATTGTTTGAAATTTTGCTGATGTATTGATAACTGATTAAAATACAATAATTTTATAGCTATATCTTGATATTATCATTACTTTGACAGTAAAAACAGAAAAAAATTGCACACGTTTTAAGAACGCAGCAGTCTCTTAGCAACGTCCTGCTATTCTCGTTACTTTGACCATCTCCAGTTTCCCGGGTGTGATTTAGGAGCCTTGGTTGCTGACGACGATCGTCTTCCACTGTCTCCTATCCAGAAAGGTTTCTCTGTCTGCAGTCACTTAACGTGATGTTGAATAGTGAGTATTCGAAACATTACTTCGTACTATTATAGAAGAGTAGTCTTCCACATTTACCCTGCTATTGGACCTCTGGCTGAGCTGCCATTTAATTGTATTTAACTCGTGGAAGTAATAATTAAAAATGAAACTACAACACAAAGGTAAAGGAGAGATTGGCGAAGAAAAGCCAACAGTAGGAAACATACTTTTGAAACTATCTGAACTAAAAAGTTAAAAATAAAATTGTAGTTTAAAAAACTAAAAACACGCTTTCGTAGTAATGTGAAATAAAAGGTTAAAAATAATCTTTAAATATAAAGATTTTGTTTAACAGTGATGGTAAGTCCCACAATACAGGATAAATTAATTTTTTTGAATAAGATTAAAGAATAAAGTCACTGATTACAAAATTAACTTTAATGTTAATAAAAGCGTGGGGTGCTCTCTACACAACTTTTGACAATGACTCTACCTTTACAAACAGCGAACGATTAAAAATATAAGACAACTTATATAGCACCCCATGATTTTTTATATTAAAGTTAATTTTGTAATCAGTGACTTTAGTCTTTAAGCTTATTCAAAAAAAATAATTTATCCTGTATTGTGGGACTTCCCATCACTGTTAAACAAAATCTTTATATTTAAAGATTATTTTTAACCTTTTATTTCACATTACTACGAAAGCGTGTTTTTAGTTTTTTAAACTACAATTTTATTATAGACTAGTGTCGGGAGACTGCAGCCATTCACATGGCTTTGTGGTTGCTTCATGAAACTTCTGGATCGTTCAACTGAATCGGCTAAGAGGGCATTCCATGGTAATGTGGAATATATGAGTAGTTGATGGTGATTTCCACAGTCACCAGTAGGATTCTCTATTATTCCTCCCTTATGCATCCAGTAGTTGCAGCTACCGTGGGATGTTCTCACATTTTACACTATCGTCCAGGTTTTCCTACGCAGGTCGAATCCAGAAGGCTACCAATCTTGTAGGGTCTTGCATTATTATCTAGCACACGGGTGGCCAACCCGCGGCCCGCGGGCCCCATGTGGCCAGCCTTGAACATTTTTCCGGCCCGCGAGATTCATCACACTTTTACAAAATATTTTTTATATTCCATTTTTAGTGTTTTATATTTCTTTACAATGTGCGTTTAGTATCATTATTATTATATTATATATGTTTACATGTAAGAATAATAGTAAACACAATAATAACTCATGTTTTAATTTTTCACTCCAAAAAAAATGTGTCTAGTGGGGATATATAATTTTATATGCGGAGTTATGATGCACCTCCAAAGTGGCCCGCAAGATCATTTGGGTTGGCCACCCCTCATTCTAGCAAGTGATATAAGGCCAAAATGTTTACCACGTTAATGTTTCCACATAGTATGGCATAAGTTGATCAACATTACTTTTATGTCAAACGTTAATAGAGGACTATTCATCAGCGGAGCTAGTATTGGTTCGTCAGATGCAGCGAGCACGAGAGTGATGTGAGGAGTTGTGTTGGTCAGTAGAGCGCATGTTGGGCGTGTAACCACCCAGCGCAGCGCAGCGCAAAGAAGCGGGCCACTTTCTACCACGGATCTGGCTCACAGAGGCACTTCCAAGCCAGGCTTTCTTTGTCACGTTAGGGCAAATAAAAGCTATCCCACAGACCACAACAGCGTTCCCACATGTAATCTTCCTCGTTTCTATTAAGGCTACAGCCACAACAGTAAGCAATAATGCATACATAACTCCAGTTTCTCACAGCTATAGTATTCACTCGCTTTTATACTTAATCTTCACACGATTCTTTGCCTCAAAACTGTGGAATTTATGTTTAAACTGAAGCTGGAATTATTAGACACAAGTAATAACTATACTTGAACCAAATACAGGCCTGTTAATACCAAAATATAAAATTTCATTCAAATTACTGAGGAAGTAATTCTGTTAGTGAGCACTTACAATTTTTTTCTTCAATTATTCAAGCACTATTACTAAAATTATCTGGCATAAGAAAAAGTACTTGAGAAAAAATCTTCTAAACAACTTCCAAAAATCAGACACATCGGTATTTAACAAGGAGATATTTAAATTCTTTGTAATTCGCATCCAGGTGTCGATTAGGCGTAGGACTAAAGACGAAATTCCATGGTCAGATAACTGAAACATTTTGAAATTAGCTTTTGTGTAGAAATAAGTTAAAAACGATCGCTTATAAAGGCATGTAGTTTGTTTAGATGCACGCTTTGATATCTCACCGTTCTTGTTTCGAATACCAAATCGACGTCATGGTCATTGGAGGCAAGGAATGTAAAGGTATTCGACAATGGCCTCTTGAAGAAATCATCCCGGCCTGGAGATATTTTGGTAAATCATGGAAAACGAAAATCCAGATAGCCGGAAAGGGATTTGAACCTGCGTCGTCCCGAATGTGAGGCCAGAGCGTTAACATTATCCACCCGGTTCGATCCAATGCCGTTAAGGTATGGAATTTTTACGGAAACTTAACATGAAATTCAGTTCTGCCAATACTTGCTTTATATAATATGTTAAGCACGCTTTGAACTCTCCATAGTTCCGATTCCACGTTAAACTGTACGTTCAGAAATGACAGGGACAGAATGGACGAAATAGAAAAAGCAAAATTAAGTAAAGTTTTTTTTTTTTTTTAATTTATTTGGCCTTTAGCCATGCTGGCCATTTAGCCATTACCAAGTGTACAGGCGTTTATTACATCGTTTGTCTATTACATCTGTTACATTTTGTTTATCGTAGCAGTAAATCTTAATATACATTGTCTCTGTAGGCTATCCGTATTTCATAGTACCTTACACACATTAAAGCCAGAACTAGTACATTTACGTAATACGCTCCATAAGGTAGTAACTTTGTCTGGCACATACACAGACGGAAAAAAAAATCCCAACACCAAGAAAGACTTGTGTTAGATAAACGAAATTTGGTAGGCGTGTTTATACATCTGAAAGATGACATCGATTCAAATTTCGCGCTTCGCGCATAAGTGTGGCGCTAGTAGCGCTACTCAGAGCTTGCAAATCAGGTTTGCTTTAAATACGCGCTGTAAAGTTTGTGAACGTTATTTACCGCTGAGATTTGACATAGTGAGTTGATGTTAGCCAAGAATGCCTTTAAGAAGACGAAGAAGCCATTATCAACAGCTCACCGAGTTTGAACGAGGTCGTGTAATAGGGCTACGAGAAGGTGGATTTTCTTTTCGCGATATTGCAGAAAGACTTGGCCGGAATGTATCCACTGTGCATGATTGTTGGGTGCAGTGGTCAAGGGATGGTACTGCCTCAAGAAGACCGGGTTCCGGGAGGCCACGTGGCACTACTGAGAGGGAAGACCGCCGTATTCGGCGTACAGCTGTGGCGCATAGTACTGCGTCTGCGGCAGAAATTCGAGCTGCAGTTGGTACCACAGTGACACAACGAACTGTTAGAAATCGGTTACTTCAAGGACAGCTCCGAGCCAGGCGCCCTGTAGCGTGCATTCCACTGACTACAAGCCATCGCCGTTTGCGACTCCAGTGGTGTCAAGCCAGAGCTCATTGGAGGACGGAGTGGAGATCTGTTGTGTTTTCTGATGAAAGCAGGTTCTGCCTTGGTGCCAGTGATGGCCG
This sequence comes from Vandiemenella viatica, assembly GCA_031002005.1. NCBI lineage: Eukaryota > Metazoa > Arthropoda > Insecta > Orthoptera > Morabidae > Vandiemenella > Vandiemenella viatica. The sequence goes on from JARYHS010013630.1 coordinate 177,294,591, forward strand.
AGTGTTGGTCAGAAGGAGGCCAGGGGAACGCCTGCAACTAAACTGTCTGCGGCCTAGACACACTGGACCTACACCTGGAGTCATGGTCTGGGGAGCAATTTCCTATGACAGCAGGAGCACTCTTGTGGTTATACCAAACACACTGACTGCAAATTTGTACGTCAGTCTGGTAATTCAACCTGTAGTGCTGCCATTCATGAACAGCATTCAAGGGGGAGTTTTTCAACAGGATAACGCTCGCCCTCATACCGCTGTTGTCTCGCAACGTGCTCTACAGAGTGTCGACATGTTACCTTGGCCTGCGAGATCACCAGATCTGTCTCCAATTGAACACGTATGGGATATCATTGGACGACAACTCCAGCATCATCCACAGCCAGCACTGACCGTCCCAGTATTGACAGCACAAGTACAACAAGCATGGAACTCCATACCACAAAGTGACATTCGAAACCTGTATGACACAATGCATTCACGTTTGCAGGCTTGCATTCAAAATTCTGGAGGTTACACCGGCTATTAATTTAACAGTATTTCACATTTGAAATGCATTTTCTTGAGCTTAAATTAACCTGTGATCTTGAAAATTTAATCAATTAAACATGTTAACTTGACAAATGCATTGTCCAAATTTCATTACTCTACAATAATTTTTTCTTGGTGTTGGGATTTTTTTTTCCGTCTGTGTACATACCTTAAAATTGACGATTTGATATTACATTATACACATTAAAATATTGAGTTTGGCAAAAAATCGATTTACAAAGTTCATATATACATGAAATGTTAGGATATGTTACATCTGATTATACAGTTAATTATTGTTACTTTGTTTGGCATATACATAAATTAAAATAGTCCACGTGATATTACATTATATACATTAAAATATTAAGTTTAGCAAAATGTAATACAAATTAATAACAAAAACAAAACAAAAAATTATTTACAAAGACTTATATATACATGAAATGTTAGGATATGTTACACTTGATTATACAGTTAATTATTGTTACTTTGTTTGGCATATACATAAATTAAAATAGTCCACCTGATATTACATTATATACATTAAAATATTAAGTTTAACAAAATGTAATACAAATTAATAACAAAAACAAAACAAAAAATTATTTACAAAGACTCATATATACATGAAATGTTAGGATATGTTACACTTGATTATACAGTTAATTATTAATACAGTTCTCGTTTAATTTGCCGTAAAAATGAGTACATGAAGAAGAAGATTTTAAATCTGTTTGTATTTAGTAAGTCTTCAACACTTGCCGGGAGTTGCTGTCCTGCTTGTACCAAGTGCTTAATGAGGTTGTCAGAAGCTTGTTTGTTAAATGGGCAACCAAAGAATATATGATTAGCGTCTTCAACGTGTCCGCACTGGCAGTATGGATCCTCTACCACACCGATTCTACATAAGTGCTTCTTGAGGCGGCAATGTCCGAATTTAAGCCGAAAAATTGTGATATATAGGCTTCTAGGACACCGGATGTTCTGAAACCATGGCCGTTTTGTAACTTCAGAATGTATCCTTGCGTAGTGTTTACCTTTCGTAGCAGATGTATATCTCCATTCTACGTCCCAATCTTTGTATAATTTTTCCTTTAGTGTCACAATCAGGTCCGAAGTAGGTATCTTACGGTGTATAGTTTCCCCAGTCTGAGTTGCTTGTTTTGCCAGCTGGTCGGCTAATTCATTGCCCCTGCACCCATCATGGCCTCTCACCCAGGAAAGTACTACTAATTTATTACTTTGTTCCAGGTCTATGATTGATTTAATAATTTCGTATATGATCGGGTTGTTGCTTTGGTTTATGTGATGATTTTTTAATGACGTTAAGGCAGAGAGTGAATCAGACAGTATGATAATGTTACTATCCGGTAAGCTCCCGGCATATCTAAGTGCTTCTAATATTGCTGTCAGTTCCGCTGTCATAATAGTGCATTCTTTAGGCAGTTAGAACGTGCCCTGTTCCATGCTATCAAGGTTGATGTATGCACAACCAGCATAACTGTTGTTCTTAGACCCATCTGTATATATGATTCTAGCCGGAAGCCATTTGTTCAATTTTTCTAGGTATGTCTGTTTGTAGGGGCTCTGTTGCGTTGTTTGACCAACAACTATAATTTCTTTACATGTATGCCATAATGGAGCCTCGTAACAGTATAGTTGTTCACTCTTGATGGCTTTATCGTATAGCGATTTGATTTCCAGATAAGCTGAAGCTAGCGGTGGCAGTCGTCTGTTTTTCCAATATCCTTTTGTTAGGCAGTCTATGGATAGGTTGTGTATGGAGTTATATAATTTACTGGTCGTCTAAGTAAAGTTAAATGTTCCTGGAGTAGCGTTTAGTGTTACTACCAATCTTCAGTGGTGCCATAGTCGTCGACATGTCATACATTTCTTGTTATCAGTGAGTGAAATAAAGATGAATCAATTCGGACATATGAAATTGAAAACTGAATTCTTAAGAATAAATTAACTAAGAGTTAATGGAACAAGGCATAATGTAAATAGCTCTACTCTAAAACAGAAATGAAGGAAAAAACAAAACATTATCAATGTCAAGAACAAAATGTTAACAGTCAAAACCAATCTTCAAAGTTAGACCACTCCAAAATTCTCAGAAGTATTTTGCTACTTGCTAAACACAACGACCAATTCTTTTTCAAGGCTCCAATGGTATCACTCATTTGATTGAATCCAGAGATAACGTTTATATTTCATTCCTGCGAGAAAGTAAGTACCGCACTGAACGTAACAAAGGAACCTAAGAGTCGGCCCGAGAAATGAAAGCGAGCGTGACGTCTTCACTAATCGGCTGTGCTCTCTGCTTCACGGCGAGGAGCGAGAAATTCTGTTTTGCGACGCCACAGACTGCACTCAAAACACAGCTGATAGCGCCGCTGCGATTATTTCAAGGCCTGTCTCCGTTACCTGCCGCTACTCAGGCCGAGCTAGGAGCGCTCCATCTTCACTGACGTCACGCTAACCTTCTAATTGACATCATGTGCTTTGCTCTTTATCTCAACTGAAATAGTGTACTAATTCATTTTTATAAGTAATGGCTAATAGGAACTGCACACAAATACGATGGACAGAGATAAAAAATTATAATGCGATGCAGAGATTTAAAAAATTACAATGCGACATTCGTTTAGATTTACGGTAGCTTTTTGTTTATTTCCGACATTTATACATAGAAATTCGTGTAACGAGAAGAGTGTTCGACTTTCACGAACCAGGTTACAACATAACATAAAAATTATTTTTACAGCAGATAAGAAACAGGGAAGTTAATTAAAAATTCAGAGAAACCTAAGGAAGTATATAAATCAAATAATAATTGTTATTCGTTTTTGAAAATAAATATTACTTTGAAACTTTTTCATAACAATAAAAATTTCCATTATTTAAAGTCAAATGCAGTTATTTAAAAACATCCTAGCCAAATACACCGAGAATCTAAACAGGGAAAGTTTACTCATGTCACGAAAAATATCAGCAAAGAAGATCGTTATTCGTTTTTCTTAGAAGCTTTTCCGTAACAAATCCCTTCTACCACCTCAAGTGATACCCGTCATGTTTTAAACTAGTTGTTAATACGAGCACTTACACCTGAGTGGAACGTTAGATTCTATATAGTTTTGCAGTTCTTCACTTCAAAGCTAAATATTATCGTCAATCGTCTCGTGGATTTTAAATGTTGAAATACAAGAAATAATATGCAATGGAACTTTACAGTCCCTTTATTTAATGGGACGCGCAAACTACAGAAAATTAAATTACAACTCCAAAGTAAAAATCTTACCAAACTAGTAAAATGGTCTTGGTGTGAAAATCTTAAATAATCCAGTCGTAGATGCTGTTGCTCTTACTACCACTCCTCTTCTACCTCTGAGTTATACCCACTGATTATGTGTGGTAGAGACGCCGAATTAAATGAGTAGCGAAAATTTACTTCTGAAAAAACATTACAACGGAAAAACTGGAATCAGCATAATTTGATGCAGACTGTAGAAAAATTTCGCTGGACGATATTTCAGAGTTGAAACTCTAACATTCATAACGTTTAAGAAGAGATCAGTGTTCTGCGGGAACAGAAATCTTTGGGTATCTAGACGCTGGAAGTGAGGACAAGCAGTGTTCGTAGTCTTGCGTGAGCGCCTAGTTGATACATGCCAACACCACTCAAATTTCCGTTGTTGTATCAGTAACAGCTCAACTGAACAAGTAAAATATTTTCGAGAAGAATTCTCCTTGAGAAACTCGAAAACTAGAACAGTCACCGAGTATTTGTGGCAGGTTGGCGTATTGGCAAGCAGCATGCAAACGCCATTGTTAGACATTCTGCGAACAGCAAGTGTTTGCTTACTGAAGCCACGTCCCAGAACTGAAAAACACGTGATCATACTCCGCTTAAGTACAGGACCCCAGAAACAGTTAGTACAAGATTTATATTTTGTGCTCCCATTAAGTAATCATTTGTTTGATACTAACAACTTCAAACCGTTGCTGCAATTCGATTTTGGTAAGGGAGAGGTTTTCTCAGACAAAATAGCTTCATCAAATATGAGCCGTACCTTTACAGTAATATACCCCTAATGCATTAACCGTTGTTGTAACTGTCAAAAATACTTCCATTCTGAAACACTAATTACTCTTGATTGTAATAATTCTTATTCTTGTCCTTCCAGTTCCTAATATTTATCTAACGAACTGATTTCATTTTTAGAAATATGTGATCCATAATTGTTCATGCATTTACGAAGATATAGTGTTATTTTGTGTATCATTGCAAACAAAACGTTACAAATATTGTAATTACGAGATGACTTGAATATGACAGTCAATGTTGAGCATACTCGTGATAACAGAACACTTAAAACGATTGTTTGACTGTAAAATAATAAAAGTGGCATTCTTGAATAATACAATCCTTACTTCACGAATGTTCAGTACATGTAAGAGTTGATTAAAACTGCCAGTACAACACACAATACGATTAATTTTTGAACAATATTTCTAATTATCGGCTATTCTCAGGTAGTTCAGCCTAATAAAATGTTGTACTTATCCTAAGAGGACTTTGTTCCAGGATGATAGTGTTGTACTTAGCCTGCAATCGTGAAGTAACAATAGTGAGTTTCACATCAATTTTCTTGCGGAACACAAGGCATTTACTCGCCCATTGCCCCCAATGATAATATGCGCTTTCATTATACAACTTGGAGTGGCGACATCAGAGATCTTACGAATAAATTACCGCGTTTCTCCGTTGGTTCGATTGTTCTCGGGCTGTTAATAAGTCACGCTCAATCACATTGTTTCTTAGACCAATAAATGGAACGCGAAAGCTGTACTGAGCTGTACTGTCAAAGCTAGAGTAATATGACGTACATAAACTACTTTTTCTCACGTAACAACTATGAAAATGGATAGTACGTATTTAAAACTCGGAAACTCGTACATAAAGTAGTTTACACAGTCGAAAATTGTCGCCAATGAGGACACAGTAATATAAGAATTAAAGTGAAAATTTTTTCATGATTTAAAATACTGGATTAACTATCTAGATTACCTTGATAGACGGAAAATTTTACACAAGCTGTTATATAATCACACACCGTCGCAGCTTAGGAGGAACTAAATTACTGAATAAAAGAAACACTATCCTTGAAGATTACAAAAAATAACTGCTTGTCTCCGCTTCCAGAACAGACAGGTTTCGGTTGAAAAATAAGCTATCGGGGGAAACCGGCAATTTGAGGACAGGTTGATTGTATCTCTGCCTCTGGAAAGGAAATTTCAGATGCAGTACTATAGGGGCAGTATACTGGAATTCATTTTTGCTGTCGGTAATGAGTCAAGCGTAGAAAGGGCGATTCAGAACACAATAAGTGATAAATGTTAATAATTCAAGAAAGCTAATAAAGCGGGCTTTTACAGGACACATAAACACCATCTCCTCTTTCCGGATGAAATTTTTTTCCCCAATTGCATATCAAGAAGAATCTCAATTTTAGTACCGTGAACAGAGTACCTGAAGTACACTAACAACCTAAAACGAACCTCAGATACTATTATTATTATTAATTTAATTGCGCTGGAGCTAACACTGCGGTGGCAATTTACCCAGTCATCCATTTACCCTTTTTCATTTTTTTTTTTTTTTTTTTTTTAACAATTGGTATGTTAAATTCATCCCCCATTTACGAATGTTAATTCCAAATTCCTTAAGCGTTTTTGAAAAATTATTCATCAATACACTTAGTAATTTGTTCCAATGCCTGACACCCTTACCAACAACAAAAAATTTCCCACTCCCCTATGCATGAAAACGAGCGCAAGTTTGTGGTCATGGCCGTCTTTCCCCTTCCATGCACTATTCCTAATTCTTTGACCAATATCCCTCCAAGCTCTATCGCCAACATATGCCCTGTAATTCCCAGCACTCTCTTCACCCTCCTCCTTTCCTCCAATGACTCCCAATCCAGCCACTTTTGTCATATCAGTTACTGACTGGATCCTGCGATAATTTCCACAAACAAATCTAGCTGCTCTTCTTTGCATACTTTTTAACTGCTGTATTTGATAATCAAAATATGAGTCCCAAACTACACAACCATATTCAACCAGTGGTCTGACCAAAGTTTTGTAACCAACCCCTTATTTAGATTAACATATCTACCTGTAGTTAATGCTGTTCCATGACAAGCTGTCCTGGTTATAGGCCTCCAAGAAAAAAGGTCGATAGAAGGTAAACACACAGAAATAAGATTTAGTACCATGGTTAAATGCAACGGCTCATGCGTTAAAAAAAAAAAAGCTTAGAAAAGCCATGGCCATTGAACAATTGTAAACTACTCCTTAGCTATTATTGATATCATCTTTTGTGATAAGTAATTAGGACAGTTAATATGACTACATATGCAGTTATACACTGTATCCTTCGCAGTTTGTAATACCTCAAAAATCAAGGAATTGTGATTAACACTAAATTATAGCTTTAATCGTATTTCGCTAGTCAATTAATTTAGACGTAATTTAAGTCACCGTTCTTTGTGAATATAACTCATTTATACGGCTTGTCAGAATTAAAGCCTGATACACAAGATGGTATAAACAATTAAAAGAAAACGCCAGAACCACGGGCTGGGCTCGAACCGTTAAATGTAACATCTCTCCTCACGACTGAACCATAAACGATGGAATCAATTTCTCCAAGATAAAATATTGTAGAATAGGAGCAGTTTATTACCTGAGTGGATGAAAAGCACGCGTTGACAATGCTGCAAGCTTTTTTATAAAAGTTGAAAGATAAACCTGATCTTTAAAGAAACCTAGAATTTATTGATTGTCCATTGTCAGTAGCGTATCTTAGAAAGTGATTTAAAATTCCATAAAATTTGTGTATTTCCACCAGCAAAGTTTCAATTCGTAAGTACAGAGAAGAGCCGCTCGATTCGTGACCGCTTGTTATAGTCCTTATGAAAGCGTCACATAACTGATTAGTAGACTGGGCTGGAAGTCTCTGGTAGATAGAAGACGCACGTTTCGTTTAAACTTATTGGTAAACATGCGTACTTCCACTTTCACATACGAGTATAGTGAAATACTTTGTCCACCAACCTATTTGAGTCGGAATGACAAGATTGATAAGACTAGAGAAATAAGGTGCCGCATTGATTCTTATATGAATTCTTTTTTCCCTCGTACCATTTCGGGATTGGAATGCACAGTAAAGAGATTAGCTTTGGTGCTGAGCACCCTCTGCCACCCACAATTTTGTGATTTGCAGAGTATATATGTAAATGTAGATCTCTGGTAGACCTAGATTGCAGGAATCTGTAAGCATATTTCGGAGCTACTCTCGCAGATGTTCAGATGGTTCAAGGCAAAGCTTATACTGTGTGACCGTTTCACAACATGGCAACTCATGTAGATTTTATACTCTTCTCTTAGCTAAGTTCAGTTTCTCTTACCGAAGTCGGAACAGGAATTACTTCGCTAATTTTGTAGATTCTTAGAAACCGTGTAGTTATTATTTTTTCCGTGCTTTTCCAGTCTCAACGACAAGATAATTAATGACGAGATTGATTTAATTTAGTAATGGAGCACACGCTCCGGTAGCAATTTTCCTAGTCCTGTAATTGCCCCTTTATTAATTTATTTTTTAATTATCTTATATAATTTAAATGCTAAATTCTTCCCCATTTACTTTGGTGAATGGGGCTGGGAACGGAAAGAATTTGGTAATGGCCTTTTTAAGAAACAAACCGTTTACTATTCTGGAGTAATTTCGGGAAACAATGTAAAACCGAAATCTGGAGAGCCAAACTTGTATTTAAAACCGTGCCTTCCCGAATGCGAGAGTCACCGCTCATGATCGGTGTGAAGAACAGCTAACCGAAGCGAAATACGACCAGAATTCAGTGGAAATTATTTTTATTGTTACTTTCCGTACTTGTGAATAACTATCACTTTTACCGTTTCGACAACAAGCACAGCACAATGCTCAGTATTTTCCCAAAATTGTTTATTAAAACTTAACCTCTGATAAAGTGATTTATACTTAATCATTACTTGTCTTCTTGGAGACATAAAGATTTCGAAATGTCTTTGAGAAATTCCCTAGGAAAGTAGTAGATAAGTTCGGAAAAGATGGAGATCATCACTGCTGAAGATCGTATGATAATTCTAAAATAGTATGCAAATATTTTCTTAAAAGTGAACTTAATTAACATGATCTTGGGGTCATAGACACGGGTTTTTAAGTTTCATCATCGCTATGATCAAATGCCACTTACGAATATTGTAAATAAGTGTATTCCTAACCGATGTAAACCCTAAAACAGTGTACAAGACTACTGTTACGCCATCTAGAATACTCCCCGCCAACTCCTATATTTGATACCCATAGTTTGGGTCCCATACTGTCGCTAAACTTCAGCAAGGATTTGACAAAGGTTTAGTCACATTTCCATCACTTTCCTGATACATCTCTTCACCGTCCTCTCCAATAAATGCAGAACATTCCCCGTCCCCTTCCCATTGTGGTCAGGGAAGTGAATGATAAGCAGAAATATCTATAATTACGCCTACAACAAGCAGTTCCTCTAGTAAGCTGACTCTTCTTGGAACCTATTTTAATTTCATTTTGACTTCAAAACCCGATATCTTTTACATGTCCATCTGTAGCTATTCAAAATCCTCTCTTGTTTTAAACCTGTTGAAATTATTATAGAATGTTTCTGAACTATTATCTGTTACTCCTTCCTCTGCATTTCATAAACAGAGAAGCAATTTTCACTGCCCCATCGACATCTTGTAAACGTGTTTGCTACAATTCCCTCTGTACAGAAACCACTAAGCAACCAGCTTATTAAATCCATAAAACTGCATCTCGTTAACATATATAGCAAAGTGAGTTGTTAGTCAGTAAATCGGTTTCTACGGTGCAGTCTCATTGATGGTATCCTGACTTACAATATTCTAATACTATTACTTACCAAAATATGTATTGTGATGGGCCGCATAAGCGTCTGACTACAACGGTTGATAATTGAGTCTTTTATTTTTGAAATTCACGTTACTTTACATTTCTCAACTTACCTTTCAGTATCGAAGCAATAAAGTTGATATGAAAAGCAAAGAGTGCTAAAACAGTCTTACTACTGTTGACACTACGGCAGGTTTCACAGACTAAACAGTCAGAGCAACATTCTGAAGTCAACATAAACGTAGACCTGCAACATGTTTCTTCTTTTCGTACTCTTATTACCGTATATTCGCCCTCACTAGAAAGCAGTGTCGACGTTCCACCCATTAATTCAGAATGTTCTACGAATATCCGCTTCATTTACATTATCTTAGAATAGCCGCATGGCACCTCTTAGTCAGATTCTAGAATGGTGATAACCTTTACTTTGAGTTATTTCAGTCCAAACTGTCTCATGAAAATCATAATGTGCAACTATATTTGCCACTCGTAAGTTAAAGGTAATATGGTCTGGGGTCGAACTGGAAAACTGCGACACTCCAAAATCTCTAGGAGAGAACTTTGACAGGTTTCTTCCATTCAGTAGTGACTGATGAATTCCAAGCTGAAAGTTTCCATCGAGAACAAACCTTGTAGAAAAATGATTGGATCACGGTGGGGAAACCTCTGCCTTAGCAGTATGTTATTAGGATGCAGAGTATGCCTGATCTGTATCGTAGAACTGAATTCATTCTAAACAGGTGAACTAGCTCTCAACAGAACCTGCAGAATCATAACAGGCTGTTTAAAATCCATCCCAATTGAATGGCTCCACCGCATTGCAGGAATAGCACCACCATCAGTTCGAAGAGAAGTAGCAGCGAACAAGGAAAGGAAGAAAGTGGATCTTTGAGGTTTCTACTGGATACGCAAAGACTGAAGAGCAGGAAAAATTTCCAAAGAAAACCAGAGGTTCTTACAGCTACAACAGGTTAGAATTGTGTAAAGCTAAGGCCCCCCCCCCCCCCCCGAGTGTCTGAAACTTTACCATCTGGCTATGACCAAGAAAGTCTCTGAATAGGCTGAGATCAGGAGTGGGCAGATCCAAGGTTAATTTAGCAAGATGGAGCTGTGTTAGGATCGATAACATCAAGTGCGACTGTGGAGAGGACCAGACTGTTAAACACATGCTCATGTGTCGACTGTGTCCAACCTACTGCTCGGAGGTTGACTTATATGAGGCCTCGGAAAATGCACCGGAAGTGCTGAAGTTTTGATCAAATATATGATGTTAGTTTTTGTGTAAATATCAATCTTTCTGTCACTAAAAAAAAAATAATAGAAATACTACAGATTTTTATTTCTACAAACTGCACTTTACTATTCATGGGAAGGTTGATATTTTAATCTTTTTGACAGATGCTGAACTGTTCAGAAACCATTTTTACCCCCCAGGAGGAAAGGGACATGTCTCCCGTTGCCTTTTCCATGAAGTCGTACAGATTTCTCCCTTGTATCTGAGTGAGGGAAGAAGGTTCCACCTGAAGGACGCCTCCTTGAGCCTGAGGCTACCCAGGACGCGCACGCAGTCTTGAGGCCTTGACCGCGGCGCACGTGTCATCAGGATGGCGCCGGTGACATGTCAGCGCCCACCTCTGCTTGGCACTCCTCTGGCGTATCGCAGCCATCGCTGTTTCACTGCGGAATGGCAACGCATTGTCTTATCCCCTCACAAAATACCGATATCCTCTCTGGTCCTCTTTAATACTTCCAAGCCCCTTCAAACTCAACAGAATTTCTTGCATATCGAACGTATAGGGTTCGTATTTCAGTAAGATCAAGTAATGCGGTCATTATATTTGACCCTACGAACTCATATTTTGTCACTTTTATACCGTCCGAAACATTTTAGTTTAAATCGACTTTAAGAGGTGCAGCGGTGATCCAACAGATCGATCAGGTCACTCGGTGATAATCTTTTTTTCTTTTCTTTTTTCTAAAAGTGCTACTACTTGATTACTGCCAACTATTTGAGTGGGTCTGCCAAAGATTACACCCGGAAGATGCGATGAACTTCCTTTTCCAATCGAAAGGAAGCATTTCTCCGTCATGCCATTCGCCATTACAATAAAATAGTCCCGAGAGCTGATCCTGAACAAAGTAGACATTTACAACATGATCTTGTCACCAAGAGATTATTGCTAGCTTATTTCTATACTAAAGCAAATTTCAAAATGTTTAGTTACGTGACCATGAGCTTTCGACTGTAGCCCTATGGCAGAAACAACACCTGGATATTTAAAAGGTAAAGATCACGCAGTTCCTATGGCTCCTGCCGCTGCCCGCAGAATTGACAGAGGTAGAGCTCCCCACTCATATTACAATCATTGGCACTGGCTGGAAGGGATGTGACATGGTCAGTATCAATCGTGATGGGTAAACATTAATGCTCTGGCCTCACATTTGGGAGGTCGCCAGTTCGAAACCCCATCCGGTCTTTCTTATATGGATTTTTCATGGTTTTCCTAAAACACTCCGGGAAACTCTGAGATGTTTAATTCAAAAGACTTTGGCCGAATTCCTTCCCGTTCCTTACTACAAGCCCTATCCCGCCTCTAATGATCTCGACGTCGACGAGGCGTAAAAGCCGTAAGCAAGCAAATGCTGAACCTGTCTTCCCACTGTGAACTAGTCTAGACCCATCAGTATATACAAAACACAGTCACAATTTTACACCTAGTACAATATAAGCAATCCAATAAATTTATTACATGTTTCACTACGTGACCAGAATGCTAAGTATGGAAATAACACAACTGAAAGCTTTTTCATTTAATTAAATCTGACCACTTAGTCAATCAGCCAGATATATCTCTATTTAGACAGAACTATAATCCTGTAATACTGCATAAATTGCAGCCGGAGACGTTGTTCGCAAAGTCATAATGTGTGATCATCAGCTGTATTCATTATGATCTTACACTATGTTATTGGCCTTTAGCCTACTTTGTTTTGCGACATAGATATTCTTTCCGTGTCGGTAAAGTGTCAATAGCTACAGCAAAGTGTTTCGGATGAACTGTCTATTACAAAGATTACATACCAGGTCGTGAAATAATCCAAACTAAAAACTAATATCCGTTCTGTTTCTATGATACTCTTAAATGACGACGCTGAACTCTACTGTCACGGCTAAATAGAATGTCAACTTTATAGAAATGGTTATTGCGACGACTGCATGTACAGTACAGTAACTCCATTCGTTTGTGTGCAGTCATGTCCCTAATCTGTGGGATAAATTTCATTTTAATCACGTCTCCTTCTTAGTGTTGCAATTTTTATGATTTTTTTTTACATATTCATTAATTTTAAAAATTACACTCATTTCACGTGTTAAATATGATAGGGTCGATACAGCCATTAAGCTTCGTGTTGTAATGCAGCTGGTGTATTGCGATGGCGTGTTAGCTCCATCTTATTAGTGTCTCGTTAGCTTTACGGACAACGCGAAGGTTAGAACCTATAGGTTGGAGTATGAAAGCAGATACGAGCATATCTTATACCAAATAAGGACACGAAAGCTACAGACTAGTATTATTTTATTTTACAAAACCGAGTGGGCAAGAATTAAATTTTTCTTTCTCTGTTATTTCTGAAAAATACAGGATTATTATAAACGACTGAAGCGATTTAACAAATTTACGGTAACTATATTATTGGAAATATTGTCACAAAATTTTTGCAGTCGTAAAGAAAAACTCAAATTTATAGTGTTCTATATGTATCCCCTTGCTGATCCTGCATATATCAAGTCAATAATCAAGTTCTTGCCAAACTCAGTGCATCATGTACCTATCATTCTGTACAAAAGCACTGTTGATGACAGCTCGCTGTTCTGGTTGGTTTGCTGGTAGAGAAGACTTAAACGCTGAATCTTTCACATAAATCCACACACACAAAATTGTGAATTTTTGAACACCAGATTGAGAAACCGACGGATCGGTCGTAGTGGTGATGATGATCAGAAATTCTTATCATGGCCTCCACGCCGACATAACGCAATACGGTTTTTTGTGAGTAAGTAGGTAAAAAAAAAATTTTTTTAGTTTTTTGTATAACTGTAAAGTTTTGTGACAATATGTCCAATAATTTTGCTACAGTATAATTGTGAAATAGCTTCAATAATTTGGTTATTTATCATATGGCTAAGCAACTAATGTGATTCTTATAAATATATTCAAGGACAAGAACCTTGGTAGCATTCACAAATGGATGTCCAGTTGCTGTAGCCATGCTAAGAAGGACGTTGTAGCACATAACACCTTGAGATGGTCCATCGTACTTCCTTTGAGATCAATCCTTAATGATGTGCTCCCAACACTGTGCATGAACTCCGCAGTCGCAGGCAGGAGAATTCCGAAGTCCCCACTTACAGAGCATGGCGTTGCATTTGGCGTGGCCTGTTATTAGGTGGTTTAGTTTAACCCATTGGTCTTCAGATGGAATCCAGGAAGTCCAGTTGTAGGATCTTAAATATCATTAAGTCACTGGTGCAGAGCTCCAGCTTTTTCGCCATTTTTCCTTAACATTGAAGTCAGATATGTTATCCCATGCTGCATTTCTAGATTTAAGACGAGTGGGGGTTAGGTCATTAACTCGTGGGTTGGGAGATCCTGTAGATGGTCAGGTTGATGTAACTTTCTCCTTTCACATCCCATTACTTCTTGGCGTATTCCTCTGGAGATGGTGTATCACTAATGATATGTAACTAAGGGAATAATGTAACCCTGTACAAGTCAGCATTTTCGCACAAAAGAAAAATAAGACAAGACGAGTGTAAAAGAAGTTTGGAGGATAAGATGACAAAAAATCTTGGTATGGTTACCCATGTTAGTAGGTAGGCTGTAGTAAAATCGTGATGATATAGCAAGTATATCTATTCGATTAGGCATAAGCTGATATGGAGGACACAACAGATCTGGGAAGTAAAAACAAAAGACTAGACTACTAGCGGTAAATAGTAGAAGAGCAAGAGCGTCCCAACAATCTGCTTTCTATTGGGGGCGAAATAGAAAGAAATATTCAGTAAAGGTGGTTACGAAAAGTATACAAGTCAGCAAATGAGCTTTATTGCTCATGTAGCCTGGTGTTTTGTAACGTGTATCAACAAAGTGAAGCTTGGGTGTTTGCGCTTCACAGTGCCTTTCTTAGATAGAACTTCTTACTAATTTTATTTGCGGTTAATAAGTGTTGTTGAATAAGTATCGTAATAAAAATGTCGGTAACGTGTTTCGGAGATCTCTTTAGTTCCATTCAAAGAAAAACTGAAGCAAACAAAGCAGACACCCGTCTCACTGACAGAGTTGAATCCCTTGGTAAGGTACTCTACAAAAAACTTACACCCAAACGGCGGGGTCGCGGACCCGCGAAGCCGCGACCCGTTATGCCTTCAATGAGCGAAGTCGTGACGCAAGCATTGCACAGCAACGCACCTCAGCTGAAGCAGAAAACTGCTGTCGGGATGTTGGCCAAGGAGACCTCACCTGCGTGACTTGCATGTCTCTATCGCGCCGACGGCGAAAACAAAAAGAATCGCGGGGAAGTACGACATAAACAGGGAGATCATTAGTCGGCAAGGGCCTTGGAATAGAGAATCTACACTCGCTAACAACCGTCACTTTCATCTCTTCTTTTGAGTGGTATGGCGGTTCAGTTGACGAAAGCTCGTGGTTGGAGATTGAGAAATAGCTGGTACGAATCCAAGTGTCAAGCGGAATTTTTACCAAAACTCATCTTCACCTCTGTGAAGATGCTAGGACGCTGCGTGGTTCAGATTTCACATTGAAGTTTAGGTCACCTATACCAGGTAGGATCACCAGGGCAGGTTTATAAGTAGTTACGATAGATGCGTATTGTGAAGCCGGTAAGAAACTCTGTCACACGAAATTATTATCTGTGAGCACGCTGACTTCCCAAGAAAATAAATAGAGTAGACAAAACTATTCTTACTGTACATGTGGTCCTTCTGTTTTAGTCTCGAAAACTAGGCGAGTAAAGCTGGCTTATTAATAGTTCAATTAAATTGTTTGGAAGAGTCTTCGAATTTTTCCTGTAAACTTATTTTTTAATTTTGTCTCTCTTAGAGACGTTTGTAGCGGTTACAATAGCATATATCGCTAATTATCCAAAAATCATTGACTTATTAATTTAAATGCTCCACCTCGTTGAAAAAACCCATTTAAAATGTTGTTGTAGGTCCCCAAATTCATCTACTTAATCTAGAATCTGTTTTTTTTTTTTTTTTTTTTTTTTTTTTTTTTTTTTTTTTTTTTTTTACATTTCATTCTGCTGGGGAGGCGGGCTGCTGGAGAGTCATAGGGGACTCTTTTCAGCCAATCTACTACTACGGGGAGGGAAGGGGGATGGAAGGTCGGCCGTGGCCTTCTAGGGAACCATCCCAGCATTCGCCTAATTGTCTGAGGGAAACCACGGAAAACCTCAGACAGGATGGCCGAACCGAGTTTAACCCCGGTCCTCCCGAATGATAGGTAGGAGGCCAATATTGGCCTCCTCCCATCTCGGTGTAGAATCTGTTGCTTAAGCTTCTCATATGCGTGAGACGGTTTAATTGACAGGCACAACAGTTGGCGATTTCATACTAGTGTAATCACTGTTTGAGGATTCCAAATATATGCACCAAGATATACTTGGAACATGTACACTCACAGTGAACAATGAAAATGAGGGCTTATTACGAGTAATACGAACACAAGGCATATGCCTATAAAGATATAGGAAAACAGTTAATAAATCAGCAATTGAAACGATTCATAGTGAATCAATGTGGATAAAATAACAGAATGATGCGGAGCAGTTTATTGCGCCCATTGAAAATCCAAAGTTTCAGTTTAAAATTCTACTACACAATTAAAAATTCTTAGCTATACCAAAATCTTAGCAAAAAATACCGTCACACTATCTATTCATTAGAAAATAGCAGCCGAATGTCATCTCTGAATGTAACAAACAGATGGAAATCCAGTGGTGGATGTCTTACACAACTGCCATAACAGATTTATGTTGCAAGTCTTTCTTAAGATCTGGAATCGGTTACTGTCATTAAGTGAATCTGTTCTGGTATTAGAGTTAAACAAGTGCTTCACAATTAATAGCAGGTTTATGTTGCTACAGAACTGCTTACAATTACGAAAGGTCATGGGGAGTAGTTTGACTTTCGAGTTATTATCATCAACAATCAGTTCTCAGAACGGCTCCATTTAATCGATACCGCGCTAAAAATGAACAACGGTTTACATGAAAATACATGCAAAAGAGTTTTATAGGTTGTGTTACTTTTTTATAGGCGAATTATTCCTGAACGATACTGGCCCGGAGGGATGAAAACGATCAGGAACACAGAGAAGGGTTACTAGTATAGTGTTACAGATCGACCACGTCCTATGGGAAACTGTCTTACTATTTTACTGACTTGATTTCGGAACATCGAAAATGCACTGGTGATTTGGAACTAGGACCATTTATGATACTTAAATAATTTAGTTCTTCTTATTCCTAGCAATTATCTCGTATTACAGGGTCTGTTTTACTGGAATTCTTCCATTTAAACCGATCTTGTGCATCTTAAGAGGGCACTAGTCGCATATGCTATCACAAGATGTCTAGCCAGAGCTTCCTGAATCGCGCTCGTGGTCTTCGGCCGTCCGTACTTTCGTCAAGTGCAGTTCTCGCAGCAGAACAGTTTTTTCTGCGCAGTACAAGGCCGTACGAATTTTCTCTGGGATTGGAGCCACACCAAATGCCGCCCGAACGTTGTTTTTTCTGACGCGGTTCAATCTAGTAAGTTTCTGAGGCCAGCGAATGATCTTAATTTCAGTAACTTGCAGGTGTTGCTCATGTGATTTCGTGACTGTCCAACGTTCATTTCCATTCGATGCTACAGGTGGGTACTGTAAATCTTTGATTTAAGAAACAGTGGCACCTTCCGGTCGAAAAGGAGTCTTGTAGAAATTTCAATTCGAGGTACAACGTGTTAAATTATATGAAGTTATTTTAAGTCAGAACTTAATAAACAGATCTGAACGAAGTTTTACGAATGGGAACGTGTCCGAAAGTTATAATTAACTCTATGGTTGTTTCTTTCTTTGGCTGGAACTGGTGTCGAAGGGACATGTACCACTTGCCGGACTTCAATTATCTTAACAGCCTCGACGCGTTCTAATTAAATAGACGCAGCAACATGCACGGGGAAAGTGGGACAACAATCAGTGCGGAAGGCGCGGGGCCACTTCTCTAGACATGCGAGGAAAATGATTGCCTCCACGCGTCAGTCTGCAGGATTCCATCCTCACCGACGCTACGGCGCCGCGAGTTTGATGAGCGAATACCATTCGCAGAATGCGTACTGTGCTATAAATTCTGCAATTAACTGCACAAAAAATTACTTTGTTCCTTATAATTTTGACTCTAATTTGCATGCTTTTTCATTTACAGATTCGTTGTTACTGAAGTAACAGTTTTGAATCTTTTACTGCATAACAAGCTGCAAAGCATTTACAAGTACTTTTACTGCCCGAATTATTGTTTTTTTTTTTTAAGTGCTTTTGTTACAAGAAATTATGTTTCACTCCAGAAAAAAAAATCGAAAAATCTTACAGCTGAATCATTTTCAGCTGTTCATTTTCGTATGAATAGTTAAAATGCTACTGAGACAATGTACAGCTTTAAAATAAGAATGCAACCTGTGACCCACAACCAGTCCAGTCCAGTGCTGTCTGAGCGTCATAGTGAACCAAGCACTAAATTTAAAATAGCTCTTTATTAGAACCGCGAGTAAAGTGACAGCAGGGTATAACCTTATTCGGAACATCATCTGTACTATGTGAGAAACAATAGCTATCGTGTTATTCGTGTGCTCAGTACGCTGGCCTAGGAGATAAGCTCTTGCAAAAGAGAACATAAGAAAGTAACGGCTGTAT
This sequence comes from Vandiemenella viatica, assembly GCA_031002005.1. Classification (NCBI taxonomy): domain Eukaryota; kingdom Metazoa; phylum Arthropoda; class Insecta; order Orthoptera; family Morabidae; genus Vandiemenella; species Vandiemenella viatica. The sequence goes on from JARYHS010013630.1 coordinate 177,313,086, forward strand.
ATTCGTTATGAGAAAAGAAGACATTTCAAAATCTGTTGTTAACACTAATGTGTAGTATTGTCCTTTTGAAAACTATTGTTTATCTTATGTGTGTGTCGTTAAAAGTGTATGTGCTCGACTTGCATAATTGTTAAATTTTATTCCGTTTTCATTAATACATTTTACTAGATCTTAAAGTTGTCTCGATAGCATTATTAATCATTAGAAACCTATTGGGTGAACGAATACACCTTTGTATTCATATTTCTTTAAATTATGTAGTTGTTTTTTCGAATAATAAATGACAACTCTTTAATTTACCTTCGTTAATTCAGAACAACTTCTAAAACCGGTTAATATGATTGCTGGTAGGTATGTGGCAGGATTTCTGTCTCTGTTGGTCGTACCTCCTCAAGCGCTGTACTATGGTGCCTTACAGCGTTAGCATTACTAGTCGACAATTACCCTTCTTGTTTAAAGATGTCATGATATACTGTTACATATTCCAGAGTAAATATATGCAACTTAAATGTCGTACAATTGAGTTAAGGTTTCATCGATTTCATCCTTTCGCGATCAGAGGCCACATATTTAAAATTGAAAAAAAATATTTTTCTTTAATTTTAGCACTCCTATAGGCCTACCAATGGTTCTGCTTCCTTAGCAGTAAGCATGAACAAAGTACCACGATGTAGATCATATTCTTGCCTTTCTTTTTAAGAAAAGTAAAGCTTATTTTTTAACTGATGATGATGACGTGGTTCGTGAAACGAAGAGTTCCTTCCAACTTCTAAGCTTCACACACAACATACAACACAAAGCTCAGAGGAAGAGTTCTAGAGGATTTGTATTCACGACGTTCACTAAAATAAAAATAAAAAATCCAAACTCATACATAGCTACCCAGTTATACTTTTTTAAAAATAATATTTAAAGCTTAGGAATATTATGAAAAGAAAAAAAGGCATGAAATTGGTCTGCAATTATTTTCTTTCTTGTTTGTATGTTTGAAAAAAAAAAACTTTATCTTCTAATTTTTTAAATTTTATTTTCATTTTTATCTGCTTGCACCATGTACTAATACGCAGAAGATAGCTGTCAGTTGTAATACAGTGTGCACAGAACATTGAATTTCCAATAAAAAGCTTCTGTCCGTCAATATAACGAAAAATAATTCTTTTAATTTGAAGTTTCGACTTAAACTCTAAAAGATTAGTTTGAAAAAAGAAATTGAAGAGACGTTTGTGGCATCAGATATGTAGAACGCCCCTAGCAGTGTAGGGTTTAGCTCGTTGGTGCTCACCCAGTTGATAAACAACTCGGCCCTTACTGTTAGTTGATTAGAAGCAGTTTAGTAAATTAATACCGTTGCGGAAACTCGCCGTGTTAAATTACTCGGAAAATAGTGATTTTAAACTGGTTTGCGAAGATTTACAGTTGTCATGTTTCAGGTGACTTAAAAGTATGTAACCGAATTCTTTCAACTTCTCAATAACAGCTAACTTCTCGACTGCCAACATCGTCGGCACACTTTTTATTTGACTTCGAAAAAATCAGAAAATCATAACAAATAAAACAGACTTCATCCAATCAGCAGGTTGTATAAGCATCGTAGAATTTTCGAGATAACATGAAAGGAGACGCCCCATGCTTCTGGAGAGTACAAAATCAGTTAGAACTTACACAAAACTGCTTAATATCAGGAAAAAACATTTTCAAATAAAATTTGGAAACATTAACAAGTTTCTAAAAACTACACTAACAAAATTAAATAATTCAAAATAGACAAAATCCTATTTAAAACATGATAGCTTATCAAACATTTTTTATTACAGTGTTTTAATCAACATATCAGAGGCTGTACTGCTTTTAACCAAATTATAGTTCATTTAAACAATTTTCATCCATAAAAACATTGTACATACATAGGAAACGTATACAAATTTGTAATTAATCACTGGGTATCTTTCTCTGACACAAATGTGTTTAATTTATGGTATTGTAATTAGTAAGAATCTGGGCCTTAAGGTGTTGACCATAAAGTTACGCACACAAAAACCAGGAATAATAAATACTTGTAGAATCAAATATACGGGTAGTTGAAATAGACGATATACACATGATGCAAACAATGCAGCTTTCCAGCCAATGCATTAAAAAAATAAATAAAACAAGAATGTTTAGGTGGCCTTGTAACAGCAGTTACCATTCACCTTTTTACGACTTAGCTGAAAACCTCTTTCTGACGTTCAAGTGTTCCACTGCCGCCACCGCCTGAAGGTAAGAGCCGACCTGGATTCTCAGCCACCAGCTTCGTCCACACGTCTCTAAACCTGGCAGCTCAGCAGAATAATGCGCTCATATACAATAAAACCGAAGCGTGCTTCCCAAAAATAACGTTACAGTGCAGATACCTTCTGTTCTAATACTTAACGAAAGAACGAGCATCCACCTAGCCATCACGCGACGCTCCCCATGAGGCACTTTCGATAATCAGACGAATGATATTGACATCCAGTGTACTTCCTTCCTATTAGTATACAGAGCTTCGTCATTTGTGCTTATACGTATGCATGGAACAGATATGGGCGGTTGCAACCCCATATGTAACTCTAGACGGTTCTATTATTAAGTAAATTTTAGCTTCGAATTTTCTAAATGTCATGAAAGTGACGAAGGGAAAGAACTCTGACAAAATTCTATTAAAAATTGGTACCCCCATGAAACCAAAATCACTGTGGAAGTAATCTGCACTTTTAAATGGTCATCTTAAACATCAAAGTTTAATTAAGTGAACATGAATTCATGTTTTTTAATATAAACTTTTAAGCAAACTGAATAAATAGTCAAAACAGAAATTTTAGATTCCATGGCATGCGCTGCCGTAACTTTTAGTTATTAATTTTTTTTGTAAAAAATCATTACTGTTTTTTGTTCTGTTGCAGTGAAAACAAGTTGAAGAGGAAACAAGGCAAGAATAAAGTTGGATAGCAAAAACATTGGCAGAGCCAGATTCGGTCAAAATCTTATAATCGGAATGCTGTGCCGGTATTCAGTTTCCTTACATTATAACGACTTGTGGAAGCTGATGTGAATAAGGTGTCACCTTTTTGTCAGCACAAAATAACTTAGCTCAGAATGATGCGTTTATTTCATATTAGAAGATAGTATTACTTGGTTTACCAGTTTACAAATTTCTACTGAAAAATTCTAAAGAATTCTCGACGTTCTGAACGGTACGTATCAATTGCAAGTTTCGAAGAAACAGTCAAGTCTTCATTGCATCAGAATGCTAGAATAGCCATGGAGGAAGCTAGTGGGCGTAGGCGAGAAAGGATCATTCCTTCTCCCCGCTCTGTAATCGTAGAGGGCTGAACACTCAGTACCGTTACATCGAGCCTCGAGTACCGGCTTTGGTCACGGCGTGGTGAAAGGCGGGCAGCCACAGAGCAACAACCCTGACGCTGGGCTATAGCCCAAAGGTGTCAAAAACTATCACTTCAGAATCTATTTTTAGTCAAGTTCACTGCAGCAAGAAACCGGAATCAGATACACTGTGGTGGACGTTCGTTGACAGCCTCGCAAGATGTGATTTTATTTACCTCGTTTATTCGGTCGGTTTTTACTTTCTTCGAATTCGATATCACAAGCAATATGTGATCATCACTGAAAATAACAAACTACAAAGACGTCGAAGTATTATCATCTTTATAACTCCTCAATTTTTTTTATTCATTATTGTCTTGAACATGAATTTACGAACATAATAACTTTACCAAAAAAGATTAGAATGACAGAAAGTTTAATCTTTAGTCACTCCTCTGCGTGATATTCGCTTAATAATTCTACTCGAACTTTTGTATTAAGGTGCCGTTGTTGCTCTTAAATGTGAAACGTTTTCATGAATATTGGTGGCAAGTTTTGTGTATCATTCCTAGTTTTATAAAAACGGCTCAACAGCATTCATAATTCCTTCTTCTTGAACTACGGTGGCTGATAGTCACTTGAATGCGATGAATAGGGAAATGAAGATCCGACTTATGGGTTTTCATTAAGTGTGATTCCACCAGTATTTCTAATTCTTTATTTAAAAAATGCAAAACAAAACAATACAAAAATAATGATTGCAACAAACTTAAAAGACTAACCCTGTAGATTTATTTGCCGCTGTTTTATAAACTAATTTTTTTTTAATAACGAAGATAACAAATATATCCCAATAAAAGAACTTCCATTAACATAACTTATATCTCGCTATGCTGGTAAGGGAGCGGTCCGGTGATTTATCAGAGATCTTTTGATCTTTCGGTAGGACCAATTTAACCCAAAAATTTCAGACATACAGACAATCCACTAAACATAAGAGGGTTCATATTCCTAAAAAATGAAATTTCTCAATGATCCTTACTACCTTATATTTGATATGAAGTCTTCATGGGTTCTCCGCCGTATGGTGTTGAAGAAAGACAACAACAAGCTTTAGGCTTCAGTCCATCTGAAGATGGTGGCAGAGCAAGCCGCCGGAAGCTCGTTGTTGTCTTTCTTCAACACCATATGGCGGAGAAGCCGTGAAGACTTCATATTATCGACACGCCGTGAATGTCTTCGTTCTCATACCTTATATTTGTTAAACAATTTGCCTTTCTTTCTTTGATCCTTTGTTCAAATCGGAAATATTGTTTGAACAATAACCCTGTAACACCATTCAATTATAAAGGTTTGCTCAGAAGCTTCAGAACAAAGTGACCAGATGCCATGCTTTATACCGATATAATCATGGAGGCGTAGAGGCAGAAATAAATGCCTTAAGTAATTATCAGTGACTCAACCATACAGTGATACATTACATAACAAACACACAATGCAAATATCAGATAACTTAACTTTAAATTTACAACAACAGTTTGAAAGGGTGCTTTATCGTCACATATAATGCAATTAAGTGTTTTGTACAAATTACCTGGTTGGGTTAGAAAGAGTTGCCAGTAAATTGTTATTCTACATTAATAATATGTTAATCTTGTTCACGTTTTAGCTGTCACGCATTGGCGTCACGCTTTCCAACTTCGCTGCCCAAATAACAACTACCAGATATGTTGTTCGAGGTTATGTGTGTTATTTAATAACAGTCGTATTCAGGCTAAACATCTGCGAATAAATGAATTGTCAGAATATCGAAAGAAAAATATGTATTTCGTTTAAATGGACATATTAAATATTATTTACTTATATTAATTTAATATTTGTTCGATGTAGAAGTGTTCGTTGAATTCTTTCTTTATACATATGTAAGATAAAAGATTTAATTTTCGATTTGCAATGTTAGAGGCAGTTTTATTAAATTGTTATTTAGACTGGGTCAGAATTACAGCTGACATTTGACGTTACAGCAGAGGGCAGGAGTAATTTTTTTTTTAAATAATTTAAACTGTTTTCATCAGTGTCCTTTTTCTGAAATCATTACTTCGTTAGAACGAAAGTAGGTCCAGACTGATAACGATATATGTAGCCTACACTACATTTAAAATGAATGACGTAAGTTGTAAAGATTTATTATTATTTTCCTTTGCTTTCACTGACGCCTTATTGCCGAGGTCATTATCTCAGCTACATGTAACTGCGTCAGCCATTAAAACTTCGTAATATCGATATGATACGTGGATATGAAAAAAGAAACTCATAAGAACCCGCGAATATTTTGTATCAAGTTTATATTGCGCTATCTGATGTCACTAACATGCGATGCAGTGCATTTATTAATTTGAGTCTGATGGAAGCACTGACTTTCTAGCGACAATTTTAGTGGAGTTTGCGATGAGGCTGAAATGCAACCTGAACCAGGATGACGTGTTTGAGGCTATTTCATGACAATCATCACTTCTTTGAATTAAAAATAATTATATTTTAGTTTTGAGTAAATTGTTTGGGAGTTCTTTTTTTTCTTAACAAGAACTTCTTAGTTTTTCATTGCACGTAATACGATTAAGTTTTGTTCTGTGCTACGAAGATTTTTTTATTAAAACTTTCTGTTGGCTCACCAAAAATTATGATGTAAGATATGTGAAAATAAAAATTGTAGGAATACACCTGCTTCGTAGTGCTATTCTGCAGCTTTATTTCATTTCTACTGAAGTGCCAAAAGTCATGGAATACTTCCTCATACCGGTGAAGTGCAGCAACCTGATGTGGCATTGACTGAACATGTCGGTTTTTTTGTTGTTTTTTTATGGCTTTTGGCAGCTGAGGCCATACAGCCAGCTCAATGTGTTATATATTAAAGCTTCCAGTGAATCAGTTAAATCCAGTGTTTATATAGTCTTCAAAGTGCGGACGCCACAGGACGGACAGGACACACACAGACACACAACACTTAACATTCATGCCCGCGGCCGGATTCGAACCGGCGACCTTCGGCACGTGGAGCTAGCACTCTAGTCCCTACGCTACCGAGGCCGGCGAACATGTCGTTGGAAGCCCCCTCAAGAAATATTCAGCCACACTTCCTCTATAGCCGACCACAAATACTAAAGTGTTGCCGATGCAGGACGCTGTGTACGAACTGACATCTCCATCATGTTCTATTGGATTCATGTCAGGCCATCTAGGGGACCAAATCATTAACTGGAATTGTCAAGAACGTTTATCAAATCAATCGTTAACGATTCTAGGCCGATGACATGGCGCATTATCGGCCTGGAAAAGTCCACCGTTGCGTTGTTTGGAACAGGAAGGTCATTAGTGGCTGCAAATGGTCTCCAAGTACATCTATATAACCATTTACAGTTAATGGTCGGTTCAGATTAAGCAGAGATCCAAATCCAGCTTCCAAAGTCCCTTCCATGGCCTCGTGGGGTCTGCGCCACACTCGATCCCTATCATCAACTGGAATTGTGACTCGTCTTATCGTGCAACCTTAGTTCAGTGAACTAGGATCTAACCGATATGTTCACGAGCCCAGGAGAGGCGCTGTAGGCGATGGCGTCTTGTTAGCAGAGGCACTCGTGTCGGCCTTCTGCTGCCATATCCCATCAACGCTAAATTCCATTCATTTCACTGTCCGTCTGTCGTACGTTTCACATTGAGTGTTACTGTTCTTTGGCGCAGTGTTGCCACTGACCCCATGTCGCTGGTCTCGGTCGGTAAGTGGTCGGCTGCTGCGTTGTCCACTGGCGGGACGTAATGCCGGAGATTACGTATTCACGGCACACTCTTAACACCTAGGATCTAGAATGGTGAATTCACGAATAATTTCCGAAATGGAACAGCCCCATGCCTCTGGCGCCAAGTACCATTCGGCGTTCAAAGTCAGTTAATTCGTGCGCCCATAATCACAATTAGGAAACCTTTCACACGAATCTTGATAGTAAAAATGCCAGTCCAAGCATTGCACGGTACATTTATACGTTTCTTCTACGTTGCTACTAATTTGCGACTTATTATCTGATTGTTATGGCATATTCTGCTACGTTAGTACAAGTCAGATATTCTTACTGTTTTCTACGGAGGAAATATACTAGTACCAGTAACAATCTTAACTATATGCATTCATGTAGCGTCACGCGTGAAGCTAATTACTTCATTTTAGTAAGTCACCTATAGGGAAAAAAAATGTTGATGATTACATTGTAAATCATCGGCTCCATCCATATTTTATCAAATCAAAACAAATATTTTGTATGCAGTGTAAATGTTGGCGAACCATTGAACAGATAAAACAGTTGTAACTGGAAATAATCTTAATACGATTCGGCAAGTTAACAAGGAATAATTATTTCCGAAACACATTTCCCTTCCTATCAAGCGACAAAAAAAAGGAAAAAAAAAAAGAAAGATGGAAATAAAAAAAAAAAATGAAGAAAATGCTGACACCACTAAACGATTTCAAGTTTTTTCGCTATCTGTCCTTGGGGCTACCAAACAGGAATGTCGATTATTTAGGTGTACTCGCCGTGGTTCTGTTTGAAATATTGTCAACGTTGAAACGACAAGAACTGTGGGATACATTAAATTCATGTCCCCTCGTCTCGCTGATCTGGAAGGTATCTGCAGCGACTGCAAATAGTGTAATGAGACACTGCTTATTCTGTACTGAAAGAAGCGAACCTGACAATCGAATCAGCCACTACCTGGTATTCGTCGAGTTTGGAAATAAACATTTTAAACCAATCTCATATCACTAGCAAGTAAGAGAATTTAACTTCTTTGCAAATTCTAATTCAAGAACAAATTTATATATTTTAAGACGAAATTAATTTTGTTATATCTTACAGCTAAATATCTGACACTATGGTATTGAACATTATATGTTGTTTACAGGCTGATTATACAAATAGTTGCACGGAGTCTCCGATTTTTTTTTCTTGTTGCTTTACGCATCATTGATATCGAGGTTATTACAGTCGGGAAATAACTGGAGCAGGAAACAGGAAGGAATTTGGCCATGACCTTTTGAAGGAATGGCCCCGGCATTTGACTGAAGTGATTTGGGGAAAGTGTGTAAAACACAAGTTTGGATGGCCGGTCGTGGATTCGAAGTGGCGTCCTGCAACGTGCAAGGCCAGAGCGTTACTGTTCAGCCACGACACTAAGGAAGTGGCTGGAAGAATCATTCCTGTGCGACGTTCTCCATTTCTTAGCAGTGTAAGTCAACATCCTGCTGACCTCTTCCTTGGTATAATACGGGACATTTAAATGCATCATCCTGCTTCATAGCCTGATACTGACTGCCGGATAATGAGTGTTCCGAGAAATTGTTACCAGTTCAGCGGAAGAGCTCAGCGAGTTAGCGTCTGGCCGAGGAGGCTGCTCCACGTGCGTGGTGTAGGCGCACGACTTCAAGACGGACCCAAGGTTAATTGTGTCGGTGTTGAAGAGGCGCGCGGCGATCAAAGCCAGCGCAGAGCCCAGTTAATTGCTGCGGTGCCCCGCTGCAGTTCGCTAACGAGAACGGACTGGCCACTCTCTCGTCAACACCAAATTACCGTACTAACATTTACTTCTAATTCTACTAACCCACGTTACAAAACTAACATCGGCGAACTTTACGCTTTAAACTGATGTGTTCTGACAAACGCGGCCGGTCTGCCACCAAAAGTTACATGACTTAAATTTACAAGTTTACTTTAAATCGTTTGGTATGTCTCTTGTCAACGATACTGCATACAATTTTCAAATTAAATTCGTGTACAGTGTAAAACGGGATTTTATTGGCAAATTATTGATTATGTAAAAATACTAAAAATCAGTAAAACGCCATCAGAAAATTGATATTTTACATCGAACTGCAAGTGTAAAAATTCTGCGTAACATGAAATTCGACATTGTTTATTTAATTCAAATGTGTCAGTGTGAATATTACAATTATTTTTATTTAAAAAATTGTAGAAATAGAGTATATACGTTTGCAATGAAGCAAATGTTCTGAAATACAGGAGTTATGGCCTTCACAACTGAATGCCGAGGTTTTCTATCCCCATCGAAGATGTTGCGAATTGTGTAACGCGGGCTCGGCATTAATACCACTGATCAGTTCACGTTACGTTACCTTTCGAATTAATTACTGGTAACATTTAACTTCTCTGTCTGCACGAACCTGAGTGCTAAGCTTCCAGTAACGATTTTTTTCGAATTTCGTCTATCTTTTCTTTGCAAAATTATTTTATTCACTTCTCATATTTTTCCGCAACATTGCAGTTGGGACTAACTTTTTAGCTTTTTCTGCCGGGATTTGAGTTTCCTGATGTGCGTCCTCAACTCCATTCTTTTGGTAATCATATCTACTGTAATTCTTAGCTCACTTCAACGCTCCTCCTCAAACACTTCGTCGTCGCCATAAATTCTACTGTGCATTCGTCAATCAACTTTTGTCTGTTTTTACAATATATTCCTACAATTTTAGATTTGTTATCTGAATTTCCTCCATGATATTTTCGTTGTAATTCTAAATTCCCTCGTATTTACTCTTTCATCCATGTCACATCTTCTGTTTTCACTGGTTCTAAAATTTCCTCAGGATTTTCTTTCCTTCTTCTACAGCTTTATGAGCTCCACTTTCTCGTTCATTATGCGTGTGTTTTCAAACTAAAACTAATTTTATGTCTGATTCTTGTTTTTATCATTTATTCAACCCTTTACGTGTGATTCACTCTCCCAAGTATGTAATCACACTGAACTTTTAATCTTCCGTAGTTTTATATTCACATATCTCTCATCCTGGAGCCTGCATTCCACGTCTTACATCTTCTTATAGGTGACATTGGCAGCCGTTCGCGATTATATAGTGGAGATAACACCGTAGCTTTTGAGCGTCACTTCAGTTTTGGTGTTATGGTGACAAGATTGTTGGCGGAAGTATTTAAATTCCAGGTTTTGTCCGCATATATATTTATTTTTTTCCTACCATCTCCGGAGATTTTTCCAGGTCAGCATGATTGTCTCCAGGGTGATTTTAAAGAGGACCGGTGGTAATATTCGACAGTATTGTGGCCATGTTTAGTAATATTTTGGTGGTTTAACGAATATTTTATGTGTGAGTTGTTATGTTGTTCACTTAGATATTTTAAGTTCTTATTTTTCTGTCAACACTCCATCTTTTATTGAGAATAATTCCCATAAACGATATGGACTATAAAAATGACCTGTTCGGCTACAGTTTAGAGCTATAACCACCCACTTTAATAATTCAAAGAATATGACCAAATCACCTTTCAATGTTAATATCTTCAAATTTCAGGTTTCTATACTTGTTAAACATAGCCAATTTTAGCCATCATTGCTTGTTGCAAGAATTATATCAAATTATGCACTTTATGAACAGTTCACGGTCATTAACATTCACTTGATGATATCAGATCATTTTTCAGTATATCCTCTTTCTTTCATTTGAATCATCGCAATAATTTGATTTTTCCGGATCGTATTCCGCAAGGATCAGTTACTTTTTAAAACCTTAGGTTTGTGTTATCGTTTTACTTCTACTACTTCAAATGCGAGTTCCACTGAATTCACTTGGTTAGTTCGTGGCTCGTACGATTATTACTTCTCAATAAGAAAGTTTCAGTATTGTATGTCAGTCCGATTCATTAAACTTCTTTTTTTTAACCGTCTCTGCACGAGTCACTCACGAAACTGATCTTTCCCAGACACCCGCCGATTTGCGACAACATTATTTTAACGATTTCGCCTATGAAATAAAACTTCTTCCTTTTAGTTGCACTGAAATACGGTATTAATTTTTGGCGGTATCCTGGAGACTTCCTTTCTTCACGACACCTTTACGGAGACTAACTTTGCATTCCGTCACTGTCGTCTATTAATCTTGTATGATTTAACTTCGGTCAATCAGATAACATGCTACACAGATTTTTCACAAATTATCTCGTTCTCCAAAAAACTTCCAGACATATATAAAAAAAACATAAATATCGAATTTATAAAATACTTTCAGCATGACTAAAAAAACATTTTTAAATTACCAGAAACTTTAGGAAATCATTCTTGACAAATTAAACAAGCATTTTATTATCCTGCTCACGTATTTTACAGTTAAGTTACAAATCCATTTCCCTGACTAGATCTTGTGTTTATTTATAAGTAGAAAGTGACTTTGAAGGGTTTAAGGATTCTCTGATTTTATTAAGACTGTCAATCGAGTCGTACGCTTCCCTAAAGCTGACAAAAATAATTACGATGTTCTGTCACCTGGTCGCTCTAATTCTCAGACGGCTTTTGAGTTAGCCTTTATTGTGATGTTTTTGTATTAGTGCCTATCTCCAGTCATTCTGAATCTTATCACTTATCTGTGTTTTTTTTTCCATGAGAAGTTAGATGATTTTTGGCTTGGTTTCTACTCAGATCTTCAACAATTTTTTTCCCCACATTTCAATTAGTGTTTTTCTTTATCTTTCTCTCATTTGACTCAAATAGACTTGATTTGTTCTCGTGCGAATATAATAATTATGAAAAGAGTAAAAACTAAATAAGAACAGAATCGGATAAATAAATAGTTTGATTAGTGTACGCTTCGTGGATTTGTCTATTGGTGAAAGTAGTATCTTTTTTCGTTACGCGATATAGATGTAAGATGAATAAGAACTATATAATATGCTCCTGGAAAACAAAAAGTTAGAAGCGTGTGTGCATTTTGCAGCATACACACATTAAATCCTTACATTGTTTCTGAACGATTGCATAATTCCCGTTTTTACTAACAATAATAAAAAGAACTACAATTTGGAGAAAATTTTTGATGGCTCTGCTGCAATTCGTTGCGCAGCTGTAATTACGGAGCAGATGTTATCTGCAAAACAAAAAATTTTGATTTCTTCTTAAATTTTGAAGACGTAATTTCGTAGTCACTTAAATGCTGTGATTAGATGGAATTTCAATATTACAGAAGCATAATAAATTCCACTAATCAGCGGAATTTCTACTAATTCATTTGGGAAACCCAATAAAAATTTGCTTTTTAACAGTGCAAGAAATAAAAGTTCTTCAAGTATCCTTTCAGCTTCTTTCTTTAATACCTACTGCCTAAGAACGTTTTAGGTCGGAAACAGAAAAAACGGACCAGTGCGATTTGAGCTTCGCAATAATACATTTCCGCACTATACTGACCTTAACGGATATCTCGTACAGGAAGATCAGACAGCAGTATCTTGGCTCCCATGTTAATGCGTGACATATTTTTTAGTTAGTGAACGCGACTCCACGGCAATACAATGCCGCTAATCGTCAACGCTTGCGTCACTAGTGAAGTCATTGAATTATTATATCCCACCCGTTAGGTTGCAAAGTTCTCCGAATTAAAAACTTTTTAAATGAAATAGTTGTATTGCGAGGTGTAAGGGTTTGGGAGAGACAATACTAGTCTTTTCCAACCAAAAGTCAACCTCTCCTTCACGTGGTGCACCCTGTTTGCACGGACGAGGCTCTGGCGACTGAAAGATTCCCGGTATAAGGAGTCACCCACTGCTTGCCAACGGCCTCCGAAAGGAGGGCGGAAGAGCGGGGAGTGGTTCAGGGCACCCTCTTGCCCTTGGGGTTGGAAACGGCCCCTAAAGGCGGATGAATCAGAAATGATCAACGGCAAGGGGATGCAGAAGGCAACGGGAAACCACTGCATTAAAGACCCAAAGGGTATCCCGAGGACATGTAATCCTCTCAAATTACATATATCATGAGGGCTTCTTCCTGGGTAAAATATTCCGGAGGTAAAATAGTCCCCCAATCGGATCTCCGGGTGGGGACTGCTCAGGGAGGAGTCATCAGAATGGATAGAAACATTCTACGAGTCGGAGCGTGGAATGTTAGAAGTCTGAATAGGGCAGGTGGGTTAGAAAACTTAAAAAGGGAGATGGAACAACTTAAGTTAGAAGTTGTTGGGATTAGTGAGATTAAATGGAAGGACGCACAGGAACACAGGATAATTAGCACACAAGCTGTCAATGGAGTCACTGGTGTAGGATTTGTAATGAACAAGAAAGTAGGGAAACGGGTGAGTTTTTATGAACAGTTTAGTGACAGGATTATTTTGATATCATGGTCAAACAGAGATTCAGGAATCAAGTTGTAGACTGTAAAGCGTACCCAGGAGCAGACATAGACTCGGACCATAATTTGATAGTAATGAAGTGCAGGCTGAAATTCAAGCGAATAAGGAAACAGCATAAGCAGAACAGACTGGCAGTGAATAAGCTGAAACAATCTAGCACAAGAGAAAAATTTTCAGAAATGGCAGACTTACGTCTAAGAAGTAACTGTGAAAGGATTTCAACCGAGGACGAATGGAATGCATTAAAGACCGAAATAATAAAAGCTGGCAAAGAAACATTAGGCTTTAGGGAACAAGCTGCCCGAAAACCTTGGATCACAGAAGAAATTTTGGAGCTGATGGATCAGAGGAGAAGGTACAAAAATGCTCAGGATGAAGTAGGAAGAGAGCAGTACAGGCAATTTAGAAATCAAATAAATAGGAAATGCAAAATAGCAAAAGAAAAATGGCTACAAGAAAAGTGTGAAGAAGTAGAAAAGGAAATGGTTTTAGGAAAAGTAGATGTTGCATATAGAAAGATCAAACAGAATTTTGGAGAAATGAAGAAAAGAGGTATGAACATTAAAGCTGCCGATGGGAAACCTCTTTTAAGCTCAGAAGATAGAGCTAACCGATGGAAGGAATACATTGAGAAACTGTATGATGAGGACGACTTGAACAATAGTGTATTGGAAAAGGAAGGCCATGTCGACATTAATGACTTAGGAGATCCTGTTTTGAGAACAGAATTTAATAAAGCTCTGAATGACTTGAAAGCAAATAAGGCAGTTGGTATTGATGAGATCCCTGCAGAACTTCTTAAATCTCTAGGAGAGGAAGGAATCGAAAGATTATTCAAGCTGATATCAAAAAGTTATGAAACAGGAGAAATTCCAACTGATTTTAACAAAAATATCATCTTCATACTTCCAAAGAAAGCACAAGCCGCCAAATGTGAGAATTATCGCACCATTAGTCTAACATCACATGCTTCAAAATTATTAACCAGAATAATATACAGAAGGATGGAAAGGGTAGTAGAAGAGATAGTAGGTGAAGATCAGTTTGGGTTTAGGAAAAAATCGCGGTACAAGGGAAGCGATTCTGTCTTTAAGATTAATACTTGAAGGGCGTATCAAGAAAAACAAAGTTACTTTTATGGCATTTGTTGATTTAGAAAAAGCTTTTGATAATGTTAGGTGGGACAAGATGTTCAAAATTTTAAAGAAGTCAGGTCTAAAGTATCGAGATAGAAGAATACTCTATAAACTATATAAGAATCAAGTGGCTGTAATAAAAGTAGAGAATCACGAGAGACATGAATCGGTTAAAAAGGGTGTGAGACAAGGTTGTAGTCTATCCCCGTTAATATTCAACCTGTATGTAGAAGAAGCAATGAAGAAAGTCAAAGAAAAATTTCCATGCAGCATAAGTTTTCAAGGAGAAAAAATCAGTATGCTACGATTTGCTGACGACATTGTCTTGTTAGCAGAGAGGGCTGAGGATATTGAGAAGTTATTGAATGGCATGAACAAAATACTGAAGGAAGATTTTGGACTGAATATAAATCAAAGTAAGACAAAGTGATGAAATGTAGCAGAAATGATACCAATACTAGCAGATTAAATATAAAAATAGGATCGGATGCTATAGGAGAAGTGAGTGAGTTCTGTTACTTGGGAAGCAAAATTACAACCGATGGCCGAAGCAGGAAGGATGTTAAAAGCAGAATAGCACTAGCTAAAAGAGCCTTCATGAAAAAGAGAAACCTTTTAGTTTCAAATATTGATCTAGGAATTAGAAAAAAACTTTTTAAAACTCTATGTGTGGAGCACAGCACTTTACGGTAGCGAAACATGGACTTTAGGAATACCGGAAAGAAAGAAACTTGAAGCATTTGAAATGTGGTGCTACAGAAGAATGCTACAAATTAGGTGGACAGACAAAGTAAGAAATGCACAAGTTTTGGAAATGATGGGTGAGAAAAGAAGTTTATGCAAGAAGCTTACAGGAAGAAGAGACAGGCTTTTAGGTCATATTTTGAGACATGCTGGATTGGTTAATTTGTTAGTGGAGGGAACAGTCGAAGGTAAGAACTGTAGAGGTAGACAGAGATTAGAATATATGAAGCAGATATATGAGGACGTGGGTTGTAAGGGGTATGTAGAAACGAAAAGGTTAGCACAGGATAGGAAAGGATGGAGGATTGCATCAAACCAGTCTAAAGACTGACGACAGCAAAAAAAAAAAAAAAGTTGTATTGCATGGCAAAGTAAACTCAAAAGAAAAAACTTTGCTTGTTTCGATGACAACTATAAACACAAACTACATTAGGTGTAAATTATATCAAAATTCGTTTTTTTAAATGTCCTATATCGTCGATATTGGCGATAAATTTCAGTTTCACAGATAAAAGCCGTTTTGAAAGAAATCTGGTTGTACAAATTATATAAAATTAATAACTTTATTGAGCAATCACGTCTTCATTTCCAAAATAAAAAATAAAAAATAAATAAATAAAAAAACCTTAGATCTCCGCTTGATGATTTCTTGGAAACATACACTGGGTGACAAGAAAAATGAGATATTTAACTCGCTTTACTTTTATGGGTGTCTATTGGAAATTAATTTTACAGAGTTTTAAATACTATATTTTTTGGTTTAAGATCAACGAAACACATGACAAAAGTTCTAAGTCTGAATCGTGTTTCAGATGACTGTGTCAGACGGACGGACACTAGGGCTCAGCTAGTATTCTGCTCAGGAACTGCAAAAGTCAGGGGTTAGCTTAGAGATTTCAGCATCCGTTTTATGATTTCTAAATGACAGAAGCAAGAATGTTTGCGAGAAAACAAACGTTTAACGCGGTATGCTACATGGCCAGTATACACGATTACAGTTCACTGCTATGAAGTGTATGTAACTTACTTATAAGTTCCCTACTGACAACAAATTTGAAAATAATATTTTGATGAATTAGTCGTTAACTTAATTTCAGACAGAGAGGAAGTTTTATGATGAATAATACCTCCTACGTTCAGTATAGTAAAACAAAGAAATAAGTGTAAATTTACAATTTTCTTTAGCATTGATACATTCCTAAGAATAATCACTTATTATCTGCATAGTTTGCCTTACACACAATCGTTTAAATTAACAAAACTAAAATAAAATTTTGAATTGATGTTAAATCGACATACTCTTCTCTAAAGTAAAGATCTGTATAAAATGTGAAATTCAAGCGACTGTGCTTATATCATTCTCGCTCTAGAAAATGTCTGTCACTACTCAGTTTATTTTGTTATATTTTGTGAAGTCGCAGCATTGTATTTGTGTAACCCCATCTTCCAATATAAACAGAGTAACAGCGTTAGAATTTGGTGTACGAGTGCGTGGGGTGGTTACGAAACGAGCGGCTGTCGGTTTTCCGCGGACTGTGTGGTGGTAAGACAAGGCGAGGCCGCCTGCCTGCAGCGTTCGGTTACAAGGACAGTATCGCGGGCTGGCAATGAACACGAGACCAGGCGCTGCGCAGCCGCCAGGCGGCCCAGTCCTGTTATTATAACTGTTTCGCAGTGCGCGCTGGGACGCCGCAAACACACGCACGCTCGCACAGTGGCCGTCCTCAATCACCAGCAACGACTATAGTCACACGGAGCTGATCCACAAACAGAAATGTTATATGCATTGATCTTACCATAAGACCAACATCCACCCTAATATTATAAATGAGAAAGTAACTCTATCTCTCTGTTTGTTACGTTTCCACGATTAAACCAATTTTAATGCAATATGACAAGGAAATACTATTTATCATTAGCTTTTTTTTTCCTTATTGCTTTACGCCTCGTCGACGTCGAGGTCATTAGAGGCTGGAAAGGGCGAGGGGCAAGGAACGGGAAGGAATTCACCAATGGCCTTTTGAAGGAAGCATCCCGGCAATCACCTGAACTGATCTGGGGAAACCATGGAAAGGTATAATTGGGAAGGAAATAGGTTGCTTTTATCGAGATAAAAAAAATGTCAAGAAATTTTGAAAACTAACAAAACGATGTCTGTCAAAGACGGAAATGACAAGGAAATGCTATATATCTTTAGCCTTTTTTTTTCCTTATTGCTCATTAGAGGCGGTAAAGGACGGGGGGGGGGGGGGGGCATGAAACGGGAAGGAATTCACCCATGGCCTTTTGAAGGAAGCATCCCGGCAATCGCTTGGAGTGATCTGGGGAAACCATGAAAATGTATAATTTGGAAGGAAATAGGTTGCTTTTATCGAGATAAAAAAAAAAAAAAATTGTCAAGAAATTTTCAAAAATAACAAAACGGTGTCTGTCAAAGACGGATAGTGTGTGTAATACTCTGTAATGTTATATCGTTAGCTCAGGATTTAGTCTCTCGCAGTCAGTTCTTATACAATCTGTTGATAAATTTTATGTGCAGTCACACCTTGACTGAAAGATTTTACCAATATGAGAGACCTAGTTGAACATTCAAACATATATGCATTTTTCTCATTGAGGAGGTTTTTTTGACCACAAAAATTATCAAACCATCCACTCTTTCGGTTTACATCCCTTAATTTTTATACAAACTCACGTTTTTTTCCGATTTCCATCGAACTTTGCACACGTATACTTTACAACAAAGAGCAAAATTACTGTAAAGATTGTAACAGGATGACCAAATATGGGTCATTCCGTACATTTTTATATATAATATTTTGTATATTTTTATATATAAAAAGAATAAGATGGGAAGTTTGGGGAGAGGATGGTCAGTGTTTGTGGGACCTGAGCTAGACGCACCAGATTGTCGCGACAGGCCGGCGGCTGCCAGGGACAATGGACACCAGCTACCCTTTCTCACGCATTTGGTCAAGCGTATAATCCCTTGGCTCCGGGGAAACTGTACACTGGGGTGAATGATCGTATCCAAGCCCCAGGTCTACGGACGGGCAGTTTGGAGGTCACAGGTGACGAATAAGTCCGAGGCTATCCCGAGTTCGTACGAATCGAGAAAGACAAGGTTCGCCTATCGTGACAACCGGAAGGAGGAGCTTGAAAATGGCAGGACTTTCCTTTTCATTTTGTAATGCTTTGTATTTTTGCTCTATGTAAACCACGAGCGACGGAAGGAGGCTTTTTCCGGCGGACGCTGGAGAGGACTGGACTCCGAGCCTTCAGACTGGAAGGAGCGGATCTTCCGAAGCTGGAGATCGCTCCGTCTTGGCATCGCACCTGAGGGTCAATAAGCGTGTCTTGTACAGTGAGGTCGCTGTGCACACATCCAGTACGCTTGCTGAGGGACGTGGTGCATTGTCCGCTATAGCCAAGGAGCTATAGTAATTCCGCCGTCGCGGGAAATACATCGCCGTCACGGTAATAATTCTACAGTGCAGTGTGGTACTTTTATTCGGTCATTGAGTACAGCCCTGTAACGACCACTGAATGATTAGGAGTTCTCTCACCCCCAAATATTGAGCTAGCTGGGGCAGACTTTCTTAAAGCCACACTTGGTGGATAATTTAAATTATCCTGGCGCCCGGCATTTGAGATCGGATACAGTTAATGTCAATACTGTATTTGATTTATGGTTCCCGATCATTGTGAAGGGAACTTTCATTTAAAAAAATCAAGTGTGAAGCTTTCTTGCTTGCCAATTAACATTGGGAGTTTGTTTCAAGATTAATTTTAAAAGTGGTTGTGTTTTAATGCTTTGTTTATTTGTTAATATGTTGACAATTGTAAGAAGAGGCTTTGCATAGTTCTTTTTATCATATTTCAATGTGTCAATGTTAACGATAAATAAGCCTCGCCTGTACGCCATTATGAGTACCCAATAAATTAGTAGCCTAGGGTTTCTTTGAATTATAAAAAGAAGTAAAAGGTTTTCCCCCTTATCTCCCCAACGGCACATACCGCTACAACATTTGGTATGCAAAAACCAAATCCGCCTTTCCATCAACTTAATTTTTGTCAATGTTCTTTTTACAAAGCTACAGTCGACACAGTTCGACCGATCACCATGAAAGTTGGCAGTATTTTTTTATGGAAAAAACTTTGTGATTAAAGAATCACTCCGTTTACACACGTTTATTATTATGCAAACCCATAGTTTTAATCCGATTTAGATGGACCTTGCACATGTATACTTCAAAAGAAAGAGAAAAATGCTATCTATATTTGGTTTGTAGAAACCCAACCTCTCTCCCCTTCCACCCCCTTAATTTCTGTCAATTTTCTTTATACAAAGCTATAGTTTTTACCCGATTTTCATCGGAAATATAAAAACAGTCTACTGGTAAATCAATCCCAATAAGACCGGTCAAAGCCTGTTACTGTGCTAATATAGTATAATGCAGATTTTATACAATTCTAGCAATAAAATTCCAAGTCCGCACGCACTTAAGTCACGGGTAACAACTAACACAGAATAATGGTAACTGTTTCATGAAATGAAATTTCATTTTAAAAATCTGCTAATGCAGGTAAAGAAACAATTCGTAATATACATGTGAATGTTTAAAAAAGAAATATAACTCACTACCTGTAAAAGACATAGGAGAAATATCATTAAGATTTTCTCGAAATATATGCACAAACAAATAAAAGTCCAAATGTTAGTCATGTAAAGCAATGCTGTATTAAGTTTTCTGCGAAATTGTGTTCGGAATGGCGCAAAAACATGTATAACATCACTCAAATATAATTTTGCGAATAGTATTCCCATAAATTCAGTTGAGAACGTTCTCAAACTGATAAATAGAAGAATGTATTCAGCATTTCACTTATCAACAAATTTCAGATGCGCATTGTAGGAACAATTTTAAATAAACAATGCGAAAAAACAAATCAGGAAACGTACGGAAGTCATCTAAGAGTGCACTTCGAAAATTTGTCAGCATATAACATCGAATCTATATTACAAATGTAAAAGAAAGATTTATCGGGAAAAATTGATGCCATAATGTACTAAAAATCCCAAAATGTATCTTTTCCACGAATGTATATCAGTTTTAAATCGCTGTGGTAAGCTGGTTTCTGCAGTTGTTCTTGACTGCATCTCAAACAGTGAGGACAAGTTATAGTGAATAACATTTTCTAAATGCAATACAGTAAATCTGGTGAACAAGTGCAAATTTACATCTTTCTGGACCGTTGAAACAACCCTGAGTATAATCAGTTATAAGTAGCCCTCAGTCGTCACATTCTTAACAAATGTAAAAACTTGGATAAAAATTGGCAAATATAACATTTCAGTCGATGGTTACGAAATTTATAAGTTATTTTATTTCTGTTACGCTTCTTACTTCGTTAAAAACTTCTGATCATTTTTATCAAATTTTTTTGTTGAGTTTCGAGGAGCGTTCAAGGGAAAAAAATTTAAATTATTGATCTAAAAATTAAAAACAAAGAAAAAATGTACGTTATATCTCAATTTAATGGAAATTAAATCTTTATTACCGCGAAAAAAAGGACTTCAGAATTCAAAATATGATTAAAACATTACCACACCTTGAAAAATGAAAACATATTTTTCTCACTATTTTATGCTATTATGTATGTGTAATGAAAACTAAATACACAAACATTTTTATAAATTCTTTATATATAAAAGCAAATTTATTGTGGATTACATCTGATAATTGCTTGGGGAGCAAGGATAAAAGTGCGCTCTCCAAAGTGTGTGCTAATATACGCGTTGTTTATGTAAGAGCAAATTTGTTTACGTACTGCGCCTCAGGTGAAAACCTGAAACCAGGCAGACTCGTATCTGATTGGAAGGAATGCCAACATGAGTCTCACAACCACTCTCAGTGTTACATACCGTAGTACCCGAGTGAGGAGGCCACAGACTTCGTATCATAAGAATAACTATTACGAGAGGAATAAAAGCTTATTAATTACAGACGTTATGTATCGACGAATGGGTAGTCCAATGAGGGGAAAAAATCAATTTTTTGGTTCTGAATAATCTATGTTTGAATGCCTGAAGGATCTACACACGAATGTGTTATGAAAACGAAGTCACACGGTTATTATTCTTCTGAGTTATTAGTGAAACTACAGAATCCCATTATTGCTGCAAAATGAATTCGTGTTACATACATAAACACGTAAATCAGTGGCTGAGGAGTATAATAAACTCAATCTAACTGTTAGTAATGAATCAGAGATACAAGAACTGCTTAAAACAGTTAATGTAACATTTGGCTAACAGCACTCATATGATTACGACCACAATATCGAACAACTGACCATTGATACACAGCTAGAGCGTTTAGTTGCGGGAATAAAACTCATTTTGCCACGCAGATACGATAAGTCATGATGGAAAATGTGAACGTTGGTCGACTTTACTCAAGAAGGCTGAAATAATTAAAATTCTTCCTCTATGGGGCATTGACTAGAGGACATTTACTCGCATATACAATATTAATAACGTCATAGGTCACAATTGGTAGCAGCATTAAAACCAGACATGAAATATGTAATTCAGTTATAGTTACCTGTTTTTGGAACGACTTTGTTTCAGAAGATACTATTTTGAAATTTAAAAATCTGATAAAGGAAAATCTTCCAGATATGGAAGCAGTGCTGTGGACTCGCTTTCACCGAATGTTCGATCTTAAACAATTTACGTCAAGACTGGATCGACAAATACGGTAAAAAAAAAAAAAAAAGTGTCTCCATTCCAATGTAACTGCTCCAGGTGTGTTTGTTACCAACTGAAAATCAGCCGTGGGTAAAGGGAGGGAGATTGAGATATTTTACATTGACTGTAGTTTGGGTTCGCATTAATATCTGGAGCAGGAAAAAAACTGTTCAATTAATATCTGCAGCTGTTTACACCAAAAATAAGCTGAAGAGAAGCGTGTGTAAAAAGTATGTTCTTGTTGATTAGCTATTGCATACAGCTTTACAATCGGATTATGTCCAGGCTATAAATATACTAACCCAAATAATACAGCTAAGCTAGTTAAGAGTCCCCTGCTCCCCCCCCCCCCCGCCAAAAAAAGTTAGAATAGGAGAAGAGTTAATTATAATATCATCCAAACCATCTCTGATATCAGAGATACCTACAGGCATTCGTTAGAGCGTCATATTCTCATTCCCGAAGAAACAGCAAACTTAAAAATGCTGAAAAGTGTAGGCTTAATATTAAATGCCTTGGGATTATCAATAAGTAATAGGGAACAGGTGTTAGATATTGCCCGAATTGGTTTAAGGAAACTCTGGCAAACAAGTGAAACACTTTTGGAGTTATGATAAACAAAAAACAGGATATACTTACTGGTGTCTCAGAAATTGGAAAAAAAAAAAAAAAAAAAAAAATTGAGAAAGCTCGTTGAGACTAGACAAGTTTCATATACATCAGCTTACAGTAAAACGTTTCATATAAGACATATATACTCCGGAATAGTAAAGTAAAATACGTAAATATAACTGGAATAATGGTGTTTTGAATGATTAATTTGCCTAAATACGCACTTTAATTAATTATCACTGCTGCTGTTTTAAAAACACAGAAAAGATTAATGATTTATATTTCCTTTTATCATCTTCGACGAATTGTGAATTCAAATATTAGATTAACAACTAAATGTAGGTTATTAATAGAGTGAGAGATATTTTTCATATTTTTGATGACACGTGTGTAATCACTACCATACGAACAGTCCTCTCGCTGTCATGCCAGTTTGAAACCTTTCTTAATCTAGGTTCCGTAAACTGTTTCACTATATTCGTCCAGGATTAACAGTTACAGCTGAAGAGTATACACAGTACTTCAAATCTGAACATTTCATTCATCTCACCTTAGTTTACGAGTAACTGTTCAGAAAGCTACAGTTTGTGGCTCGAAATATTAAAAAGTTACTTTTAATATTTCTTTCACACACAATCACATCAAACTGTTTATTCTTCACTTTGCTAGCACTTATTTTTTTATTGCATACTTAACTTATATTTATTCATTCGTTTAAATATTAATTAATCAAGTGTTCCAGTCCCACATTAACTATTGCAGTCGGCATTTATCTGGGCTTATAAATTTGCTCACATGAAATGGACAATCTAATGAAGTTCAACTGCTATCCTGGTTCTTGTTCATCGCTTGCAAAATACTTTTCGTAACTCTTTTCTTGTAGTCAAACATCACTTATCATTAATTACGATACGACTGATATACCTGAATTATATCACTTTGAAGAAATGATTACCTGTTTACGCTTCAGCTGGTTAACATTCAGACAGGGTAAAAAGGCCCGTGTTCTAAGACAACAAGCAGTGAGAAGTACCAAGAAGAGAGTGATTTGGCGGAGTAGTCAAGGCCTCCATTTCATGAGCATCAGAAAGCTACCCCCGAAACATACGGCGAGCTGATGCATTCTTCTCGTATTTTCTTCGATCTTGTTTTTAATCTATAAATTATTTTAAAATTCAGAAATGAATTAGATCCTCGATAAAACGACGAACTTTCTTTATGTCTTTATTAACGGTATATCATTGAAGTAGCCGTTTTTTAAGCAACGAATATCAGAAACAACCAATTTCAGATGTATAACTCAAATGATGTGAATGCGTATTACAAAGCAGTTTAATTAATTAGGAATTAAGTTAGTTAAACGTAGCTCTATATACGAGAAATTACTGAAATGTTAGTTAGAACAATTGTATCATTGAATAAATTCTTAAATAATTCATATTAATTACAATAAACTGAAAGAAATTATCAATTAAGATTAAAATTTTTTGTATTTTTCTCCACTTCCGAAAATATTTTATCAAAGAGAAATATATATTTCGTTCATAACTTCTTATAGCAGAGAATATAGGCGTGAGTACTATCTGTGACGATACAGTCTAAACAATTGGACAGGGCGTTTTTATTGGTGTAATTTTAATACATTAAATAAAAAAAATTTACCCTGCAAAATTAGAGCAACTTGTACTCGCCTTCGTGACTGCGGTCATTAGGCAGATTCCCGCAATCATCAATCGGAATACTGGGACTCTCCCCAACCACCGCCTCCTAAACTACACATTACACAAAAACATTACACTTATCAGACAGAACACACTAAGTTACAGGTTCGGAGACCGATGGTAACACGATACTTCCCTTTTAATATATTATGTTACCTCGCTAAACAGGCATAGACTTCCCCCCACCCACCTCTCTTGTGATTCACATTAGACCATAGGGCCGAATAGGAGAAGGAAGATAGAAAAATCTGTTTCATATCGTTGCGTAATCAGTTAATTAATAAGCAGAAGGCACAATGAAGTAGTAGAAGAGGTGTTGTCTGTATAGGTATGAGTGAGAGGTGGTAGGGAGGCACATGCCAGATATGCTGCTGCAGGTAGTATTTACAAGTTGTGTTTTTCAATAAGTTACTTTTCTGAAGTTTTGAAGAGTGCTCCATGATGATAAGGGGGGACTGCTAAATAAATAATATTCCATTATCGGTTTCCTTCGTAACGAAGAGTCTCCTCCACTGATCCCCTTTATTTGTATATACGTACATACGAAGACAATATCATTTTGTTAAAAACACTTGCGTTCTGCCATGATTTCCAAGGCGTGTCTGTATATTTTTAAGCAAATAAAAAGTTGGTTACAACTCCTCCGACACTATTGGTCGTATAGATTTTTTCTAGGCGAAAATATGGCTTATTTAATTGAAGAATTTTATATACTTTTTTTTATAAAAAATGAGTTATTACACAAACATTTAAACCTTATTTTACTGATGCGAGATAATTGTCAAATTGTTTTAATTGGGGATAAATTGAATAGTAATTACTTTTGGAGATTCTAGGGAAGAAAACAATACATTTAAAATTAATTAATTTTATTCACGGCATTAATTTTTCTGTATTTTTGTACAAAGAAAGCTTGAACCAGATAAACGGTTTCCTAGTCTCTTTCGGAATACGAGCTACTTACACAACATAAAGTACAGTATTCAAACAAACATTCTTATTGTATTTCAACATAAAGGTTTCTCGATCGAATATTTAGCTTCGTTCAATCTTTTCAGTCTAAAATTTTCACCTTACAACACGAAAATAAGTTTGAATTATAGAGATGTTGTTTTGAGAACCACTTCTGCTTTGATACTCTAATGATTTTACACGTGTCAGATATTATTATTTATTTTGAGTTTAATGCTACATGACACGGACATGTTCAGTGAAACAGGTCTACAGTGTCTGCAAGTCATATTCGGTGAAGATTCTGTGACTGCAATGCGTAGGCAACTTTCTTTCATTCGAAGAAATGCAGACTTAATTGGAAGACGCGGTAATTAATTCCCTATGGCCGTGGGAGATTTAGAAAAAGTAGGTGGGGCTGCAATGGTATGACGAGGCTACCCAAGTGAGTTCGTGCAGCCGGCTGTGCCTGCAACTTATCCGCGTCCTGTCACGTCCAATCCAAGCAGTGAGCACTGATGCAACTCACACCGTTTATATAAATTTATTTCTTAAAGTTCAGTTTTCACGTCAGCACTATTGGTTACTTGTTACTGCTCAACGAAGGTACAGACAGGCTATTCTGATTTCATAACGACGCTAAATATTCGTTACAGACGTAGGACTTTAAAATAGCCGCGCACTGTAGTCTGCCCAACTTAGCACACCAGAACCAAGCCCGGTGGCGTTACCGGTGACTCTCGGGCCTCGTAATCTGGAGGATGTGGGTTCCAATCTCCGTCCCGCCATCAAGATTTCTGTTTTCTATGGTTTCCGAAATCACCTTAAGTGAATGCTGGCATGGTTCCTTCAAAAGCCCATGGCCGCATTCCTTCCCGTTCGTTGCTCCAGTCCTTTCCCTCCTCTAATTTCTTCGTCCTCGACGAGTGCTAATGCCATACGCATAAGCACAACTTTTTACCAGAACGACCACTCGAATAGTTGGTGCCAATATCATTGCAATCGGCGTATGGGATACCTGGACTTTAACGTATTATGGAATACTTAAACTTATTAAGGAAACTGAAAATGAACCCAAACCTGGATCTCAGCAACTCCTAGTGCTTGCTTGATTCCTAGAATATAAGTTACGAGCGACAGATAATATAATTTTTGTCTCTGTATTTTATGCAAATTTTCCCTCTCTTTTACTCATGTTTGTAGCTGCTTATTATTTTATATTTTTAAAACAAGAGTATACTTTGATAATGGCTCCATATTCTACCTTTATCAAACGCAGTAAAATTATTAACTAGGCGACGTTCTTTCGGTTATAAAATTATATTTGGATATATCGGCGTAAATACATTACACTGACGGCATCTGTAATTTGCACATAGAGGTCGTCTTGAAAATATTTATTACAATACACAGAAGTCGCTGGGCAAGTGATAAATTACGTGACTGGTGATCCACAAATGCCCGGTCTGAATCCGATTTCGGCTGGAGTTTTAGCGGTTCTTCTGCCTCAGCCCTGGTTAACACTATAATGTTCCATGTTTAGGAATCAACGAAAAGCTCTATGAACCTCTTACCCAAAAGGATTATCGCGTTTGAGACGGCGGTCACGATAGGCTGACTGATGGCCAATTAAACTTCCGTCGGTTAAGCTTTCGATCACCCTTAAGCCGGGAAAGGTAGGCGAGGGGTCGGCGCATTGTCTTCACGTTACAATGGTCGCCAGCTCGGGCATGGATAGTTTTAATTGAGTGTTGTGTTAATGCTGTGTCGTCCATACTGTAAAGTTAGCCATAATCATGATATGTACAAACTGGAAGGAACAAAACACGATAGTGGCTCCCCACATTCCTTTAAAAAATTAAATTAATTAAATAAAAATTCCTCCTAACAGTTTTTCTAGCCACTGGTTATTAGTTACTGTAAACGCAGTAATTGAGCAACTAAAAGTGCAAGTGAGTTCAGTGTTCCTGGAGGTATGTACATCCATTGAGATTTCAGCTAGGAAATGCATGTTTTTTCTATAAATATAAATGACGAGCTTTTTTCCTATTGAAATACGGCTAAACCCAATGAGGATTTTGAAAAGACCTCAAAACGTATAGTTTGTGTAAATATCATTGTGAATTAGGTTTTCATGGAATTGTTCTTTTAATTTCCATCCAGGGGATTGAAACGTTTTTATATTTAGGAAAATTCTAATGTCTTTCTTACAAAAAAACTTCTTCACTATTGCAAAAAAATTAATTTTGTGCCTTATCGTCCAGAATGCGCATTCACCTGTAGGCCTACTTGAAAGTATGTTGCCCACACCACTTATAAGGCAGTGCAGTGGGAGAGTGTGTTGTTGTTAATTAACTCCACGCTCTCGTGCGTTGTTATTAAGAATTATGCCGGCTGCACCTTCATCGCTGACGTCAAGGAACTATAGCTGCATTAGTAGTCAACGCGCCCTTCAAAGAGTTGACGCGAGGTGCAGGCAGCCTTATCTCGTTGAATTAGGGACCTGTGGAGCCTGTCAACATTCTAACACCGAGCTGCCGAAACTTCCGAAATAGAACTATCGAAATAAACTACGAATTTGTACCTGCTGTCATTTGTATGTCTTCTTATATGAATTCTTACAATTTTCTGTTTCGATCACCTTGCATCAACTTAAGCAATAAACTATGCTCTGACACAAAGGACGGATCCAACGAAATGACGTACTGTGCAGAAATTTTCACACTTCGGGTGACAGGTAGGTTGTAGCTATATTCCAAAAAAATAAAATCTTGGCTACGAATGGGCATAAAGAACAACAGATAATATTCTTTGTCAAAGAATTAGAAGTATGGTGATTAAATTTCAGTAGCAATGATATTTGTCCTCGTTCGGTAAACAAAAATTCCGTAATTCACATTATCAGATTCGAGACTGAAGCAATAAAGCTTTTTCCGAAGTCTATTTTATTCCTGTAAGTCCTTTTAACTCTATCTTAAAGATACGAAACTGAATTTCGTCCGTCAAAGAAAAGTGGCGAACATTACTGCTAATATAATGAAAACCACATTCAGTTTGGAGAGACAAAAACCGCATTCTATTAGTCTATTGTGTTCATTGGTACAAACTCATCTATGTGATCAAGGATTAATTTATATCAATTCATATGAAAACAGTAGATTGCGCATGATCTATTTCGGATATCGTCGTATTATGATTATGCTTCAATTTGAGATAGATCACGTGTTCGTGTAAGGACTCTTCTGCCACCGCATACTAAGATGCTTGAATAACTTTAATTTTCAGATAGTACATTGCAAAACAGGGACAAAGTTCCTGTGCAAACTAAACACCGTTTACTGTGCCACAACTAATGAGGTGAGGTGATGACAGGTTGCCGGTGCAAACAGAAGAAGTCTACTTTGAACAATATCATACGTTTCCCAGCTTCTAATGCCATGTCCATACGAGTTATAGACATCGAGACTTGGGCATATTATAATCAGCATCGTGAAGCCCAAAATTCACCCAGCCGCGGTGTCAGTGACTACAGCACTTGAGAATCGCGACACTCGTCTTCGCATTATCCTGCAAGTTAACGGTAGACTGCTAACATTTCTCCGAAGCCACGCTCAGTGAAAGGCCATCCTGTGTGCCGCCGGCTTGTGCCTGCTCACCATCAGTAATGGTTACCGGTCATTAACGGCAATCAAAACAGCTTTAACCATCAAGAAAAAATTGCATATGTCCATTACAAAAGCTAGATTATTTCTAGAGTTTCATTATTAATATATTTTCACATTATCTCTTTTTATTTATTTATTCAATAACTTCGATTTGAAACATTAAAACTGAAAAGAAACACTTATAAATTGTCCCATATAAAATGAATTCCGTTTACAGTATGCAATAAATGAGAGAACCCATTCAATATTAAATTGACATAAAGGAGAATGTACTAACAGTTCAACAAAGCCATAATGTTCTGCCCACGGATTTGCAATGTCTTTGCACACAAGATATCGATTTTTTAACCATCAACAAATATCCCAGTTAAGAATTCATGGATTACTTAACCAGAAAAAACACAAATATACTGATCTTTACAGACATCGTCCAGCGAACACTTCAAGTGTTTTATGTGTACACAAGCGACTGCTGACCTTGGTAACTCTTACGCGCATCACAGACAGCAATTACATTCCGACTGCTCAATGATGCTATGAATTTCTTATCTCAAAAGAATTTCCTTAATAGAGGGAGGTAACGTAAATTTATATTATACGTTCTCGAAACTTTAATGCCAACAGACAATGACAGTCTTGTTAGAAATATTAAATTGCTAAATTAGAATTATTGTTCACGAAGTTACTCACCGTGGTGATGGCGTCCATCCTCGAGATGGTGCTGAAGCTGGTGTAGCTGGTGGTAGTAGTGGTCGTGGTGCAGGATGCACTCTACCTCAGAGCAGTTGAGCATCTTGTATGTACCGAGATGGGTGCAGCAACGATCACATTCACAAACAGCAGTCACACTTCCATGCAAGTTAATACTACACTAAGATCAGTTGTTTCATACTTGCCGTTAGAAATATAAAACACTTTGAGCACAATGCAGAAACTCTGACACTTCCAATCTTCCTGATTTCTAGGAACAGAAGCTTCACCTTTAACTAAATCAACAAATTGGTATCTTTTTCAGTATACGCGATTTATTCGAGCGAATTGTTGGTAGATGTCACAAACACTAGGGTCGTGTAACGGTCCACTTGTCACTGAACACTGGATGGGCTGCCGACGCCGGGGGCATAGCCTTCGGCAGGGGGGCGTTCCCCTCCGCCACAGCTGCTGGCGGTGGCAAAGGTCGCCGGTGGCTGCTTCCGCCGGCTGCTGGGAGGCGCGAGATGTGGGTGGCTCGACCCGCGGGGTGCGAGCGTTCAGTCGGAGTTTGGAGTCGCCAGAGGTGGTCACTGTGCGGTGTCAGCTGCCACGTCCGAACGAGCGGGCGATCAACCTGTGGTGTGAGCGAAGAGAAAGGCTGAGTGCCGGTAACGTGGTAGGGATCCTCAGAGTGGGGCGACAGGCCCCCTCCGCTGCCGAGTCCACGCTCGCTACCAGTTCCACCTGCTCGCATTAAGCAGTGCTCTTACGGGCACATGTTTCAAAAGTTCGCGCTCATCATTCCACTTGTGCTGTGAACTATTACATTTTGGGTGACGGTGCAATACAAACGCAGGAAGAAGGAATTGTGCCCTAGGTTTGAAATTTCTCTCGCATGGTCCCAAGAACATATGATTCGGAAAAAAAAAATCTGTACATAAAAGCAAAATGAAACGTACCATAGACGTCATGCCACACGAAAGTTATGATACGGTACACTGTTAACATTTCAAGACAACCGCCATTTCCAGTTTTGGGTGACGGTGCGACACAAACAGAGGAAGAAGGAATTGTGCCCTTGGTTTGAAATTTCTAACACAATCCCTGAGGGCATATATTTCAAAACAAAAAAATGTATACAAAAATAAAAAGGAACGTAGCTTAGACGTTATGTCACACGTACTTTATGATACAGTACATAGTTAAGAGTACAAGACAACCGCCATTTCTGATCACATTATTGTCGCCAAAGATAGTATCTTCAGTCTGCAGCAACGAATGTAAAATCGCTGGCAGCTATTCGTGACGCAATATGGATACAGACTCAACTATTTTGCCACCCGAAAATTTAACCAGCTTGAAGTCAGCAATGAAAACTAAATTCCTCGCGCCTTGTGCTGTTTTCTCATACTGGTCCATCCTGCATTACAACCTAACAACCGCCAGTGTATTGAGGCCCGAAACTGAAGTGTGTTTCTTCCTAAACAGTACTGCCAAAGGAAGGTGTACACCAAATTTTAGACTACAGGGCAGTAACATTAACGAAAATGTGCATATTAAAGCCACGAAATATATCCTAATCATGTGAAATAACTCGAAATATAAACTGTTACATGCTATTATTAAGCAAAAAATTCGCTTTATTAAATACGGCACAGAAATATATTCATATGCTACCACTAAAATTTGCCAGCAATTCACATTCGTTGCTGGAGACTGCAGATACTATCTTTGGCGTAAAGAATGTGATTTGAAATGGCGGTTGTCTAGTACTGTTAACGTTGTACCGTATTGTAACTTTCGTGTGATATCACGTCCTAGGTACAGGTTTATTTTTGCTTTCATGTATACTTTTTCCCGAAAACGTGTGTCAGATATTTTAAACCAAGGTCACAATTTTTACTTCCTGCGTTCGTATTGGATACTGTCAAATTTTGTTCCCTCCTTTCTACACAACATGCAATTAATTTCGGCTTACAATTTATTTGTATGACTGTAAATGTCGTAGAATCTAATGTTATCTCTCCAGCTGGATAGAGTGTGCATTCTCTGTCATGTTGTGTCATTTAATTCTGATAACACCGAACTTTACCAGTTTAAAGGGAATCAGCTTCCACTAATATACCGCTTTCCTTAGATGTTTTTTTATCAGCACTTCGTGCATAAACGATATTTAAAAATTGAAAATAGAATACGGCATTTGACCGATTAAGCTATACAGCCAGTTGAACTGCTTTTGGTTCATACTTATCACCTTATGAATTTTAATCAATTCAATGGTTCATTACTATATAAGTGAGAGATAACACAAAATTAAGTTAAAACTATTCACATCCTCGGCTGTACTCGACTCGGTGACCCTTACCTCGTAGGGCAAGCAAGTTAGCTGCCATGCTAATGAGGTTATTCCGACTATTCAACTTCACCGAGAGAGCTGTGTCAACCTGTGTGTTGAGAATAAATGGAGATTTCCTTGAACTTGACGTCATCAAATGTGAAGGGTTTCAATGCATCCACGTCTAGTAATTTTTTTTTATTTTTTAAAAAATTATTTTGGTTTGATGGAATGTCCCGAACATTTTGTACGACCAAAGCAAAGCATGTAAAATTGTCTGGGAATTCTGAGCTTTCAAACCAAGTACCGAGCGTGGTGGTGTAACGTCTAGCGTTCTGGCCTCGCATTCGGGAGGACGGCGGTTCGAATCCCCGTCCGGGCATCCAGATTTGGGTTTTCCATGGTTTCTCAAATCACTTCAGGCAAATGCCGGGATGCTTCCTTCAAAAAAGGCCATGGCCGAATTCCTTCCCATTCCTTGCCCCCCATCCTTTCCCGTCTCTAAAGACCTCGCTGTTAGAGAGACATTAAGCAGATAAAAAAAAAAACCAAGTGCCTTGATCACTGACTATCAATTTATATTCTAGGAACTAAGTAAGGAACGGTTTCTAATAACAGGTTGAAATGCGAGATACATTTTTGTCGAATAACTGTTCTCGTAAAAATATGTCTAGCGTGTAACAGTCTCACGATTGTTTTGATGCAATCCTTCAACGTTTAAGCTAATCTCTTCATCTCAACGTGCCCATTACAACTTACGTGATGGCTACTTCGTATATTTTAAACATAATGTTCCTCTACATTTCCTTTCCTTCGACTACTCCCTCCACTAGTAAATGCTTTTTAGTTACATTAAAAAAAAATATTGAATCTCTATGTCCTTTGGATCATTAGGAAACCAATTCTTCTGCTATATACCAAAGAATGCTTCAATACCGTGAATGTAACAGAGAAGCTAAAATAAGTGATTTGCATCTTGACCTATCTTAGAGCAGCTTTTTCGAATTTCGGTGTGAATTTATCCACCTCTGTCTTAAGTTTGTTTTCTTGTTTAGCTTACCAGGGAGGTGCCCATCTAAACACAGTGAAAGGTCTGCCCTTACTTCGATTTCTTTCTAATCATAAAAAAGTAATATTTTATTAATACGAATAAATGTGTTGTAGTTAATAACACGCAGTTGTTACGAGAGAGCTAACAAGCAACAGGTTCGATCTGTTCGTATATCATCTAAGATTACGAAATTCGGCATAAGTATCTGATTTCTCGAACAGTCATTATACTATTCTATTCCTGTGTTTGGCCAGCAATTTTTACTTGAATTCTTCTCTAACGCTTTAAGAAATGTATAAAGATGAGCATACTGGACACTGATGGCTTAACATCAATTTACGAGCTATTATACTTACGGTAAAAAATAAAATTGTGCCATGGCCTGTTGGAGACCCCAATGAATAGTTAGACTACTTTAAAAAAAAATAGTACCTAAATTGTGTTCTCCATGGTGGAGTCCACCACCAAGTGGTGTCTAAAGTGGACGTGACGATAAAGTGTGACAGACAGACTACACGTACCATCTATCTGCAGGTTGCGATATGTAGTGAAGCCCCCCCTGGAAGATTCTGCTCGACATCGATTGTCGTCTACAGCGATTTTAGATCTTCTTTAAGTGACAATCAAGAGTACATGTGACAAGACTGGCAAAAGTCGTTCTTGAGAAGCGAATCCTAGGTTAACACTCAAAGTCTTCTTGCTTCTGCAACACGGTATTTATGGCCATTTATAAGTCAATTATGTTCTGGAAAGCACCATAGCTGATTGGAGAGTTATTAATAGAGCCTTAGCTCTTGAGAGGCAGTTTCAAATTAGATTAAATAAATTTCGTATGGTATTTTTGGCGCATATATACTTGAAAGATTCGACCGCCAAGTTAAAAAGTTTTGGTTCCCCGCACATTCCGCCTGTGTCGTATTCTACAGATAGTGTGGAATCTAAACAACGGAGCGTCTTATCATAATCGTTAGAACAAAGTAAAGATAGTTAATATCCGTGGCCTCACAGGTTATTGAACCCGTGGTCCTAAATTTTAAAGGAGAACACCTTGTGCACTGAAGTTTCAGACCGCTATTTCATGGCGTTGAGTGGCACCTTTTCGAGTAACTGAATTCTCAATCTATGGAGCGTTAGTTTAATAAATGTTTGTATTTTTCACAGTATGCAACGAGACTTTTAAATAGAGTCTGATTTTTTCGGATAGTTCTACAAAATTGATAGAAACGTGAGGGTAAATGTATAATCTGAGAGATCTTTTCGTCCATTGGCATGCTGGTTAGATTCATCGACCTATGGTCATTAAAAACTTGTCTGTCGTTTTGGTTTCGATACCATCAGATTAGTAATTAATATATTTTCAGCCTCGCGTATCCTATAAGATCTAAACGGCGCACTCTGATTAATGATAACGTGGACATTTCTGTTAGAAAAATAGCTTTCTTTCAATTAGTCTCGAGTTTTCGAACGTAATTGTATCCAGTATTGTCGTTAACGAAGTATTCTGCGTCAAGAGATGAAAGTAAACCAACAGTTTTAAAGTCCTCCACAATTTAATCAAATTGGAAAATAACCGAAACAAATCATCTCTAAAACTTATAGAGCAGACGGCGTTCTCTGTAAACAGGACAGCATCTCCAAAACATTAGCAGTCCATGAAACCATTAGCACTTAATGGATCCGTGTGCCTATCATACAAAACAACCTGAAGAGTCTGAGGTTTTGTAACAGAAAGGAATTCTGAACATCAACTTTCAATGAAACAACGGTCATGACTGAAGTGGAATTGCGAGTTTCATTTTAACAGGGAAACGTTTCATTTCTCCAAAGCCACTGGTGCAACAAACCTTCTTGTCATCTGCTACCGAACCTGATGGGTGTACTGTTAATCATCGGGCCACGCATTGGAGGGAACAGTTGTCCGGCTATAAAGATTTCGAAATTGTACGGTTTCCCGGTATAACGCTATGCGAATGGTGGGATGGTTCCTTCAAAAGGACATAGTGAAATTCCTCCATGAACCTTGTCCCCATTCCTCTCCCAGCTCCTATGACATTGGCGTCAGCAATTCGTAAAGACATAAAAATACTTGTGTACTGCTTATCTCAAAGCGGTCTGGTATCTCAGTGGTTAAGGTATCTGACTGGAGATTGAAAGGTCCCCGGTTCGAATCCCTGTCTCGCGGGGATTTTCATAGGCCCTTAATCCGATCTTCACCTCTGGCACAGCTTGCTGTGTAATGCGAAGAACGCCAGAACGCTTCCATGGTTCGGATCCACCTTAAATTGTAGGTCTCTTGTACCC
The DNA here is from genome assembly GCA_031002005.1 of Vandiemenella viatica. NCBI lineage: Eukaryota > Metazoa > Arthropoda > Insecta > Orthoptera > Morabidae > Vandiemenella > Vandiemenella viatica. Next base: position 177,348,580 of record JARYHS010013630.1, read on the forward strand.
GGTAGGATTGTCGGCTTAGGTTAATGCGGCTACAACAGGGGCGGAATGCGAAGCCAATAGAAACCTTGTCACCAGTCATTACGACCTCACGGGGTAATTATTATTATACCATGTCATTACGACCACACTAGCCTTTACTATACTGCTTACTTCTACAATTTACAGAACCAATTATTGCTGCAACAAGTATCAAGTATTTACCTTGTATCTCCAAACTTTGGTTCTACAATGCGTACAATTAAATATGCTACTGTGTTACTTTCCACAATGGGAGGGAAATGCAAAATCATAACAATTTTGATTCCTCTACTTATCTGTCAATGTAGAAGAAACATGATTCAATATTCCCGTATGAAGCAGCCAGAAGCTGCCTAGGCTCCAGCGCCGCAGCACATAACAATGTAATCACACCGCTATCTCCGCAGTAAGGCTTTCCCACGTATTAACACCTTCGTCTTTGTCACAATCGACTAACGTAGGCCAGCAACGACCTACATAACAAAGTGAAGGCCACAAGCATCGTGGACAAGTCTTCTGCCAAATGATTAAATACACTTAATTTCGTCATTTCCTTCTAAGTCTTCGTGTATTGAAAAGAATCGAGGTTTGTGTATAAAAGGAGGCTAGAAGAGCAAATTAGTTCACTACCTCTTCATAACTGATTTAAGTTTTATTAAGAAAACTGTACATTACGTTTCAGCCAGATGGAGGGGATTTAGAACGGCTATATATGCTCAATAAAATCGCAACTTGCTGCACATTCTTTAAACCAAACTGAGATTGGAGTAATAAACTACTCCTAAGTACATCTGTGTATCGCAATATTATGTATGACTAAATAGAGAAGCAACTGACTTCAGGAAGTATTCTTTCGTGTGTGAAAATTGCAATACCTAGAAGGAATAGTCTGAATCACTCCAAAATCGGAGGATGTGTAGAACAGGTGGAATCATAATAAGGGATTACGGTTGCAGAGATATGGTGTGCCCTCTTTTGTGTCACCCGACAGGTTTAGTATCACGCCACGCTCAGTCGGTGCCGTCAAAGTGGAAATGTACAAACAGGTGCCGCTCCATCTCATCGACGTCAAAGGGCGCAATATCCGCGTGTGAGTGAATTCGAACGTGGCAGAATTAATGGTCTCTGGGAAACAGGTTTGTAGTACCGTGACATTACCGCACGCTACTGCGGCAGTGGTGAGTGTGTGGAACCAGTGGATAGAAAGGAGTCGTACACAGCAACGAACCGATACTGGACCACATAGCGTGGGATGGGCGCCATCTTGCACGCATGGTTGTAACGGACAGAACAGCTTGGCTGAACGTTTGAGCACTGCACAGTGCGTGTGGACTAGTCTGCGTTTGACCGTTCACCACCGTCTGCTGAGGACAGGACTGGTGACACGCACGCCATTGCGTCGGTTTATATTTACCACAAACCACCAACGCCGCAATAGGCACGTGAACGTCGTCGTTCGCGTGCTGAATAGCAAAATGTATGGTTTTCAGACGAGTCCAACTTCAACGTGTTTTGCAGTGATGGCCGCGTACATGTGAGACGGTATCGTGGTGAACGCAATCTGCAAGACTGCATTGTTGAGTGGCATAGCGAACAAACGTCAAGTGTGACGGTTTGGGGCACATTTGTTATAACATGCGATGTCGCTTCCTACGTATTGAGAGGATTCTGAACAGCAACAGCTAAATCAGATAGTAACTTCACGGTCTATGCCGCGTCGTTTATTGGATTATCTAAGCTTTCGGCTGTTATATTCCAGCCTTCTTCAGAGATACTGTTTATATTTATGTTCATATAGCAACAGTCGCCAAGCATCGCAGAGGAAAAGGCCGCTATCTTCGTTAATTTTGTTGGAATTCCTTAAGATTTCTGCTGCCTCTTTCCCACGTCAAGGCCATCATTGGTATTCTCTCCACAGTAGCCTCGTGTCATGAAATTTTATTTCATGCCCGGTGTTAATAGCATGGCGAATGACGGCAGATTTGTCGCTGTTGGTATATTTGTAGTGGCGGATATGTTCTTTATGTCTCTCCGCCACTGTGCGACCTGTCTCGCCGATGTATACACTGCCACAGTTGCAGGGGATTTCATAAACACCCGTAAGTTGGTGTGGGTATAATCTGTCTTTTACCCTGGATAATGATTGGCCATGTTTGCACTGAGCTTTATACACAATTCGCACCTCCACCCGCTTAGTTACCCAATCCGATCAGTGATGCCACGTATGTATGGAAGATGGGCGAATTTTCTTGGAACATTGGTATCATGAGATAAGTTGACGTCTTCCAAGGGTTTTTTAGGTCTGAAAACCCTTCTGATGTCTGATTCACTATAGGCGTTGGCTCGGAATATTTTTGTAAGAGTCTTCCTTCAGACTTTCCGAGTCACATACTGTCCTCGCTCTTAAACTCAGTGAGGTTAACACGTCTCTCTTCGTTGCCGTATGATGGTGCGACATGGCGTGCAGATATCTATTGGTGTGGGTCGCCTTGCGGTACATCGTATGATCCAAACGTCCATCACCTCGCTTTTGAACCAGAACATCGAGGAATGGCAGTTGTCAATTTTCTTCCACTTCCATGGTGAATTGGATTCTTGGATGAGCACTATTCAGGTGATGTAGTAACTCCTGCAAATTCTCATTACCGTGAGGTCAGATGACATAGGTATTATCAATGTACCAGATACACATTTTCGGTTTTAGGCGCGCATTGTTAAGGATCTCCATTTCGAATGCTTCCACAAATATGTTGGCAGCTACAGGTGGAAGTGGCGAGCCCATGGCCACACCTTCAACTTGAGCATTAAGTTCACCACCATATTGGAACACAGTTGACTTAAGGCAGAACTCTGTCAGATCAGCCCATTCAGTAGACATTGCTTGTGAGTAGGTGTAATATGGGGTTTCGAGGAAAAGAAGCTCTTTGGACAACCGTAAAGAGACTCCACTCGTCCGCATGACGTCACAGTTGCATGGCGGGAAATTCTAATGGACCAATGGCGGCCAAGGTCGTATGACGTCATAAGATGGCGGATCGTTAGTTCCTTGTGTTTTTTTTGCGTAAATGTGGTGATACCTTCCTTTATCTCGTTTGTCTGGATGTATGATGTGCTGTTCCTGCACTTATGCTTGTGTGAGGTGACATATGGATTTGTGGGTGAGACCTAGTATGAATATGGGAGTTATGATATCTGTCTGATGACCAAGTGTCTACTGCTACTCGTGGTACATGGGGGCACATGTTACTGAATGGCAGAAAAAGCTTAGGTGTGGGATAGACGTGTTGGTGCTGATGTGAACAGTTTTGTACCTAGCACACATGATACTGGATGGTAGTGAGGTCTGTAGTGTGAAATAAATGAGATGATGTTGATGTGAAGAGTATGGTGCCTGGAACATATGTTACTGATGATTTTTTGGTCAGTTATGAGCCATGGGGGTTCTACCCCACTTTTGCGTCGCCATGATTGGGCTGGTTGTTGTGTCTAGCTCACTGAAGGCATGGAAATGTGAGTGTTTGTGCGTCCTCTCTCTGTGTCTGTATGCGTAAATATGGTGATACCTTCTATAAACACGTCTGTCTGGACGAATGATTTTGCTGTCCCTCCACTTATGTTTGTTTGTGCTAGTGTATTGAGATGTATGGATTTGTGGGTGAGATCTGATAGTCAAGTGTCTATTGCAACTCATGGTACCTGCGTCACTTTCTTACTGAATGGTAGAAAGGGTTGCTGTGTGGGAGAGACAGTGTTGATGGTAAATGTAATCAACTGAGGCGTGATGTACACTATTTATGGTATAAACACTTAGGCTTATGGTGTAAAAATTGCCATCTTTTGCACACCTTCTATCTCGCCAGGCTGATGATATCTAAGGAGACTTCTGTTTTTCAGCCAGTCATGAGGCAAGAGAGTACTACACCACTTTTTTGTTTCCATGATTGGTACCGGTAGTTGTGCTGAACTCTCTGTAGTCTTGGACATGTGTATCTGCGTCTCTCTTTGTGCATGTAAGCGTAAGTATGGTGATACCTGACTTTAACTCGTCTGTCTGATGATTTTTGTAACGATAGTTCTGTCCAGTTAATCAGTTGTAACGACAATTCTGCCCCCACTTCATCGTTTCCGCGATGCTTGCTGTTAGTTCTGTCGATCTCGCTGTATGCATGTACAAGTGTGTGCGTGTGTCATTCCTATGTGGATTTGAGTCTAAAATATATGGCTATAGAATTATGCTCACCATCAACGTGTGCTTCTAACCATTGTTTCAGGGCTTAGGCAATCTCCCATTTCGATGTGCTCTTTACAGTTTACTGCCGTTTGTGTTGGCATACGAATTGTGATTCTCACTACATAAAAATCATTTAACAGAGAGGGGTGATGTACCAGAGAAGCGAAGGACTTGGGTACAAACCCACAGTCAGACCATTGCTTGTGTGGTGTAGTATGGAGTCCACATTTTTTGTACATCAAATGCAAGGTGCAAAGGAGGGCAGCTAGATTTATCTGTGTAAAATATTCAGTAAGTGACATAATAAAGGAGCTGGGGCTGGGATGTCATTGGAAGATAGGAAGAGTGTTGAGGGGCTGTAGGTGGCGTATAATGCTGTTAGAATGGATATTGGTGGAATAATTCTGAGTGGTGTATGGAGCCTAAGTTGACCATGACCACAATCTCGCACTAGACTTTAGGTGATGAGGCCTGAGTGGATAAAATATCTAAACACCCACTTTGACCTAACAATTTACGACAGTTCAAGTGTGAGCACTATCTTAGGCGTAATAGAACCTATGGTGACGTTTTGGATACTTGTCGATGTGTGGGGATCTTCTATGAAAATGTGGGTTATGATGTCTGTTTGATGACCAAGAAACTATCAGTTAGCTAAGAGCATTATGGTAACTTTATCGTGGTTACTTGAACAAAGCATGCAATTACAAACAAATGTCAGACTTGGTCCTGAATCCGAAGGTTGGCGTTAGATGGGAACATTTTAAGCCGAATGGAGAACTCCCCTGGGTCCTGATTTATTGAAAAATAATTTCCTGGAAAAGGGGAGAATTTTCCGGAAAACTGCAGTAGAACCACCTTAAATGAACATTTTGGTACCTGGCTACTGATTAGCAGAAGACTTTGCGAATTTTGAATTTTTGGTTTACTTTAACGCACGAACAGAAGGTAACCCTGTCTGTAACTGATCAGGGGTTGGATTGGGAATCATTGGAAAACAGAAGGTGGTTTGAGGAAGTGCTGTGGGTACGTTGGCGATGAGGCTAGGGGTGGATCTTGGTGAAAGAATTAGGAATAGAATATCAGTAGAAGCTGGCACTGGATTTCTTCTATAAGGGAGTGGGTAAATTTTCTATATCTCCACCTTGGTCACAGGCGATGGTCTCAGGCATGTTCAGTGCTTAGCACTGCCTTAGCGTGACTCGATTTTTATCACATAGGACTGGCGTACTTCGATTCGACAGGGGTGAAATTAGTAAGATTAACAGACGTATTTCGTTCCTGGAACATACGTGCTGTGCTGTAAAATACAGTTAAAGGTGGGTATATCTCTCTGTTTCTAGTCAATCACTGATGTGTCACAAGGGATTGATTGGAATTTTAGACAAAGTACAGCTAAGGACACTCAATTTGTGATTGCTTACGAAAGCATAACAGAATTGATACATAGATTGGTCTGGATAGACAGACGACAAAGGTTTGACCTTGATGGCAACAATTACGAGTGTGATTAAATATTTTATACCAATGGCAGCAGAGATAAGTTAGAGAAATAAGGCGTCGTACTGATGCTAATATGAATTCTTTCTTCCCTCACTGCATTCCATGAGCTTTGCCATGGTCAAACTGGAAACTTTGATTTTTTCTAGCTTTGGTGTGGGAAAGGCTTTGTCACAAATATTTTCAAGTGGCCTCTTGTCCAAAGACAGGGTTGAGAAATAGGCTTGAAATAATTACAGGCTGATTGGTTTGATATCAGTGGAGAGATTAACATGTATTCACTTCAGAAATGTCTGTAGGAAAAGAAACTGGTTTTCAAATCGACAACTTTGCTTTAGTTTAGAGGCTCTCAAGCCATCGAGGTTATACTTACATCCATCAGTAAACCCCATTCAATGCCTCTTTGAGTTCAAAAAGTGTCTGTGTTTCATTACACATAATTTAATACATCCTTTAAAATACACGGAATATAGGTGACACTCGTGAGTTATATTATATTGTTCATAATGAATCCAACATGATGTGCAAAAGTGAGTTTGTTTCCCGTCTCTTCGGTCGGTGAATTAATTTTTAATGTCTGCCTGCTTCGATGAACGGAATTTATGGTTTTCCCTACCTTCGTCGGTGAATATCTGTCGGTTTCAATGAAAGGATTTCACCCATTGATGGGTTTTTGAGGCTACGAAATTTGAAATGAATAACGTATTTGTGGTATTGCTATACTTTATCACAATAATTTCATTTTTTTAAACTTTTTAACGTCTCTCTAACAACGTGGTCTTTAGAGACGGGGAAAGGATGGGGGGGCAAGGAATGGGAAGGAATTCGGCCATGGTCTTTTGAAGGAAGCATTCCACCATTCACCTGGAGTGATTTGGGGGAAACCATGGAAAACCCAAATCTGGATGCCCGGAACCGCCGTCCTCCCGAATGCAAGGCCAGAACGTTAAACAATTTCATGAAAACAGGTACACATAGAATTTATATCTTTACAATTTGCTGAGTTTATGACGGTTTTTTCCATATCGAACGTTAACGTATTTTAAAGGAAAAATGTATGCTTTTCAACTTATTTTTTATTCAATTATAACAATTCAAGCTGGCGCCATACTCTCTAGGCGTGGAAATTACGTAACTTTGAGGAGTTGGAACGGCTTTTTCAATAATATCACAAAACACTTAGACACCGCGGCCGGACTCGAACCGGCGACCTTCGGCACTCCTAGCCCCAACACTACCGATGTCTGTTTACGTAATTATCTGTTGATGTGGACTTTTTATTTTTTAGGAAAAAATCGCAATGATTTACGATTAAGTATATTTCACGAAATCACTACACAGAACCGAAGAAAATATTTTACTGTGTGTCGATAGTAGCCAAGATGTTTCGCAGCGCAAACAAGTGCTTGCTTAACGGAACCCCAGCCAGCACGGAGCACATTTCGCAATGCCTAATGGAGAGCAAACAGAGCGTGTTCACTCAGGCCCGAAAACGGGGGTTCCGAAATATTTCACGCATATGAAGCATGCCAGGCCATCTAGCGGTGACTATAGCAACTCTAGGTGCTGCCATCTGGTGACAGTGATGCAAGGTGAACGCGCGATGTCTCGGATGAGCAAGTTCACACCTGTCGCAACGTCTAATGGATAGCAAACAGAGCGCGTATCATGTGTAAACACGCCCCGGGCGGCGGAATTCCCCCGCTAGCTTTCTCTCCTGAGGGAGTGGAATATCTGCGAACAAAGAAATTAGCCCTTGGGAGATGCTGCCATCTGGGCGGCCGGTCAAGGAACTAACGATCCGCCATCTTGTGACGTCATACGACCTTGGCCGCCATTGGTCCATTAGAATTTCCCGCCATGCAACTGTGACGTCATGCGGACTAGTGGAGTCTCTTTACGGTTGTCCAAAGAGCTTCTTTTCCTTGAAACCCCATTTTACACCTACTCTTGTGCAAGAAGTTTAGCATGTATTTTAGTAACGGCTTCGTCTACCGGTACAACATCAAAACTCACCATGATTTCAGTCTTTTCTAGCGTCAGATCATCAATTATTTGTATAAAATGAGCCTAGTTCCTTGCAGCTGATCTTATATCTCCGGTAAGATGTTTGAGTTTTCTGGCAACATACCGCGCAAGTGGATGTGTAGATGAGCTGACCGCGCTCACAATCGGACGTAAGGGATCCTCTCTTTTGTGAACTTCGGGTAATCCATAGAACCTGGGCATCGTGCAGTTGCCTCTTTCTAGATTTATCTTGTCCTCCTGCTCAATCACTTTTGAAGTGTTAACTCTTCGGGCTCTGTCCTAATTTTCTGCAGTGGGTTTCTGCTTAACTTTGCATAAGTGTTCTCTGCCGAAAGCTTATATAATCCAATAAACGACGCGGCATAGCCCGTAAAGCTATAAATCATGTACAAAGAGGCCGCGGAAGTCTTAGCAATCATTTAAATCAGATAGGTTTTAGGACCCGAGGCATTGGTCCTCCTGCTAGCAGCTCCATATGTGGTGAGGAATGTGCAAGCCTTGTTCGAAGAAATAGGGATACCACAGCTTTCCTAACCTGTACGTTCGCCTAACATGTCGCCTATCGAACATGTCTCGGATATAAACGGTTGACAAGTAGATTCTTCTGTTCCTCCTTCAAACATTGTCGATGCTTCGTGGTCGTGCTCACAAACCGCTTGGCAATGTGTCACCCAGCAGCATATACCGGCTTTCTTTGATTACATGCTACGATTCTGATTACAACGCGTTACGATCGAAGTGCACGAACAAATCTGTTTTTCTAATCATTTGTGTATTGTCATGTCGTTAATCTGTGGGATAAATTTCATTGTAAGCTCATGTCTGTTTCTTGTGGCAATTTTCACAAACAATAGCGTACTGAGTTACCGTGATGAAGAAGATTATCCATCAGACTCTGCACCAAACCATAGCTTACCTTGTTTCAATTATACTGAGTACATTCACTGCCGTTCAAGTCACTGAGTTAGCAACGAAATTTCTAGTTTTTGTAGCAGAAGCAGCTGTCGAGAATGTTTTTTTTTTTTTAAAGGAGAAAGCATGTTAAAGCAGTGTTATAATACTTGTGGAAGAAAGGTACACACTTAATTTAAACCTCGTTCACTGGTAATGTGGCTATGTTAAACAAGCAACTCGAATTTAAAGCGTAGCTCTGGAATTCCGTCATCGAATAACAAGTTTTAGAGCCTGTTTTAATTCGCGAAAGAGACATAGGTAGGCTAAATCTTTGCAGAGGAGTATACCAACAGCCCCTCTTCGCCCATCATTGCTCAGTGTTAAAATGTCCCGCTAGGGAAGTTCAGTAAAACAGTCAGATGCATATTTTTCTTGTCTTCTGAGTCTGCACTGATTTCGATTTAGCTGACTCTCACGGACCTTCAAAGCACGAAGTTAATCACTAAAGGGTAACGTCTTATTGATAACGTTATGCCCAATGAATGGATATAGGCCTATAGAGTAGCAACACGTATCTATGGTCGCTTAAGATCATTACAGATACATTTCGTCTGAAAACTCTGGTCCTGATGTTATATTTACCCTATGAATAGTTCAACTGATTTTCGTTATAAATATTAATCTTGGGATTATTTTGCTATAAATATTTTCTTTTTGAGATTTCCTTGAGAAGTTAAAAGCATTTTCATGGTATATTAGCTTCTTTCTTGATGAAAGCCCGTGCTTTTAATGTGACTGTTGACTCTTCGGTTGTATACAATGTCTAATTACTTATATATGAATTGTTATTTAAATTTATCATCTGTTGAGTTGTCGAAAATAATTCCTTTCAAGTAAATAGATGTTTTGAAAAATAAATGCACTTTTCGGAGATTTTTTTGTTGGATTTTCTAGCTGATGATGCCAATGTTTCGGTCTCAACCTGGAGTACACTAGATGAGCTGTTTAAAATTTCATCTAATGTAACAGAAAATGAAGGAGATAGAGTAACTTGAAACCTTGACGAAGGCTCCAGGTTGGGACCGAAACGTTGACATCACCAGGAAGAAAAACACAACGCAAAACCCGAAAAGAAAAAAATAATTATAATTTTTACAAATCATGCCTGCGAAAATAGTAAAATTTTATAACTAGATGCTTTCATTTGTCTCATTTATTCAGAAGTTTCAAATATGGCGCCTACAATTCAGCCCACTGAGGAAGCAGGAACAGGAAAATATTACCTGAGAATATGATTAAGGTGGGACTACCTTTCTTTTGTGGAAGTGGTCGCTTTGTAATGAAAACTGCAGCTCGTTGTCCAACTGATTATCCTTTCAAACATGTTCGAGTATCAGTGCCACCAAAGTGTTCGTCATTTGCTGACTCAGAAATAAATGCTGCTTTTCGGTATTGATCCGGGTGATCCACTTACTTTCGTTAATAAGCAGGACGATTATTAGGCTTCATAAAATGTTATTACATCGTTCTTGTGTTATATTTTATAGTATGGCGAACGCAGTTGTTTTAAAAAAAAATTCTTCCAGGTATTCACTGCATGGGCTGCGTTTAAACCGTTGCTGTACGATTCTCCTTCCCTAATGGGCAAACAGCAGTCGTGTTGGGTAGACTTGCGCATAATAGTTCGCGAAGGGGAGCGCTCAGTTTAGTTCGCAGCTCCCTCGCGAACTAGTTCGCTCTTTTAGTTCGTTAGTTCGCGTCTCGAATTCAGAGAAACAGATCGTTCGCTCGCCTTGCTACCGCTACTGCACGCGCTATTTTGTTTGTTAAGTCAGTTTTATTGGGACATAATCATTTTTCGTCGTTTTTAAATGGAATTTAATATGACCTTCTTAACAAAAGTTATTGCTTAATAATAGCCCTTTCAAATTACATTAGCATGAACAGTTGGCGCCGATAAACCAAAGTGCTCATTGTCCTTTACACAAATGGGTAAATTGAATAATTGTGCTGTTATTACTATTTACTTTACATGCATTCGTAGAATATTAATTTTTTTAATGGATTTGTTTATTAGTTCATGGAAGAAACATTACTTATAAAAGGCGCTAATGATCCTGCCGTCGACGCGCCCTTAAACCCCAACAACAACAACAACAACAACACAACATTACTTATAAAATATTATAAACGCGTTTATTTTGATGAATTAAAATACCCGTTTTATAAGTAATCGGCTTTTTTATATAAATAAAGTTTTGGAAATCATGGACAAAATATAATTCTACTATTGGCTACAACTTAAGTACTATATGACAGAAATACTATTACCTATATTATTAAGAAAAATAACATTAATACTTCCAATGTGATACCTAATAATTAGACATATAAAAATAACAGTGACCCTTGAATGAGAAAGTGGTAGCAATAACGAAAGTGCGTAAATTTCCAGTGAATTGGAAGTCATTGAGTTATTATTTTATTAGTGAAGGGGAGAATAATCCAACACACATTCACAATTTTTTGGCGACGAATGAAACTGATGAAGACACAAAAGTTAAAATCTTTTTGAATTTCGCAAGTCATTTCTTTCATCACTTCCACAAAGCTGTTAACCAACAGACTGAGATAAGTATTATATTATGTCAGCTTTAAAATCAGAGCTAGAAAAATGTAAAAGATACTGTTTCCTTGGTTAAGAAAACAAGAAAAAGCCTTTAGAAACCAAATTCTCCACAGAAAGTGATAATATAAAAAAATAATGCTCTAGTATTCGTTGATAAATGTCTGGAGTATCTTAGTAAATAGTTAGATTTTAATGAAAGCAATTGGCTATACAAAATCCAAAAATTAAATTCAAATCACAGGGTTTCATTTGATGACTGTGAGACTATATTAGAGGTTATAAATTTGCGAGAAAAAATGGATATCAAAGTAAACAAACTTGACTCTGAAATAACAATATTATACGAAATCCAGGTAAAAGCAAGAGAAGTATTTCATGAATAAAAAATGAGCTTTTTCTCGAAATTAATTTGACAACTGAAAGCGATAAAGCATATGACAATTTTACTGTAGACAAAAAAGAATTAAAGATGAGAAAGAGCAAAAAATTTAGTATAAAAAATGAAATAGTAAAAACATACCTTTTATCATTTTCTACTCTTTCGTAAAATATTATATTTTTGAAGTGTAGCATATTTTTATAGGTTATTCTTTCTTTTTAAATTCCTACCATCAACCGAAAAAATATTGGAAACCCTAGCGGCGAATGGTGCTAGTTCGCGAACGGTAGCGCTCAATTTAGTTCGCGAACGGTACCGCTCTCTATAGTTCGCGAACTGTACCGCTCTCTATAGTTCGCGACCGGGAGCGCTCTGTTAGTTCGCGAACTGTACCGCTCTCTTTAGTTCGCGACCGGGAGCGCTCTGTTTAGTTCGCGAACTAGGTCCTCCAAGACAGCTCCCTCGCTCGCTGTGCTAGCGCTACTGCACGCGCTCTCTTGTTTGTTATGGTAGTTGTGGCTATCGATGGTTGTCTTTTGATTGTTAATGGGATCAAAGTGTATTTTATTTTCACATTCCACGTTAAATTTCCGTTTGTGACTTCTGCAATAATTATTAATGTCGAACAATTTATTTTTCTTTTATTTTTATATCTGTGTCTTCAGTGAAATGTGTCCACAAGGAACTGTGTTTCCTTTTAGATAATAAACTAAAACAAAAGTTGGTCTTCGGGAAAGGATCGAACGAACTAACGAACTAAGGAGCGAGAGATCTGGGAACTAGTTCGCGTAGTTCGCCTGTGGGAGCGCTCTTCCGAACTAGTTCGTTCGCGAACTACACAAGACTAGTGTTGGGTATTATCTGATACAGAAATTTATTTAAATGAATCACCGTATCTTGGGAGATACCAAGATTCATAAATTACGCAGTATTGCCTTATGGCTTTGTCAGTATGTTTGTTCCTGGTACCTCATCCAAATGAGATAATGGTCGTTCCCATCTAAATGACGATAACAATTCACTGAACGCCAACAGTGAGGCACGATCGGTATTTCAGAATCTCTGTGTTTATACTCAACAAAGCTACATAAGAACTGCAAAGAAGTCCTTTGATGTGTTATAAAAGAAAAGAAAAAAGGGAGCTCCTTACCATCATAAAATGTAGGAAAGCAGATTATGCTTATCACAATTTTTGTAACGATAATTACAGACTTCGGCTGCTCTTCGTTGAATGCAACACGCATACCAGGTGCGATAGCAGGTACGATACGTACCATTAGGTATTGTAAGACTTTAGATGACCAGATGTCTACGAACACGATCAAAGAATAGAATCTGGAGATTCCATGAAGCCGAATGGCCAGAATTTTTTCCGGGGTTGTAAATTGATTGCCTCAAATCCAACGTGAGAGTTAAAGGATCAAAGAGAAAGCTTTCGGCAACTTTACCAACACCGTCACTCCTACCACCTTACCATTCAACCGTTCTTATGACGAAATATACAAACAAACGTACGGGAAGACGGGGTTTGACCGGTAGTTGAGCAGTGGAGGTAATTTCGAGTAAATTGTTTGCAACAGGCGGGACGATGCCAATGCTGCCGGTATTGCTGTACTGGCAGCATTGACAACATCACGTCTTAATATTTTTTAAGTTTTTAGATTTGTAAATGTTGATTAAGTGAAAAGGGAAATACTCGGTTTTAAAAATATGACTACATCCTTGAAGTAATTTTAAATTGTGTAGTAATCGTGAGTAAGTTCACAGTGTCCCGTCAAATTCGAAACCATGTTAACTGCTCACTTATGCGTATTATTTAGGTAAGAGCTAATTTTTGACGCCAATTCCATGTTTTGTCGTAGGGAAATGAATAGTTTTTTTTCCGTGTGTGTGTGTGTTATATAACATTGACTGTTTTTGATTCCAAAACTACTTCATTTCTTACATCACTTTTTAGTCCCAGAATAGAGTATGATGTTTTAAGACCTTTTCTACATATGGGATCAGATCCATTGTCCCATTTTTATGTAATTCTTGACTAATGCTTTTCCATTTTTTGTTCATGGCTGTTGTAAGTTTGATCCAATCGTACAAACGTCGTGGTAGCTTGCGATACAAATACTTATACTCACTACATTAATGAAAGTATTATTTAAGGTAATTCGTCGGGAAAGTATACAGACATTACCTAGGTACAATTGTTTCACAATTTACGAATAGCTTTTAATCTATAAGGTGTTTCTGTGATGTTGACGCAAACTTTCAGGAATGATTGAGAAAGGGAATTGAATTAATGGCGCACCCGAATCGCAAGTAATAGATAAAAGATAGGGGTTGGGGAGAGGAACTTTTCTGTATTGATGAAATTAAGTTAACTAGACATGTTGGAATGCTTCTTTTTATCCTGTTGTTATAATTTTCTTAGAAATTCTACTAAAGGATGAAGATATTACAGTTTCATATTGGCAGGAATTTTTTTTTTTCGTTGATTTACTTTGAATGTCTTCTATTTGAAATGCCCTAAAAGTACCAAGTCAAATTATTTACAGTTTTATTATGAAAATTACTCCGTGTTTCCAAATAACTTTAAAAATAAAAAGGGGAAACAATGTACTTAAGGCCATCTTTGAAGAGGAAAGTTTCATTGATTATGTATATATGTCTGATTTTGTTCTCCCATATCTGAAACTAAATTTTGGATTGTATATTATCTTGATAAGATGTAGCAGCTGTTTTTCCTATGATACCAAACAGCTGGTATAAATGGATATATATTAGTGTAAGTTGCAAACACTGTGCTAACTGATAGCTTTACTTCAGTCTCCACTCTCTTTCACGTATCTCATATTCACTACATCGTATGACTTGTTTTATTTTGCAATTTGCTTTCCCTATTTTTTAGTATGTTGCAAAGTGCTGCTTCAATATCGCGGTCAAACCTTTATTGCCAGGAATCAATCATCAGCTCGCTAGCACTCCAGTAGATAACAGGTAATTTTCTATCCTCTGCACTCTGTAATGTTTCTCGATCATCATCAATCATAATCATCTGCTTGTAATATCACGGATAGCAAAATGAGGTAAAAAATTGTTTGAAAAGAAGCTGTTATTTCTGATTTGAGTTTAATACCTTTGTTTAGTACACAAAGAAGGCACTGTACTGAAAAATAATTGCATAATGAAAATAGTTCTGTAGTTTCATTAAAAGTATTTGGTAACATTTTAACAGTACGAATATAACCAATATTTACTACACTTATCAATCAAAAATTACTCACATACCTTGAAATTTAAACACTCCTTTCCTCTAATCTTAGAAGTATACTAAAACTATATAAGAGCCCTTTTTATTTTACCCGACAGAAAAATTATAAATTTAATGATAAAATTGTCATTGTTCGGCAACCTGCTGATTGTTGATACACAGAATATAAACTTGAATTATTTGCAAAATCATCACAAGCCAAATCTAGCTTCATTTCTATTCTAATTGCTGAATTTATTGAAACCTCCACACCTATCTTTACTTCAAACCAATTTTCACTTAAAATTCTTTCACTGGATATACTCCCAGATAATTTATGCCATTCCCTGACTTAGTAATCTACAAATGAAATTTTTTTCTCTCTTACATGCCAGAAATCAAGTGACAGTTTATGCGCATTATCATCACATCTCTTCTACATTCCACTAATTATTTTTGGAATAACCATGCAGGTCTCATTGTCAATGTATGTCCTATACTCTCCTAGCCCTCTTTTCATCAGCCTCCTTTATCATATGAGTTCCTGAATGTGCTCTCTGGTAATTTAAAAAAAGACATTTTCACCAATTTCAGCTCTTGTATTTGATATCTATTATCTGGATTCCATGCTACATACACACCGCACACGAACAAGGGCCAGACAAGGCTGGGTATCACAGTTCCCTCACTTCTCCCTCAAACAACTGCAGGACTCTGAAACACACTCAGCAACTACCATCAATGGCGTTGTATCATGGAGTCTGTAACGCTGTGACATCACTCTTTCTGTCACTAGCAAAGAGTTTAGGTTACCTACTTATTTTTGTATCAGCTTTAAATATATGTCACCTTTAAATTACAATTTGAAACCAACAGTAAAGAAAGATATGTATTTTGTTTAAATCAACATATTAGTTACTAGTTTCTTCTTATTTATTTTTGCTTACTGCTTTACGTCCCGTCGGCGTCGAGGTCATTTGAGGCGCGAAAGGACTAGGGTCAAAAAACAGAAAGGAATTAGGAATTCGGCGACCGAATTTTAGAGAAACCGCCCGCAATTCACCTGGAGTGATTTGTGGAAACCATGGCAAACCCAAATCTGGATGACTGGACGAGGATTCGAACACGTGTCCTCCCAAAAGCGAGGCCAGAGCGTTGCAGCACGCTCGTATTTATTTATAGTCGTTCAATGTAGATGTTTTCGTTGTATTCTGTTTTCATAGATAAAACTGTTATGGTAAGCTAAGAAATTTTTGATTTTTTTTTTTCCTTCTTGCTTGTGGTTTTACACCTCGTCGACGTTGAGGTCATTAGAGACGGGAAATGACTGGGGACAAGAAACTGGTAGGAAATCGGCCATGCCTTTTGAAGGAAGCGTCCCGGCATTCGCCTGGAGTGATTTGGGGAAACCATGGAAAACCCAAATCTGAATGCCCGAACGGGGATTCGAACCGGCGTCCTCCGGAATGCGAGGCCGAAGCGTTACCGCTCACCCATCATGGTGGGTATCGCAGTAAGCTGAATATATTATTGCGCGTGCAACAGAAGATTTAATTTTCGAGCTGCCTTCGCCGTTACAGCAGCAAGAATGAGCAATTTAAGTGTTTTTAAATAATTTAAATGTAAATAAATAGTTGAGATTTATTTTTAATTTGTATTATTTTGGCTGACACCATATTACTTAGATGATAATTTCAGAGGCATGTACCGGTAAGTAGTTTCAACTGTATCAGCGGTTCAGACGTTGTTAGGTAGATCTGAATCGCGGGTAACCAAAAAGAAAGATGTAAGAAGATTTTAGGTCAAGTTTACATCTCGATGCATATCACTAACATGCGATACAGTGAACGTGTTAATACGCATGTGACTTAAGCTTTGATATTCTAGCGGCTATATTAGGGAAGTTTGCGGTAAGGTTGAAATACAGACTGTATCAGGATGGCAACTCAAACTTTTTGTTACAGCATAAAACACGAGGAATTCAGTTGAAGATTATTTTGTAATAATCCTATTAAGAAAAGAAACTGTGAGGAAATGACTTACCAGAACACTCCGTTCAACGCATCGTTTTAGAAGTGTTTAGAAGCTAGTGATCAATAGATGATAGCAAATTACAGTATATAATACAAAAAAAGTTGTTGTTGATGTAAAAGAACTAATACACAGGTCGCTTGCAATGTTACAACGCTAACTGCAAATAGTAAGAAATTTGTTACCATACCTTCGGCTTCTCCCCTGTGTTCTTTAAGAAACCATCTGCAATTAGGAGGATACTTAGGAGCCTGTATTACGTTAGAAAACAGCTTTTATAATGGAATGGATAGTTTCCACATTAATCAGTTAATGTTCTGACTTTCCACCACTTTTTATTTCATGAATGAGCAGTTTAATCAGTTATGGATGGATCATCAATATTGGCATGCATTTTCCTTGTGAAAAATTTGTTATCTCGGTTTAACTTGACGATTACGCTTATGTTGTCAAAAAAACACTGTTTCACGGCACGTGTTGTTTATCTGCTAAGTTTGATGATAGCATCTTGCACAACAAGCTGTCTATGTGTAGTTCAAGATTTTCTAACCTTCAAGTAGAGTACTTTCTACGATCCCATCAGCATAATGAATAACAATACACCCCGTTAAGTCGACACACTGAGAGCTCAAGTAGGAAGAACTGAAAAAAAGCCAAGAAAAGAACTTGGTACTGAACTACAATGTGTCAGAATTGGAACAAGATACAAAGACAATGGAATCAAAAACTCCGATTTGCGATTATGGACACTTAGACATCAAACTAATTTGTTTATCGATTTAAACGAAGATATACACTTTTTTTCTAAAAATTCGGAATTTATGAACAGCATATTTCCTGTGACTTGGCCAGTTAAAAGTTAATTATTTTATTATTATTTGCTTATGGCTTTACGCCACGTCAACGTCGAGATCATTAGAGGCTGGCAAGGACTTGGGGCAAGGAACGGGAAGGAAATCGGCCATGGCCTTTTGAAGGAACCATCTCGGCATTCGCCTGGAGTGATTTGGGGAAACTATGGAAAGCCCAAATCTGGATGTCCGGATGGGGATTCGAAACCACGTCCTCCCGAATGCGAGGCCAGATTGTTACCGTTAAGTTAAGCAGATGATTTATGTATGTACATGTCTAATCTGTTTTAACTTTTTTATGTACATTTATTACAATTTTTTATTATTATTAAATGTAATTGACTTATATCCGGTACAATTTCCGTACTCACCTATTTCTGCGTTTAGCAAATTTTCACTTAAATTCTTCCATCGCTTGACATAACTCGTTTAGTACATTCGCCCGTAATTAACTCTTAGCTCAGTCCCTGAAACCTTCACATACTAATGAAAACTTTAGCACACTCTTACGACCAACAGTCTGAATAGACGTCTCTGTCAAAGGATACACAAAAAGGAGCCAGAAGGTCCTTTACCAGACCCAAAAGCTCCTAGAACTCTTATGATTGAAATCACATGTCACTTTGTGCTCATGTTCATCATTTACCTCCATATACCACTCTTTCCACGTGTATACATTTTGGCCTGTTTCAATGTCTATCGGACCAAGTCCTTTATCATATCGCTACTGACTGTGTGCTATGATAATTTCTACAAACAATTATAACTGCCCTCCTCTGCATCCACTCCACCTCCAGTATTTGATATCCATAATGTGCGTCACAAACTATACCTCCATATTTCAGAAAGGTTCCTAATTAAGGCTGTAAATTCCATTTCGCTCACTTTCCTTGTATATGCTTTCATCACGATCTGGAACCTCTCCTTATCGCGTACACAATGTGTTCTGCTGAAGTGAGTTTACCATTAAATGGCCTGATAAGATATTTACTGTTTTCGCCCTACTCCACTGTATAACAAAATATTTATTATTTTCTTGTTTTTAAATAATAACTGATAGTAATTTTAAACATCGATAAAGCGTAACAAAATGCGCTTGACAGATCAGTAAATATTTAGAATACTTGAAAATCAGCTGAGTTAAAGGCCAATAGTTTATTATTTTCACCTCATTATAAAATTTTCAGACTCTATAATTGAGACAATGAGTACACAAATATAATAAAATTTCGTAATTTGCAGTTCATTCCCTGCCCTTGCGTTTAGTATTATAAATATTTGGGGATTAGGAAGTTTTTAATTTGTTTATACAATCTTTTAAATTAATCTATAAATGAGATTCACCGAAACACTACCGAAAACAAATTTTTCATACAGAATTTAAATGTAGCGTTTATGCAAATCCTGTACTTGGTATTCTGGTCAGGGTCAAATTTAAAATACTCGTCTGATTTAAAAATCTCGCCGAACTATGAGGTAACCGTCGAAAGAAAGCACTTCTTATCCTTCCTCCACTGTGAGGAAACCATTAACGGTGTTAACAGAAGGTTTACAATGGAGGTCATGCTGCATCTGGTAAGAACAACGGAATGAGTATGCTGCGGTCAAAATAATACCCAGTGAAAGCTGTCATATATACCAAGGCCCTAAACATGATACCGAGACTATTGGGATATCGAGTTTAATAACTTACATCACCAGTGAGTGGGATCAATACAGTCCAATATTATTTTTAATGTGAGAAGCCATTAATCATTTTTAACTGCTTGAATTAAAATCACAGCTCTGATTAGCTGTGACCGACTTGATCATTATTTATGTCCTACCTGTAATGGAGACAAAACAAAGTGGAATTTTTAAGATAGAGTAAAGGTAACAGAAAAAATTCAAAGAACAGTTAAATTATGGGTAAAATTAAAATTTCATAGCTCTATTGTGTCAAATATCGTCAGAAATTATTGTTCATTCTCTTAATCTTCTAAATCCATAAAAGATGTGTAAGGCTTAATGATACCACCAGTAAAATATTTATTACAGGTTGAAAGTAATGTGTTTGTATTAATTCTTAAATGTGAAATTAAAATAAGTAGATTAATTGAAGACAGCTGTTTTAGTCAGTGATATGGCAAAGAGTGAAGTATTGGCTCTAGATTTTTTTTTTTCAACCAGCCATTGAGGATCTGTGAATAAACAAGCACCCGTATCGAATCTTATTCGCAGCTGTTTTGCCACCATAAAATTACCTGACTGGAAATATTACGGTAGTAATGGATGGTGCCAAGTAACACTCCGTCGAGAGTGAAATGTTTCACGATTCGCTTATGTAACACATGGCGGTGTGAATATAACCTAGATTTTCATTGGCCTTAAGGCTCTGCTAGGTGACAAACTCGTTTAATCTGCACACAACTCAAATTAACCAGCCAGGTGTGGGAATCAACCTTCGTTACGCAACTCCGCACAACTCTCAGATATTAAAAGAAAGGTAGTATGAAAAGAATATTAATCCAAGTAAACACAAAAAGAATAATGCTTACGTAAATGACAATCCGTTTGGAAATGAAGGAATTTATGTAAACAAGTCCATAGACGCATTTGATACGGTGAATCGAAAGATACTATTTCAGATCATGTTAGACAATGGCTACTCCCAGCATTTAGTAAGAGTGATAGCAAATTTGTATTACAACACGTACAACAAACTCTCACAAGACGGAAGCCAGGCTCAGACAACACGAGAAGTGAGACAAGGTTGCCCATTATCACCTGTGCTTTTCAACATATATGTTGACGATGCCATTGGAAAAGGCTGAAATATGTACCTAATCATTTTAAAGTTTTAATTTGACAGTTTTATGTATCGTCAATGTTAATAAATCTTTCGGAATTTTATGTGAACATCCAATTGTAGGACAACAGAGGACACACACAATACAACACTTAACCTAAACACCCACGCCCTCACCCGGACTCGAACCGGCGACCATCGACACGTGGAGCTAGCGCTCTAGCCCCCACGCTTCCAAGGTCGGCATTGATACTGTATTAGATACAATACTTTTTTGTTGATGACAGAAGGCGACTTATAACGAGGGTTATGCTTGATGATGAAAATATCAAAACACTACGATTTGAATATGTCAGAAAAAACGAAAGTAATAGCTTTCAAGGGAGACGACCCAATACGGGCTAAGATTCTTAACAATGACAGAACAATAGAACAAATTTAAAAAATTGTGTATTTAGGATATGACATAAACTTTACCAGGAATGACGATATCAACACAAAAATACAGAAATTTCAATACCTGTGTGGAGTAATCAAAAGAAATTTTAAGAACTCCAGACGAGATACAATAATAAAATTTTACGAAGTAATGGCAGTACCAACATTACTATAAGGGCGCTAAACATGAACATTAACTACACAACAAATAAAGCAGAGATGAGATTTCTGAAAGCAATGGTTGAATATAATTTACTAGATAAGAAAAGAAGTTACGAAATAAGGGAAGAATTGAATGTTTTAAATTTGAATGAGGAAAAAAATTAGATATAGGAAGAAATGGATGGAGCCAGTAACTCGTATGGAGGATACCAGACTACCAAAGGTGCTGCTAAATTACAATCTAAAACAGGGAGGAAAAATGATAGGTCGACCTAAGAAGAGATGGACACAACAAAATGTTTGAAGGTGGAAGAAACCATCAACGACTTAAGCCAAAATGATGATGATGAAGTCCAAGGACGTATGAAAAGAACTTTATGATAATAATAAAACGTGTGGGAATAATAAGCTCTTAATATACTGTATGAATGCCATTAACATCAAATAATTGAACTGTGATCAGAACAACGATACGATAACGATTCCTGTGACGTGCGGCTCCTAGCAGCGTGTCATACGGCTGAGGGCTTAACCACTTTGCAGTTGAAGGTTTCGTTTATAACGTGTTCTAACAAATCCATTTCATAGCAAGAACGAACTTAATAACAATTTAAGTTAAACAATGATGCGATTTTAAATGTTTCATGAAATTTACAATTCAGGTTTGTAGTAAAAAAATTCCATAACTACCACTTATAATCATTTTAATTCAAATTGAATTCAGCATTGACAAACTAAAAAGCTGCTCGAAATTCAGGCCACCTTTTTCGCAATATATATTCGTAGTTATGAACATTGAAACATTACTTACGTATGTTGTTTCAGGTGAAATAGATCTTTGAAAGTATGTACTGTTAAAAGCGCTCATCATATACAATCAAAGGTAATTAGCACTTCTACATTATAACTATGCTCCAAGCAACTAACTAGAGTTTTATAAATTTAAATGCTTAGGTTTTTGTATTCAACACTCAGAGTAAGAGGCCCTAATATAGTTCTAGATGAACACTCTACGAAAATATAACCAACGCTGGTAATCAGCACAGCAGCCGATTAGCAAACATCCGGCACGAAAAACAAAGATGGTCGGTGACTAGCAACGCGTAAGCACACACGAACTGTCGTAACATATTGTGAACACATTTGGTGCAGTTTGGAGAGCCCTGTATGCTGAAACTGGGATCTAGATGTAGAACCACTGACGAAAACATCCCGGACTAATATCATCACAAAGTGCTACCTGCCATAGCCACGTTATCCAACATCATTACGGGTTTGATGTCGTTTCATGCAATCAAGTTACATGGTTGTTCTCATTTGTTATCAAAAATATACCTTCCTCGAATGATAAAACACAACAAAGTGTTCAGTAAAAGTTGCTGTTAACATGCATATTATTGGCCTTCTTTAAATCCCAACACTTACATAGGCGAGGTAAGTGACTACATCTGCGAATCATTATGATTTCCTTTCTACTTATTTGCCACAGATGGCAGTAATCAACAGATACGTCTTCAAAGAGTTAACCCAACTTGAAGTTCACAGCATTATCTCCCAGGACATTTTCTCAAATGGTAGTCAGCTTGAAACTTTTAACATGTGTACTATCAGTCATCCGTGGAATAACTTACAACACAGCAAAACTTATTAAATAAATTTAAATGTTAACAGAAAACTAAAACTAGACTACATATTCATGGAAAATGGCTGACATAAAGCACTACTTTTTGATTTATTATAAAGTTAACCTGCTGTTGCATGACACGAAACGCTTGTATGCTAGTTTTAGTACTTCCTTCTTCTCGTGGGGCTGCGACTCTCTTGGAGTACTTTCTATTCACTTTCCTTGAATCGTTGACCCTGATACAGTTTAGAGCGGAATCTGTCTTACAAGGAAACTCTGTGACATTTCCGACCTGAATCTCGGCAAGACTTATATACATGCAGGGGGAGGACAAAATAATACGAACACCTGTGAAATAATGGAAAATCTTTATTTATTGGGGGTTGGACCACACTTTGACTGAAGTACAGATTTAATGCGACGTGGGATAGGTGCATAAAGGTCATGGGCAATATTTAAAGGTATATTAAGCCATTCCTCCTGCAGAACGGTCTCTAATTCCGAAAGGCTGGATGGACGCTTCTCTGGGCGTTCTCCAGACATAAACACGTCCGGTCGTCTGAAAAGGGTGAATGACGATTCTATGACCATATTACCTGTTGCCACTGCTGTGGGGACCAGCCTTTGTGATCTCTGCACCACTGGCGTCGCTTGAAAGCATTATGTAGTTGCTGTCACCAAGGGTTTACGAATTGCCACTCTGCCGTAAATGTTCGCAGCATGAAGTTCCCTTTTGACAGTTTTTGTTGAAACGGGGTTCTGGAG